>OZ010593.1:103359979-103737479 GCA_963932145.1 Acanthosepion lycidas | reverse complement strand
TCAGTTGATTTGTTTATTATCTTCACCATTAAATTATTTTAAATAATTTTTGCTGAGTATTTAAGACAATTCACTTTTTTTTTTTTAACAGTGTTGCCACTTGATTAAAATGAATATATAAGCATGATATACAGTAGTTATTTGCCATTTGCAAACAGAGAAATAAAAAAGTCACCAAGATTTAAATTATATATATATATATATATATATATATATATATATATAAATAAAGAGAGAGATTTTCACTATCAATTGGAGAAAAAGAAAACCAAATCTTCACACATTTTATTTATTTTTCATGTTTAACAATTCCACAGAAATCATATTTTTTTTTAACCAAAGTTGCAAATGATAACGTTGTATTAACCATCCACTCTGGTTGAATCTCATGTGATTGAAAATATCTATAAATCTAATTTACTATTTATGACATCTGAAAATGATTGCAGGAGTCTGCAAAACAAGAATGAAAATCTTTGTGAAAAATATGTTTGGACGTAATCAATATTTCTTTAACAATCTATAGTTGGAATTTTTTTTTTTTTTTTTATGTATATTATAATGTTTTTTTCTTTTTTTATGGAATCTTCACACCTGTACAAAGTTCATTTGAAATTATGTTGAACTTTAGTTTGAATTTATCAAATTATTCAGGTAAAAATTATGAACATTGAACTGTGGTTTATGGATATTTAGAAAAAAAAATGCCTTTAAAATGAGCAGACAAGAAAAAAATTTGAGAAAATTATTGACTTTATGGAAGAATTAAGAAAAAAATGTTATTTTAATAAAATTTTCTTATAAGTACATTAATATCTAATCATACCAAATATTTTTTTATTGCAGGGAATCTTGGTTTTTCCTTCAAATATGTCAATCATTACCATTTTTAATAGGATAATATTAAAAAAGATGACTCTGAAAGTTTTCACCTCTCAGAGTAACATAAATCTCATATCATTTGGCTAGGGGAAAACAAACTGCATATCAGTAAAAAAAAAAAAAAAATTTTCAAAAAAATTATGTAAATCAAACTTCATTATCTGAATTGTTTTATCAGGGGAGGTAATCAAGTAATTCATAATTTTAAGTTATATTATTTCTTCAGCTTAGTTTGTTTCAAGGCCACAAGTATGGGGAACCAAGCAATGATTGAATTAACTACACAAGTGATGGGTCACCAGACTAACTTGTTAACCATTACCCCATACCAAGGCGCCTATTTCAATTCAAAGTGTTAATACAAAAAATAAATTTGCACTCTAAAGCATGACTCAAGTAAAGTGGGTTAATCCAAAACAAATATTTTCAGCATAGCTGAGGAAGTTTGAAATGTTATCTGCTTATAAGATAAGCTGGATACAATTTCAAATGCAACTGCTTTCTATTTCATTAATGGTTACAAATTCTACACATTTACAGTTGGACATGCATTGCAACATGTGTCACAAAATAATTTTATTTCCATATTTTCCGGCATTACTAGTTTGTTTGGTTTTTAAATTAAAAGTGAACAAATTGAAAAAAAAAAAATTTAATGAGCTCTCAAATAAGAGAGGTAAAGAAAATTTCACAGTGCAATAAAATGGGACAGTCACATCAACAAGTGAAGCAAATTTTAAAAAAAAGTAAAGCAACATGAAATGAATCATATTTCGATGTTCATTTTTTGCAAGAACACATTTAATGAAGAAAAATCCTTTTTTTTTTTTTTTTTCCTTTTTTTTTTTTCACTGGAATACAGCAACAAGTTTCTTTTTGTACATGGGAGTTTGGTGATGGGAGTGAAACTATAACAGGCTTCAATAATTGCAGCTTCATAGATATTTTGTATTTTGAAATGCATGAGCAAAATTATCAAATCCCATTTATGGTGTAAAGAGAAATTTGTAGATTCAACTGAGACACATACTGGTGCATATGTATGTATGTATATTTCCTTCAAATGTTGCCATATGAGTAAAAGATTACTTTTACATTTGTCCGGATTAATTATACCCTCCATTATTCAGATGAGTATCTTCATTGTTGTTTTTATCACATTTCTGTGAACCCATTGAATGTACTATATAAATATGTTGCAATAAAAAAAAAAAAAAAAAAACAACAAAGATTAAGATAGTTGTCTAAATACTGAGTGGAATAAATTCTAATGAGATTTTTTTTTTTGGCATCAAAGGTAAGATATTTTCTTTAGGAGAGTGTTACAAAGTTTACAGTCAAAACAAATGTGTCATTTACTTGGTACTTTTATTAATTAATCTTTCTTTTATCAAAATATGACTAGACAAAAAAATTCCATTATAATTTTACCAACTACCAATAAGTAACTCTTCAGTTTGACTAGTTAAATAACATGTTGATTGGCAGGTGATCAATACAAGATAAACCCCAACTATAATCTACATCACACCCAAGAGAAAACAGGCCCCTACATATGACACCTACAACACTAGACACTTAACACAGGAAAGTGTCAAAGTTGAAAAAAACAGGTAAAAGGAAGCATCATAGGTAACTGATTTTGTAGCCAAGAAGTGACAAAATTGGGAGTTTAGATTGACAAGTAAAAAAGTAAATTATAATGAATTTAAAAAAGAAATAATTCAAAATCGAGATAGTATATACAAAAACAAAAAACATTTGAATAAGACATAAATAAAATAGAAAAGATTTTGGATACTGGGATTTGGGTAAAAGATTTGACAAATGACCTGGAAAAAGCAATATCAGGACAGGATGGGATTTTCCTGGCATCCAGTGATTGCTTTGTCTAAATTCCTAATATAAATTGGCTATTTTGGAAGCTCATATTGTCATCACATGACCTCTGGAAAGAATGTCACCAAGTTGAATCAATACAGGTATCAAGACAAAGGTAACATTGTCAAGGTTTATATCCATTGGGATGAAAAAATCTTCTAATTTCCTAACAAGCCATTTCCCTTCTCTTTTGTTGCAGATCCAAGCAAAACAAATTATAACGAGTAAAAGAAATCATAATAGTAAAGCAAGCCTAACTTAATTCGTTCTTTTCCCATGACTATCATTCTCAAGCATATTAGCAGAAAATGAAGGCCCTACTACAATTGAGTATTTCTAACTAAACCTTCACTGATATTATTGAACAACTACTCTCAAAAAAGGAAAGGAACGAAGAAATCAGATGTGCACTCTGGCAGGGTAAGAGCCAGACATTAATTTCATTTACTTTTCATTGCAACGTCACAGACTGTCACTGAATCTCTTGTGCCTCAGCAAAGAAAAAAAAAAAAAAAAAAAGATGTATCAGAGAATAAATATCATCAAGTGACGAGTTTTTTTTTGTTTTTTTTTAAATTAAATAGCAATAAAAAAAAACAGTCAAAGGACATGCAATGAAAAGAAACTGAAATGAAGAATGCTTGAAAATACTTCATTTAATCAAAAGTCCAGATTTGATTACTAATACTACTAGTTGAAATAAAGCAATTGAAATGAAGATGAAAAAAATCCTAGCCCAAAATGAATAATACTTGATCTAATAAAAAATTCCAGACAATTATTACCACTGACAACAGACTGATGGTCTGTGTCTTAGCAATAAAAAGCAATTAAGATGAAAAAATAGTCAATTAAAATAGCTGAGTATGCTTAATCTAATATAAAAATTCACAATACAAAAACCTTTGAAAGAAATAAAAAAAATAAAAAAAAACAAAGAAAAAAACTTCCCTATTTAGCATTTTACTGTCTTTGCTGTTCCAAACAATAAAAGGGTGGACTCCAAAGAAACTGAAAAGACAGAAAAATACCAAGATATGGAACCTGAATGTAGAAGTAATTCCTGCAATAATGGGTGTGCTTAGAACAACACCGAGAAAACTGAAAAGTGATTAAGGGGGATTGGAATTGAGTCCAAGGCTGTAGATCTCCAGAAAAATGTCATCATTTACTTTGTAAGGATCCTCTGAAAAGTTATGAGAAGTCTTGTTGACACCATTCCTCAAGAAAATTTCCATAGATCACATCAATGTGTGACACCAACGTAATAGCAACAACCAAGTTTCCATTTTGCACAAAATGGCAACAATGCTAAGAAGATGTACACTGACAATACAAAGATTAAAAAATGCAACTTGTATTCATTTAAATCAATATAATAAAACTGTCTATATTTGAATAAAGAATTTTAAAGAAAACGGAAACAATTTCCAACAGGTTGATTTTTCTATATGTATCTATCACGTGTTATACAGCTACATTAACAGAGCATCTTATGATAGAATTTATGTACTTATAAAAATGAATATGAAAATATTTACACCTCAGTAAAATGCTAAGTTAATGTAAACAAAGGAATAAATTGTAGTAAATCGATCTATATCCTAGATAATTTTATATTTGAATGCATTCTCATCAATTTTAAAATTTTATGCATGTTAAAAATTCTTTAAAAAAAGATTCTTATCAGCATTGTCTAAACATTTGACTTGTAACTGGTTGTATTAATGCCTGCAGATTTAATGGACTGGGGTAAAAGATTTATTATTTTCAGGATATGTTAATTCTGTTAAGAAACTACAACTTGTGGGCATCAAATGATAATAAAACTTGCTCAGCATCACCTTCCCTCTCTCTGGTGCCATCCTTGCCTCCCATTGACAAAAATTATAGCATTAAGGCAGGGTGAAAGGGGGGATATTCTGGTCTGTGACTTTCCAAAAGATTAACACCAAATAACACCCAGATACTATTCAATTTCATCAAATGACAGCATACTATTCAACCTATTTTGCCATGACTTAACTCCTCCCCCCCACCATAGACGTGTATATACGTTTTTACCGAGAGTGTCTTTTTCAGACACTGCTGAATAAACATGTCCAAAATATAACATTCAAAAACCAGCTACTTGATTCTTTTTATGCCCTTCTGAGCTTGAAATGAGCCCAATTACCAACTCATACAACTGGTAGAGGTGCTAGCTACCACTCGGGTACTTCAAGGTGCCTCAATTTCTTAGTTACTATATTAAAAACAAATAAAAGAAATTTGTCCGAGAATGAAACGTTTTTTCCAAAATAATTGGCAGGGGAAGGGATTAATACAAACAGCTGATATATTTGCTTTAAAGAGAATTTTTCAATATTCACGAGTTGAGAAAACCCGGTACAATTCCTACAATTGATTAAAATCAATTTATTACAATAAAAAACAAAATTTCTAAAATAAAAACCAAAAATCACTTCCCGTGATCATTTATACTAATATATTTCTTTTTATACAATAAACACTGAAATACAACCAACATTAATTGATAGATGGAATTCCACTGGTTTGGAATTTCATTGATTACCAGGGTCTTTGTTCTGAGGAATTCATTTTTGTAACCAAAAGCTTTAGAGAAAGAACAACTTGAAAGTTAGAAATTCTAATTTTCAATTAGTAGCATGAGAAAAAAACTATGGCTGTAGTTTAAGATGTAAGAAAAAAAATGAATAAATTCATAGTGAGGATTTTTAAGTATATATATATATAAGAGATGAATATATCAAAAGAATGAACAAATCTCAGTAGTGTTTATATATATATATATATATATATATATATGAATGAGATAACGATATATATTTTTATATATCAAGAACTATAGGAAAAATGTATGGCAAAGTGAAATATATCTTATTACTATAAGCATTAATTTTAATGGGTACACATGCCATGCTCGAGTTGACATCCATTATTTTAAACAGTGTAATTACTGTTGACTCACTAAGGCCAAGGCTTTCTATGGTAAATATAAATTATAGGATAATTAGAATTATAAAATAGCGAATTTTAAGACAATTTGGAAAAGTTATTTTGATATGTTTCATTGCTCTATGTCATCAAAAAAATGGATTTTATTTCAAGTAATCTTTATTATTTTAACTGTGTTTTTGTAAATTTAAAGAAAAAATTTAAATTGGATTTTACTAATTTCAACTCAGTTTGTTTTTTAAAAAAAGAAAAAAGAAAATAAATTAAAAAGAAATGAATTGAAATTTGTAAAACTTAAAATTAGTAAAAATAAAAAGTTAAAAAAATTGATAAAAATAAAAAAGCCAAACATTCATATGGTTAATGTAAATCAGGTTTCTTTCTTAGTAAAATGTAGATTTCGTTGAAATAAAATCCTTTTTTTTCTAATGATGCTATTTGATCAGTGAATCATGTCAAAATAAGGCATTTTCTATATTGTTTTTATATTTCCCATCCAATCAGATTTTCAGCCAAACTTTACTCACACTGTATGTATATATATATATATATATATAATACAACTATAATGTAGCCAACAAAATAAACTGTATATGTGAGTGTTGACAATGATAAAAGCCTGTATACATTTGCTTGTAATGGTCTATACAATTTGCAAAGATGTTTTTGCACACATTTGTGTGTGTGTGAGAGTGAAAGAGAAGACTGAGTTTGGTTCACATATTTAGCAAGGTATACCAGTGGAAATTTTGGGTGTACAGATAGATGTGCATGGAGACAACATACATGAGACAATGAATAAACGCATATCAAAAACTGAGGTGTGTGCATGTGTGTGTTTCTGTGTGTGCCATGGATTGAACTGGGCTGAGGATGTAAAAGGATTTGTAATGGCAGAGTGTTTCTGTAAGGTGAAGAATGGACACACCATGAATGTATCAGTTTAAAAAGAAAAGAAACATGTTTTTTTAACAAAATGACAGTGTCCACTTTAATGATAATGGAACTCTGTCAATATGTATAGCTTGGAGATGTGTCTAAGCATATGCATATGTAAATGTATGATGATGTTATCTGCATGTGTGTAAATGCCTTGAGGCATGACAAAACCCGATTGCCATATAACAAACTGTGCAACTTCGAGTGTAGACGTGGATAGGCATATTTGGGAACTGACACACACATTATATATATATATATATATATATATATATATATATATATATATATATTCACATGTGAATTCTTCACTGTACGAGTTTGTGGCTTGAACCTTAAGACCTTGCAAACATAGCATTAGAGCAGTGAAAATTTCTTTCTGGCCAGATGACTGAAAAAAAAAAAAAAAAAAAGGACCATTTGAAAGAAATTTTTCTCCCCCCACCCGTCAACATGGACCCTATAACAATTTTGCTTCTGCTTTGACATTTTCTGCAGCTGCTACAGCTGACCATGCCAATGACTGAGAGTCCTGACTCTGACCAACCATTGAACAAGCCCTGCTCAATGCTATATTCTCTGGCTCTTCCTTGACTGCACTGCCCAATGCTGAATTACCATTAGAGTCACGATACAACTGAAGCTGCTCAAAGTATTTACGGCAAACTGTGAGGTGGCTGTCACTTTCGCTAACTGCCCCATTTGACCGGTCAGCATCAACATCTGAACTGGATGATAGCGAGCGTAGGGATTCATCTTTGAGCATACGTGGTAAAGATGGAACGGAGGTGTTTATTTGCTGAGAAAAATCAGATTGATCTAATTCATCATTCTTTTCGGATATGTTGGAAGTTTGATAGAGTGTCGAAGTTAGCCCAAGTGAACCGGGGCTTGTCGAATGTTGAGTTGCTGCTGCAGTTGTGGTTGTAAGGCTTTCAGAAACAGATTTGTCATTATCGTGTGGATTCAGGATGGAAACGGTATTGGTAGACGGCAAAGTAGATGTAGAAGTAACGGTTGAAGAAGAGACGAGAGGAGAAATAGAATGAAGAACCGTTCTACTTTCTCCCAATTGGTCATTGCTCAGACGTTTCGAGCTTACATTATCAACCAGCAGACTCAAAAGGGGTTCTGTATAATTGCCAGTTGAAGTTGAAGGTTCCACTGGTGGCCCATTGCTGCAACTGCTGCTGCTACTACTACTGCTACTGCTACTTGATTGGTGTTCAAACATATTTTTCTTGTATAACAAAGCAGTGAGTGAACCTTGCGTAGACCCAAAGGTTAATTCTTGACCCATGGTTGTATAATCTTTATCATGAATGGAGAGTTTGGAAAGAGCAGTCTGTGGAATCATGGATAATTCTCGACTGGTGGCGGAGGCTCCAGCATTAGCACTGTTATTGTTGGCACTGCCGCTAGCAATAATGGGGGAGCAAAGTAATACATTTGTCAGATTCAGGTCGTCACAATCCTCATCGCTGACCAGACTGTTATTGTCACCAGCGGTGGCTGCAGCCCCACCAGGACCGCTGCATAAATCGCCACAGTCTGCTGCATGGCTGTGGAACTTACGAAAATGCCGATGCAGCTGGTCTCGTTGACGAAACAAACGAGGGCAATGCATGCAACGATACTCCCTCTTGCGAGTATGCATAACAGTGTGGCGTTTCATGTCTTTCCGTTTATTGAAGGCCTTGCCACATTCGATGCATTTATGCGTTTTCTCTTGACCCTTTGGATAGATCATACCCCCATGTATCTTAAGGTGCAGAAGCAGGTCTTCCTTGTTGTCATATTTCTTGTTGCAGATGGGACAGTTATTAATCTTACCCTTTTCGGCAGCATGCATAGCCATGTGCGTTCGATGCATAAATCGAGAAATATACTGTTTGCCGCAATGTTTGCATACCCACGTTGGCTTGTCTGGCTTGTGGGTATTGAGATGTGCAGTCAAATGGTCACGTCTGTGGAAGGACTTTTCACAGAAAAAGCACTTATGATTGCGGGGAGCGCTATGCACAACCATGTGGCGATCAAGGAGGAATCGTGACACAAAAACCTTCCCACAACCTCGGATATCACACTTGTGCAACAGTTTTTTCTCATGACTGCACACTCTGTTGCCTCCACTGTTTCTGATACTTTCGCTCATTCGTCTGTCGCGTCGCTTCAATGTTGTTGTGGTTGTCGAGGTGTCTGAAGAAGTGGCTGCCTTTGTAGCTAGGGAGATAAAATTGAGTTTAGACATTGAGCCAATATCATCTGTGTCACTGGTTGCCAGGGATACTGAACCCAATGGCATCTTCGAAGAGTTGAGCCTCTTTATGCTGTCCTCAGAGCCAAGGTCTGAGCAACAAGGTTGACTTTCTGTGCAGTCAAGTGCCACTTTTTTGTTATCTTTGGAGCTTCCTACTTGAAAGCCATTGCCCAATGAAATATTCTCCTTTGATAATTTGGAAAAAGAACTCTTGGAGCCTGAAGAAAAAAAAAATATGCAATTAAGATTAAAATCTTTGTTTTCTGATCAACATATTTTACATTGTTTTTACTAAATAGAAATCAAAACAATTTTTCTTTAGACTAACCAAATAATTTTATTAAATTTATGAAGAACATTCAGCTATGAACCAATGTCTCTTTCTCTTGGAGAAATTATCTTTCTGTCCATGGTTGTCTACACCTACCAGAGTATCTGTGCACTCTGCTTAAGATTGAAAACGTCCCATCCCAGACCTGTGCCTAAGATCAGTGTAGTACCTTGTCAAGTGTCATTTCCCTATATTCTGCCTAGGATCAGTGTTATACCTGTGCACCTTGCCTAACTTAGAATTTACAAGTTAATTTTATCATCCTGTTCAAGCAGAAGAATGTTGACATGTTGGATATGCCACTTGGTTACCGAAAAGAAAGTCATTATTTCCATATAGATCAGCATAGTATCTGTGCACACTGCCTTGGCTCAAAGTGTGTCTACTCCCACATAATCTATAATTGATGTCATACCTAACTTAATATTTGAAAGTTAAGCATATCATGCTATTTAAGCAAAAGAATGAGACATGGTGAACTTGTCAATTGCCTACTGAACTTGAGGTTAGATGTTGAATCTTGTTTATTTAGTTTGCTTGCTTTATTAAGATGTTACAGACAGAAACAAAGAAACATACAGAAAATGGTCATAGGATTCATTGATATGCATATCATATAATTTAATATATGAAAATTTCAGATAGAATATATCTGTAAAAGGGCAATATGAATAAATACAAAAGGAAAGTTTATCTTAGCCAATGCATTTCATCCAATAAGGGACTTTATCAAGTCAAATGTTCATTTGCCTTGATAATGTTCCTCCGGGGATGAAATGTTTTGGATAAGATAAGAGAAAATGTGAAAAAGAAAAAGAGTGAGTGAGCGAGAGAGAGAGAAAGAAAAAAGTGAGTGAGCAAGAGCAAGAAAGAAAAACAGTGAGCGAGTAAGAGAAAGAAAGAGTGAGTGAGTGAGTGAGTGAGGAAAAGAAAGACTGAATGAGAGTGAGTGAGTGAGGGAAAGAAAGAAAGAGTGAGTGAAAGAAAAAAAAGAGTGAGTGAAGAAAAGAAAGAGTGAGCGAGTGAGTGAAGGAAAGAAAGAAAGAAAGAGTGAGTGAAGGAAAGAAAGAAAGAAAGAGTGAGTGAAGGAAAGAAAGAGTGAGTGAGTGAAGGAAAGAAAGAGTGAAGGAAAGAAAGAAAGAAAGAGTGAAGGAAAGAAAGAAAGAGTGAAGGAAAGAAAGAGTGAGTGAAGGAAAGAAAGAGTGAGTGAGTGAAGGAAAGAGAGAGTGAGTGAGTGAAGGAAAGAGAGAGTGAGTGAGTGAAGGAAAGAAAGAGTGAGTGAAGGAAGGAAAGAAAGAAAGAGTGAAGGAAAGAAAGAAAGAGTGAGTGAAGGAAGGAAAGAAAGAAAGAGTGAGTGAAGGAAGGAAAGAAAGAAAGAGTGAGTGAAGGAAGGAAAGAAAGAAAGAGTGAGTGAAGGAAGGAAAGAAAGAAAGAGTGAGTGAAGGAAGGAAAGAAAGAAAGAGTGAGTGAAGGAAGGAAAGAAAGAAAGAGTGAGTGAAGGAAGGAAAGAAAGAAAGAGTGAGTGAAGGAAGGAAAGAAAGAGAGTGAGTGAAGGAAGGAAAGAAAGAAAGAGTGAGTGAAGGAAGGAAAGAAAGAGTGAGTGAAGGAAGGAAAGAAAGAAAGAGTGAGTGAAGGAAGGAAAGAAAGAAAGAGTGAGTGAAGGAAGGAAAGAAAGAAAGAGTGAGTGAAGGAAAGAAAGAAAGAGTGAGTGAAGGAAAGAAAGAAAGAGTGAGTGAAGGAAAGAAAGAAAGAGTGAGTGAAGGAAAGAAAGAAAGAGTGAGTGAAGGAAAGAAAGAAAGAGTGAGTGAGTGACGGAAAGAAAGAAAGTGAGTGAGTGACGGAAAGAAAGAAAGAGTGAAGGAAAGAAAGAAAGAGTGAGTGACGGAAAGAAAGAAAGAAAGAAAGAGTGAGTGAGGGAAAGAAAGAAAGAAAGAAAGAGTGAGTGAGGGAAAGAAAGAAAGAAAGAAAGAGTGAGTGAGGGAAAGAAAGAAAGAAAGAAAGAGTGAGTGAGGGAAAGAAAGAAAGAAAGAGTGAGTGAGGGAAAGAAAGAAAGAGTGACGGAAGGAAAGAAAGAAAGAAAGAGTGACGGAAGGAAAGAAAGAGTGAGTGAGTGGAGGAAAGAAAGAAAGAGTGAGTGAGTGGAGGAAAGAAAGAAAGAGTGAGTGAGTGGAGGAAAGAAAGAAAGAGTGAGTGAGTGGAGGAAAGAAAGAAAGAGTGAGTGAGTGGAGGAAAGAAAGAAAGAGTGAGTGAGTGGAGGAAAGAAAGAAAGAGTGAGTGACGGAAAGAAAGAAAGAGTGAGTGACGGAAAGAAAGAAAGAGTGAGTGAGTGACGGAAAGAAAGAAAGAGTGAGTGAGTGACGGAAAGAAAGAAAGAGTGAGTGAGTGATGGAAAGAAAGAGTGAGTGAAGGAAAGAAAGAACGAGTGAGTGACGGAAAGAAAGAAAGAAAGAAAGAGTGAGTGAGTGACGGAAAGAAAGAAAGAAAGAAAGAGTGAGTGAGTGAAAGAAGGAAAGAGTGAGTGAGTGAAGGAAAGAAAGAGTGAGTGAAGGAAAGAAAGAGTGACGGAAAGAAAGAAAGAGTGAGTGAGTGAGTGAAGGAAAGAAAGAGTGAGTGAGTGAGTGAGTGAAGGAAAGAAAGAGTGAGTGAGTGAGTGAGTGAAGGAAAGAAAGAGTGAGTGAGTGAGTGAGTGAAGGAAAGAAAGAGTGAGTGAGTGAGTGAGTGAAGGAAAGAAAGAGTGAGTGAGTGAGTGAAGGAAAGAAAGAGTCAGTGGGTGAGTGAAGGAAAGAAAGAGTCAGTGGGTGAGTGAGTGAAGAAAAGAAAGAGTGAGTGAGTGAGTGAGTGAGTGAGTGAGTGAGTGAAGGAAAGAGTTTGTGAAGGAAAGAGTGAGTGAAAGAATCAAAGAGTTGTTGAATGAAAGAATGAAAGAAAGAAAGGTGGTGAGTGAAAGAAAGAAACAGTGTGAGAATACTTTACCTGCATTTCTTACAGAAAGTTTTTTCGACCGTGTTCGTTCAAAGCCTCTGAGAAAGTGATCACGTGGAGGCAGCAGGGAAATGTCCACCTTTACATCAGATTCTGTAGAGACTGTATCCATTCCTTCATCATAAGAATTGTCATGAAGAACTGTGTGCGACTCAACACTTGAATCCTCACTGATACCAGATCCTGCAAACATCACACAATGCCTCATCTCAGAAATACAGATTATTACACAATGCACAGATCAATAGATAAATTAACAAGTATATTTTTCAAGAAATAAAAGTGGAAAAAAATTCTGTGTTTACACGTTTTGTCACCTAGAAGGCCTTCATCAGGCCTTTGTCATTCATTTGTTTAACATTGTTCTTATACATATATTGATATGTCCCAGAAAGGGATATATTTGATTGAAGTAGCTAAGTGGTTTAGGCTACTGTAACCGAGTAGAATAATCTAGCAGGTAGCAGTAATGGAACTGGTACTCGTCGTAGTTGCAGTCAATAGGTATAGGCAGTAGGCATAGACCAATAGGATAGCCAATGGCGTAGTCCAATGGGCATCCATGTACCTCCACATCAGTCTGTATTTATGACTGACACCAGCCAATCATATTACTGTGAGAGGGAACCCAGGTGTATGCATATTCATTACATCACCTCCCACTGAGCTAAATTTTTCCGGGAAATTTAGCTTCAATACTTTCTCTTTTTAGGGTCTGGACTTAATTGACTGACTTTTTTCCTAAGCCTTTTTTGCCTCAATCCTCCTTGCAGTGGTGGTGTTTGACACACTGGTACCTCTGGCCTTGAGGTCGGGGATACCTCCATTGGCGAATGTTGACTTATTGGAACGGGAATTTGGAATGCGTCATACAAGACTTCCATTGGAATCTCTTCAGTATTTTCCATGATCTCTGTAGTGCGTCTGGGTCTCAATTGATTCCAATGTCTTTTGCACAAAAATTTTTCCCCTTTTATGTCATATATGACCTGACCAATTCTTTTGATTATCACTCCTTCTTCCCCAAATTTTTTTTCAGCCCTAAAGTTCTTGAAAAAAAACTTTATCACCTGGCTTATACGCTTTAGTCATCTGGTTTTCTTTTCTAGCTGTTTTCTTCGCCGGACTAGGCAACAGCCTGTCGAACACAGAGCGTATTTTTCTCGAAAACATTAACTCTGCTGGCGATAACCCTGATGTTGTATTCGGGTTTGGTGTGATTCTATATACTGCCAAAAATTTCTGAATACTTCTTTCATTCATGTCTACGTCTTGGTTTTTCTTCAACACTCGTTTAAAGGTGTTCACAAATTTTTCCGCCTGTCCATTCAATCTGGGAGGATATACTGGCATTGTCACGTGATCAATGGACAATGATGTACAGAATTCCTTGAATTCTCTTCCTGGAAACTGCGTTCTGTTGTCGCCAACTAAAGTTTTAGGATGTCTAAAAATTCCATCAAGTGCATTTATTGTATTTGTTGCAGACGGATGTCTGCACTTAACAATTTCTGGCCACTTAGTGAAACTGTCCACAATGATTCAGGTAATAAGATCCATTTATCGGCCCAGCATGGTCGATATGCAATCGAGTCCATGGGACATATGTCTTTGGTCATGGTGGAATCTTTACCAGTGGATCCCTTGCTGCCAGTTGACATCCTCTGCACTGTTTCACCAAATTTTCTATGTCTTGGTCCATCCTTGGCCAATATGTATATCTTGAAATCCCCGGATGGCCAGTGTGAAATTCTTTCAGAATTTTCTTTTGTAGAGTAACCGGAATTACAACCCTATCTGCATATAGCAATACCTGTTTGCAAATTGAAAAAGGTGACACTCATTTCTTTTTTTAGTTCTCTTGTTCAATCAGACTTGCTTTTTCATTTTTTTTTAATGAAATCATAATTCTCTGCTGCTTTTTTCACATCTTCTAGAGTAACCAGTAGTTCTCTAATAGTGTTGCATAACAGACCCAACAATACACTTTCGTCTCTTAGCACTGCTATTACTGTTTCTTCCAGTGGTGCCGTATATTTAGGTATCAATCTTGATAAGCTTCTTTGAAGGCATATATTCCATTTTGAAATTATAATTCAATAGAATTATACCCCAACGCTGTAGTCAATTTGCTGTGTGAGTTGGTATTCCTTTTTTTGAACCAAATATTGTTAACAGCAGTTTGTGGTCTGTTTGCAGAATAAATTCTCTTCCATATAGAAACCTGTGAAATTATTTTACAGCGTAGATTATTGCTAAACTCTTTTTCGATTTGACTGAAACTTCGTTCCACAGGCAGTAACGTTCTCGAGGCATGTGCTATTGGTTTCGTAGATCCATTCTCAAATTTATGAAGCAATACTGCACATAGTCCCTCATTGCTGGCATCTGCTGCTACAATGATTTTCCTCTTCAGGTCAAAATGCGCCGATAGGTTTGCTAATAGACAGCTTTTTATTTTTTTAAAAGCATCTTCGCATTCTGCTGACCATGTCCGCTTTGTGCCCTTTTTCACCAAATTATTTAAAGGAGCTCTCATATTATACATTTTTGGGATATAAATGCTATAGTAACTTACTAATCCCAAGAATACCTGGAGTTTAGCCACATTATCAGGTGCTGGCATATTTTTTATAGCCTCAGCCCTTTCTGGATGCAATTTTCTTCCTTTATTGTCAATGATCTGCTCTAAATATTTTATCTTCTTTAAGAAGAACTCGCATTTTTCAGCACTCAGCTTGAACCCGTATTCCTCAATTCTCTGAAATACCGCTCTAATATGCCTTTTGTGTTGGGCCTCGTTTTTACTTTTAATCAAAATATCATCTAAGTATGCTATTGCATACTCCATACCAGCCAACATTGTGTCCATTATTTGCTGGAATAGGCTTGAAGCTACCTTCAATCCAAAAGGGAAACGATTTAGTTTAAAAATCCCTTTATGCGTATTTATTGTCAGGTACTTCGAACATTCTTCACTGACTTTAACTTGAAGGTAAGCCTCCGACAAGTCCAACTTTGAAAACACTCTACATCTATTTAATTTAGTGAATATATCCTCCAGAGACGGTAGAGGGTACACATGGTCTTTTAAACAATCATTTAAGCTTGTCGAAAAGTCAGCACACACTCTGATTTTTCGTTTTTTTCTTTTTTATATATACAGTTGGAGATGCCCAATCTGAGCAATCAACTTTTGAAATTACACCAATTTTCTCCAACCTTTCTAATTCCTGATTTATTATCTCTAGTGCCAAAAATGGTACTTTTCTCTTTGGTTTAAAGATTGGTTTAACATTTTCTTTCAATTCAAAGTTGACTTCTGTTTTTATGCACAGATCTAGTCCTTCTGAAAAGACGCGAGGGAATTCGTTTTTCAATTCCATAATAAATCTTTCTGTTTGCTTTGTCTTATAGTTCTCTATGACGTTCACTTTGTTACAGAAAGAATTTACCAGTAATTCCCACAAATTAAACAATATGATCCAGTCTGTACCAAAGAGCACATACACTTTTGATTTGTGAATTTTTTCCATGATCGAAATGTTACATTTTAATTCACCTGTAAACTTAAGTATTTTTCCAAACACTCCTCTGGCAATTTTGTCTGTTTTAGTCAACGGTGGGTAACCAATTTTTTAACATGTTTGCTCGTTTATTACCGTGATATCACTTTCTGAATCAAGTAATAATTTTATGGTCTGCCCATTGATTTTTACATTGAGATATTTTCTTCTTTGACCCTCCCCAATTTCGTTTTTAGACAAAACCATGTTCGCCTTTGTTTGAGACTTTGATTTTACATTTCTCTGTTTCACCCGACAATGGGAACTTTTATGGCCTACATGCCCGCAATTAAAACATTTTTTATCCCTAAAGAAACAATCCTTCTTTATATGCTGTCCTCCACACAAACTGCATATAATTTTTCTTTCTTTATTTTGTATCCCCTTATGCGGTCTTACAGTTTGTACTCGTGAAATATTCTTCTCCTTAACCCAAGTATTGTCTTTTTTTATGTTTATAATTCGCTGACATTCTTCCGTTACTTTTTGTAGCGTAATCTTCGGATCCTGTTCCATGATAGAGAGGATTCTTGATCTAATTTCTTTGTCCTTAGGTGTCATTAGAACTTGCACAAAAATTAGACACTTGAACATGTCACTTGACAATTCCTTTAAATTAAATGTCTCACACTGTGCATATGTGACAAAATCATCATCCTCTTGTTTAATGATATTTAGACACTTGTATCGAGTATGAAACAGACAATCTCTTTCATCAAAGATTTCAACAAAATTTCTACTGTTTTGCCGAATGTAATTTCTTCTGGCTTCTTTGGGAGGATTAAATTCGCATATTTTGTATTTTCTTGTGTTCCCAACTTCTGCAACAACAGAGTCATTTTTTTCCTCGTCAGACCACTGTTTGCATCTTTTCGTAAATATTGTTTCAAGCCTATGAAAATAAGCCGGAAACGTTGAATCACTGTCAGGGTCATATTTAAATTCAGAGAGTGAATTTGAAATTCCTTCAGCAGAAAAAAATCCAGAACCCAGTTCTTTTGTTGTCTTAGATAATACGTCTTCCCAAAGTGATTTATTGTCTTTTGCTCGTTGTTTGAATAACTTTTCAAACCTTTCTTGTTGTTGAATATGTTGTTGTTGTTGCTGTAAAGTGACTTGTAACACCTTAGTTAATTCCACAATTTGTTCCATTCTGCTAAAGTATCACAAGAAAAAATTTTGTTCCAGTAGACCATAAAATTTTCTAAGTCCAAACAAGAGGGGGGGGGACAATTTCTTACTTTCTGTAAGTGTTGCACAAGTTTTTCCTTTTCTAATGTTCCTCATCAATAAGCATTAAAACAAACACGAGGGAAAAAATTACTTACTTTCTGTAAGTGTCGAACAAGTCTTTCTAACGTTCTTCGTTAGTAAGTGTTGTCGACTGTATTTTTTTTTCTTTTGTTTTAACTTGTGAGGTCATTTCGAATCTCATCCCCAACTGACATGTCCCAGAAAGGGATATATTTGATCGAAGTAACTAAGTAGTTTAGGCTACTGTAACCGAGTAGAACAATCTAGCATGTAGCAGTAATGGAACTGGTATTTGTTATAGTCGCAGGCAATAGGCGTAGACCAATAGGATAGCCAATGGTGTAGCCCAATGGATGTCGTCCTGTACCTCTACATCAGCCTGTATTTATGGCTGACACCAGCCAATCATATTCCTGTGGGGGGAACACAGGTGTATGCATATTCATTACATCGATATATATATATATATATATATATATATATATATATATATCATATTCCTCCATATATGAAAGTGATTAATTGACAAGAAAATTCTATTTCTATTCAATTTTATAGATTTTGTTTCTTGACAGAGGAGCCATCAATTTTTTTATTAACTCTTAATGACTGGGTTGACTTTCATTGTCTACAGCAAAGACTTATACATAGATTTTATTTGAATATATAGATGTGTTTTACTATTATTTTTAGGGATTAAAACAAATGATAAAATCATACAAGCAAAAATGCTTCAAGTAAAAATGAAGAAACAAAAAAAAAAGAAAACTATTCCTGAAAGGATGTAAACAGAACAGAAAGGCAAAATGAAATGCAAATTTAAATTCCATTTAACCACCAAAGCTTCCATACCGAAATAGTTAAAGTGACTGTTTGAATTTCTTAGATGAGGAATTATCATTATTTACAGGCAGACGAATGTCCTCATCATTATTTACAGGCAGACAAATGTCCTCATCATTATTTACAGGCAGACAAATGTCCTCATCATTATTTACAGGCAGACAAATGTCCTCATCATTATTTACAGGCAGACAAATGTCCTCATCATTATTATTATCAACATTTCAGCCATTGTACCCTGCAACCTTCTTCACATTTCTGTTGGTCCTGGTATCATTGTCTTGGTTAATAGTTATTATTAGTCTTCTTCTCACTGTATCTGAGTACAGGTGTACTACCTGGCCTAGAGATTGAACTTACAAAAGAATGTGAAATTCATAAAAGACAAACTACAAAGTTGTAGTTCCAAGTTCAAGTCTAATTAAAAGCTGCTTCTTTGTTTCTCGTTGAGCAACTTCTGTACCAACAGAGTGTATCAACCCAAAGTGTTGTGAGAAAAAGCAATAAGAAGATGGAATAAAACTAGGAATAAAAAAATAATACTGAAAAGTCTTTGTCTAAATAACATCATTATTACATGGTTGTCAACAAAAGGGACAACCCAAAGTGTAAGTTACATGTTGGCGATGTAAAAATCAATCAGGTATGGAAACTGAATTACCGAGAAGTGAAAATTGAGCAATTTCTTCACAGGTAAGAAGAGACGAAATAATAGAGATGTGGTTTTAGCAATGAATGTTGTGAATGTCATGGACAGAGCGTTTAAAGAACAAGGAAATTTTAAACAGAATATAATCCAGAAAGAAAACAATAAAAAAAAAGTGACATCTGAATTGAGGGGAGGGGCATGCAAGAAAAGAAGTCTATAAGAATATAACACTCACAGGGAATATTGAAGGCAAGAAAAGAAGATTGAAATAGTTTTATTGAATTAAAAATAACCCTTTACATTTTTAATTCAATAAAACTATTGACCGTGTGTTGTGAACTGACATAAAAAGACATACAGAAATTAGCAATTTCAACATTTATATTAGAAATTCTCAGATCCACTGAAGTTTTCACAACTGAAAGATTAGGTTTCTCTTTTGTAGACATGTCATGTAGTCATGAAATAAATCGCAGAATATAGTAGAAACGTTTTCACTATGGAAAAGAATTAATAATAAAAAATTAAAAGTTAAATAATTAAACTGAGTAACTGTTTTAAATGTTCATAAAAGCTATGTTATCAAATTAAAATTTAAAAAACTAAGCTTAGCAACCAAAAACTGCAAATTCTTTTTGTAATTGCACTTGAAGTGCTCTTTGTTTTCAAAGACCAAAATATCTAAATATGATATTTTGAAAACAATGAGAAACATTGGTTGAATAACTATTCATTGTAAACTATTTCATACCAGATTGTAATTATAAAATCAGTCATATATGTAGAATGAAGAAAGAATGAAAGAAGAAAAAAAAAAATTACCCACCTGCATTGATATCCGAGAGGACAGAATCAGAAATGGCAGAAGTTGATTTCTCTAACATCATCCGTGCATAATTTGCAGCATAGCCGACACACAATTCATCTCCAATGTGAATCATCTAAACAGAATTTTGAAAATTACTTTAAAAAAAGTAAATTAAAATTTAAAAAATTAAAAACCTGTAAAGTTATATTAAAATTTTTACAATACAAAATGAAAATCCCAAAATCTAAATAATTTGATCAGTCCCTGGTATTTGGAGGACAATTCAGCAGTGCCTGGAATTTTGGGGGGTGGTGGCGACAATTCAGCAGCAGCACCTGGAGTTAGTGAGTGAGGGTGGGGTTTTTCAGCAGCACCTGGTATTTGTTAGGGGACAATTCAGCAGTGTCTGCAATTTACAGGGGAGAGACAATTCAGCAGTGCATGCAATTTGCAGGGGAGGGACAATTCAGCAGTGCCTGTGTGACCTTAAGCCAACTCCATCCCAGATAGAGCCTTGGTCACATTGCTTAATACCATCTTGTCACTTCACCAATTGCAATCTGGTTACTGGCATAAGGCAGAACTGTCTCTTGATCCCTTACCAAAGAAATCCTCTCTATCCTGAAGTTGCATCTGCTGGATCACAAGGAGTTAAGTATGTTGTGTATCGCAATTTGTTACTAAAAGTAACAAAATTGCACCATGGTAAATTTTAATGGATCGTCTATGTCATCTCAGGTTTCCTCAGATGTCAAAATCAAGGAGGAAATGTCGCAACACCAAATTTGATGATAAAACAAAAAAAATTAAGTTTTATTTCCCTTCAGCTAGACGTTACAGCAACAATCTTTTTAAAAGTTCATAATAATAATAAAAAATGCTTGAAAAAAGTTCAAACAGAAAAATATATTAACAATTAAATTCTTTGGTATGAGTTTTTTTTTTCAGATTCACAAAAAACAAAAAAAAAATATTGCCAAACTTCCCGAATTATCATAAGTTCATTCACAAGAGGAACAACCTAAAATTAGCAATCATCATTCTGCTGTCCGTACCAAAGGAAATCTCATATCAGTTAATTCATCCTTGGAATCCAAGTCATTTGTCTCTTCTCTCTTGCCCTAAGGAATCCTGGGTAATACTGCTGCTACTAATACTAATAGTGTAAAAACTAATATGTTTCCAAGAAAGGTCAAGGAGTAGAGTGACGAGTTTAAAGTTAGATTTGATCTTCTGTAAACTGCACAGCAGTTGTGTCTTAGTCAATAAGATGAGCCAGTATATACAACCAGGCTTCCTTTATTTCTGAATCTCCACTCACTGCTGTAGATGAAAGTGAATACTAGTCAAAATTAATAATAATAATTAATGCCATTGTTTTCAAAACACATTGAATTGGCAAATGTCATCTAAGTTTAGAGATTACAAACAATTTTTATTGCATCATGGGAAATTTTATCTCTAAAGATGAGATATTTGTGCTTAATATATGTGAAACACTAAAATTTTAAATTAATTTTTAATATGGGAAATATTAAAAAAAAAAAATAATATCAATTAAAAACAAAAGAAAAATCTCTGATAAAACTGAATTTCTTGTTGAATGTTATAATGGTTAAGTGAATAATTTGCCAGAATATTAAAAAAATCAACACCAAAAAAAATAAATTTGAAAAAGTGCTGATTTTTCTGGGTCAGAAAAATTCCATTAAAAAGAAAAAAATCCAGGTTTAAAAGTCTACCTACCCGAATAGCAACAAAATATATCTTGTCTGCACACTGGAAAGCAACCAAATTTTGCAGGATGTTAGATGAGCAGGCCGAACGTACAAACATCATCCAGTTACACTGCGTTTCATCTGTCATGTCCAAGGTGATAACATCTCTCTCATTGTGGAACACCTGTTCAAAAGCGAAAAGAAGACGTAAAAAATTAACCCCCAAAAACAAAATCTTAAGAAAATGAGAGACGTTTGAAAACAAGAAACAATCATGGGTGGAAAGAAATATCAATAACACACAAAAATATGACTTTTGATGGTACAAAGAAACTATTTTGGATAGTATCTAGATTATTAGATAGGAGATCATGAGTTCTGTAATCGAATGCTTTTACATTAAATTCTAAATCCTGAAGAATATTCCAAGAGAAAAAAAAAACATTTTGTATTGACGTGTAATATATTAGGTTGGTGCAAAAATAATATCGTTTTTTGACGTATTTTTTAACGTCAAAAAACGATATTATTTTTGCACCAACCTAATATTTGAGGGAGCTGAAATGTGTAGGTTTCTTTTTTTATACTGAAAAGTTCCGCAGTTTGTGATTATTGGTAAAAGGATAAAAGCAATAAGATTGTAAATGAAAGGTTATGAAGTTTAATTCAGTATAAATGTACTGGGGGGGTGTGTATAAAGACAACTGTAAATAAAACACTGATGTCATTAAGTGACATGCTTTTCGACTGCTGAATAATTTGATATTGAAGAGTAGAAAAGACAATAAATATCGTTTCTGAAGTTTAAATAATACTTCAAGTATCACAAATGTGTATGTCTTGTGGATTCGATGGAAGGAGATTGTATATAGATATATCCACAGAAACCTAAGGTTTAAAATGAACTTTTATTTTAGTTTTAATTTCAAGCTAATAAATTAAATTTAATATTTCCAATAAGCAAAATACTTTGCTGCATTTCAAAACTAATTTAAATTGACTGGAAGGAGTTTTCATTTTGAAATTGCTAAAAGTCACTGATTTAGCAGCTTTTTTGGCCATCCATCATCACAATGTAATTATCTTAATTAAAAACTCTTTCTCAAACTATTTGAGGAATATTAGCTGATTTAAACTTTAATTAGTCTGATTTAAAACAAATATTAATTACTTTAAGTTTAAAATATTGCAGAAATGCATTTTTTTGACATGGCAATTGCAGTTATTTAAGGTATTGACAAACTGACAGCTTGACTGACAGACAGAAGTTTATCTAATTTTTTTCTATGGTGGCTATATCTGTAAAAATTACTGAGGAATATAACACAAGTGCCTTTTTATATAATTTTTAACTATCTTGTAATCTTAAATTTTTATGAAAATATTTCCCATAATCTAATATTTTATTGAATTTTAGATACTTTGGTTTCATATTTACTATAGTTATCACTCTTATTTTCTGATAAAAAAAAATTAAAATTTTTTTTTAAATATTGGAGTGGGATCATAATAATCTTTTCTATTTATGATTAGTAAATATAGTTTTTATTTAATAGCAATAACACCTAACCAGTACCTTTGTCTTTTTTAAGGATACTAATACTAAACTAATACAAAATTTTAAAAGATTTTAATTTTTTTAAAAGATGAAAATATTTCTTATAAAAATTCATTATTCATCAAAAAAGCTTTTCTAATAAAATAATGTCTTAGTTTTATGGCATTTTTTATTTTACGATTCAAAGCAGATTTTTTATAACTGGGGGAGGGGGGGGGTTCGTTTTAAAGAATTGATGATTTAAATTCTCCAAGGAGGTCTGTGGCATATAACCTATATAAACATTAAGTGCTACCAAACTTAATTTCTGGAAAAAAAAAAAAAAAAAAATTATATATATATTTTTTTCAAGATTTTCTAAAATAAACATTTCTAAAATAATTTCACTCATTTGTCAATAAGTCCTGAAAGTTTAATTAAAATCTGACAATTATTTAATTTTTGCAGGAATTTCCAAATTAATGTTTTTCAGAAAAAACCGGCTAAAATTTCTTATATTAACCTTTGGCAACCATGCTGATGAAAAAATAAAAAGATTTTAACTAAAATTTCAAACTGTTGTATCCTTAAAGAAGACAAAGGTGGTACTTGAGTGAAAGGAACAGCAACATGGGCGTAGATGAAAGAAATAGTTTTTATTGTAAAAGAGAATACACTACTGAAAGACAGGGAATCAGTTAGCAGACTAGTAATTCCCAAAGCAAGTCTGTCAAGTACATACTGTGCTTACTATATATATTTACTGATATAGTCAGTCCACATAGGCAATAGGGAGTGTGGGACATTCCATTACAACACCTCCCCCTGAACTAATTTTCCCATACCTCTTCTTTTTGAGGTCAGGACATAACTGTTTGACTTTTTACCTCTTCCTAGTACTTTTCTGTCTCACCATAAACTTTCTAAAAAAATCCTTTGGTCTTTCCTCTTAATAACTTCTCTTCCAACTCCAATCTAAACTCTTCAAGAGTATCTTTGCCTGATTTTTCCCCCAAAACAGAATCTCTACTGACTGATATGAGCATAATTCTATCCATGGTTTCTGCTATCATCTTCAAGCTAAATCCCCCAAAATGGTATCCCTACAATTATCCTAAGATATGTGTTTCTGAACTGGGACCTGTTATTTTCAAACAAATGCTGTGCAACTTTTTGATTTCCAATTTGTTGGAAATCCTCTTCTGTAGTTCCTGTCTTTAAGAACTCTGAAGAACCTTCTGATCCTTCAAATTATCATCCCATGAGTCTTTTACCTCTTTTTGGCACAGTACTAGAATCTCAAATCAATTCTGAATTGGTTATGCATCTCACTTCTTTCTATATAGTTTTGTTTCTTTAGGTCAAACACTGATGTGTTAACAGTTATAGCCAAATTTGTCTCTCAGACTTTAAATAAGATCAGCAAGGCTCAGGCTGTGGCTTTAGACACCTTGAAGGGTTTGGCATGTTGGCCTTCTCCACAAGCTCAGAGACTCTGGTGTCTCTGGTCAGATATTTGACTTAATCCAATCATTCTTAACAAATTGGGTAATAAAAATCATGTTAAATGGCCACACTCCTAGATCATTTCCCATTAATGTGGGGGTCCTCCCAGGTTTCTATCCTTGAATCTATGTTGTTTCTTATCTTCAACAACCTTCCTGATGTTATCAGTCTCTAACTAGGTATTTACGCTCATGACAACTATTTACTCCTGTCCTAATAGTAAGTCTGATAGGTTCGGGAAAGTAAAACTGGTAGCTGATCTTGAAAATTACCTACAATCAGTGGTTAACTGGTGCAAGAAATGTCTTGTAAATTTTAACACCTCCAAAACAAAACTGCTCACTTAATGATCAGAGGGAACCATTTTTTCCTACCATCAGTATGGCTGATGGTATCTCCCAAGAGATCAACTTATTGCACCTTGTCAGTCTCACGTTTTCTACTGACATGAAGTGGAGTGATTATATTGAGTCAACTGCTAGGCGTGCTGCTCTGAAGGTTGATACACTGTGTTGTGCCAGATAATTTTTCTCATAAAAATTCATCATGTACATTTATAAATCTACCATTCACCGGTGCATTGTATATTGCTGCTATATCTGGTCTAGTGCTCTGGCTATATATCTCGAGATCATCAGCAAGATAATAATTTCTAAACTGGATCCTCACAAGGCATGTAGACTTGATGACATCCCTGCAATAGTCCTTACGAAATGTGCTCCTGAACTGACTCTTATTCTCTCTAAACTCTACAATAAATGTCTTGCTGCTTCTTGCTTTCCTGCTTATTGGAAATCCTCTTCTGTAGTTCCAGTCTTTATGAACTCAGGCGAACCATTTGATCCTTCTAACTATTGACCTATTAGGCTTCTATCTCTTTTTGGTAAAGTACAAGAGGTTCTAATTAATGCTCAATACGTTAAGCATTTCATATCACAAACTCTTCTTTCAGATAAGTAATATGGCTTTTGTTTCTTTAGGCCAACTATTGCTGTATTAACAATTATTACTGAAAGAGTCTATCAAGATTTAGATAAAAATGGTGAAGTTTGGGCTGTTGCTTGGATATCTTGAAGGTATTTGACAGGTTTTGGCATACTGGCCTTCTTCATAAGTTGAAAGGTTATGGTATTTCTGTAAAAGTTTTTGAACTGATTCAGTCTTTTTTATCAAATTACAAAATGAAAGTTGTCTTGAATGGCCACTCTTCTAGATTTTTTTTCCTTATGCAGGTGTTCCCAGGGGTTCTATCCTTGAACCTATGTTGTTTCTAATTTTCGTAAATGACCTTCCTGATGTCATCAATTCTCAACTCGGTATCTATACAATCTTAATAGTAAGTCTAATTGGTTCAATAAGGTCAAGTTGGCAGCTGATCTCAAAAATGATCTACAATCTGCTGTTGCAAGGAGTGGCTTGTAAATTTTAATGCCTCAAAAACGAAACTGCTTTCTTTTAATCATCTGAAAGAAACCTTTTTACCTTCCATCAGCATGGCTGATGCTAACTTCCAAGAGAGTGACTCACTGCACCTTCTTGGACTAAAGTTTTCAGCTGACATGAGGTGGAAAGAGTATAGTGAATCAATTGCTTTGGCCGTTTGAATTTTTAATATAAAAAACCTGGGTGACAGAATTTTTTTGTGGCATATTTGTTTATCATTAACCAAAGCCAAATGAATATTATTATTATTATTATTACTCTGTATGTTTCCAGTGTGAATAAGTTATAAAACTAATTTATGGTTGGATAAAGTGCCAAAGTATTGGAATATTTCAGGATAATGCTGGAGACAGTCTTCTCCTTATGGCCTCTTATCAGTGGGAGGCTAAATTAAGATTGACAAGAGAAAGATAGGGGAACTCTTCATATGCAAGCAGACCAGTACAGAGAGAACAGAGATCAATGAAATTCCGATGTAGAAGAACAGAGATAAATCCACCTGCAGTTAAAATTGTAATCAATTCATCTTTTTTTTTTTTTTGGTCTTAGTATCATTTCATATTTTTCAAAAAAGGAGTCAGTCTCTCTCTTTCTCTCCACAAAGAATAAATGAGAGATTTTTTTTTTTTTTTTTTTTTTGTTCTCTTCAATGTGTTTGCCTTCTTCATCGAACAGGAGTATAAGTTTGGTCACATTTAGTTTTACAATATTTTTTTACGACCATGCCTCCCCCCAATCACACACTGTTTTTTAACTATACCTGTACACCTCAAGTTGCCTTCGGAAGACTCAACACTGTTCAGGTAACAAAACAAAATGTCATTTCGGTAGTGAAGTTACAATTACATAAGCTATTCATTCAATAAAAACTCACAGAATCTAGAGAGACAAAAATAACCAAAGCCAATGCATACTTTAAGACAGGGGTCGGCAAGATTTTGGAGAGAGTGAGCCAGACTGTTATGCAGTGTCTCAGAGGTGGGCCATGATATTAAATGTGCTATAATAAATTGTCTTCACCCCAGACCACTCCATCCAGAAACCAGTCTTAGTCTGGAGTTTAAAGAAAAATCAACAAAGTTAATGTTATATTATTTAAATGGAACAAAAATCCTTCGCAGACTGGATGTGGTCTGAGGTCTGCTGACCCCTGCTTTAAGATATAATGAAACCAAAATAAAAGCATATAAAAGTGATATCATTATGAAACCTAAATATCTAATACTCAGAAAAGTATGTCATTAAATTTGAAATATAATGATGTAATAGTGACATTGTAAATGTAGCCAATTTTAAAAATCTGAAGTTTGTTTTTATATGCAAAATTTTGCCTAATACAAGGCTCAAGAGATCCTCAAGGTAGAGAGCTACTGTTAAAATGGTTAATAATGAATGCGGTGTATAATAGGAATGAAAGAGGAGGTTTGAGGAAGTAAAGATTATCTGAATAGATAATGATTGACCCTTGATTTGAAGTGGTAGACTTGAAATAATTATGGCTTAGCAAGGATATTGCTGGAGACTTACTTTTAAAACAAGAGAACTTGACTGAACAGGTGAATATGTGGCATCGGAAGGCAGGAAGGGAGCAACGACTGGCCCAAATTTGGTTCGAGCAGGAAACACACGCTTGGCAAAAACACCTCGTTCAGCAACTGCAACAGAAATACAGGATAATCAACACTCTTCTCAAACTCAAAGAATAAATCATAATTATGCTCTTCACGCCTTCCTCTTCTGAACTAAGAAAAGAATAATGAATGTATATATGTTTAAAATAGCTAAGTGAAGTTATATATAAATATCTACTTTATCATTTAAGCATCAAAATCAATTATTTATGGTAAAAAATAAAATAAATATTGGGTTATCCAGAAAGTTTGTGTTGATTTTTAGTCATTCATGTTCCAGCATGTTAGAACACGTCAAATTTATCGACAGATATAATATGCTTCCATTTCTGATTAGAACATATGTCAAACTATCTCTTGGGAAAGAAAGTTTAAAATTACTTAATTCCTGTCAATTTTGTATCCCTATGAAAATAGATTATAAAGGTGCATTTTAGAGATACTTGATGCTATTTTTTTTTTTTTTACTGTAAAGGCAAAAATGGCTCGCAAGCAACAAAAAAGATATGTGCTGTATATGGTGAAGGTGCTTTAGTTGACAAAACTGTACAGAAGTGGTTCGCTAAGTTTAGAGTTGGTGATTGTAGCCTTATTGATGAAGAATTTTTGGGTGCCCCCCTCCTCCCATCACTATTGATGACTACCAACTCAATACATTGATTGAGAATAACCTGCATTACACAATGCAGAAATTATCAAAAACACTAAATATATCAAGATCCAACATCCATGAGCACTTAGCGAAGCTTGGCTACTCAAATCACTACGATGTTTGGGTATCACATGATCTGAGTAAAAAGAATCTTTTGGATTGCATTTCATCTGTGATTTGCTGTATAAACGCAATGAAAATGCACACTTCTTTAAGCAAATTGTGATGAGTGTTGAGAAATGTATCATGTTCAGTGAAAAAGGTCCTGGGGTAAATGACATGAGCCAACTTTAGCCACCCCAAAAGCAAATCTTCATCCTAAGAAATTCATGCTGTGCGTCTGGTGGGATTGGAAAGGAATCTTGCACTATGAGCTTCTGCCAAGTAAGCAGTCAACCGATTCTGAAAATTACTGCTTGCAACTTGATGAATTAAAAGGCAGCAATTCAAGAAAAACTCCCAGAATTGGCAAATAGGAAAGATGTTGTTTTCTATCAGGACAGTGCCAGATCTCCCATTCCTTTGGCAATCCAACAAAAAATTATTGCAGCTTGGCTGGGAAGTATTAGCCCCCACCTGCCATATTCACTAGACTTTGCTCCTTCTGATTTTCATTTATTCAGGTCTATGCAAAATAATCTCAATTGTAAAAATTTTAATTCTTTGGATGACATAAAAAACACTTTAATGAGTCCTTTGCTGAGAAACAACTGAAATTCTGGGAAAATGGAATCTTTAAATTGAAGAAAAAAATGGAGAAAGGTTGTGCAACAAAATGGTTCATATTTAGTTGAATAAATATTTAATGGTGTAATTTTGTTTCGTGTTTTAATTTCCCTTAAACTTTCTGTACAACCCAATAAAATTTTCCTAACCCAAGAGAAGACTAGAAGGCTCAAAAATTAAAAACATGTCTAGAAAAAAAAATGGAAACCAAATATTAATAGCAACAAAAGGCAAAATGAAAAGAGGAATAAAAGAAAAAAAAAAGCAATTATAGGCTAAAAAGTGAGAGAAAAAAAAAAAAAAAGGACAAATAATCATGACACCTTACACATATGCACATACAGATGGGTGAATGGGCACACACGTGCAAACATGCAATAGGAAAAAAAACTTGCACCAATGATAAGTGCATATAAAAAAAAAAAATTGAGAAGTATAAGCAGCCAATTGCTGATACCCACCCCTGATGAGTAGACAGTACAAAACTCTGGAGTCGGGATGCTGGAGGTAATATTCAGCTGAGTGACAAACCTTTTATATATATATTATATATATATATGAAATGGACAAAGTCCGACAATTATTTTAAGACATTTTTTATGTTTATACATAAATATTTGTATCTATAAAAAGAATGTATAAACATAAAAATTGTCTTAAAATACACACACACAAGAAGGTGTATTGAAAAATTTGAGCCTAACCCACTTCCTAAAATCTGACCAAATAAACATTTTTTTTCCCTGGAAATGCTTCTTGGGCAACCTGAAAATTTTCTTTCTCCATGCTCATTTGACTGTAAAGTATCCTTAAACCCCTTCATTAAACCAATTATTCTTTGACAATATGTGATAACAAAATGGAAACTGTAAAGTGTCCCTAATTCTCCTGATGTTGAAAAAAAACCTGAGACACAAAAATCTCCAGTTCTGTATTTTCAAATCAGAATTTTCTACAATCATTTTTCTAACAAGTGACAGGAAGATTACTCCAATAAACTTAATATGTTCCAAGTTTGGGTCATTTTTATCAACACATATCAGTTTGTTGTTAAATGTCCACAGAGTTGTGTGCTGATGCCCATTTGCTGTCTTTTTGAACCAAAAAGACAACAAAAGATGTAAAAATATAAAAGGTGATTACATGCTTATTTACAGGATATATTGTTATTAATTGGGTGTCATGTAAAGTAAGAGGAGATAAAAAAAAAAAAAAAATCATGTAATCACTTCACTTTACTTACACTTGATCATTTGAATTATCCAAAGTCTGTATCATCCTAAGTTGTGTCTTGTCACTCAGGGTGAATTGGAATAAATTTTTTAAAATGTGGGATAGAATTGAATGAATTTTTTTAAAAGAAGTCCACATTCCAGAAGGAAAGAATTTTTAAATACACATCCTTTCTTCTATGACTTGTTTACTTAGCTGGATACGAGGTCCTAAGTATTGTGTACTTGTCATGATTTGCTAAACAAGTTGCCTAATTGTTACTAAAAATCCATGAATTCATACAAACCTCTCTGGGGATGTGTACGTAGATTTGGTCGAATAACGAGTCCCTTAGGGAGAGTGAGTTGAGCAAGAGGGAGAACCACAGAATCAGGGACTGCATGAAGTGGCCCATGCTCAGGGCAGTCCCTCAGGTCACTACGACCACATTCGTGACACCCTGGAAAAAATAAAAAAAAAAAGTTTAGAAAATTCCTATGACATGGTGAAATTCTCTCCAAAAGGCAATTCCAAATAATGCTCGGGAGAATTCTCCCCAAAAGGCGATTGGAAACAGTGCTCGGGAGAATTCTCCCCAAAAGGCGATTGGAAACAGTGCTCGGGAGAATTCTCCCCAAAAGGCGATTGGAAACAGTGCTCGGGAGAATTCTCCCCAAAAGGTGATTCGAAACAGTGCTCGGGAGAATTCTGAGGTAATGTTTTGTTTCCTATTTAAATATTTTTTCATAAAAATTTTAATTTATATCTTCTTCAATGTGTCATGTCCCCACAGGATGTGGGTGATCATGGCTCTCCACAATTTCGTGTTCTCTTTAACTCTTAATAAAGATTATCATTTTACTACCTCTCCTAATCACTATTCTGCCAACCATTTACACAACCTTGTTAGGTAGGTCATGCACTGCTTTCTTGTTTATCTTGCCTTCAATATGTCCTGTGAGTGTCAAATTTTCTGAGCGTTCCTTCCTTATTATGTTTCCTAGAAATTTCAATAATCTCTTTCTAATGCTAACTACAAATGCACTTTTAGTTTTTATTTTCTCTAAAGCTTTGCTGTTGCTCAAGTTTATAGTATTCTCAGCATCCTTCTGTTGAACCATATTTCTGTTGCCTCAAGTCTCTTCATCTGCAAAGCAATGACCCAGCATTCACTGCCATGTAGGAGGACCAATATTATAACTGTTCCGTACTCTTAAATGTAAAAAATTAGAATAATGTAAGAATCTTCTGCATTGAACTTATTGATACAAAAATTTTCCAGCCCTAGCTTTTACATAATGTTAGAAAAATCTTAGAAGTGTCTCAAGTTTACTCAGCTCTCTGTTACTTGTGCAGCTGGAGTACATAATTTAACAAACTGAGAAAAATTAATTTCATGTGAACTTAACTGAAAAGAATGTTAGTTTACATTCAAACACTTGTCTTTCTTTTTTTTTCTTGTTGATCACACAAAAGTTATTTTTAGGCATAATGGATTTACTACGAGACTTCAAAATGAAAGCAAAAAAGGAAATAGGTCTAGATCCATGACTGTGTTCAGCATTTCAATCTTAATGGAATCAACTGCAAAGAAAAATTTATCTGGATTTGATGAAATTCATGGGAATTCTTTATTCGAATTACTGCAATCTGGACAAATTGCTACTGCTCAATTCTGCAGTGAGTAATTGGCTCATTTGAATGCCACACTGGATGATGAAAAAACTTTTTCTAGGCAAGGATGTTAACCAATGATTTTATTGCAGGACAACAGCCACCATTTTGAAAATAGAACACATCAAATAATTATGAAACTGGAATGGAAAGGGCTTCCACATGCATTACATTCTCCAAACTTTTAGACTATCCCTTTCCTTTTCATAGGTGTTCCAATTAATTTGAAATCTCAACAACTCCTCCTTCCAAATTTACAACTGAATGTTTTAATCAATCCAAAGGGGTAGGTTCTTCACATTCTGATGTTCAGGCTAAAAGAGATAACAATACCTATTCATTAATTCTTCTCAGGTTAATTTATCCTTGTAATGGTGCTAGTGAACCAGACTTGGTACTGATTTGGCAATGTTTAACCTTTGTGCCTGAAAAAGAAAAAAAAATGTGCCAAAAGGACAATTATTCCCTTGACACCACTATTATTGTATACACTTTTGACTCTCTCGACAATGTTTGTTGTTTTAAAAAGTGATGATTAGAATTTTAAGAAAAACCAAACATATGAAAGTGGATTTATACATTTTGTTTATTCTTGAGAATGACAACAAAGATGTTAAACACTATTTATTTATTAGATTGCTTCTTTACAAGAATAATTTTATATTTACAAGATTATAAAAATATGTGGACCAATTATAATGAAATATTTATTATTTGCCATTTTATAAAGAATAAATATCAAAAGAATTTTTTTATTTGTAAAAATGTCTCAAGAAAATTTTAATAAACACATAACGATAAGTAACTGTAATTATAAATTTTGAAAAAATGAATTTTCCAGGAATTTCTTTCATTTGCTCTCGCCAAATAAATCCACAAAAATATATTGAAAGCATCTCTTCCTCTTACATATTTTGATAATTTTGTCATTTTTTTTTTTTTTTTTGAATTAAAGATTTTTACAATTTAGTTCTTTATAAAATGGTAAATAATAAATATCTTGGTTCACATATTTGTATAATCTTGTAAATAAACATTACCAAGGGGATCAAAAGTGTAAACAGTAATAGTGGTGTCAAGGGAATAACCATCCTATTGACACTTTTTTTTTTTGCAGGCACAAAGGTTTAACATGGATTATATTGCTTGATCTAAGGATCAAACCTCATGACCAACAGCTAAAGCTGTATACATGAAAATACTTCTATCAGTCATGGTCCTAGAGTGTAGAGTGAATATATATAATTATTTAGTTAGACTAATATCCTCATCTTTGTCATTATTCTCACACTATTTGGGTCACTGTACCCTCTAACCTTCTTTAGCTGTCTATCTGTATAACCTTCAGTGAAATTAAAACTGAACTCTTTATTTAATCTATGAAACTTTACAGCTCCCAGTTCTAGATTTAGGATTGTCCCACAGGACAAAAGCCTAGTGGATTAAAGCAGTTGTTTATGAATTTAGTAGCAAAGTGAGTTCAATCCTTGGGTCAGGTAGTATATACACACAGACTCAGTGAAAACAGAGTGAGCAATAATTGAACAGTGATAAATAAGAACTAGACTAGTTATCTCCCCTGGACAGGGACAGCAGAACAAGAACAGCCTACCCCAAAGATTAAATAAAGCATTCAGTGTGAAATTCCATAAAGCTTATCTAGATTGGCAGAGACCTGAAGAAGGCTAGAATGCATAACAGCAGAAACATAATGACATTAGTCCAGCTGGAAATAATGTAAATAATGATAACTCTTCATCCGAGAAATTTAGACTCAATATATATGGGATTACCAAATTATAAGAAATTGAAATTATTCATTACAGTGTAAAATCTCTGAAATTTGTTTTTTTTTTTTTTTTTTACTTTTTTTTTGTTATCATTATGCAATTGTTTGGGTATGAATTAAAGAAACAAAATTATTTTCATTTTTCATGAATCATAATTTTGTTGTTGTACTGCAGATCATCTAAAGCCCTTTATAAGATGACCCTAATGATCGTAGAATCTTGTTCAATACGTCTCCGGATGACTGTGTCACGATCTATCAGGAACAAATTCTACACTGTGCCATGTGTCCTCGAGGACACATGGCACTGTGGATAAAGGCGTTGGTTAGATCCAGTGACAGTTCAATACCTGGTTAAGGCAGTGGAGAACTTGGAGAGGGGAATTAACAGGAGATAACACACAACTGACATCTATTAAACATGGCACATGGAACTAGAACAGTCTACCACAGTGAGCAAAATAAAGGGTTCAGTTCAACATTCCAACCACCTGAAGAAGGCCAGAGCATACAATGGCCAAAACGTTGTAATAAATACGGCGACAAAGATGAGGACAATAGTCCAAATAATGTAAATAGTGTACATAATACCTCATCTCAGAAATATAGACAGAAATTCTACAAAGTAATTAAATTCTTCAGAATTTCTTTCAATTCCTACAAAGAGTCATTGTTGATGAAGCACTCAGCTGCAATTTTTGCATATGTAAACCTATTATCCATTTTATTTTAATATACTGATATATATCATAATTTGATTGACCAACATTCCATGAACTTGAGAGAATTTAGACTTATTACCTTAATCCTGCAAAAGTACTCGTCAACCCAGGTTGTATCAGTATCAGTCTATATTTCTGAGATGAGGTTGTATCCTATTCTACATTTAAGAAAAGTTTCAAACATTTCTCATTGACACTGTGACCAGAAAAAAATCATTTTTTTTTCCATATTACTATAGATTAAAACTTCAGATCACAATTTTTTTTTTTTTATATATATATAAACATTAATAGAAGTCCTAGTTTTCTATGTAAACTCATTGTAAATTGACCCCATTGCAGAAGTCAAATGAAACATGATTTCTTAAAATTTAAAAAGAAATGGAATTTTTTCAGTCTGGAGTGCTTAAAAATCTCTTTTTTTTTTAAACATTTTAAATAATTATAAGGAATGAACATATTTGTTTTGCCTTTCATAGAGGGATCAATTTGCAATGAATTTACATTGCAAACTGGACTACCTATCAACATTTATAAAATTTAATAAAAAATTTTTTTCAATATTGGTTAATTGGATTGATTAATCTATACTATAGATACTATAGTAAAATATGGAAAAAAAATTTTAAAAGTGGTTATTTTTGTCACAGAGTTTATTGAACATCTCCACCATATTTCTTGATGTCTGCAGTTGCAACTAAGTGCTAAAATGGTTGCTTTAGTTTATAATGCCAGAGTAGATATTGGTAGAATGTCACAACTAAGCACTGGTGAATTTGTAATGCCTTCCCCCAACTCCCCACTATCCCATCAGAGTGCACTTCCCATTGTTACACTAAAAAAATGAAGGTTTCAATTGAGTTTTACTTTTGTCAAGTCAATTTTACAAAGTATCTCTTTTGAGAAATATTTCTTCGTGCAAAGATTTGATTATCAAGGCAAAGCGCTTATATATTGATCAAGATGAACAAAGCTGGATGAATCAATATTGGTTAACAGTGTGAAAATCAAGAAGAAATATTGATCACTTTGGTTTCAATCAGTAATTCATAAGAATTCAACAAGTTTGCTTAAAATGAACCTTTGCTTGAATAAAAACAGAAATAATATTTACTCTGTTATTTCTGTTGTTTTATTCAAAATAAACGAAGAGTTGCTTTGTTTGCCTGTCTATTTATTTCTTCAAAAATCAAATTGATGGAAGAACTAGGTACTTACATAAACCCTCCATTGTAGAGGTTAAATTTCTTGAAACATTTTCTTTGGAGAAGTCAAAACCTGTAGAAAAAAAAAGAAGAAATAAAAAATGAATTTATAGTTGTTGTTTTTGAGTCTCCAGTGATGCAATCTTTATTTTTTGCATATATTAACACCAGAATATGCAGGTAGTGTACTGTTTAACAACTCTGGAAGAGAACTCAGCAAGTTGAGGAGCTTGAATTGTGGTCAATTGTTATGTTCATATCCACACTAATGCCTTTGCAAAAGGCATGAAACCATCTCTTCTCTCCAACAACTATGGATTAAATATCAGGGCTAATTGTGCTCCATTTCTTTTTAAGTGGCAACCAATCTAGGAGAAGGAAAAATTTGGATTCAAAACCAGGAGAAAGAGGGACAGGTTCCATCAGGCTATCTTGCTCTAAACACAACACAGCTGCTATAGCTGCAGTATATGTGGTGTTTCTACAACAGCAATGGGTTATGGGACTTGTGTCATGATGATACTGACATCATTTTTTGCTATTTTGTTTTTGTCTGTACTGAAATCATTGGAAGAGACATATCTTTTATAGGATTTTGTCTTTTGTATTTAAAGTTTTTGTCTTTTTCTTGTTTTCTTAAACAATTAAGAGAACATATGGATGGCCTATCACTAAATTATCTCCCTTGCAATGACATCAGCAGTGCAAACAATCAGCAGCAGGAGTAAAAAAAAATAAAAAAATATAATAATCAAGAAAATTAACATTGACTCTCATGAACATTTTTCCAGTAAACTTTGAACCAAATAACTATTTCTCACTGAACACTAAAATAGCAGTTAAAGAGAGACAACTCTTGGTTAAGTCAACCTTATTTAAATGCATGCTTTCCTTCACATTGTTGTTTGATATTGTACATCTTGTTAAAATACATATTTTATGTGTAACAATGTCTTTTGGTTATCCTTCTTGCGTGAGCCTTGTTTCCTAATCTAAAGTTAAATTAATGTGGTGAAGTCTGCCACAGAACAATTGTTTTTTGGCAAGTGAATATTACATGAACAATGTATAAAAAAAAAAATCATTATCTCCAAAACAAATTCTATTATTTAACCCATGTGGTGGGGAAGAGATGGATTCATACCTTTCCCAAAGGTTTTTTTTTTGTATTGTTTGACATTCATTCGGACTTGAAGATGCTTATCTAGCAAACAGAGACAGAATGTATTTATCTATAAAAAGCTCATTGTCTTCACTTTTGTTTTCATATACTATTTTACATCCTCTACTAACAAGTGTGTGCATGTGTGTACACGAGAAAATAATATATAAATTTTTAAATACCAGAACAATTTTAGGAAAATCAATGATAAAGTAGGAAAAAGTGATGTATTTCATCTTTTAGGATTTCATTAGACTAAAGCAATGTTTACATTGATGTGATTACACATGTGTATGAAGGAGAGGGGCACTGAGAAATTTTTAATTTAATTTTTTTTCTTTTTTTAAATATGTGTTTGTGTATATAGTTTAAGCGATTTCATTTAGTTTCTTTTCTTTTTGTTTGTTTTGGTCACTTTTATTATTAAATATCTCACATTGTGATAATAGATTGTCTAAGAAAGGTGAAATGTAAGAACCTGGTTGCAAATTTACTGTGCATGATCTAGTGATTAAAGCACTTTCTATACATTTTTGGCTTAGTAAATTGCTTTCTCTTTTAATTAGTGTATTGTTTTTTGTTTTTAAATCAAAATTATAGTCAAACACACACTAATGAGAAACTAATGCATTCAGTGTGTTGTGTAAAAGATGCCTTTTGCATTCATATAATCTTTTATTTAAATTCCTCTGGGTTCTCCTATGTATTCCTTGTGGCAAATTATTACCTTCAAGTTTTAGCTTATTATTATTTTGTATTAATTCTCCTATTGTTTTAGAAGTAATTGTAACAAATTTTATGTTAAACTTAGATAAATTCTTTCCAATGGTTGTGGTGATAGAGTTGGTGGGTTAGAACAATACATTTTGATCAATTCAATTTGTCAAAATTTTCCATTCTTCTATTTTAAAATATTTTACAAGACTTTTGTTTCATGTTGAATATGAAATAATTAGAGCATCAGAGGAACTTAAAATTATTTTTGGCTTAGAGCCACATCATATCAAAACACTGGTTCTCACAATCACCAAAGTTACGCAACATTGAACCTGCTCAGTACTTAGATGGGTGATCACTTGAGAACACCAGGTGCTGAAAGCTTGGATATGAAGGTGGTGTAATTTATAAAAAATTTTAATCAGAAAGCTGAGGTTTCAATTCCAGTTGGCTTCATTATATTTACTTACTTGCAAATACCATTGGGAAAGATATGAATGCACCTCTTCTCCCCTCTAGCTATGGATTAATTTGTAAGATTTGTATCACAAAACAATTATTACCAACCCCCTAATTTTTACAGTCTAAAATTATTTTCTGCCTTTATATAACCTGCAAAGGGTTGATAAGCCATAGAAAACAGATCAATCAATTAATTAAAAGTATTTCTCCTCTTCATATAAATATTGGGGGCTACAAATTCTGATGATTATTCCAGATTTTATTTTGTTATTATGGTGATAATGGAAGTTTATGAGATCATTTTTATTCATTGATTTGAGATAGAGACTTAGTTTTAGGCTGTTGTCACTGTGGTGTAACATAATTAAAACTGTTCTTGATATATAAAAATGTATATATTGTTTTCCCTATATATATATATATATATATATATAATGTCTATTACAGGAATCCCTTGATTAGTGTGGCTAATGTGTACATCAGTAACTATAAAAAAAAAATCAAATTTTCATTTATCATCATTAAACTGAAGACTCAATTGTATATAAAAATGATAGTGCATTAATTGAAGGATTCTTATATATATATATATATATATATATATGTGTGTGTGTATTGGGACAGCAAATCATTATTTAAACATATATTGTTAAATATAACAGACAATGAATGTCTATTATGTTTGATCATGAACTTTTAGAATGGCACATGATTAGACATAATATATTCATTGTACACACACACACGGTCTGATCAAAAAGTATCAGGACTGTTGTTATGGTAACGGAGCTAAAGTACACAGAATAAAGCCACTTGGCACAGATCGACCTTGAATGCTGTCGACCAGGCACACTGAGTTATAATATTCTCCCTGTCTTTGGCTGTTTATAGCAGTGCTTGGAATGAAAGTGTGTAGAGTGTGGTTGTCTCACCACACTACAGAGGTTCCATCAGTAATGGTTTGTGCAGCAGTTTTGGAACAATATCAACATTCTTCAGGGCTGACATCCACCATATTCCCCAGATCTTGCCGCCTCACAACTTTTTCATTTTATCAAAAGTCAAATCTCACTCAAAAGGAAAAAGATTTCAAGACATCAAGGAAATCCAAGAGAATGCAACAAGGTGTTGTAGCATAGCTACGGAAGATAATGGGAATGTCCCCGTTCACATAAATACAGTAGTAAATACTGCATGTTGGCCTGCAGTTGGAGATTCGTCTCCAGCTGTGCTGGTCAAACTCTCTGGCTCCGTGCAGAGAGGATCCCCAGACGAGGCTATGTTGAAGGGCAGAATCTCATTTTGAGAAACAGCTACCCGACCCTGTTTTATATGTAGTCTATGGGGAATTTTTGTCCAAGTTTACAGGCTCAGATACCTCACTTTAAATTTGGCCATGTACCACATCTGACTGCATGGAGTGTTTGATAGATATCCTGTAATTGGAGATTCATTGTGGAATTTACTTGACTTACTTCTAGCAGTTGACTACTTCTATGCACCACTAGTGAATCTTATATGTGTTGTTCTTTATTATTCATTACCAACCTTCATGTAATTATTCTATTCAGTAACTTCTTCAGGTTATAACACAAGGTGGTTGCTCACTATCTCAAGAAAAAAAAAAAAAACAGAATTCCAAAAATGCTTTTGGTAATAGAAGCAATGCTGGCTTCAAATGTGTACTAAATACCGAATTGATGTCTTGTAGTTTTATTTTTATAGCATCAGTGCTGATAATTTTTTATCAAACCTCTCTCTCTCTCTCTCTCTCTATATATATATATATATATATATATATATATATATATAAACTGTCATCTAAATTATGCAAAAATGAAAAGAACACTGATATTTTAACAGATATATTTACCAAAATTACACAAAAGTATTTTGAAATACTAAAAAATAAATTTATTCAATAAAATCACGACTGGCTTTAACCACAGCCTCCAGATAACTTTGGAATCTCCTGCAACTCTTTTGGACGGTCTCTTTGTTTAAGTTGATGATTGCTGCCATAATCCATGCCTTCAGTTCATCTTTGGTGTTACATGGAGTTTTGTTGGTTTCTCACTCAACTGTGACCCACACATAATAATCAAGGTGGGTTGCAGTCTGGGAAGTTAGGTAGCCTGATGTAATGGGTGATGTGGTTGCAAAAATTCTCTGACAGCCATGACTGAGTTCTCTTGCTTGTGTGGCATGGTGCAGAGTCCTGTTGCCAGACAGAGTCTTCAAGTAGCCACTCTTGACCCAGGGCAGCACTATCACTAGCGATCACTCCAAACACCATGATGTTGACTGGACATATCATCCAACTCTTTTTGAATCCTCTGCAATGTCCTCAGATTGATACACAAACACTGTGAAATGTTCATATTGGAGCTTCCAGCACAAAAGCCAAGCAGTACAGCATGCAGTTTCCAAATTTCTAGCAGAGTGAATTGTGTCATGGTGCTCTTTATCTCACAGATGGTGCCCAACTGATCCTACTACACTGTGCAGTAGACAAAATTAAATATAAGCAATGTGCACGTGCAAAATTAAAAATGTAAAATGGCAAAAATTTACCTATTGCACCCTATACATACATACATACATACATACATACATACATACATTTTGGGAGAAAGATGTATGAGAAAATGGAAAAAATTTTCCTGTTATGTGTTTTGTCCTTTAAGACTTCATCAAACTTAAGTTTGTTTATGTTGATGCAACTAGATATGCACACAAACAAGAGATGCTGAGAATCTTAAATTTAAAAATATATTTTATTTTATTTAAATTTTTCATGTGTTTTTGGCATATAATCTAGCTAAATTCATTTAGATTTTTCTTGTTTCCCATCACTTTTGTTATTAAATATCCCACATTGTGATAACAGAAGATCTGCCAAGAATGGTCAAACATAAGAACCTGGATAATCTAAAGATCAAAGCACTTTCGAAACATTAATCCTAGTGAATTGTTTTCTTTTTTGATTAGAGTAGCATTTTTTTATATCAAAATTGTGGTCAGTCTCATTACAGTGACCAACTAATGTGTTTAATGTGTTGTTTTGGGAAAGATCTCTTCTGTGTTAATATAATCTTTTACTTAATTTTCGTGAAGTTTCTCCAATGTATTTTCTGTGGCAAACATTGGAGGTAATATAGTATATTCTTCCTTCAAGTTTTAGCTATTTGTTTTGTTTTGTATCAACTAAGTCTTTCATTGTTTTAAACATAACTGTGACAAATTTTATGTTAAGTTTAACTAAATTCTTTTCAATTGTAACTGTGATAGAGTTAGTGGGTAGAACAATATATTTTTTGGATTTGTTGGGTTTGTCAGGTGGTACCAGCTTTTCTATTTCGGAATATTTTATGAACTTTTTGTTTCACATTGAATATGAAGTAGTTAAGGTATTGAAAGTATTTTCAATATATTTCTCCTCTTCTTGTAAATATTGATGGCTGTAAATACTAAGTGCTCTTAAGTAGAATTGAATGATTATTCTGGATTTTATTTTGTTATGATGATGGGAGTAGAAATTTATCTGATCGTTTTTATTCATTGATTTTCAGTGGACACTAAGTTTTAAACTACTCTTAATTTGGTGCAGCATGATATCAAGGAAAGGTATATATTAATTAGAAAAGTTTTTAATTGCTTTTATGAATAGGATATATTCTGGATATTGTTGTCAAAGAAAAATTTTTTTTTCACTGAATAATGATTTTTACAAGAGTTTCCTCAAATTTTTTTATTTTAATTATAATAATTTATAGTTAAATCTTTTAAAATTCTATATTATTTTTTAGCAGTTTGGTAATATTGTTATTAAATAAAAAATATATTTACTAATCATAAATGGAAAAACTTACTACAATTCAGTGATATCCAGTATTTTAAAAAGAATTTTTAATTTTTGTTGTGTGTGTATAAACATGCCAATTTTTGTAAATATGGACATCCATACATGACATTATCAGAAAATAAGTGGTAACTATAGTAAATTTAAAGTCAAAGTACCTAAAATTCAATAAAACATTAGATTACAGAAAATATTTTCTTACTTTTTTAAGACTACTTAGTAGTTAAAAAAATTATATAAAAAAAGCACTCACATTATATTCAAGTAATTTTTACATATGTCACCCGTAGAAAAAATTCTCAAATGTAAGTCTATCCAGATAGTTGTCAACATCTCAAAAATGCCCAAATCCTGGTTATAAAAAATTTTTCTGCAATATTTTAAACTAAAAGTAAATAATATCTGTTTCAAATTAGATTAATTAAGCTTTAAATCAGCTAATCTTTCTCAAATAAAGAATTGGAAAAGTTTATTTTATTTTTTTGAAAGATTTTTAATAAAGAGAATTACATTATGCTGAGAGATTTGAAAATATGGCTAAAATAAGAGCCATTTTTAGCAATTTCAAAAAACTCATTCTAAACAATGTCAAACAAATTCGTTTTGAAATACAGCAAAGTATTTTGCTTATTAGAAAATTAAATTTAATCAACTAAATTTAAATTAAAACTAAAATAAAAGCTCCAAGAAAGATTTCTCATTTTTAAAAATTCATGTTTCTTCTATATATATATATATATATATATATATATATGTGTGTGTGTGTGCATGTGTGTGTGTGTGTGTGTGTGTATGGTCAGTAAGGATCATGAAACTTAGAAAGCATTGGATCAAATATGGCCTTGGAAAAATGAATAGTCATGGACTGCAACTTCTTTATTCATGCACTGAATATGAACTTGTGGTGTGGGGATGCCATCCCTGAAATAATAATAATAATGATAATAAAGGAGAATATGCTGTAAAACAGAAAACGCCAAGTGAAGAGAGACATTTTCAAATTACTCAGATGTTAAAAATGCTGTAAAGACTTTGAAATGCAAATGTTACAGAAAGTTAATTTAGAACACAAAATACAATCTTTTTGTAAGTGTACAAAGGATATCAGATTACTAATAGAAAATTACTGGGACAATGATAATTTGGAACTTTTAGAAAAAGGAATGGATTTTGACAGTATAAGAATCAAAATTAAAATAAAGGATGTTTTGATTAAGAATTTATTTTTGAAACAAGACTCTCTGTAGTTTACAAAATTCGGCAGAGTGGTTTGTAGCAAGGTGATAAACAATAGTCTTGTTGTGGACCTTGGAAACCAATTGATGAAAAAGTAAATTGTTTACTCTCAGAGGAGTGAAATTGTACTTTGGAAGTATGTCAGTACATTTGCACTAGAAAAACAGATACATCACCAGTTCTCTATATAAAAGGCAAGCCAACCAAAAGATAAGGAGAGTTTCAGGTTCATCTGTCTTCGAATGCAGTCAAACTGAGAGAGAGACGTCAGAGATTGAAAAGAAAGCGTCTGCTGTATGTTGCTGAGCTGAGGGCGAGGAAGCAAAATACTGCCACTAACATCTAAGTACCGCTACTACTGACACTACTACTACTATTACAGAGAGCGGGAACATCAAAAATTGTAGTAGTTGCACTAAAAACAGACCAAAAAGGGTTAAAACGAAGACCACATCTCTCATTACTGAAATTACTCAAAGTATTTGTTTGTTTGGTTATTGTTCATATATAAGAAACATTCAACCTTGTGCAACAAGAATTATTTTTTTTTGTGTGTTGCTTTTATATTATATATATATATATATATATATATATATATATATAATAATAAAAAAAACAAAAAAACTTGGTTATTTATTTTTCTGTTGACCCGATTCTTACCCGACAAACTTGCAGGTGGACCAACGGGAAGCTTCCAGATTTCTATGATCTGATGACCACTCTCCAGGATTAAAAAAAAATCACAACGTGGCTGGAGGGTGGCTTTGAATTGACATTGGGAACCGGAGACTGGTGTCTAACCTGTAATACTGGACCGTACCGGACCAACAAACAGTCTGGTGGAATGCTGGTTCCAGTGGGGTGAGGATGCAGTGTTACAAACTAATCATTTGCAACTTCTTTATTTTATCAAACAGTTATAAAATTACTTAGATTCATCAAAAGATCAAAACATGGGATACATTCTCAATTATTTCATTTATTTTGTAAACAACATCCTTCAGGATATGTGTGTGTACCGTCCACATCAAACATAAAAAATAACGTATATAAAATAGGACACTAAGGATTATTAAATGTATCAAGGTTTTAAGAAGATGAAGGACTAGTGTTGAAGTTCTTGGTTAAAAAAAGGGAATACATCAAGATTGGATTGATAAACATAATCCTGAGATCAGTCAATTTTTTGAAGGTAAAAAAAATGATGCCCATCAAAAGCTTCTGTGTGTTTCAGAAAAGTAATGTGCATCAATGTTCAAATCTTTCAACAAATGCTAAATCCTTTGCTGAAGCACAAAATCTGTAAAATGAAAAAAAAAAAATCAGTGGATAATAAAATATTTCCTTGCAAGCTTAGAATGCTTACAATCAGGACTCCAAACATTATATCATCTGATTAAGCATCTTTTTGGTCCACAAGCCTCTTCTGTGGTACCACTCAAGTCAAAGGATAAATTTGTTCTTTTCAAGGGTATGGAGGAGATAATGTTATAATCCCTCATTATTTAACAAAGATATCAATCATTTGCCTCAGTTAAATATCATTGATGAGACAGGCAACAGGTTTTGATAGCATTCCAGTCAAAGTTCTACTTCATGGGGGCAACAAGCTTTCTGTAGAGTAGGGACATCCACTAATTTGCAATACCTAAGGTTTGAAATGAATTTTTAAAAATAATAAAGCTTTCATTTTAATTTTAATTGAAAGCTACAAGGTTTAAATTTACTATATCCAGTAAGCAAAATACTCTGGCATATTTTAGGCAGAAATTATATTGATTGGAATTGATTTTTTTTTTTTTTTTTTTTGGTAAAATAGCTGATTAGCACCCTTTTTTAATTGTCTTTCATTGCAATGTAATTGTTTGTATTAAAAAATCTTCCAAAAATATAATATACTTTTCTGAAACTTTATTTGAGGAATATTAGCTGATTTAAAGTATAATTAATCTGATTTGAAACAAATATTTACTTTAAGTTTAAAATAACACAGAAATGCATTTTTAAAACAAACACTAGCCATGTTTTTAACCAACAGCAGCCATGTTTATGTGACTGACAAGTGTTGACAAGTTTATTATTGTTCTACGGAGACTTAAGAAAAGTGAGCATCTTTTTTATATATTTTTTAAGCAATCTTAAAAATGTTGGAAAATATTCCCAATAATCTAATTTTAGGAATGTCAACTTTAAATTTACTATAGTCATCACTTTTATTTTCTTATAATGTTGTGTATGGTCACCCATATTTTCAAGATGGACACATTTATAAACAAAGAAAAAAATTAAAATTTTAAAATCTTAGTGCATGATGATTTGTATTAAGCTTTTCAATTTTTAAAGTTTTGCAGGATTTTGAAAAGATTTGAAACTTTATAAATTATTATAATTAAAATTTTTAAAAATGAAAAATTCATTATTCATTGAAAAATTTTTTCTTAAGACTATAATGTCCTTATTATTTATAAAAGCAATTGAAAGTTTATCTAATTAAATTAATTGTCATAGTTTTATTGCATTTTTTATTTTACTATTCAGAGCAGATTTTCAGGAAATGCGTAGTTGTTTGGAAAAAAAAAAAAAAAAAAAATTGATGATTTACATTCTCCAAGGAGTCCTGCTTTTAACTAATAAAAAAAAATTTGCAATCAAAATGTAATTTCTCAAAATTTTATGAAATTAAATAAGTGGGTGAGTAACAGATGTAAAAAAAATCTTTTACCAAGAACTTCTAAAAATAACAATTTAAAAAATAATTTCACTCATTTGTGAATAAGTCCTGAAAGTTTCATTAAAATCTGACAATTATTTGATTTTTGGAAGATTTTCCAAATCAATGTGTTATTTTACCAGAAAAAGGGATGCTAAAATACCCATAACGTTTGGTCCACCACCAAATGAAAAAAAAAAAAAAAAAAAAGATTTTTAATCAAAATTTTGAACATGGTAGAAAGGATTAAAAAAATTTATAAAATAATGAAAATAAAATACTTTGGTCTTTTCTCTTAATAATAAACATTTTGATGATAAAATTTTGTTTTTACTAAGTTTGGGGCCTTTTTTTATCATGCTATGCTATTCCTTTTTTTTTTTCAGTGAAAAACTGGAGGTACCTACTGCAGAGATATATCTAATGATTTTGAATGTTTGGTCAAGGTACCTGTACCTTAGGACTGAGTTGATGTGATAATTATCTCCTTGTTTAAAAGAAAAGGGTCAAAATCAGTATGTGGGGAGTATCAGGAGATAAGCCTGCTTGAGGCAGTGTGTAAAGTTTTTGCAAAACTTCTACTTAATAGGCTTACAAGATAGATTTGCCCTGGAGTCATCTCCAAGACGAAATGTGGATTCAGACCAGGAAAAAAATCAAAACAAATATGATCTTCTCAGTCAGTCAACTGCAGGAGAAATGCTAAGAACATCATGTTGCATTGTACCAGGTCTTTGTTGATCTGAGTGAGGTCTTTCACTCCATAAGTGGTTGGTTGATTTTGTTTAGCAGCATATCAACTTTTATGGCCTATTTAATGCTGAAATGTAAATATTTTGTACACAATTTTTATGGCTTCAACTGCAGATGTTTTGTACATAATTTTATACATTTAGGGTAAATGTATATTTTATAGGTATATAATTTATTAATCATAAAATATACTGTTGGTAATTTTCTATAAAAATGTATTTTTATATTTTTTTTTTAGTGTTGCATTGATTGTCATTTTACTATAAAAATCTATTGTTACTAATTTTATTATAAAAATGTACTGTTGATTTTTGTTTGAAAGTTCACTATTTGCTTATAGCTGGGACCCTAACAGGTGCTACCACCCCAGGTCAGGATAGGACCTGGGAACAACAGCAGTTAAGAGGTGGTTCCACACTCCTCAAAACTTCCAATGTCCCAATTAGAGGCCTTGTTGCCAGATGTAGTTTATCATCATAATGGAGATGGTCTCTGGACTATTCTCTGTAAGAGAGGATGTCCTCCAGATTTTGTAAGAATATTCAGACAACTTCATAGGGAGATGAAAGGGCAACTTAAATTCAATGTGTCTCTACAGGAACTTATGGCAATCAACAAAGGAGTTAAGCAAAAGTTGATATTCTTGCACCCACTTTATTCTAGATCGTATTTGTTGTGACTCTTACAATATGCTTTCCAGGATTGTGAAGTTGGTGTGTATCTGCGTTTTAGGACCGTGGGTAAAGTCTTTTCAGTATTAAAGAGTTATTCTATACTGATGAAGCAGACCTAACATGCAAATCATAAATGAACCATTTTTTTGAGAGCATGCACTGGGGAGCTAACCATCAACATAAAAAAAATAAGGCAATGTACACTCCCCTCCTGGAAAATGCTATATCACTCCTAACATTTTTGTTCAGGATCAGAGGCTTGGGGATGTTGATACCTTTGTCTACTTTGGAAATATTCTCACTAGAGATGATTCTTTGGATCCTGAAATTAATCATAGAATTAAAAAAAAAAACCAGCAAAGTCTTCAGTAAAGTGGGAAAACAGGTCCTATTCAGACAGAGACATCTCACTCAACACCGAGATCAGTATCTACCAATCATGTGTTTTGACTGCTCACCTGCGTTCTTCAAAGACAAGAACTATATATCGCCATCATGTCAAAACCATGGAAAGATTTTATCAAAAGTGTTGTAGACATATTTAAAACATCAAATGGTGGTCCTTCACATCAGATACAGCTGTTCTGCAACAGGCTAAAACACCCAGCATAGAGAAACTGCTCATTTGCAATCAACTGTGCTGAGCTCAGCATCTCAAGAGAATGGAAGATGAGAGATTGCACCTGTTATGGAAAGCTTGCACTTTGTAAGTGCCCCAGATGCAAACCCAAAAAACGTTTCAAGGATGTTGTTAAAGACAACCAGAAAAATCTTGAAATTAAAGTCAAAAACAAGGAAAAAAAAAGTCAGAGAATAGGTCTGGTTTGAGAATGTTAGTTTTTGATGGTTGCAATCGTTTTGAGGTCAAAAAGGTTGAGCATTTGAAATTGAAAAGGGCTCTTAGGAAAGATGATATAGACTCAATCCCAGAAGATACTCCGTGAGAACTTGTAAATAAGGCATGAAGATAAAATAATAAAGCCCAAACAAAAACATTATTTTTCTTTTACCATGCATATAATTGTGAATCTGTAGGATTTAACATTTTAAATGGTACAATGTTTAGAGTACACTTGAAAATTTTTATTTAAATATAAAGTTAGATAATCAATTAAACAAAAAAGGTTATGCAACAGAGGATATTAAAAAAGGTTCATATATTTTTTCAATTTCAGTTGTTTTTTTTTTTAATTTAATGCTTTCAAACATGGGAATATTTTCTTTTGGTTAAGGTTTAAGATTGCTTCCTTATACATTTAAGACGGTTTTATTCACACAGATTGAAGGAGTTTGCATTTTTTTTTTTTTTTTTTTTTAAGATTTAACATGAGTTTTGTGGGTTTTTTTTTTAAATGTTTTTATTTTTAAATTAATTTTTTGGGGGTTACTTTTTCAGATTTAAGATTTTTTTTAGAAATAAATCTTTTTATTTATTTTATCCATTTTTTTCAGATTCAAAGTATTTGTTACAGATATAAGGTGATATTTTTCATAACTTTTTTTTTCTTCCAGATTTAAGTTCATTATTTTTTATTTTTTTTCATTTATTTTTCTTTCAGATTTATGAAAGGCAAAGACATATTGGGTGAGTTTTTTTCTTTCAAACAGGTTTTTTTCAGCTTTAAGTATTGTCATTTTTCTGTATTAATATAAGTTTCTTTTTCACAAAGAGTTAGGGTGTTTTTCTATCCCAATTTTAAGAGGCCTTTGTTTTTGTACCAGTTTTAATATGTTGGGTTTTTGTGCCACACTTAACATGATTTTTGTTTCATTTAAAACCACACACTCAAATTAACTTGCTTAATATTCCCTATATTAGGAAAATGAAAATTATGAAACATTTTTACATGGTTTGTTCTCCGACTATGTTGTTCCTCATCAGGCAAACGCTTGTGCTAACATTTTCTTCCATCAAATAATATTAAAATATCTCAAACCAAATAAATGTCAAAGAATCTGTCAAGACAAGTAAAACAATACAGCACCTCAACATGGAGTAATGGTTAACCAAAATGCCTCTCAGATCATTACTAATGGAATGATTAACTTGGTGCCACAAATGTGTGGTGAGAAAATTCAGAAAACCAAAACATCTGTCAAAGTTTAAACTGATAAGTGGAATACAGCATTTTTCAAACAAGAGTTTAGTTCAGTTTAGTTAAAAATTTACAGCACTTCTTCAATTATTCAGACAGGAGTCAAAAAAATATGTTTTGATAATTCAAATTTCTGGATACTTGAAGACCTAAATTACCAAAAAAGAATGAAGAAAAAAAAATCATTTTGATTTATATCATCAAGAAAGTTTTGTCCAATTTATTTTTATGGAAAAAAAAAAAAAATGAATTCTTTTTTTTTCTGTTTCCAGCTGGCCTCACTAACTCCCCCCAAACTGGATTACGGTAGATATATTTGTAAAAGGTAGCTTCTATTTTAAATAGCAACCAACTATAACATCTGTCAAAAATCAAAATCATTGCTTTACTGTTTGAAATTGGGCATTTGGGCTGTTGAAATTCAACATAGACAATATCATCATCATCATTTCCCAGCATGGTTATGAGATCAACAAGGCACTTTGTTACTAGAGTTCAAGTCCAGTGACTTCTGCATTGTATCAGTTGTTTATTTACAAATCATTTAATCAAAATGTTTAATGCTGCAAATTGCTCAGTAAAATCTTGAAATGGGTTAGTTTGAATAATCAAAAAAATATTTGGATGATTTCAATTTTTCTCTTCATTTTTCAGGGTTTGGAAAGGAAAAAATAAAACTACAGAATTTAATTTGTGAAATTTCATCATTGATAATTTATTCAAAATGTGAAAAAATACATTCTACTTTTCTTTTTTTTTAAACTATGCCTCTTTTATGTGTTGTTAAATTATTTATCTTCCTATGAGAGACCATCAAAGACAGGCATTTTTAACAATTAAACAAAACAAAAAAAATAGTGCGAAAATAATACTTTTATTGAGACACTTTGGACAAGCTTAGTTACAAAAATCTGACAATTTCCCTTCGGGACATAGGCGATCATGGCTATTCCCAACCTCCTATTCCTTCACATCTTCGGAAATAAAATAAATAGTTTCCGGTTGACTTATCTATCAAAGTTATCCTTTTGACTGGGTGCAAAGTGCAAACTATAACAAGGGATCCCAGTTCGTTAATCAATAGCTGAAGGCGATGAAGGATTCATCCCTTTTCCAAGGGTATTAGTGTGAACAAAAAACAGCCTCGATCGAAATTTGAACTGGCAATCAGGAGGAACTAGAGTGCGAGAAGAGTTGCTTTTTTTACCTTTTCGTACGACCAAAGAAAATTGGCGGGGTGGGGGTATTACAGATAACAAAATGAACAATTCAGTTATTTTGTCGCCAATAAAAAAAACAAAAGCATATTTCTCGAGTAAGCAACCATCTCTACTCAATATCAATAGTACACATATCACATTTAGAAATAAAGTAGAATTTGATTAATTAAATAGACAAAGTATGTTTAGGATGAGAATCACCTTCTGGATCTTAAAATTATTCATTACTAAAAATTCTTTCTTAAGCTAAGAGTTTCTTTTGAATTTTTTTTAGAGAATAGAAAAATGAAAATAATTATCATTTTTTTGTCAATGTGCGTTTTGATTTTTTAAAACCCTTTTTTTCTATGAAGATTGTTTTTAAAACTAAAAATATGCTAATAATCTAAAAGAGCGGAAAAAACATTAAAATCAAAGACACCTGCCGCCAAATTCTTTCAAAATATTCCAACCAAACCGAAAACCATTCATTCATTCCAATCCAACTTTCTTTTATTTTTAATGAGTCACGTGGCTATCTTACCAAAAAGTGTAATTGATGCTCATCAAAAACTTTTTTCTTTCTTTTTTTACTAATGTCTATTTTTTTTAACTACTCTAATTAAAACACTTTTTAAAAAGTCTTGCTAAAAAAAAAAAAAAAAAAAAAAAAAAAAAGCGATGTGGGTCGCTTTTTTATTTTTTTTTTCGTGTTTTCTTTTGAAGAAAAAAATGATGGCAACATTTTAAAAAGAAACTCTGGTTTTTCTTGTCTATTTTTTCCGCTGTATTTTTTTAAAGAGAAAAAATTATACGGCGAAAAAAATTCTGATGCGAAAACGAAATATGAATGCAATTAATTATTTATTAATTATTGTCAATAGGAAAAGGAGGAAAAACTTAAAATGACATTTCATTTAAGTTGGTTTAAACTTTATTCCAATGTCCGCAGGTTTATTGTTTTTTTAGAGGGATATTTAAATCGTAATAATTTTTTTTTAGAGTTTTTTTTACCTAACCTCATATTCAGGATAGATGATGATTGGTCCAATGTCGAAATTTAAAAAAATAGAAAAAAATTAAAGAAAAAGTTCATTAACCATAAATTAAAAACTTTAAAAAAAAAAAAATCATTAGGGGAGGGGAATAAAGTTTACAAACAATCTTTTTAGAACAAATGACAATTCAATACAGTTTTTTTAAAATAATTCAATTAAGAGATATTAATTAATTTTTATTATACGTATTGGTAATTGCTTTCAGTTTTAATAAATTAGTGCTTTTTAAGACGTTAAAATCAGAATCCGATCTGAACTAAAAATGATTCATGAAAAAAAAAAATAATAATAATAATGATGATGATGCGTGTCGGCGATTTCTTTTAAAACATTCGTAAAAAAATAACGATAAAAACGATAAAAAAAGGGCATCTTATATTTTTTTTAGTCACTTTTCATTGTTTTCAAATTAAATCTCTCAGATTTTGACTAAATTTGCATGAGACAATCAGCATTATTTAAAAAAAAAAAAAAATTTATTTTTATGAACTTTCATTGTCCCTTTTTTTTTTTTTAAACTCTTGCTTTTAAAAGCAAAAATATATTTTTAAATCACCTTTAGTTTTTTTACTACAACTCATGAATGAAAAAATCCGTATGGACGATACAGGGGAAAAGGAAAGGCAAAGAAAAAGGCTTCATTTTAACTTCAACCGTGCTGTAGACAAGCAGTGATACAGACTTCATTTTTTTTTTTTTTTTTTTTTTTTTTTTAATTCGTTTGTTTTGTCTTCATTTTTACCCCGATTTCATTCATTTACTTATATTTATTTAATATTTATTTTTTTACGATCTCTAAGAAAATGATTTACATTTAATCATTTATATGTGGTTAAGTGAAGAAAATTTGCAATATGAAGAAAGTTAAAAAAAAATTATGGAAAAAAATATACTTTTGAAGTCCAACATGTCAGATGTAAAGAATGTAAACACAAACGAAACTAAATAAAAATATAACGTTTGCAATTGTTTACCTCTCACTGGAAGTTTTATTTTAGTCTTAAAAACAATTTAAAGAAAAAACTGTAGTTTATTTGCTAAAATAAGTTTATAATCGGCGAATCATGTTTAAATTATTTAAACAAAGACATTAAAGAAGAAGCAACATGACATTTTCAACCACGTTTCTCTATTTTCATTTTGATTGTATTATTCTAATTCTTGTCATATAAGGAAAATGAAGCGTTAATTTTTACACGAATTAATAAAATGTTTAAAACAAATAAGGAAAAATAAAACTTACCTTCACTTGTTCTTATTTCCTTTTTTTTTTTTTTTAGTCCAAATGATTTAAAAATTAATCAACAAAGTAAAATTGACGTTTTTTTTTTTTAAACCTTCAAAAAATAAAGACATTGAGAAGTAATATTGGTAATAATCTCTATTTTTCCTCTATTTTTTTTAGGATGAGTGAAATAAATAATTTATTTCTTTTTTCTCTTTTTGGGCATTTTGGATTAAATCTGCCGATGTAAACATACCCAAGTGATGATGATGAACACAAGGAATTATTATTGCACTGTTATTGTTTCTCTTTTCTTTTTTGTATCTGATTTTTTGAAAACTCTTCTTATTGTTACTATGATTTTTGTATTTGCTTCAGTGGAGTTTTCCTTTCGCAATGACAACATTTATTTCTCGTGCAGAACTTTGCTGACTTATTCGAAGAGGATAATTTCTTCAAGAAAAAAATGTCATGCGTGTATGAAAAAAATCATTCATTTCGGAATAATTTTTTTTTTCAGAACCACCTATAACTGACGATGTAAGCCATGCTTTTTTCCTTTTCATACGTTGTTACAAATGTTCTGTATTATTATTTGTGTCCGCATCATCATTTTTCCCTATCGAAAAGGAAAAAAAAACGTTCCGTAGTGTTTTGAAAAAATGTGTTCTATGTTGATAAAGCGCAAAGTCGGAATTACTTCCCTTGTTAAAGTCGCTCTCTCACACGTGTGGAAAGAAAGACAAAAATTACAGGGGGAGGTAAATTACGTTCATATTTTTAATTTATATATTTATAAGATTCAAGTCAAGATACACTTTTCTTTTCATATATATATCCGTGACTATGTGAATTTTATGACAGACACTCATACATGAAACTCGTTTAGTCTTGTCTTGACAATACTTGATTAAATCAATAATTTTGTATTTGTGACATTCATGATGACACTTACACTTTCTTTAAAATAAAACTAATTTCAAGCCAAAAAATTAGTTTTCTATGGCGTAATTCAATCATTATTTTTATTATCTTTATATTATATCTTTATTAATTTTTTCAAAATTTTAGTTTGCTCCCCAAATTCTAAGACTAAAAAAATGAAATGTAAAGATAATGATATTCAGTGAATATACTTCAGTATTTTGTTAAGACAAAACTACTGAGCAACAAACAGTATTGATTTCACTCTTCTAGATCCACTGCTGATATCCTAATTGTCCTTACACACAGAATCAATGAGTCGTCTATGAATACAATAAATTCATTACAAGGACAATCACATTAAATATGAAAAATCTTCGATAAAGTGGAGCATAGACACTACAGTTATTAAACAAATTCTCCAGCTATGAAATCTCTGGAAAAGTTTTTACAGTTATCAAGCCCTTTCTAACCGGTACTTTCATGAATGTCACTGTTAATGGCTAATCTTCTCAAGTCACAAGATCAATACAGGCGTTCCCCAAGGCGATCTTCCTTTTAACATTTGGCACGCTGCATAATTTATGAATATTACTTCATGTATATGAAATCACATCAAAATATAGTCTTTTATATATTAGTTTTATATATTTGAAATTGCAGAGATCCTGATTCTCAATTTCAGTCAAGAGTGTTTTAGGTATTGCCATAGAAGGATATACCCAAAAATATAAGCAAATCTTTATTAATTATCTATACAGATGATACAAGTGTAAAGGTGTACTGCAAAAAATCTAGATGACCAGAGTCTCAATAGAGGTGGAATTTGTCACATCCAATACTTCCAAAACCAAATGAGTCATTTTTCATCACCACCAAGCAAACCCCGAACTTTTGCCTATCATGATGAATGGTTGTTCTTTCACAAAGACTCCCTTGCCTTGAACATCTATTGGGACTCAATTTCACCACAGACCGCAAGTGGAACATCTATACAATCTATCACTGAAGACACTGCATAAATGGTCCCCATTCCTTGTACTATTCCAGAAAGGACCTGACTCCTCCTACTATGCTCTGTCTTTAGCCAGATCAGACCAAAAATGAAATAATGCTGCCTCTTCTGAACTAGAGCTGACCCTATCCACACTTTCCAACATTTGACAGAGTTCAAAAGCATCTACACGGCCTTGTAGATGATTAATTATTTTCCAATCTACAACCCCTTTCCCTCAGAAAAACTCTATTGTTATTTCCATAAAAAATATTTTGATAAGCTACAGACCTTAGTTCCACCAGTTCAGACCTTCATAGCTAAGACTCGCCATATCATGTACACTGGCGTAAAACATCTCTATTTCCTTTATCTTTCATTCAGAAAGCTTCTTTCCAAGAACCGTTACTTTGTGTAACAAACACACATGGGGATATACTTCTCAATCATTACAATCTTAATCCTTTCACATCTATGGTTAATTTATCTTTCTTACATATCCTTATAATGTGCACTTCTTACCTCCCCCTCATGTACATGCAACAACCTCATTCAGCAACACTCTACTTGAGGGTTCTTGGGCCTTGATTTGGATGAACAATTATTAAAAAAATGTCATTCACAAACTCTACAAGATAAATTGTTATATTCCGTGCTAATAGGAATATATACTTGAAAAACAAGGTGGATAAAATAAGTAAAGTTTTATTGTAACAAACCAGTACATTAAGAATAAAGGTAACAGTTATGCACAAGTCAATCCAGTAGTGAGTGCTACTATTGGTAGGTCGGTAGTTCTCGCATAAGTTTGAGTTGTACTCAACAGATTCCAGCTAGTAATATTTACCAACCTCTCCTCAGGGTAGGATGTAGCACAAGGCCAAATTTAATGTGGGGTAATCCGAGACTGTAAGCTCGGACAAAAATTCCCCATAAACCCCACATAAGTGGGTTCGGGTCTATCTACCTCAACGGACGAGACTCTGCATTTCGGCATAGTCATGTCCTGATTCCTCTCTGTCCGAAGACAGAGAGTTCGAAAACAGCTAAGAGCTGAGTAACAGATCTCAGCTAGTCGATATTTACCAGCCTCCCTCACGAGGTAGGATGTGACACAAGGCCGAGTTGAACATGGGTTATCTGAACCCATAGGCTCGGCCAAAAATTCCCCGTAGAACCCGCATAAACGGGTTCGGGTCTGTCTACCTCAACGGACGAGACTCTGCCATTCGGCATAGCCTCGTCCGGGTTCCTCTCTGCCCGAAGGTAGAGAGTTCAACAGCACAGCTGGAACAGATTCCAGCTAGAGTATCTAGCAACTGCCCCATGCAGTCACATGTGTCACAAGGCCGAATTTAATCTACGTAGACCCCACCTTAACGGGATCGGGTCAGTCTACCAACCCAAACAAGACTCTGCCCTTCTGCATAGCCTTGTCCAGGTTCCTCTCTGCTCGGCGGCAGAGAGTTCGACCATCACAGCTGAAAAGATTTCAGCTAGGATATTTGCCAACCTCCGCATGCGGTCAGATGTGGCACAAGGCCGAATTTAACATGGGGTACCAAGCCTGTAGGTTCGGGCAAAAATTCCCCGTAGACCCCATAAAAAACGGGGTCGGGTAGCTGTCTACCACCCCAGATGAGACTCTACCCTTCGGCATAGCCTCGTCTGGGTTCCTCTCTGACCGAAGGCAGAGAGTTTGACAGTACATCCGAAAAAGATTTCAGCTAGGATATTTGATACCTGCCTTATATGAATCAGAGAATTAAAAATGATTGAATATTGATGAAATAAAAAAATATTACTGAAATATATATGAGGTGCATACAAAAATTATAGGGACATGAAAAAATTAATTTTGTACATTTCACAAATTTTATTTAATCATCCTCAAAATACTACCATTAGAAGTTAACATACTTTTTCCAACTATCCTGCTATTGCTAGTAACATCTCTGGAATGTCTTCTCTGGAATGCCTTCTCTGGAATGTCTTCTCTGGAATGTCTTCTCTGGAATGCCTTCTATGGAATGCCTTCTCTGGAATGTTATGGAACCCCGCAATTGCTTTTCTCATAATTTCTTCTTGCAACGTAATTGCTTCCCTTTCAGCATTCAGAAATCACATGTTGCCAAGTCAGGAGATTAGGGAGCCTATCAAGCAAGTGGCGTGTTGTTCTTGACCAGGAAAGCTTGAACTATGTGGGTGGATTGAGCAGGCGAATTTAGCCAGCACTCTTCACATGCACAAATCAATTTCCTGAATTGTTATACAACAGTCTTCCATGACTATTCACCAAACCTTCTCAATCAGCTCCTCATTTCAACTTCTGCAGGGCCGACCCAAGTGTACTTTGCTCTCCATTGAGGTGCAACCATATTTGAAGCAGTTTTACCACTTCTTGACTGAATTTTGCTCCTGGCATCATCACCAAAGGCTTGATGAATCTTCTGGATGGTTTAAGCTTGAGTATCACCAAGCTTTTGGCAAAGCTTAATGCAATATCTCTGCTCGATGTGTTTGGTCATCTTGCACAAAAAGGAAAATCCGATGAACACACACTACACATTTGTACTCTAGGTGTAACTGCCGGGAACTGATGCAACTTACTGGTGCAAAAAGAGTTCACATATATACAGGAAGGGTGGTGTCACCTTCCATCTAAATAATTTTGCCTATGCTGTATTAGTTTTGATGGGGGAAAATAAAGTCGGATACTTTTGAACACACCTCTTATTTCAATAGCAATGTGAAATAAAAAAAATAAGACATAAGAAATGGCCCCACTTAAAATAAACCAGAAAAATTATTAATAAAAAATATATAAATCTCTGTATGTATATATGGAATTTACAAAAGGGTGTGTGTATTTTATGTGAGGTGTGTGTTCAATATGTGAATAAAGAAAATAGAAGCATACAAAAACTTGGGTTTCTACTACAGACCGTTTACTCTCTTTTTTTATATAAACTGTATTGAAACAAAGTTCTCAATGCCTCTTGAGTTATGTCCCTTTTCCTTTTGAGTAAGTAAATATAAGTATTGTATTAATAGTCAAGTTCAAGTCAGCCTTGCACTGAGTTAGAATAACCAAAGGAAGGTTTGTACTTACTTTATCACTGGAAGGTTTAAATGTAGCGAAAGAAATAATCAGCTCCCTCGAAAAAGAGTTCGTGTTTTGTGTGCGATCTGCCAAAGAACAATTACCAAAAAGTAGTTAGCTAAAATCTACTTTAAGGACCAGAATCTATGCTAATGTTCTTCCCTCCCAAGAATGGCGTGACCAATCAGAAAGATCTCTCGGTGAACAAAAGCCGTTGTTTTTCGCTTATGAGGATTAGATTTTCTGAGCTTGGCGGTAAATATATCCATTAAAATGAGATGTTAGTGTTATTTTCCTATTTGCCTAATTCAAGAGACAATTCATGAATCGCACCTTATATTTTATTGCTTAATCGATTGCAGGCAAAATATATTTGTATTAAAAATTATTAATAAGATACAATATCCCTACTGAATGGATACCAACTTGAAATAAAAAATAACTAATAATTATATAATAACTTATAATTTATGGAGAAAGATAAAAAAAAATACACAACATTTAAAGCGTCTATCAAATTATTAATCTGCAAAGTTTCATCTTTTAAACATGTATAGTTATTAAGTTATTAGAAATGTTATACTTTCTGAGTAACACAAATTCAAATAAAGACAAGCATTTTACATATATTTTTATCTTAATACTAAGTCCACATGCCAACTATAAATAAAAGACAATATATTCAGTTGCCAGTCTGAGTCACAGTCAGTCACAGTCAGAGTCAAAGAAGTAAGAAGAGTCATTAAGAAATCTTCCTGAGTTTATTTCCTGTCATATAAAAAATGTCTCCAGAAGAAGAAGCATGACTAAAAAAGATTTTTTTTGAAATACCACAACAATTTCTTGAATAAAAAATTGTTGTATCTGCACGTTATCTGCTATCTTCTTTTTTTTGTCTTTATGAACAAATTGAATATTTTTACAAAGGTCAAATTTTCTGCCTGTCAGCCTTCCAAAATGACAATAAATGATAGTGTCCATAAAGTTCGTGTGCACTTTAAAAAAATTTATAACTTTATTTGCATTTGCGATAGAAATAATCTGTAAAAAATGTTATAATACAGTGTTTCAACAAGATGGAGCTCCTTGTCACTTTGCTCTGCGTGTTAGTAAGTTTCTAAATCAGGAATTTCCTAACAGATGGATCGGAAGGGGTGAACAATTTTATTGGCCTCCACGTTTGCCAGATTTGACTCCATTAGATTTTTTTTGTGGGGACATGTGAAAACAATTGTGTATGCAACCAAACCTAGTTCATTAGAAGATTTGAAAGCTAAAATAACTAATGTGATTTCAGGCATTACTGTAAATCAGTTGGCAAATGTTTTCCGTAAACTGCAAAATCGTAATACCCTTTGTATTGCTAATGATAGAGGACATGTGGAAACTTAAATAAAATTTGAATGAAACCTTAAAACATATAGATTTACTTTTTTCTAATCCTTTGTACAAATTATTTCTATTGCAAATACAAATAAAGTTATAAATTTTTTAAAGTGCACACGAACTTTATGGACACTCACCCTGTCTTTCAGATTGTTGCCCTGTGTTTAATAAAATCTATAAAATTCATGGCATTAACATCACACAGGAAACAGAACAAAATGAAAAACACTCATTGGCCAAATGAGATTTATTAAGACAATAAATAGAAACATATCAGCTTATCATATTTTTTAACTGCTAATTTGCTAAATTTCGTTATAAATTGATTTATTCAATTAAAATTATCTTCTAAAGAAGCATGAAAATGCTTGGGAATTCATTTTACCAGGGTTCAGTTATATGCCATGCATGATGCACACTTAGGTGATCATGTATCTTTTGATACGTCACTGACGAGGCAGATTTTTCCCCGCAGTAGGTTGCCATTCCTTTCTGCAGTAGACCAATTGCCATCCAAGGCTATAGAACCCAGTCTGTCCTGCTATTTACCCATATCTAGGTGGAGAATAAGAAGTTTCATACCTTTCCAAAGGATATTAGCACGTAAGTGAATGTAATGGATTCGACTGGAATTCAAACTCGGCTCTCCAATTCCTCAATCCGAGCTGCCGTCCATTACTCCACCGTGTCTCCTTGTTTTACCATAGTAGACTGGCATAATTTTGATAAAATCGTTAATTAAAATCATAAATTTGCAAAGATGTACACTGAACTTCAGAGAAGTATGCAGAAGACGACATGCTTTCATGTTTTTTTCTATAAATTTTGTTTTCATTATACAGAGAGTGTGAGATTATTTCTTCAGGAGAAAATCAATGATAGGTGGAGGAGAGTAAAGTCAGAGAAGAGGAAGAAAAAGAAGAGGTGATAAGTAAAACGCAAGTAGGAGAAGAGGAGAGATTTGATGATAGGTGGAGGAGAGTGAAGTGAAGAGAGAGGCAGAAAAAGAAGAGAGAATAAGTAAAGTGCAAGTAGAGGAGGAGGTACACGATGATAGATAGCGGAGATTGGAGTGAAGGGAGAAGAGGAAAAAGAAGAAAAAGATTATTAAAACAACTAGGGGAGGAGCAACATGATTGTAGATGAAGGAGACTGAGGTCAAGGGAGGGAGGAAAAAGAAGAGGTGATTGGTAAAATGGAAGTAGGGGAGGAAGAACATGATGTTAGATGAGGGGGAGAGTGAAGTAAATGGAGAGGAGGAAATAGAAGAGGGGATTTGTAGGAGGTACGTGATGATAGATGGAAGTGAGTGAGGTCCAGAGAGAGGATAAGAAGAGGGTATTAGTTAAATGCAAGTAGGGGAGGTTGAATATGATGGTAGAGGAGTGTGAAATGAAGGAAGAGGGGGGGAATGAAGAGGGGATGAATAAAATGTTGAGGAACATGATCATGAAAAATGGAGAGGACTAAATTGAGGGGGGAGGAGGAATAAGTAATGGGGATTAGGAAAATACAAGTAAGGGAGGAGGAGAGAAGTGATGATAGTTGGAGGTGAGTGAGGTCAAGGGAGAAGAGGAAAAAGAAGAGGGATTAGTAAAGTGCAAGTTGGGGAGGAGGAATGTAATGGTAGATGGCGGAGAATGAAGTGAAGGGAGAGGTGGAAATGAAGAGGCGGGTAGTATAATACAATTAGTGGAGGAGGGATGTAATGATAGATGGAGGAGAGTGAAGTCAAGTCAGAAGAGGAAAACGAAGAGGGGATTAGTAAAATGCAGGAGAAGGAGTGGCAGTAGGAAAGTGATGATAGGTGGAGGAGAGTGGAAGAATAGCCTTACCATTAACAAAAAAGTGAAAGTGACAAAACAACAAATGAAACTTTAACTTTTATTTTATTTTTATTCATATTTTTCTTTTTTTTTTCTTTTTTCTTGAAACTCTTTTCCTTTTCATATTGCTGATAAAAGCTGAAAATCAATAATAGTTCACCCTGAAAACATCCAGCAGACAATAACTGATTCTTTTCCAAGAGCCACACCAGTTGATTAAACTTTTTTTCCTCATGATTAAACATCATTATCATCATAACGGTATTTTTTTATTGAGGCAGAACTAGGATTAATCTCACACAAAGCCAAGGTGGGTCCTGCCTGACATAGGATATATTTTCAAAATGATTTGAGGCAAGATTTTACAAAGCTGAATGCTCTTCCTGACTTCCAACTTGGGCACTCACAAGTACACCGAATGTTTTTATCAAGATAACGTCTTTAAAAAAGATGAATTCAAGGCTTGAATCAACATCCTAGCCTTATGCTCAGAACATTGCTGCCATATATGGTCCGATGCTGCTGCTATCTATCTAGAGCTCCTTGATAAAATCCAAAGAAAAATCAACAATATTGTTGGCTCCAAAATGACATCATGGCTTCAATCACTTTCCCACTGTTGTAAGGTTGCCTTTCTTTGTCGTTCCTATAAATACTTTCATGGTAATTGTTTGGATGAACTCTTCACTCTGGTGGCTAGACTCTTTGCATTTAAGCACATTACTAACCTGGCGACGAGGTCTCACCAATTTACAGTTGAGCTGTAAGAGCTCTATGCTAACAGTTGCTTTTATCTCATTTCTCATTTATGGAACTCCCTTCCAGCTTCATTCTTTCCAGCCAACTTTAAACTGCAAATATTTAAATGCAATGTCAATCACTATGTGTTGTCGTTCTGATTGCTCTTTCTCTGTTCTTGCTCCTTAGCAATTCTCCTGCTTCTAACTCTTTCACGCCCAATAATCCCTTGTGTCTCTGTGGCTTTACTGCATTGCTTGGGGCAAACTCAATTATATATATATATATATATATATATATATATATATATATATATATATATATATATATATATATATTTATATACAAATGTAATGAGAAAGAAAATAATGCATAAATTCTAACGTTCACAGCATTAATTCAAAAGAGGGTTCAATACCGATAGTAGACCAGTAATTATTTATTATAATTTTTTCATATAAACAAAAATAATTTACTCACTACAAATATGCAACTTCGTTTCGGTTCATTTAGTTGCATCTCGACTGGTGAGAACCAAAATGGTTATGAACCAGTCTTATAACCATTTTGGTTCTCACCAGTTTAGGTGCAACTAAATGCACCGAAATGAAGTTGCAGCTTTGAAATAAGTAAATTGTTTTTGTCAATATATATATATATATATATATATATATATATAGATAGATAGATAGATAGATAGATAGATAGATAGATGTGTGTGTGTTTTTCTTTCAATGATGTTTACCCTGTACAAAGTCATTCAAGGCAGAGGGTTACAGAGTAAGAAGCACTTTTTTGCAGATATGTGTAGAAGATAACGGTTAACCCTAGACTTGAACAGGTCAAGATTGTAGTGATTGGGGATGCCTCCTCTTGGGTTTCAGTTTCACAGAGTACCACTTCACATGAATAAGCTGCTTGAGCGGAACTTACATCCCAGAAATTGAATACAAATGGAATGAAGGTGGTTCACTACAATGGGCGTGGATTGGCGGGTCTTAGCCATGAAGGTTAGAACTGGGGGAACTAAGGAATGTAGTTCATCTGAACACTTTCCATGGAAACAGTGATAGAGCAGTGAGAGACGTTTGGTGTTTTGTCAGTAGGAAAGGTGTTGGGAAATAATTTGTTGCCCACACGGAAGCGGAGACCCTTTTGGACTCTATCAAGACTGGAAAGTGAAGACTGGATTGCTTCTGCCCAAATATGGCAACAATGCTCTGATCCGGCTCTTGTAAAGGTAGAGGATAGCATGAGGAGTCAGGTATTTATTAGAGCAATACAGGAAACTGACTATTTTTCAGCATCTTTAATGAGGGATCATATGTATGAGCTATGCTTGAGGTCTCTTTAAGTCCAATAATCACTCAAAGCATGGGAACTCCCTCAGGGAACATCCATTGATCATGATTGGTGACAGCTCAGGATCCAATCCACAATGATGGAATGTAACTAGTTTAGATTTCAAGGCATTTAATGTAACCAACTAGTTTTTCTCCCACTGAAATGTTTGTGCTAGAGAGCTTGTGTGGCAATCCCTTATACCACACTTTGTCAAAGACCTTTGAAATATCTAATGCTTTAGTCCTTGAGACATATTTGTTCCTTGGCTTTTAGAAGATGACTTCTGTTGGACATTATGTGTCTAACTTCTTCGGAAGATACTAAATATAAACGAGGTTCATCTAGTTTTTTTAGTTATTGTTCCTTTTATTTTCTAATTTTCCTGGAATTTTATGCATACATTATCATCTGGTTTTAGCGGTTGTAGTTCTCTGTGTCTGCATTTTTGTTTGCTTGCAGACTGTATGTAGATTTACTATGTTTAATATTAGGAAGATTTGTGCGTAAAGTCTTCATTAGTTTGTAGTAGTTATTTGGTGGTTATGTATTTGAAAGTACAGGTGGTTAACGTCCTTAATCCAAATATACACCAATTTATGGCCTTTTAAAATGCATTCAAAGATAATTAATACAAAGATATATATTACGAGTACTGATAAAATTTTATATCTCTTAAAATAAAATATACAATGTTTAAAAAGTTTATATCAGAAAGCTCCCATGTTGAATATATAAGTCCCTTAGAATATAAAAGAGAGAGAGAGAGCGAAAGAGAGAGAAGAGAAAAGAGTTCTTGTAAATGTCTATATATGTATGTATCTCTTGATAGTAGTAATTCTTTCGACTCTCTGTGGAATTTTCAGGTGTCCGAAAATAAAGGGCATAAGAGAACGGACAAAATATTTTATCGATTCTCTGTTTGTCTTGCCCGATCTTCTCTGAGTTTATCCTTTTTTCGAGACAAAGGAATTCATTTCGGAATTAACTCTTGATTTCTGATTGGTTCACAGGATTTATTTGACCATCTCTTTTCTTGATTTACATTTAGAAATGATGAACTTTTGACCTCTTTTATCTATTTCATCTTTTTGTTTTATTTCTTTATGGCAAACCAAAATTTTTGCCAACATTTAGTTATCTATTTTTTTTAAAGATAATGAGCTTTTTTATTTTTCTCTCACAAAACACACTTTCGACCCTATTAAACGGAGTTTATAACATTATTTACATTATTCGAACTATTGCCCTCATCTTTGTCGCCATATTTATTACAACGTTTCGGCCGTTGTACGCTCCGGCCTTCTTCTTCAAGGACACATGGCACAGTGGATAAAGGCGTTGGTTAGTGACAAAAAGTGTGAGTTCAATACCCGGTTATGGCAGTGGAGAACTTTCAAGGGAAAATTAACAGGAGATAACTGATAACTGACATCCATCAAACATGGCACGTGGAACTAGAACAGTCTACCCCAGTGAGCAAAATAAAGGGTTCAGTTCAACATTCCAACCACCTGAAGAAGGCCGAAGCGTACAACGGCCGAAATGTAATAAATATGGCGACAACGATGAGGACAATAGTCCGAATAATGTAAATAATGTACATAATACCTCATCTCAGAAATATAGACACATACCAATTTACCATTGAGTTGGCTAGATGTAGCCATAGTTTCTTTTCTCACACTTCTTGCTTGTGGAACTCCTTTCCAGCTCCACACTTTCTAGCCAACATTAAGCTTCAAAAATTTAAATGCAATGTCAGTCAGTACCTATTGTCCTCCCGATTACCCTTTTATTCCCACTCCTTAGCAATGTTTCAGTTTTCTAATTTTTCCACACCCAGTAACCCCTTGTGTCTTAGTGGCTTTACTGCCTTGCTTGGGGTGAGTTTGTAACATTTATTTGTTCACTGTTATCTAATTTTCTTTGTTTGAATCTATAACTTTAATTAATAATAAAAGTATATGTTTTCCTTTTTTCCATTTAATCCTTCTTCTTCCAGATTTTGACGACGTGTTCATGTTTATTACTCCCTTATGAATTCGAGAGTGTGGTGTCATTTCGTTCTGGTTGGTATTCAACACAACTTCCGTTGATCTTAATTTCTGGAATTAACCCTTTGAGCCCTGCGTTCCAGAACAATTTTAAGCTTTCCGACTGTACCCCCGAGTCAAAATTTGCAAATAATTGGTATGTAATGTTTCACGGTAGATATAAAAATAGTTACAAGTGTTTACCCACCGTTCAACCTGTGGTTGGGCATTGTCATTTTTCTCTACCACTGTTCAACTGATTGATGGGTATTACGTCATTTTTCTCTACCACTGTTCAACTGGTGGATGGGCATTAAGTCATTTTTCTTTACCACCGGTAAAGCGGTGGTCAGGGCTCAAAGGGTTATTACAGGTTTCAGCCTGTCAATTGACACGGTAATATTAACATCGTCGGAAATTTTTATTGTAAAATATTCTTGACTGCGATCTAATAACTTAAATGGATCCGTGTACGGAACTTCCAGAGGTTTTCGCACTCTGTCGGTCCGTAACTACACACATATTTACAATTTTTCAAGTCTTTGGGAACATACGAATTCAGTAAAGAATGCAGATGACCTTTAGTTGGTCAGACTTGAATTTCTGAATCTCTTTAGCCAAATTCTTTACTTATGAATTTGTTATTTGCGAGTCCTCATTGTTTTTTGTCTGACTCTATTAATATTCGAGGGACTTGTACATTAACTCCTGTTACAGCAGTAAATGGCGAATAATTCAATTCATTGGGGGTTATCCTGATTCCGAGTAAGACAATAAGAGTAGAGCTGATAACCACGATTTCTACCTGGCAATAATTGCAGTTTTAGAGTCCGATGTGCACGTTCAATTAATCCATTTGTTTGTGGGTGGTAGGATGTCGTTCTCAGTTTGTGGAATCTTCGAGAGTTCTGAAAACAATTCCGATTTGAACTGACTACACCTGTCTGTAACAACATGGAGGAGGGGGGCTCCAAATCTGGATATCCACGTGTTGACGAAAGCTACTGAAATTGATTGTGCTGAAATTTCCGTCAATGGACACGCTTCGATTCATCGAGTACTTCTATCCATACACGTTAAAAAATATCGATAAGGTGAGTAATAGGGGTCAGTAAGGTTTTTTTTTTAACTGGTGTTAAGGGACTCACTATATTTAGGTGCGCTGTTTGGAAACGACAAAAAGGCAATTCAAATGGTTGAACCCTTTGAATTCTTAGTTAAATTTGCTTCCTCACAATGCTAACATTCTTTACATCATGTTTTTATTGATTTACCTATTTTAGGCCAGGAATACGTCGATCTGATAATTTTTATGGAAGTTGACATCTCAGGGTGTGATAGAGTATGTCGACTGTCAAATACTGATTTGCTGAGCTCTTGCGTCACAAAAGGTTGTGGGAAGGGTAATGATACGTGTCACAGGATATTTCGATGCTCATTTACAGGACATGGCTTCAGCTGATCATGAAAGTGTTTACTTTCTTTATTAGTAGTTTAATGTTTCACCCTCTCCTACAGATCGCATACCTCGATATTAACTGCATTAGATGGTCGAGATAAGTAGCCATCTACTATATACTGATGACCTTTTATATGTGAAATATCAGTAACATATTCACTTATAAATCAATGACGTTGTTGTCTGTCAGATTTCAATGGAATTTGACTTGAAAAAGCATTACAAAGAGGTTTATGGTCGGTTAATAACAATATGTTACTGCCTTCTATTTGGTGTTTAAAATACAAGACTCACAAATAAGCAGCTAGTAATTGCCTGACAAAGGTAGAATATTTTTGTTGCGTCAGCGGCAATTTCTTCGAAAAAAAACCCAATAGGAACCGGTTGGTTGTCTATCATTTGGTATAACGCTGCACCTACAGTATAATTAGAACTCTTCTGTGACAAGCTGAAGGTTATTTGCTTTTGGGTTGGGATAGGAGAGAGTAGTTATGCTTGACAAAGTCTCTTTTATATTTTTCAAAGATTCAATTTCCTCTTTAGTATTAAGTCTGTAGTGAAGATGAAAAGAAAACACGTGCGTTTATATTTCCTAATAGAAGAAGTTCCAGATACAAGAAAATTGGCGGACTTGAATTAAGTCCAACTGAAGATAAAGAAGACAAACAAGACCGATATATATTAAAACAAATATATGTATTAACAACAAATTACAAAGTACATAGACAGTTAACATTGTGTGTGTGAACATTTGTGTTTGTTCTTTGGTGAATGTTCGTACGTACGTTTATGTGTGTATAATGTTTGTGTCGTCTCCCACAAATGGGAAACGCTGTCTTTTGTGAGAGCTCACATAATAGCGGTGTTCGCTGAAATGAAGAAAGAAGAGAAAGAATTACCTCACCTCCACGCGAGGTGGGATGCGGCACGAGGCCTGAGGGGAAAAGAGATCGAGGCAAGAAGTCGCCCAGTATTTATAGTATGGGAAGAGAGACCCCATAGTGACAATTTGGGAATTAAGGAGGAGCTAACTCCGACAAGTCTTTCGATTTCGGTTTCACGCGTATGCGTTCTGTGAATGGGAATACTTTATCGCTAAAACTTCGAACCGGTTTCCTATAGAAATTAGCCATTCCAAGGAATCGACGCAATGTCTTGGAGTCATTGGGAGGGAATTCATTTAACTCAGCAAGTTTCCTAGTGCCGGGTTTAATACCACCATCACCAGAAACGCTGAATCCCCCAAATTCAAGCTCGTGAGCACAGAAGAAACACTTCGAAAGAGAAATTTTTAGATCGTGCTCAATAAGTTTTTGTAAAACTTGGTCTTGGTCCTTGGAACGAGTTTCTTCGTAGTCTTAAAAGATGAGGATGTCATCGATGTACATGAACGTACAATTGAAATCACGAAAGATGATATGCATCATCCGTTGAAATATACTTGTCGGAGTTAGCTCCTCCTTAATTCCCAAATTGTCACTAGGGGACACTCTCCCTATATTATAAATACTGGGCGACTTTTCGCCTCGTTCTCTTTTTCATTTCTTCATTTCAGCGACTACAATGTAAGCTCTCTTAGAATATCCGTGTCTTCCCATTTGTGGAAGACGGCATGAACATTATACACACATACACGTACGCACGAACATTCACCAAAGAACAGACAAAAACGTTCACACACACAAATATTATTGTCTATGTTCATTGTAAAATTGTTTTGTTTAGTACATATATTTGTTTATACATATATATATATATATATATATATATATATATATATATATATATATATATATATATTTCGGTTTTGTTTGTCTTCTTTATCTTCAGTTGGACTTAACTCAAGTCCGGCCATTTTCTTGCAGTTGGACCTTTTAATATTCTACCAGGAGTTACACACGTGTTTCTAATACAACAACACGCAAACCACACCGGTCCTCTACATACTTGATGCGTTCTGTAGTTCTAAAAGCATATAGTTGTACTCGAACAAGGCAAAAGGTGTCGTAATGGCTGTTTTACATACATCGTCCGGATGGTACTTGATGGTAAGCCGATGATAAATCGATTTTTGAAAAAATTTTCTTACCATGCACCTTCGATGCCAGTGAATTCGGCACTTGGTATCGATCAACTTTTGTCATTGTATGCAGTTGCCTGTAGTCACCTACAGAGTCTGTATATGGCATCTGACTTCGGTGCTCTGTGTAAAGCCGAACTCCATACCGATTTTGAAGGTGATATTATTCCTGCATTTTGGAGTTTCCTAAATTCTTCCTTCGCAATGTCGAATTTCTGGGCTGACCGCTGTCCTGGTTTAGAAAATGCGGGACTGCTACCAAGCTCAATTCTATGGAAAACGTTTGGTTTTTATGCATTAGGATTGTGGTCGGGTGATATTAGGTTTAGGTGTTTTTTTTTATAATTTTTCGTGCCACCGTGTCGATAGGATTATCCTGGTCCTCTATGATGTTCACAAATTCTGGTGTCGGTGTCACGTTAGAATGTCTATAAGTTGTTGTATCAATCAATCTATTATTGGAGCAGTCGATCGTCAGACCGAAATGATTTAAGAAATCGTAACCCAAGAGAGGTTTTGTGGTATCTGCAATCACAAATGTCCAGGTAAATTCGCGTCTGAGGTTGTGCAACACCAAATTTAATGTGGCTTGTCCTGCGCAATCGATCTGTTGGACGTTTGCTGATACAAATGAGACATTCGTAGGGTAGATCACTACACCACATAAATATCCCCTTGGGACGATCGATATAGCAGCTCATGTGTCCACAAAAAAATTAATTTTTCTAGCTCCTAGTCGAGCGGTGACTTAAAGAAGCGGCAGATGAGTGGAGGCTAACATGTCCTACCGATTTAGTTTGTGATCATCATACTAGGTGCAGGTGAAAAAGGGCGGGAACTAGGCTGCATTTTAACATTCTTTTTATTCGGCCATTTGCATCGCGGCTTGCAGAACTTCGCGCGCAGCGCAAAATATAAATAAGTCCTGTAAATCTTTAATTCTTGATCCTTATTGAATGGTCGGACACTTGAATGGTCGGACAGTCGATATTCTTCGGCGGAGGAACTTTGGTTTTGCATATTCCTTGTATTTGGAACAATTGTAGGGGTTGGACACTCTCTTGTTGTCTAAAATAAAGAAGATCGTCTGTCAATTTGAGCTGCTTAGACTGGTTTGATCGATTTTGGTATTGTCTGTATGAATTTATATCAAACTATGTCATCACTGACACCAATCCAACTCGTTAAAGACATCAGTTCACTTACATATATAGACGGACGACCTGTGATGACTGAAGTTGACATCAATTTGTCCAGCATTTCTGGTTTTGATTTTACATACGAGGTAATGGCGGCTTCCTTCAGTATCTCGTAAATTGGTTTGTTGTAATATTGTTGGTTGCAGTTTCTCGATAATATCTGAAGGTAGAGAAGCCAATATGTGGTAAAATCTTTGTTTTGTCTCCTTTACATGTACGTGATGTTAAATTGAGCATCCGTTATTTGATGAATGCAGGTGGCTTGATTAATATCGCCTCTATAGAACTAGTTTGGTTGGATGATACCAGTTCTACTTCACTGTCGGACATTGTATTTTTTTATGCGTCTTTGCATGCGTCAGGTACGTTGGAGTTTACCAATGTGGGCGTTACCAAAGTGGTTATGTATTTGAAAGTACAGGTGGTTATCTTCTGATAACGTCCTTAATCCAAATATACACCAATTTATGGCCTTTTAAAAATGCATTCAAAGATAATTAATACAAAGATATATATTACGAGTACTGATAAAATTTTATATCTCTTAAAATAAAATATACAATGTTTAAAAAGTTCATAAGTTCATATCAGAAAGCTCCCATGTTGAATATATAAGTCCCTTAGAATATAAAAGAGAGAGAGAGCGAAAGAGAGAGAAGATAAAAGAGTTCTTGTAAATGTCTATGTAAGTATGTATGTATCTCCTGATAGTAGTAATTCTTTCGACTCTGTGGAATTTTCAGGTGTCCGAAAATAAAGGGCATAAGAGAACGGACAAAATATTTTATCGATTCTCTGTTTGTCTTGCCTGATCTTCTCTGAGTTTATCCTTTTTTCGAGACAAAGGAATTCATTTCGGAATTAACTCTTGATTTCTGATTGGTTCACAGGATTTATTTGACCATCTCTTTTCTTGATTTACATTTAGAAATGATGAACTTTTGACCTCTTTTATTTAGTTAGTTTTTTTTTTAGCTTTTAGATGTATTTCTTCATGATTTGCCAACTTTTTTAGTTTTCTATTTTTAATTTATTTTTTTTATTACTACAAGTTGTTCTGCCAGTGAAGATCGAGTCGTTAAAGAAGTTGTTTTTAAGGCTATCATAGCTAAGTAGGGGGTCTTGCTGACTTTCAAATGCTTTCTTAAGGGTCTTTTGATGGTCTGTGTGTTCCTTTCTACTAATCCATTTGGCTGTAGAAAGTTTGAAATTATCGTGATGTGTTCGAAGTCCCATTCTTTCGCAATTTTTTAAAAATCTGCCGACTTATATTCTGGACCGTTGTCATTGATGATTATATGAGGAATGTCGAATCTGGTAAAAGTATTCTTCCTCATTTTGATTTGCTGTGGTTGACTCACAGTTTTTTAGTTGATGTATATGGAAATATCTACTTATATAGTCCATAATTATAACGTATGGTTTATTATAGAGGTGAAAGATGTCTGTTGCTACTTTGGTCTGTGGGATTATCGAGATATCATTGTTAATCAATAGTTCAGCTGCTTGCTGCTTCCGATGCTTTATGCAGTGTGTACATATGCTTACCATTTCCTTGATTTGGCTGTTCATAAATATGAACAACCAAATCAAGGAAATGATAAGCACGTACATACATATATCACCTCCTTTACTCGTGCTATACATTTTCCCATTCCTAAGTGCCCAGTATGGATCTTCTGTAATGTTTCCTTTCGTAAAGAGTGAGGAACTATTATTTTGTACCTTTCAATATAAGACCCTTTTGTACCTGATATTTCATTACAAATAGGCATATATGATGAAATTGAGTTGGGTACTTCTTTATTTTTCGTAGGCCATGCTGTTGCTGCGTATTTCATTAGAATTTGTAAGATTGAGTCTTTATTTGTTTCTTTTCTACATGTATTGAATTTGTGATCACTCATTTGATATTGCTTTAGTATGAATATACGTGTTCATTTCTGTATTATAAAAATTTAGCTTTCCGACCAACTCCATGTTCTTGTGCCTGACACAAAACTTAGTTGATAGAAACAGCAACTCCCAAAAATAAGCGCAACTTAAAAAAACAAGACGACCACTGCGTAAAATTTTAAAAGGGGCAACACATTTATTTACAATTACAAATTTGAAAAGTACAAAACAAGGGTTGCACAAAAATTTCCTTTTCTGCGCCTCTTTGCGCAGGATAACACCTTCAGGGGGTGATAAAAAGATTACACTGAGAAAAAAGAAAAAATACAAATCTCCAAAAATGTTGATAAGACCAAAGGATTCGTATACAATATATATCTACTCAAAATTACAAAAATAAGGGAAAAGTCTGAGTAAGAGGATTCACAATATGGCACAAGACAGAATCTTTTAAAAGACACCAACCTTTGTTGTAACGGCTCTGTAAAGGACCTCTCAGCTCGAAAGGAATTTGACGTAAGCAAATTCTTATAGGTTCTGCGGTGTGGAATTTGTCGATCGAATATTCCTTGGATCTGTCACGTCAGATTTATAACATCTCACTGGACTGTCCTTTTATGTAATATCGTCCTGGGTAAAACATTAAACTACATCCGCGTCCTGGGTAAGACGTTAAACTACGTCCAGCAGCAAGGCCTCTGATCAGGAAGTTTTGAGGAGCGTGGAACCACCTCTTAATTGCTGGTGTTCCCAGTTCCACTCTGACCTAGGGTGGTAGCACCTGTTAGAATCCTAGCTATGGGCAAATAGTTAACTATTACCAGCAATACCTTTTGAAACAAATTATTACCAGCAATACAATTTTGAAGGAAAGATATTACCAGAAACACATTTTTGACAAAACAAAATATTACCAGCAATAAAAAATTTTGTCGGCATTAATTAACCCATTGAAGTTGATACGCCGTATAACAAAATAAACCAAACCAAACTTTTATGTAATATTTTGTAAAAACTGCCCCAGACGAAATTGACGCTCTGCCGTTTTCTTTTCCACTCTCTTCCTCGTCTACCAAATATTCTTTTTATTCTCAAAGGGGTCATAATACTCAGCTCCAGCCAAAAGTCTTTGGTACTAGAAAACCTTGATTCCCATTAGCCAATATATGTAAAATCTTCTTCCGAGTATTCCAAAAGAATACATTCACAAGATCTTTGGCGCTTCGCCGCTTGAGCCTAAGAGGCCATAAAAATGAATGAAATTTAACATTTTTTTTAAAAAAAATAAATTTTTATAGTATCTTTTATTTCTTGAGTGTAATCTGATAGAGATGCGTGTCATAGTGTGTCGGCTTTTACTGATTCGCGGTCTGGTATATAATTGAGATCAAACTCGTATTTCTGTATTGCTAAATAGAAATCTTTGAATTATCGGAGGACTTTTTGTGATTGTTTTATCTGAAAATCTGTTTTCACGACTTGTGATCATTTTCGACGATAAAATGTGTTCCGTATGTAAATTGGTGAAATTTATTACAAGCAAATACTATGCTTAACATCTCAGTTTCAATAGGACAATAATTTTGTTCCGTCGTTGTTATCGCCCTTGATGCATATGATATCGATAGCCACGTGTTACAATGATTTTTTTGTTTGCTTTTTTTTTTGTTTTATAACCATGCCTAATCCTTTTTTTTACTTGCATCTGTACTAATTTTTGTCTGTAATTTTAGATTATAAAATTTCAAGTTTGTGTTGTTTGTAATTATTTGCTTCCGTTTTTCTATAGCTTCTTCCTGAGGCTTTGTCAAATGACCAACGTACTTCGTCATGAAGTGACGATGTATTTATTTCTGAGTATTTAGGTATAAATTTGCATAAGTAATTTGTCATCCCTAAGAAACTTTGTAGATCTTTTTTTTTTTTAAGGGCTTGGCATTTGCTCAATTGCTTTTGTTTTCGATACGTCTGGTTTTATTCCTTCATGTGTGATGAAGTGACCAAGGTATTGTAGAATGTTGATTAGAACGTCGGGTTGACCAATTGTAGAATGTATTGCTTCTTGAGTGTTACTGTTGTGGTTACCAATGTTGAATGGGTCAAATAGATAATGTGGCTGCGTGTTGAGAAGGTAATAAACATTCATACATAATATTTAAAACATCAAGGAAAAAGAACAATGAGAACCAATTTTGTTTAACGAAGAAATATATGTATATTAAATTCAACAATAATACAAAGTAGTTGTAATATGAGTGAAAAAGGGAGAAAAAGGTAGCTTCCCCTTGACTGTAAGGAAATGTCTTAAAGAAGATTTGTCTGAGTAAAATGTTCAGAGTTCAGTGTTGAAAATAGAATATTTCTTTCAGAAAATTGTTCAGTTGTTGCAACTTACAGAGTTGATTTAACTTGGTGTGTCCACTGAGAACTGGTGGTGTATCAAATAAAGTTCTGTATTGTATGTATGTACGTGCGGAGTAAGTAAGTAGGATGAAATACACGAGCGAGTAGATGAGATCTATTGTCTCTGGGTACACTCGACTGTGGTTCTGGAACTACTACTAACTGGTTTTTTGGAATGCATCCAATATTTATACTACCTAGGGTGGCTCCCAGCAGAGACGCTGGATATATTTTTGAATATACATGAAAAATATATCCGATTGGACGGAAAATGGACCAATCAGCGATTTTGTAGCAAAGCTTGTTTTTGAACAAAGTGTAGGAACAAATTTACTATGGTGGAATGCGATAGATAAATTGTCCTGTTATTTTTTAGTATGTATTTATTGACCAATTAGAATTGGAGAAAATCTAGGCGTGGCACTACAGTATGCCATTTGTTTAGTTGCAAATTTGCATTTTGATTTATTTAATTTTAAGTCTGACTTTCATAGTCGACTGAAGACCTGATTTAATATATCGATGTGCTCCTCGAGTGTGTCCGACCATATTGTTATTATGTCTTCAAATTCCTTGTGTTTCTTCTATTATTTTCGCTGTTTGGACTTTGAATTCCATACTTGCACTGTCTATCCCATATGATAAACAAGTAAAAGAGTATCTTCCAAATGGTGAATTGAAGGTTAGGAGTTTTGAAGTTTCTTCGTCCACGGGTTTGTGCCAATATCTATTCGATGCTTCTACTTTTGTAAAGTATTTTGGATTATTAATTTCTGCAAATATCTCTTCTGCTGTTGGTAGCTTGAAGTGTTCTTATTGGGTTCGTCTATTAGCCCAATCTTACCTTCTTTGAGTAATGCACTATTCCAACGTTCATTCGTAAATCTAGCCCTCTGATTGGTTCATTTCTACCAATCAGGTCGCCAGAACGTGCACTTCGAAGTTTTGGCGCAAAATCATTCCGGAGCCGCCCCACCTGATCATGACCTCTTTAAAAGAACACAAAGCATGTGTGACCACAAAGAAGCAGAAGCCGACGGAGACGCAGACCTGGGCAGATCAGCAGCAGACCATTTTTTTTACCGCTTACTCAAGCTTAAAAATGTGACGACTACAATTCACCGTCTAGCTAATCGAGACGACAAATCTTTACGTACGAACACTCACCACAACGCAACACAACATATATACGCATTATATTTACCGGTCAGACCTTCATTCCTAGAGAGATGCCAAACTGACCCACGCAAGTCAAAACTCTGACCAACCAGGACTTTGCTGCGCAAAATATCTGACTCAACAATCTACAAGCACACTCTCTCTCAGAAACGCTATCCAAACATCACTTACTATACTTTAAAAAAGTGACATTTTTCTCGCTACTTAATAAGTATTAGTAAACAAATAATCAAATTTTCACACAACTAAAGGTACGCAACTCCTACCAATTCTGAAAAATAATACAAACTTACGTCCACATACTAATAACTGAACTAGCACAAAGGACAATTTAGTACGTAACTGGACACTTAGTTTAATTTTGTGAACAAATCTGAATAGCAATTGCAAACACTTTATTTTCAAACATTCACAATAATATTCTACGCAGTCAAATACATCTATTCTCATTCATCCATTAAAGTTCAACTCAATTGTATTCTCAAATTGTATATTAATTGTTCATAAATGCATGTTGTTTTTTCTTTTATTGAAATCTCATAATCGGTGTTTCTTACTTACTCAATTGCCTTGTGATTGATTCGTTTTTGAATGTCTATATTCTATATTGTTGCGGATTAATATGGTGAACATGCTAAACTAACCATCTTAATATAAAAACATTCTGATACCAAAATTCAAACTCATAGCAATCCCAACACTCTTTTAGTCTTACTCTTATCACTTTATTCAAGTCTCTCGGGTCTAAGCATAATTGTAGTTTTCTATTTGCTTTTTCAACTATTATTAAGGAGTTTAGCCAGTCTGTAGGTTCCTCTACAGGTTTTAGTTTTACTATTCCCATTTTTGTCATATTTTCCAGTTTCTTTTTTTAGCTTTGGTTTTATACCAAATGCAGTGCTTCTCAGAGAATTTATAACGAGTGTTATTTCTGGTTTTACTGTTATGTGGTGCTTAAACGGTAAATTGCCTATCTCACCAAAACATTCTTCATATTCCTATAATAAATTCGGCATGTCTTCTTTATTTATTTTCGATATTCTTTTTATTAGCTGTAGCTTTTCACATATTTTTGTCTCAAGGAATGCATTTGAATTGCTTTTTGTCACTGAATTCCAGATTTTTGATGTGTAGTGTTGCTGTGCAACTTCCTATTACTAGAATCTTCGTATTATTATAAGCATTTATTTTAGTTTTCACTGATGTTGTGGGATCTTCCACAACAAACTAGCCTTACCTCTTTTTAGGAAATGCACTCTTCCTATCTGGTAAGTAAAATCCTACTTTCACATAAATATAACAAGTATTCATTGGTCAATCGCCTCTAATCTTGCTTGCTGATTGGTCAGTTTCGACCAATCAAACCACCTGCATGCGACCAATCTATTTTCCCGCTCATATGCTGTGATCCTCCCACGTGGTACACAGCCATTATATAAACCGAACACGTGTGAACTTTTTGAGTAGTTTTTCATTCATCTCTCTTGCACGTCTCATTCTTTGCTACCAAGTGCCAAGATGTCACCTTCACCAACTTCCGTCTTAGTCATTGCTGACCAGACGTTAAAGATAATTACCAACATTCACGAACTCTGAAATCACTCCTGAACTTTTACCATCTTTAGAACTCACAATTCCAAACTTTATTCTTCTAAATTACAAGTTTGTTGGGGACGTGCAGAGTTTGTTATTTATGTTAGAGAGAATCTGAAGGATTTTGAGTAGGCTGCGTTTCTTTCTGCGTCCCAAACATAAATAAACGAAATTCAAAATACAATTGAACAAAAACGAGACATATTCAATTCAATTAGAAATCAATACAACATTTATACAATTCAAAGATATATACAACGAGATAATTGGTATATGTTATGTTGGCGAAATGTGTATGAGGTTTTTAGATTTCTGAATGTCTTTTTTCTGTAATTGTTCATTCGTTTAAAGTCTTTTTTGTTTGTGTTGATATTTGTAATTTGTGTCTTTTTTAGAAAGAGTTTTCTTTAAAAGTTATCTACCTTTAACTGTAAATGTAATGTCTTTCTAAAATCGTTCGTTCGTTCGTGTTTACTTAGGTAGTGAATATGATTCACTTTAGATAAGCAATGTCGAGAATTATTGTTCACAGAGTCAGGTAAGTTTTGATCGGGTATGAGTCAGCGAAGATGTATCTTTTTGCGCGGCAAAATCGTGATTCTTAGTGACGTGGAGTATTTTGGAAAGTTCTCTGTGGGCGTTCGATACTGACTGACTGGGGCTGTCTTCGTTTATTTTTATAAGGTCTGAAATTCCAAAGGTGGCTCACTTGAGTTTTGGCGCAATTTTCATTCTGCACGTGAACTTCAGTGATGAACCAATGAGATTGTTTGTTTCGCTTTGTGCAGTTTTTATTGGTTGAGGTTTTTTAGTACGTAGGCGTACGATATGGACTGTGCTTTTGCTAGGGTTGAAAGGTAAGGAAAATAGGACGAGTCTACAAGTTCAATATTACTTCTTCTTAATATGAACTCCGGTACAAATATTACCAAATCAAAGGGACACGACTCTGTCCTACCTTTTCAGTTCGCATGCATGTACATCAAACATTAATAAATCTAATTGTTATGTTTTGGAATCGTTCAGTTCAGTTTTGTATTTTATTCTATGTGCTATTTACGTCAAGTATAAATTGCATTGTGTTCACGCATTGTCCTGAATCACATTTTTCTTAGCCATCACACATATTGGTAACACATATTACTACATGCAAATGGCAACCCCGACATTCGTCGTAGGACCATACCACTTCAAATGGTGATTCCGTCGGAATTAAACAACAAATGGTAAGATAAACCACTATAATGTTCTACGTAATTTTAGTTTGTGGGTAATATTTTTTATATAGTCTCGCAGGTAATCTGTAGCGGACTGTGGGTTTTTTTTGTTTGTTTTTTTTTACGCGTTGTGGTATGAACACGTTTGGTCTCCTGAAATAAAGTCCACTACAAACATGGCGGGCTCAAGAAGAGTCCACCCAAAAGAAATGTAAAAGAAAATGACCAAGAACAGATTTATATGTACAAAAGGGTTTACAAAAGACAAAAACATTAACCTGTATGTGTGTGCATGAACGTAAAGAGTTCGTGTTTCGAAATATGTTCGTACATACGTGTGTGTGTGTGTTTGTATAATGTTCATGGCGTCTTCACACAAGTGGGAAACGCATATCTTCACGAGAGATCACATTTTTCAAGTGTTTCTGCTGGAAAGTGGAAAAAGAGAGAACGAAGTATTCTCAAGTATTTATAGTTTAGGGATAGCGCCCCCTAGGAACAATTTTGACAATTAGGAAATTAAGGAGGAGTTAACTCCGACACGTTCACTTCCGTACCTGTGTTTATTTGAAATGTTACCGATGCTTCATTCACTCCAACATTGAATGTCCATCGATTCTGTTCTACTGAATTTATGTTCTTCGATTGAATCGTGTCAATATCATACCTCCCCCCCCCCCGTGGTCTCATCTTTTTGTACTGCTGGATAGTTTTATTTTATGTAAATTCTTTTTTCTGGATCTGCACATTTTAGCAAAGTGCCACTTTTTTCCGCAATTCTTACAGTTTTTGTAAGATACTGGACAGTTATTTTTCTCGTGTCAACCTGAGCAGTATCCGTAGGAGTTTATTCAGTTGTATTTTTTCGCGGGCTTTTCGTCTTCTTGATTTGTAGTAGCCATATTTTTATTTTTGAATCTGTTGGAGTTAGATCCTCCTTAATTCCCAAATTGTCACTAGGAGTCATTCTCCCTATACTATAAATACTGGGCGACTTCTCACCTGGTTCTCAAAATCGTGGATTTGTGTTGACGGTTGTGATCTTACTGGATCTTACTGGCAACTTGCGAAAAGTCTCACTATTTAAGGAAAAGAGGTAGGCTCCCACGGAACCGCGGGAAAACTTGATATTACATTAAAAATATGTGATTGGTTAAAAATTAACCAATCACTACACACGTACTAAACAGAATAAATAAGTATGCTCAGAACCAAAAGATTCAAACGAACGACTGCGATGGCTAAATTATCCTATACAAAGGTAGTAGTAATTTATTAGCCAATCGCAGTCGAATAAAATGACTTGGAGTGTATGTAGGATTTTTTTAAATAAATGAAAATGAAAAGAAAGCTGAAATGAGTCTTTCAGGGGGATGTGGAGGACCGTGTGCGTTTGCGTGTTGTTGTATTAGAAACACGTGTGTAACTCCTTGTAGAATATTAAAAGGTTCAACTACAAGAAAATTGCCGGACACAAGTTAAGTCTAGCTGAAGATGTAAAGAAGACAAACCGATATATACCGATATATATATATATATATATATATATATATATATGTGTGTGTCTATATATATATATCTGTCTATATATATATATATGTGTCTATATATATATATCTGTCTATATATATATATATATATATATATATATATGTCTATATATATATATATCTGTCTATATATATATATATATATATATATATATATATAAACAGATATATGTATTAATATGTCTATATATATATATCTGTCTATATATATATATATATATATATATATATATATATATATATATATATATATATATATATATAAACAGATATATGTATTAAACAACACAATTTTACAATGGACATAGACAATAATATTTGTGTGTGTGTGAACGTTTGTGTCTGTTCTTTGGTGAATGTTCGTACGTAAGTGTATGTGTGTATAATGTTCATGGCGTCTCCCACAAATGGGAAGACGCGGATCTTCTAAGAGCTGAAATTAAGAAATGGAAAAGAGAAGTCGCCCAGTATTTATAGTATGGGGAGAGTGACCCCTAGTGACAATTTGGGAATTAGGGAGGAGCTAACTCCTAATACCCACTCAGATTGAAAGTTGTAGGAAACGAACACTTTTAATATGTAAAAGGTCATGGAAGTTTTGAATATTGTCCTTGTGAACTGAAAAGAAAAGGTGTCGGAAGTGTGGTTGAGATGCGTGATTCGACGAAATGTACTTGTCCTGTCTTCAGACTGCTGTATATTTTTCTCTAGTGGGTCAGAGTCGGAGCACGTCCTGGAAGAAACGCTGGTGGTGTTCAGCGTTTGCTATTATTAGGTTGGTGCAAAAATAATGTCGTTTTCTCACATATGTAAGAAAACGACATTATTTTTGCACCAACCTAATAAAATTTGTCTTTTTCTATTGCTTCACGTTGAATTGGCTTTGTCGTCCCGTCGCAAGGAGACAGCTGCTGTGAAAATTCAGGTGCTGGGAATCATCGGAAAGCTATTCTATTGATCTTTGATGAATGCGTTCTACACATCTTCAAAGAAACATTATCGAGGAGGTCATTGAAAGATTGACGTTCCAGGTCCAAGACCAACAGTCTATTCATCAGCATTCTGACCATCCCTTGCCACCAAAGAGGATGTGTGAAAGCTGATGATGGAACCCAGAAATCATGGGTTATTCCATCCGGCGATGAACGCCTGCTTGGAAGGAAGGATTGCGGTGCTAAAAAAACAATATGAAACTTCTTCCATTATAGTAGTTGTAGCTATGGATGCAGTTTTCTGTTTTCTCATCAACCAGGAAGCACGCGATGCTGGTAGAATGTTCCATTGGTAAATTCTGTGAACGAAATAAGCATTCTTCAAATGCTACAGTAAGTTAGCATGAGCTGTATCCTTAAGGCGAAGCAGAATAGTGTCCAGGATTTCATCAGTGGTATGGAAGCTAAGCCAGCTGAAATCTATGCTGAGCTTGGCGGCATTTCATTATGACAGAGAGGAGGAAGTGGCAGAAACAACATGAAGAAAATGATGCATAAATTGTCAAACGAATTCAGCAGAAGAAAAGAACAAATCGCAAAGAATAAAACTACAGACAAAACTGCTAAGCCTTGTAGTGAGTCCCATTAAGAATAAAAAAATATACAAACAAAAATAAAAAGAATTCAAGTTAAAATAAGGCATTTGCACTTTCCTTTCAAACCCTTATATCGCTTTCTTTCCCCCTCCCTCTCTCACTTTCTCACAACTTCACTCTATATACTTCTCTCTCAACTAACGAGAAGACAACCCTCAAATAAAACGAGGAAAAAGAAGAAAAGACTGAACCCGGCCCCAAAACGCCGGAAGTTTATGGAATCAATGCCTACTTATTTATGTCTATAAATCTACCATTCTTTTCAGCTCACCGGTCAATTACTGTGAACGTAAGTTATTCATTGATTCAAAGAAAATTTCACATAGGTTCGCGAATTCCTTACTGTCTTTTTCGCCAGCTCACCCGAATTTAAAGGGAGTGAGTAAAAGGAGTTATTATTTCGCACTCGCTACATAAGTCGACACACGGTCCTAGACATAGCCTTGGTCACGTCGCTGAAGAATACCATCTTGTCAGTTCACCAATTGCAATTTGGTTAATGGCATAAGGCAGAACTGGCCGAGGAGATCCTCTCAATACTGAAGTTGGATCTGCTGGATCACAAAGAGTTAAGTACGTTGTGTATCGAAATCTACTACTAAAAGTAACAAAATTGCGCCGTGATAAATTTTAATAGATTGTCAGCGAATATCGTCTCAGGTTTCCTCAGATATCGAAATCAAGAAAGAAATGTCGCAATCTGAAGTTTTATTTTCCTTCAGACATTACAGTAAAAATCTTTTAACAATTCATGAGTTAATAAAAAATGCTTGGAGAAAATTTAAACAAAAAAATATTAATTAAATTCTTTGGTATGAGTTCCTTTTTGGATCCACGAGAAAGAAAAAAAAAAGTATTGTCAAACTTCCCGAATTATAGTAAGTTCACAAGACAAACAGCCTAAAATTAGCAATCAGCAGCAGCACTCGTCTGGTTCGAGTCGAGTTGGGTAACCGAGGTTCTGTTCTGTTCTTGACGAAACTGCCGTCTCTACATCTTTCCCAATAACTTTATCTGAGTGACTGCTATTAGCTGTTTCTATAAAAATTAACATTTTTCTGGAGAAGGGAAGAGCGTGTTGGGGGGCGATTCACACCTGTTGGAATTTTTTTTTTTTTTTTTTTTTACAACATGAGGTTCTTCGTTCTCCCACACCCTAACCGATACGCAGTAGGAATTCCGGTTTTGCTCGACAGTTCTCAGCATAGTTTTTTTTTCTATTTCTTTCTTTCCTGATTTTGTTTTCTTTGGAAATAGGTGACAGGAAGCTTTGTTAAACACTGTCCACTAACCCTTTAACCTCAGTTCTCCATAAGAGCATATCTGTTACCCAAAGATTTAGATAACCGAACAAACTCCAATGGCTAATTACACATACACACATTCCGTACCTGTTAACATTATATTTGCCTTCGTTCAAATTAACAAACCTAGTTTCGTATCCTGAAAGAAACTTGCATTTTCAAAATTATCGTTCTTTTTGCCTTTATCCACATTCCATATCTACCAGTATTTATGCCTTCTGATTTTTTTTTTTTTTTTAATCACCTTCTGGAATTATCAACTCATACGTCTTCTTGCATAGCATCAAAAGAGGTTCCAGACGGATCTCATCTTTTAAATTTACATGGGTGGAAGCCACCTTCGTGATTGATCAATACAAAGGTGTATTTTTCAAATTTGAAAAAGAAATCACAAAGCGTCCGCCATGACCGAATTAATTTCGGCAGTTCCTTTTGACTTTGAGCAACTTCTATTTATAGAAAATTTAACGAACAAACTTTTCCCATCAAATTTATATTTTATAACCATTTGGCTTTCTTCTCATTTGTGATAATCTCCTCTTAAAAGTAAGGAGCTTAAATGACAAACGTTGTCGATTAGAATATTTATTTTTTAACTACTTTTTTTTTTTATTAATCATTTATTTAATTTACATTCTTTATATAATATTTTATATTCTCCCGTCAAAATAAAGAGAAATAAACAAACTTAATGTATCGTATTATTTTTCATTATTTTATATAAATGCCGCGAGCGAATGGGAAAAGAGCGGCTTTACTTTTCAAAGTGGGTCTACAGAACAGATGTGTATTTAAACAAATAGAAATCAACCAAAATCAGTGTCGATAAATTGATTTTTGTCCATTTTCTGGTGTTGTGGCCATCCTAATATACCCAGAGACGAAATTTGCACGACTAGCTGGCGACCTTGTTAGTTGAGCTGACTCGTTGAGGGCCTTGTGATAAACTCGTTATTGACTTATGGGATGCAGATGGTGATATGTTGTTAGTGCTAACTCATTTAAGGTAGTAGCAGTGGTTACTAATTATTCTGGGTGTTGTCCGGAATAAAACAATCTTAACACAACGTATATAGAAACAGACGTAATAATGCAATGGCGAGGTAAAGCATTAAAACAAATAAAATCTAAATGAAACTGGAGATAAAAATTTATTTAACCACAAATAACAATTTATCCTGTGGTGAATATAACCCTTGAAAAGAAGGGTAAGTTCACATCTACACATTTGAGGTGTTTTTATATAAAGAAAGCCTTGTCAGGGGCAATTTAACAGACACACATGTAGATGTGTTTAATAAAGTCCATGAAAATGGGAAGGTTCAAAGACACACGTTGGCGTGTGTGTTTAGTAAAGTCCATAACAAATGGAAAGGTTCATATACTAGAAGACGCTCCCTAAGCCTATAAGTAGGAGTGACATTCTCTGTTATCCTCTTTTTCCTATTCCACTCAGGAGCGGTAAGATGTAGGTCGAATGCGGAGAAAAGCGCGCATGCGCACCAGCACCTTTGTGGAATCTTCCACAGCAGCCAGTTAACCCCTGCTAGGATATGCATTATTCCTGTGTGACTTTCACCACCACCATCTTACAAAATATATACCAAGCATTCATTGGTTAATCACCTTCAATTTAGCTTGCTGATTGGTCAGTTTCGACCAATCAAATCACCCCCACGCGACAGATTTTTTTTTGCGCCAACTCAGTCGGAGCCTGTCACGTGGTACAACAAAATTATAAAAACCAAACACGAGTGTTTTTCTCTCTCTCTCCTTGCTGCCAAGATGTAACTTTCAAGAACTCCCGTCTTGACCATGTAGTCAGACGTTAAAGTCCATTACCAACATTCACGCAAGTACGAACTCTAAAATCTCTTTTGAACTCTTACCAACTTTACAAATCCACAATTCCAAACATGCTAAAGAAACTTTATTCTTCTAAAATACAGTTTAATAATTACTTTCAATTTATAAGCTCAGGTACAAATATTTCCAAATCTAAGAGAAATAACTCTATCACACCTTCAGCTTATTTGCTTGTACACCAAATACTAATAAATTCAATTGTTATGTTTTGAAATCATTACATTCTGTTTTGTATTTTATACTATGTGCTATTTACGTCAAATATAAATTGCATTGCGTCCACGCATTGTCCTTAATCCCGCTTTTCCTAGCCAAAGTTAAATGTATGTAGTACACACCCTTACATAATGGTGACAACCCGCTACAATATTGGTAACCCCGTCGCTACACCTTTCCCTCCACTTTCCTTAATGTAACACCTTTCTCTATGACTTCTTCTACACACATTTTACACACACAAACAATTTACGAGTTTAAATGTTTTTTTCATTCATGTTCATTGTTTTGTGACACACAACAATATTCTATTGCCTTTATATACACTTATTTTATTAATACATACTTATCGTTTGTTTATATATTTTTTTGTTGTTACTTTGATCATTTATTACCCGGACTCGCATACTGAGTCCGCCATTTTTGTTGTGGGATAAATATATCAGGAGACACATGTTTTCCCACAACAGATTGGTGACCACGACGCTATATTTTTCTCCTGGATACAAGAACACACAAAGCCATATAAACAAATTCATGCATCGTTTGGATACTTTTTCAAACCGATAGCCAGTGAAGAAACTTCGACCAACTTCTACCTACCATCCATGCACACGGATACAAAAACAGCGAGCAAAAATAACTTAGTTACAAATTTGTGATTAGACTTAATGAAAAGAGCAAAATTGCAAATTTCAGATCTCTAAAACGTATAACTATAAGTCAGCAAATAAATTTTTTGCAACACTTGTGACCCTCCAAAATCCCCAATCGCCATTGCAATTACTACTATGATTGCAGAGTCAGCAGGCAAACGACCACCATCTCTTAAAAACCGTTATCTCCCCTCACCCACCCTATCCGTACAAACTGCCACCTAACGTAACCCTCTAGCTCGAGTGCTCCCACCCTTTCCCCGAGACCTTGTACAGAGTAAACCTTAAACAAAAAATTCACTTATTTCATTTTTCTGACAAACAAAAACAGTGTCTACGCTTGGGTACCGACCGTACGTGTTGGTCACGCAAAGGGCAGATAATTTGTGAGGCATACTTTTTTTTGACATAAACGAAGATATGTGTATCGAAATAAAACCTCTTTTATAAATACCCGATAGATATGGTTTTCAGTTCGATTTTAGATAGTACTGGGCCCCCATCTGATAGAATCGTAGGTTTAAAATTCTAAATAAAATCTTATCACTATAATTGGATGCGAACGTTCAGCTTGTATTGTAAAAAACAAACCAATCTCGCCGGTTTGTTTGTTTACATTTAGTTTTAGTTTTAGGCGCAATTTTTTAAGACTAAAAAACACAATTCTGTAAGATTTCTTTTTATAAAATCGATTTCATTGAACTTTTATGGACATCAAATTATGAAATATTTTGAAATTGTCTCGGTAGGTCCGTTAGAAATGGATTTTAACGATCGTTTTGTCGACCGGGGTGTGTAGTAAGTAGTAACATTTTTTGATTTTTTTTTAACACATATATGTATATTAGATTTTAATTAAAAATAGAAATGAATCGCTTCTATTTTTAAATAAAATTAATATGTTCGTGCCTGTAGCATCGTTACAACTGACTATATATTTCTGTTGCGACAAGTGTTCTCTTTCATTGTTAAAATTCTCAACACAAGAAACTGTTATAGACAAGCGTACGGTTGCAAGAAAGAAATACGACAACAGCAGAAATAGATTTACGTGATTTATTTCAACAGGAACGTGAGGGTTTGGGACAGCTACCTTGTGGTAAAGTTCATAAGCCGGCTTCGAATCTGGGTCGATCTCTCATAGTAGTTCACACATGTTGACGCTGGCGCTCCCCTGCTGATAGCTGCTGACCGCTCTGCCTCACCGTGACAGGTCTCTACCCTGGCCACCTGTTGACTGACTATTGAACTTCCGTGTGACCCGTTTTATAGCGTTTTTTTTATACTCAAAAAACGAAGCGAGTATAATTAGGAGGGAAGCATTTTTATTGGACGAAAAATAGAACACTTTAATTAATATTATTTTATTTTTCGACCGGAACTCGAGCGTCGCGAACATTTGTAAACGAAGATAATGGTCATTTTGTGACGGGGCTTTGTCCCGTTCACATCCGGCTCTCGCTCTTGAGGATTCCTGTAAATCAGCCGAGATATGTCTTATTTTATTTTATAACAAAACATTTTTCATCTCCCAATTGTTTGGTCAACAACGATACTCTCTCTCTCTCTCTCTCTCTCTCTCTCTCTCTCTCTCTCTCTTCTCAGAAGAAAATATATATTTTATACTCTCTTGAGGTAAGTTAATGTAAATTGATGGTATAATTTCTAACATATAAAATTCGAAATCTTGTAAAAATTTAAAGAAGATGCAATCAAATAACGCTACAATCTTTTATGGCATACATTGTCTCTGTTTTCTTATATCACGTAGGTGTTTTTATAATTACTGAATCAACCATCCTTAAAAATGAAAGAGAAATAAGCCAACGAAGAACGACAGAAAACTACGACAACGGTTACGAGCAGAAGGAGAGACAAGCAATCCGTGACCGTTATCAAGAGGAATAAACCAAGAGAAGAGAGAACTTTACTTAATAAATATAAATTTAAAATAGAAAAAACAGAAATCAAGATAAAAGAAATGACATGAATCTGGAGGAGAGAGAAACTTATCTACAGAATATGAATATGGGAAACAGAGTTCAACAGCGAAGAAATGCCACAAAAAACGTCTTTCTTTTTTCTATTGTTTATGGAAGTGTTGTAACGCCGTTACAGTAACGGATGTATTTCATACGTTCGCACAATAACTTAAAATAAACTTATATTATTAAATATGAAATAAAGGATAATATAATTTTTTATTAACCAAAACAGTGCAAATTAAACAATTTTTTTTTAAACTGATAAACATTCATTGGGCGACATTTAACTTATCCGTGCATTTTTTTTCACGAGTCCAGTTAAAAAGCACGTGTCACTTCAAGGGAGGTAAGGCGTTGAGTTTCGAGAGTGATTTGCCGCAAGGGGGAGATAATCCGAGATGGCTTAACGGCTGACCTCTAAATACAACAATAATAATAAGACTAAGAGCAACCCGTTTCGGCGGCTGTATTTTTCCAGCCAAAGACGAGGTTCCAACCTCCCCGAAACGACTTCTATGGCAGACTCCGAAGAAGAACTAAAAACACAACTCTCCAACCTTATGAAACCTAATAATGACCCCAAAAGAAAGAAAGACCGTTCTATTTATACCAGAATACACAATGAGGATAATAATCCATGCATTCGTGTAAGTTTGATATTTCCTTTTTTGTTTTTTAGTACTTCGTTTTTTTTTGGTTAAAAAATAAATTATTACTAAAAATATTAATCACTATCAATATTTTTTACTCTGAAATATTGAAACCTTTTCTAAACTGAATTATTCAAAATTCGTATTGAGCTTAAGAAATTCTTAAATTCTTATTTCAATAACGACAAAACAAAAGGTTTTCTTTTAAGTCGAGTAGAATCGAGATTCGACCCTGAACCATTTTTTTTAAACCCCGAAATTTCAAATTTATTTGTTTATCCACAAGTTATTTCCTATTCTTATTGATTGACTATCAAAGATTCAATAAAATTGAATTCAACACTCAAGCAAGAAGAACCCCAAGAACGTTCAGTTAATAAATCTGAGAGATTTACAAAAAAAATGTTGAATTATTTCGTTTTTTTTTTTTTTTCCTGAGGAAAAAGTAGATGAAAAAAATGCATTTGCAGACAATATTTCTGGACCATTATCAAATGCTAAAAGAGGTCTCAGTCAATATATTATATGAGGTTAGTTTTAAAAAGAAATTGAAATAATATAAGGGAGGTAATTCAGTGTTCGTTATATAGAAATCGTTTGGAGCGCTAAACTAACACAAATATTTTCAATTTTCATTCTCAAATTGAATAACCAATTTTTTTTCTTTTTTGTAGAATTCAAAATTAAATTTTTTTTATTTGGTAAAATTAAAAATCATATTTGGTGATCACGATTCTTATTTTTGGTGTTTTAAAAAATTGTACGCTACTGTACTTACTGGAACTGCCCGCTTTCGTATTATTTCAATATTTTCGTGTAAATTCTCAATAAAATGTAAATAATTTAATGGCTTCTTCGAAGATAAATTTTGCTTTTTTGTGAAAACCGAACGTGTAAAAGAAAAATTAATTTCTGTGTGTAATTAAAATGTCTTTTTAAAACGTTTTTGCTTGTCATTCATAGAACCACCATAATACAAATTTATGGTGGAGTAATGGATAGCGACTCAGATTGAGGAATCTGAGAGCCTCATTCGAATTCTAGTTGAATCCATTACATTCACTTTTACATGCTTTTCTTCTTCCCTATGGGTAAGTAGCAGGACAGACCAGGTTCTATAGCCTTGGATGGCAACTGTTCTACCACAAAAATGGCAACCTACTGCGGGGAAAAATCAGCCTTGTCAGTCATGCATCGCAAAATACATGATCGCCTAAGGATGTATCATGCATGGCGCATAACCAACTGATTAAGCATAGCTTATATGTGACAACGGCCAAAATGTTATGAATATGGCAATAAAGATGAGAATAACAGTCCAAATGATGTAAATAGTTACAATACCTCATCTCAGAAATATAGACAAATATTAAACTAAACTATTATTATCCAGTATACAAATCATTCATTAATGAATAAGTAATGATTTTTGGTAATTTTTTCAAAACTGGGTTAATGATTTTTTTGCTTTCATTTTGGAAAAAGTGCATCCATTTTGTTTGTGTTCTTTATGTGCTGTGTTCCCTCAGGATGTAGGCGATCATGGCTCTCCACAATTTCCTGTTCTTTGGAATTCTTAATAAATTTTGTCTTTTGTTATTTCTCCTAAACTTTGTTCTTCCATCCATCAATTTGAGCTTGCTAAGTATATTATGCATTGTTTTCCTCTGTCCCTCTTCTGTCAGTCTGTCCTGTGAGTATCATATTTTCCCAGTCTTTTTCCCTCATTATATGCCCTAGAAATTTCAGTTATCTCCTCCTGATGTTAAGTATGCTTCCTCTTTGTTTCCATTTTCTCTTTTCAATTTCTGTAGTTTTACTCTAAGTTTACATATCAATGGATGATGATCACTTCCACAGTTAGCACTTGGGTATGTTTTGCAGTGTAAAAGTGCATTCCTGAATCTCTTGTTGATAATTACATAATCAATTTAGTTTTTCTTGGATGTTAAAACCGGGTGTTGTCTCCTACCTGGTCATTCATCGTACACCATTGGAACCATTTTTCTCTGCATTCATTACGGGTTCCTCATCTGAATTTGCCAACTATTTCACCATCCCTCCCATTGCCTACTTTGAATTTTAGTTTAAATTTTACCTTAAATTTTACTTTGTACTGCTTCTAATTTACCACCCTGTCAAATTTATATTATTTTTATTTTAATGTCTAAGCTGGCCACTTTTTTTCAGTTATTCTGCTGCCTTTTGAGAAAGGCAGGAGGTTGTATTGTATCCTGACACACAGGATAGGTTAGCATCCCTTGCCTCAAAAGCCCAAAGAAAGTTTAAAAGAAATGGCCAACTGTTCAGTCCTGGCATGCCATACATCAGACATTTTGAAAATAAGTTATCTGAGACAATATTCTATGATGATACTTAACTTGAAATGCTGAACCAGGATTTGTTTAGAGGCTTTCACAGGTATTTGTCACTTTTGATGTTTAATACTATTTTGAATTGTAGTTTGAATTTTACCTTAAACTTTACTTTGTACAGCTTACAATTTACCAACCTGTCAAATTGTGGCAAAAACTATAGGCTTCTTTTCTCCATACACCTGTTGATATAATATCGCCCACAACCCAAAGTTCCTGCTACAGTTGGTTTAGATGGTTTATAAAATGACAGGACTGGGGGCTTTGCTAATAGTAATTTACCTTCTGCAAATGCTTTCTTCTGCAGTTCATTCCATGTTCAGACTACTACTTTATTTAGTAGTTCTGACGTAGGTTGTATGATATCCACTATTTTGGGTAGGAGTCGCACAAGATACCAAACCATTCCAGTGACTTATCTAAGCCCAGATATGCAAGTAGGATCAGATAATTTCAGAATCACCTGTATTAATTCTTTGCTACATTGTACTCCATCCTTCATTATTGTCTGTCCAAACTATTCAATGTGACATCTCTGAATATCCAGTGGGGTTGCTCTCCCACCACACTGGGAAGCCACTTCCCTGACATGACACAGAACACATCTACATTGTTTGACAGTTGTGACTTGACTTCCGAAAAACCTCTCTCTATCTATCTTTCTCATGCTAGTTCAGCCAATCAAAATCAACTTCCTTTATTTTGTCCTGTATCTGATCCCTAATGTCAAACTGAGAAAGTCCAAGCTGAGAAACAAATCCAGGGATTAAACTCACAACCACTATGCCACCAAATTCATGGACCAACAACTTTTTAATCCACGACTACGGGACAATAGTCTAGTGTGATAGTTGTGTAACTTAGTTTTTTAGTTCAGAGTTGAAATTCCCTTGAGTTTTATCCCTATTGTCCAAAATATGTCTTAAATATTTATAAATCTACTATTTGTCCTTGCTTTGAATATTGCTGTCACATTGGAGATTCTTGATAAAATCCAAAGAAGAATCTACTATGTTATTGGTCCTGATCTGGCATTTTGGTTTCAGTTCTTTTCCCACTGACATAATGTAGCTTTCCTGTACCTTTTTCAATGGTAATTGTTCTAATGAACTTTCCACTACGGTACCTAAAATTTTAAGCAAAGTACTAGATTGGCAGATAGGTCTCATCATTTTACATTTGAAATGACTAAATGGAAACATAAGTTCTATGCTAACAGTTTCTTCTATTGCACTTCTCACTTGTGGAAATCTCTTCCAGCTTCTTGGTTCTCAGTCAACTATGATTTTTCAAAAATTTTAAATGTAATGTCAATCATTATCTTTTGTCTTCTTAATACCTTTTTTTTATTGTCCTCTTTCCTTAATAGTAGTTTTTCTCATATTCTCTAACACTTAGAACCCCTTGCATCTTAGTGGCTTTATTGCCTTGCTTGAGGTGTTACAATTGAAATAACAAAAAACACCTGAAGAAGTCCAGAGGCAAAACTTTATAACAACAACAAAGATAAGGACATTCATTCACATTTAAATGTCAATTACGAAAAATTTTCTCATCTAATAATTTTTACAATCAAAATGAACATTAACAGTTGATTGCTTTTTGTCTACAATTTTTACATAATGTTTTACCCCATATCAGTTGGTTGATTTTTGTTTGCTTTTTCATTTTTGTTTGACTTTACAGTAAATTTGTTATGCAGCTAGTACTTTTTCATTAAGGTTTATGCTATTATAAGTTGTATCTGTAAAACAAGACAGTATGTTCAGCTTTTTATCTTTTTTTTTTTTTTTTTTTTTTTTTTTTTTTTAACCCAAACCTTTTCTTGGTTCAAAAAGATCAACTCTTCTGTATTTCTATTCTCTGGCATCCAGTAAGGGTGGTGACCAATGTCATAAAGTCAAAATGTAATTCTCACCCCCTATAGATCGAATAGTAGTTTTTCATCTGCAGTTGATGAAAAGAAAAATACAAAACAATGGCCATCAAAATATCCTCCATTATGAGACAGATTTCTTTTTAACTTAAGCCAGTACTCACATTAGAATTTCTTGTTCAAACTCGTCTTTTAAAATTTGGAAACTTAATTTTCATGTATCATGTTTAGTATATTTCTTGGTTCCTACTTTTTATTTTTTCTATAATATAATAATGATTTTGAAATTCTACAGTGCCTCTTTGTTGTCAGATGAGGCCATTTTAATTCAATCATTTTAATTGTACAGAAAAAACAAGCCCGCAGTTAGTTTAAAATCTGCATGAGAAAATATTATTCTCCTTTTATTATGAACAACTTTACTGTTATGGAGTGTTTTCACAGTGGAGGCTTGTATTTGTACTAAGTCGGTCCTAAAAAAGGTTTGACGTACAAAACGTTAGGAACTTCATATAATATGTATGACGCAGAGTAATCTAGTTGTGGTCGCTGATACTTTAGTATCCGACTAACGGTCATCCAGCATCGACTGACTGACCCACTGAGCGACTCCCTTCGTTACTCTTACTACTCCTACTTATTATAGGTGGGAGAGTCTATTAACGATAGAATAGGTGTGTTCCACTATAACATCCCCCACTAAAACTTTACTCTGTAGGAGTAAACATTTTTATTTTATTTATTTATTTTTATTTTTTTTTGTCAACCACGTCTGAAAAACGTTGTCTGATCTGGTTACTGCACGTGAATTTTTCGCCTTTCACCAAGTACATCATATTGCCAATCCGCTTTTCTATTTTTTGGTATCTCCATAGTGTTACGAGAAACAACCTTCTGCTTTGAGCTTCTTAAGGATGGGGTCACAGTTTCTGTAGGTTCTTCTTGTGGTTCTCTTTGTTCAGCCTCTAGCTTCCCTTTTGTTGATCTTGTGCTTCTTAACGTTTTCAGTGGTGACTTCAGTTGACTTAAATCATTTAATAATACTGCATGTCCTTGACTGCGGGTAACTTGCTCCCCAGTTTTTCTTGGTGTCGGCTTCATCTTTACTTTCTGGAGCTTTTTTTCACGTATATCGTCGGTGTTACCTATTCACTATACTCAACTTTTTTAAATACACCTGTTTTCTCTAATCTGTCCAATTCTTTATCTATCTGTTCAATTGGAGCAAACAGCACATTCCTTTTCTTTTTGAATACTGCTTGAGCATTTTCTTTTGGCTGGAATTTTGCCTCCATCTTGGTACACGTTCCCAAACCTGGAGAAAAAACAGTAGGAAATGTTTCCTTAAGTTTCTTTACTAATTTCTGGGCTTCATAGTTTAAATTTTCTACCTTGTAACAAAGAATTTATTGGTAAATCCCACAATTGAAATTCTGTTATCCAATCCATACCAAGTAAGTTTGTGGTATTTTCTATGACAAATAGTTTAGGTTTTCACGTTTTTTTTTATTTAACATGACATTTGTAACAAATTCTTCAATAAATTGTATTTTTTCTCCTGTCACTGACCTTGCGATTTTATTTGTCTTCATTAAAGTTGGTTTCCCCAACTTCTTCCACGTATGCAAATTTATAATAGATAGGTCGGAACCAGTGTCGAGATGCATTTTTATTTTTTTTATTACTTATTTCGACGGTAACAAATTTTCTGGTTATTCCATCGTTCACCTCGTTGGACTTTAATTTTCTTATTTTATTGTCTTTATTTTTTGACCTGCAGTGCGAGCTTTTATGACCCACTCTTTTACAGTTGAAACATTTTCTTTATTCCTAAAATTGCAATATCTGTACTAGTGAAGTTCACTGCAAGCAAAACATGGCTTCGGGAGTTTTTGTTTATTTTTCTCTGGTATTTCAATTTTTGCTTGATAATCCGCAATTTTAGAATTCTTTTTGGTAGACTGACTTTCTTTTTTGTAGTGTATTTAACTCTGCTAGCTTGAATTCTTCACAATGCTTATTCACATTGTCTGCATATGTTATATAGTCTTGTTCGTCATCTTACATCAGATTCAAACATTTCCACCTTTTGTGAAACAAAGATGTCTTTTTACTAAATAATTCACTTAATATATTTACCGCCTCGGTAAATGTCAACTCGCTAGTTTTTTTCAGTAAAATGTAATTTACCAATTTGTTATGCTCAGCAGTTCCTAATTTGCTTAAAAGAAGCCTAACCTTCACGAGTGGCAGTCCTCGTTATACACGTCCGTATATTTTTTATAATACTTCTCAAAAGTTATCTCTTCATCTGGACTGTACGTGAATATTTCAATTGAATTCCATATTGTATTCTCTGGGAAAGAATCATTTTGTAGATTTTTCTCTTTCCTCTTCTCAGTTATTTCCAGAATTTTGTTTTGAAACTCCCTATGCATCTGTTCCATTTTTCGTTGAAATTGCATTTTTCTATTAAAATTTTCCTCCTATAACTGCATCTGGAATGACTTCTGTTGCTCTAATATTGTCATCTGTTGTTCCGTCTGGAACTTCAAAAATTCCTGGAATATATTTTTGCATTCTTCCATCTTCGCAAAAATTTACACAATGTCTAAATACTGTAAAGGGGGGGGGTCCTACGAATTTGCAATTTGTGACCTATTTGAGCAAACTGTGTTATCGAGAAAAAAAAAATTCTTTTCTCAGTTGAGAATACAACTGATTTTTTCCGTCACTAAGTTGACGTCTTGTCTTTTGAAAGACTTTGCCAAGTTTTTTTTTTTTTTCTCCCAAGTGTGAATCCGAGATTTTGTCACCGAAATAATTGTGACGAGTAAATTTTTTCTTTTTCCTCTGTATGAGTACGAATTGCACTTTTCTCTGCAGCTTGTAAAAAAATAGAAAAGCTCTTAATGGAAACACTAGAAGTTAATTAATATTATACAAGTTGATTTAGGCTATCAAAAATTATGTCAAGTTTTATTAGTCTTATTATCATTATTATTAGTTTTTCATGCAAGTCTTTAGATATATTTTTTAAATACATAATGATTGTGGGGGGAGGTCAGTTTATTATTTAATACCAAGAGACCAAGAACCACTCTGTTTATATCCAATGGAATATTAATACTATTTTACCCATAGCATAAAAAAGGATTACATTGAGTAAATTCCAACTATTATTAAAAGGTTTCTTTTTGACGTATATCTTTTTAAAAATATTTTTCCAATTTATATTAATATTAAGTAATAGTGATGACATCAGTTTATTACTTAATGGTCAACAGAATCTTCTCTTAATAAAAGATTATTCATGCAGTCAAAAATCACATCTTTTATTAAATCCATAGGATCAGTGTAGTATCTGTGCACCCTACCTACCGTAGTATTTGCAAGTTACTTATACCCGGCTGCTCAAGTAGAAGAATACTAATATGGTGAATAGGTCAAATGCTCAGTTACCAAAAAAGAAAAAGACAGGATTATTTCTGTATTTATCAGCACAGTATCTGTGCACTCTGTCTTGATTCAGTCTCTCCCAGACTCTCTGCTTATGATCAGTGTAGCACCTGTGCACCCTACCTAACTTTTACAAGTTAATTATACCCTGCTTCTCAAGCAGTAGAATATTGACATGGACGTGTCACTTGCTCGGTTAGCTCCACATTGGACAATCAGGATTGGATTCACTTGTTATTTCATATATCTGTTTTATTGCAGCAAAAGTTACAAACAAGAAATGTACAAGTGGTATATTATATATAGAGATGAATTTATTTTGTCTCATTTAATCAACATTTGAAAAAAATAGCATTAAAGATCTAATGAGTAGTCTTTTATTTTGCAGGAATCATTAATGTCTTTCCAGTGCCTTGAAGACAATGGATACATAAGGGAAAAGTGTGAATGCTATTTCAAAAACTATAAAAACTGCAGGGAATTCTGGGTAAGTCTGGTTTGTAAACATCTGAAAATATTTTTTGACTTTGGTTTAGATTCTGAGAAAACATCTCTTCCTCTGCTCGTGAAAATATCTTAAATTTTCAAGTTGTTGATACATTTTAATTATTTTTCCAATAAGATTATGCAGTCTTCCTCATGTATATGATCTGCATGGTAAGAGGTGGTCTTGCCCCACCCAAATACACATTTTCCTCAGTAGTGTCTACAAATTTTTTTTTTTTTTACTGTTGAAATTTGTGATATTGACAGTGGGAGGAGTCAACAAATCTTTTGGTTAATTTCTAAACAGGGAGATGCAATATTTTAATGAATATTTAAGACTACTTGCTCTCCAGCTTGTTGGAAATCCTTCCCTGTTGTTCCTGACTTTAAGAACTCTGGTGTATACTCTGATCCCTCGAATTATCACCCTATTAGTCTTTTACTCCTTTTGGGCAACATACTAGAGGCTCTAATCAATGCCAAATTGGTTAAGACATCTCACTTAACATGGCTTTCTTTTGGATAAACAGTATGGCTTTCATTTCTCTAGGACCACCACTGATGTGTTAAGTTATTAGTGAGTTATTTTGGGGCTGTAGATAAGAACAGCAATGTTCAGGCTGTGGCTTTAGATATCTCAAAGGCATTTGTCAGGGATTGGCATGCTGGCCTTCTCCACAAGCTCAAAGGCTATGGTATCTCTGGATGAATATTTGACTTAATCCAATCATTCTTAACAAATGTGTAATGAAGGTTGAGTTGAACAGACAAAATTCTAGATAATTTCATATTGATATGGGGTGGGTAAAGAAAAGTTATGTCAATATAAGCAGTGTGGGCACAGGAATCAACACCAAATGACCACAATCTGTTTTAAGCTATTTGAGTTTGATAGTAGGTTAAATAGTAGTCAAACTAGTATCCAATCCACATGGCCAGAATATTGTGTTCAAATATGAAACACTGTTGCTATCTAGTTCTGTGTCCTCACTGCTTATATTTACATGCACACAAAACACACAAACACAAATAAATAAAAAAATAAAAAAAGATGTATTTGGGTAGCAGTCCATCTCTAATGCATGTCTCATTAAAAATTAGTGGCAAATACTTCTGTTTATATTTTTATTGTATTTTCTTCATATGTGAATGTGACAGAAATGTAAAAAGGAACAATCATTTGGAAAATTTCTACACAATATCCACCCCCCACCCACCCAATTTCTTGTTCACATACAAAAAAAAATGATCTAACATCACGATTTAGGAGAGGAGATTAAACTGAGAACTTTTCAGTACCCCCTATATATAATCTTTGATATTTTTTGTAACATACCTAAAAAATGACATTGTTTTTATTTTTTTCAAACTATATTCTTTGTTATAAAAAAAAAAAAAAAAAAAAAAAAAAAAAAAAGAGTTTTTAATAATTTTCCATGAGATAACAATATATAAATTTTTTTATATATTGAGAAGAAGTTTGACAAAGTGGGAAAAGTTTTTGTGTGACACATTTCGTCCTTTAAGACTTCATGTTTACCCTGATGTAACTATACACTTTAATTTGTCTGCATTTGTAGCCGCATCAGTGCACTGTAAACATAAATTTAGCCCTAAAGGATGAAATGTGTCACACAAAAACATTTTCCATTTTGTCATACTTCTTTCTCACAATTTTATATAAAAAAGGAATACTTATCTTTAAAAAGAAAGTCATTTATGATAATAAGAAAAACTCTTTGGCAAATTTTATAATATTTCCTTTTGCATGAGCAAAACTTGCAAATAAAGCCTGATGTCACTGGAAATTGAATTTGTTTTTTAGAATTTTCCCTTTTTTTTTTTTTTTTTCAGTCTTATATAGTGAAAGAAAGAAAACGTGCCGGAGTCAAACCCTATTTACCTCCCTTTGAAGAACGCGAGGCACTTCGCAGAAGTCGGCTTAACAATATGTCATGACAGTGAGCATGTGTGAGTGGTTAGTTGTGATTTCGAAAGGTTTGTATGAGGCAAAATATTAAAATTGTTTCATTTGGAAATAAATATTTTTGTCTTGTTCTTCTTTTCTTTTTTTTCCCCCAGAACTGATGGAAACAGCAGAAATTAATTTATTATTTTATAAGTATTTCTTAAAATGTTGAAGCAACATAAAAATTGACTTGTTGCTTTCGTATTTTCATCATCTGAAAACTTTCATTTCAGTTTTTCTTGCTCTACAGAAGGAAATGACCAGTAAGATATAACATATGGATTGTTTTGCATAAAAGATATCAAGCAATATGTATAAATGTGGAATATATATTGGTCAATTGTTCTCTATTAACCACCATGACATCTATACACACATACATTTAGATATACATGCACATATGTGTGTGTGTGTGTGTGTGTACATTGCCAATTACAAAATTGAAAATACAAAATATTTTACTTGATTATTCTTCGCCTACTGAGACAGTTTCTGTTTGTGAAAGTTTCAATTAGGATTCTTTCAAGAAAATCAAAGTTATGGCTAGTGTCTATAATCTTCGTTGTTATGATTAATCCAAATTACAAGATTTGAAAATGGGATCATTAAGAAAAATAGTATCCCAAGATTCAATATCCATTATAATATGGAACTCATAAGTTTTCAAATAAATGTCGAATCCATTTGTTATAATAAAAAAGGGCATAAAAGAATAGATATTTTTCCTTTTATAAACTTGATTGATTTCCTTTTCAAAGTCAGTCATTTTCACAAGCAATTTTCAGTTTTTCACTCAAGACATTTTTCTCTGTAAAACTTTTTATATTAAAAAAAAAAAGTGAAATATCTTTTAATAGCAGTAAACATTTAACAAGTTTCACTGCTACTTTAGTTATTTTAACTTTGGCATAATTTATTTCCTAAGATTTGCCATAAGAAATTACTATATAAGACAATTTTATTTATTAAAATAAAGTATAAACACATTCGCTATCACCATGGGTATCTGAAAACCTTAAATAATGCCATCTATGTTTTGTTCACATTGCCATTAGAAATTGTTTACTGACATTTCTACAGAAATCTACCTCTCCAAGAAATCACTTTTTCAATTTTTTTTCATATTGCTATCAAATAACCACTCCAAATCACAAATATCAAAATCTTGTTATTTTTTTAATTTTCTAAATTTTAAGAGGGTGTTCAGTTTGTTATGTAAATTCATTGTAAATTGGTCTCCCTATACAAGTCAAAACAAAAAAAAAAATGCTCATACATGATAAAGCAAATTTTTACACATCTTACAAAATTTTAAATAATTTCAAGTTTAAAATTTTAAAAAGTTAATATTTATATTATTTAAAGTGTATTCTTACTTACCTTTTTCTTATACACTGTGTTAATGCTAACATACAAAATCTGTGTTAATACTGTCATACAAAATCTATTTATGTATAAAATTCTGGGACTTCTGTTACTCTGTCCATCCATCACATCATCTAAAATAGCCATACATTGACCAATCAAAATCAAATTTTTGGGGAGAAGTGCAAACAGGTAAGGGAGGTACAGTTGGTTTTACATACTTATTTGATAAAAATGCAATTTTTTTTTTTTTTTTTTTTTTTTTGGTATATATTTTAAGTTTTTAAATCTATATTTAATTCTGATAAAATATAATGCCCAGTCATAGCACTGTAAATGTAAAAAGAGGAGGGGGAATAGAGTTTGTAAATCTTCATAAAAAAATGCTAGCGATAACTTCAACAATACCATGAGGATTTCAACATGCATCAGCATCTTGCAAAAAAAAAATTCTAGTTTTAAATAACTTCAAAGCAACCATAAAATATTAATTTAAAACTTAATTCTTAATTATCTTTTCCTCTTATTATTAATATTTCTTTACTTAGTTTTTTTTTTTTAATGTAGAAAGGAGATCAATTTACAATGAATTCTCATAGCAAACTAAACGTGTCTTTTAAAATATAGAAAAAAAAAAAAATCATTCTTTTCATAATATGGAATGTTTAATCAAATACAAAATATGAAGAAAAAATTGAGAAAAAAAAATTTTTTTTTTCTTGGGGATGTGCATTAGGGCAGACAGAAGTTGATTTTCACTTTTTTGTAGAAAATCAAGATTGCACTCTGTGTGAAAGCTAGGATTTCATGTAATAAGTATTAACACTGGAAATTAGATTCATAGATTTTACCAATTCTTAAGCATTTAGATTTAAATATCATCTTTCTGCAGGTTTTTGATTACAAACTGACTTCAAATTTTTACTCTTTCAAAAATAAATTCAAATAAAGTTGATATTTTTTGTATTAGATAAATTGGATGGAAAATATATTCAAACCAGAATTCTAATTATGAATCACAACAAGCAAAATATGTAATTCTTTTTACTGTATTTGATAAGTGAAAGATTACAGAAAGGCTAATTAATGAATAAGATCTTATACCATTTGTTAAGCCATAAGTGATAAAAACAAATAAAAATAGATAATGCCATAATATTGCTGTGCACAAATTATAAAGAATGTTTTAAATTTGCATTGCTTATTGAAAATTGCACTAAAACTACTGCACTGTATAATAATATATTACATCATAATATGACTAAATTGTTCAGTATAATTCCCCTTTGAAGTAAATGGTCTTATTTGATGGCACAATGATTTAGTAATAATGTATTTGTGCCTTGCTTCTTGTCCAGATACAATTTATAAAGCTTCAGTAGTTAATTTAACTGCTCTTTCCATACCTTGCAATTGTACAAGTAAATTTGTCAATTTCCACTGTTGTTCCATTCATTAGAACCTCTTGCTGTTCATTATTTGAAAAATCTTCTGAAAGTGTATCTTCACAATCTCTATGGGAGTTTAATCAAATTTGACTAGTGTGTTACTTCAAAGTTGAATGTATTTTTTTTTTAATCTCTTCTATGGTGGCTTGCTGCTTCTGAAACAAAAATTTTTGTGCTGTAAATTTTTTTAATACAACATTTCTGCATTTCAGTCAACTATTGATTTATTCTCTGGATCATGTAGAAGAAATACAGTTGTTGGTTATGGAATTTATCATCCCTTTGTAATTTCAAACCAACTAACTGCATATATTTCAATTATAAATTTTTATAAGGCTGTACAATTTTATCATAAAGTTAGTCATCTTGCTTGATTTAGACCCAATTTTCCAGGCAACAAATCCAGGGTTCACTTTCACTCAAGGAATTCCTGCTGCATATTCTAAGAGTAGTTTCTGGTTACCACCTAAATCTTCCATTGCCTCCACTGTAAGATATAAGTTGTTCAGTTCACCACTGGTAGTGTTAAATTCTACCTGGGGCAAGTCCTGGTAATCATTTCTGCAAAGTTTCCCTAGAGGACTGGTAAAAATAGTGGGGCTTCTTGTAGTTCAATCAATGTACTTAAAAACAGCTTTTTTTTTTCTTTTTAAAAGACTAAATTTTCTGAGACTGTCTCCCTGGCTCAAAACTTATTGGTTGTTTCTTCACTGGAAGAAGACATTAGTGGGAAAATATCTAATGTAGAGTCAACATGTAGAATTCTGTTGTTGTTATCTTTCAATTTGTCTGTCTAAACTCTCTGCTTAGTTGCACTTTTTGATATTTTTTGACAGCATCTTTGTCAATAATTCCAAGTTGGTCCTGTTTTCTCTCTCTCTCTCTCTCTCAGCTTTTAAATATTCCCTTTCTTCAATGGAAACCTGAAATTTCAAAATGTGTAAACATTTAAAAATGGATTTGGCACATATGATAAATATGAAGAAAAATAGCACAATATTATTTACCAAAGAAGGGAAGATTATCTATAAATTTATATTTTTCACTTGATATAAATTTTGAAAATCAGGATATTAACTCGTTCAAATTAAACAAAGAAAAACAAGCCTAGAATTAACGTTAACTTCTTGTGAGAAGGACAAGTGCAAACATTGCACTATTTTAATAAAATTTAAAAGGTAAATTTGAAATAAGAAAAATAGAAAAAAACGGTATTACTTACCTAAATGGAAATACAAAAAAACAATGTTTTGAATAAACACCAATCACTTTGAAAATACAAAATTATGTAGATTAAACAAAATGTTTACTTTCTTTTTCAAATAATTAATCTATTCTATAAAAATACAAAAGAACTAATTAATTTTACAGTGACAAATGAACAATGGTTGAGATTTCAATATTTCAAGATTTTGTTGCCACCTCTTCTATGTTTTTCGTAATCTTTTTGAAATTGTCTAAAGACTTTATGGACACACTGTATTTATAAAAGTAAAGTGAAAGGAATCCCAGAAATTTAAAAAAAAAAAAAAAAAAAAATTCTCACCATAAAATGGTGGGATTGAAAAATATCAAAAAATAAATAACAAAAAAATAGTCAAACTGGTTATTGCTCCTCAAATCAAAGACAAAACACAGAAGTATGTGAAGGCTTGTTTACAACAAATTTTTGGTGAAAGAATAAATGGTCAATGAACATGTTTATTTGGAAATTCTGAAAGAGTTATAAGAATCTGTTTGACAGAAAAGACCCAAACTCCATCCATGGCAAGTGGATTCTCTACCATGAAAATATGTGATGCGTTAGGAGATTGTAATTTTATGGCCCCAAAAATTCTTTACAAAAATGAGTCATCCGCATTAATCACTAGACTTAGTCATTGCAATTTTTGGTTATTTACGATATTAAAAAATGCCCTGAAAAGACAAAGAATTTTTGACATCCAGCAACATATAACTAAATTATTGTTTTTCCAAGAATATTTGTTAGCAATAGCACCACCGTCTCACAAAATACAAAGATTAATTTATTCATGGAGTGTACTTTATTCTTTTCCCTAACATACAAACACAGAAGAGTCCCCAGATATCATAACCAAAATGTCTAATCACTGATATGCCAAAATACTTTATAGAAGGCAAAGTGGCTGTGTGAACACAATCTTCTCTTTCCTTGCTTTACTTACCAAGGTAGCAGAAGTGAATGTCTATTACTCTTATTGGCAACCTTGATAAAGTTCTATAGAGGATAAACTTTGTCCCATTAAATGATTTCAGTTAGAAAATGGTAACTACCATTCATCTTTAATTCCTATAGCTTCAAGAAAGGTCTGTAAGTTTAGTGATCATCATCTGGCATCTCTGCTTTAGTCACTTTCCTGCTGCCATAACAGCTTCCTTGTCTTTTCTATAAGTATTTTAAAGCAATTGTTTCAATGAACTTTCCTCTTTGGCACCTCGACCTCAAGAATTTAAGTGTATCGTAGTACTATATTGGCAACTAAGTTGCATTGTTTTACTATTGGAATATCTAGATGTAACCGTAAGTTCTATTCTCGGATTGCTTGCAAAATAATGTCCAATTTTAGAATCAACTTTTATTCCTGAAGATTTAAACAGCGTATTTAAATTGGTCTCTGGAATGAAATGGAACCCTGAACATATATAGATTTCTGCCATCGAGTTACAAGGTTATTTTTGCCTTTACGATAAAACTCTAAAGGTTTAGACACCAAAAATCTTTGCAGTTTCAGCATCTTCTTTGCCATGGAATGTCTTTAATTTAAAAATTGTCAAGATGCTTTTAAAAGTGATAGTGGCTGAAAGATGATGAGAATCTGGTGCGTGTAGCAAGGTCTCCGTCTCCCATATCAATGAGCTTCTGCAGTGTCATCCTGGTAACATGTGGTTGAGCATTGTCACAAAGCAGAATTGGACCTTGTCAATTGGCCAGTGCTGCTTGCATTTTGCTTAACTGAATGTGCATTTCATACTGTAAGAATATATGGTAAAAAAATATTAAAATTTTTCTTAAACTACCTGACTGATGTCATGAAAATAGAATGTTAAAAAAATTAAGCAATTTTCAAACAGTGATACTGACATTTCTATAACAGGAATGAATCTTGTTATTGCATAGAAATAATCTATTTGGTCATAAATCACATGAATATTGATTTGGATGCTGTATCTGACAGACTTTGTAATATCTTTTGAAGCTATGAATTTCAGAATTTCATTGAAATCTTATTTAATAAAATGTTAAAAAGTGCAATGAAAATTCAAGATACTCTGATTTTAAAACTATTAAAATATACAAATGTAATGTTTGGGATTTATCAATAAATTTAATCAAGGAACACCTGTGAATTTTGACAGATTTTTTTTCTGAGAGAGTCACCTACGACTTGATCATTAATGTGTCTTCCCATTGGTATCAAGAGTAGCAATTTCACATTCATAGGAATAAAACCTTAAGCTAATTTGATATAACAGATCAGTAAGAAAAATGTTTTACAAAAAGCAAAATTTGTGTGTAATTTTGAAAAAAATCTTTAATTTTCAAAATGCAGAATTCTGCATTAGTTAATGTGATGGGGACACACATTGTCTTTGGCATCAAAATATGGATAAAAATGGATGCATTTCACATGGAAATTGGCAACTTTAAATCAATTTAACAAACCATTATTTATATTCAGACTAATCTTTGGTGTTATTACCACAACATTTTAATTTCAGCCATTGTGCTCTCTCTATTCCATCTTACATACATACAAATTGCTGAAATATTAGTCTAAACTTCTGGTTTGAGGAGTTAGCATGATTTACATTTGGGCTAATGTCTTAATCTTTTCTATCATTACCACATTTCAAATGTTGTGCTCTTTGGCCTTCTTCAAGTATCTGTCAATCCAGGTAACCTTCAAGGAATTTCAAACTGAACCCTTTGTTTATTTGACGGCTAGACCTAACAGAATAAATACTATATAGGAGCCATTAATAAAGAAAGAGAAACAATGGCAGAGCCAATCTTGACAGTTAAAGGCTTTTGACAGAGAAGTGACATGTAAAGAAGGTCAAGCATAACAGCAAGCAGGCAATTATCGTTCTTATTTAAGTCTAAGACTCAAACTTTTAGATTCAGCATTGTACCATGGGATAAGAACTGAGAGGATTAAAATGTTGGTTCATGAATTTGGTGATAGAGTAATTTTGAGTTCAATCTCTAGGCCTGATACTTTGACTGAAATTCAGTAGAAACAGTGCTAATGTCATGTCTATAAAAAATAAATAAAAATCAGTTATAGTGTCAAAAATAAAATAATTCTAACAATTATAATTATCATTAATTCACTCATTCTAAACCAATGAGAATCAAACCCACTTTTCTCCCCTACACACACAAACAGGTGACATTCAAACTATCAGACAGATCAGTAACATGGACATCAACTAAAATTTTGTCTCTTTTTCAGGCCGTTATAGTAACATTTCTCTTTTAGCACTGAACAAAAAATTCAAGGTAAGAAAACCCCAGATACTGCTTGTAACTAAATTATCTAGACACTCATTACACAATAAAAAAAAAAAAATCATATGAGAAAGACTATATACACTTTGCTTATTCGTTATCTTATCCATCTGTCAGATTCCAATCCATATTTGATCCCAAACTCGCACTTTGCACAATTTTACTAGTTTCTCCAACACCACATAACAAGCAGATAATAAATAATACTTTTTTTTTTTGTTGTTTCCATGTCATTTTCTATGAGTATTTTTGTATATATAAATGTAAGAGAGATTTATAATTATTTACTCAGTCACAACTCCCCTGAACTAGCAATAATTGAACAGTACATTTATATATATATATATATAAAAAATGTTGCTAGACACCAGCAGTGGACTAAATCAAGTGCTCAGTTTGAAATTCCCTGAAAGTTCCTTGGATTTAAAGACACCTGAAAAGACCAGAGAGCACAACAGTCGAAAAGTGGTAATGACAGCAAAACTGAAGACATTAGCCTAAATGTAAATAATGCTAACACCTCAACCCAGAAGTTTAGACTAATATATATAGATGGAATACATGCAAAATAGTTGGATGTTTAGAAGTTTGTTTATATCTCTGAGATGAGGTATTATGATTATTTACATTATCCGAACTGTTATCCTCATCTTTATCACCATATTCATAACATTTTGGCTATTGTATGCTCTGACCATCTTCAGGTGATTGGAACTTTGAACTGAACTGTTTATTTTCATCCACCAAGGTAGACACATGGCCAAGTGGATAAAGATGTTGGTTAGATCCACTGACTAGACCCAAAGAGTTGTGAGTTCAATACCAGGCTACAGCAGTGGTGACCCAAAAAACTTGGAGAGTTAAATTAAAGGGAAATAACTAAGACATCCAGAAGAAGCATGTGGACCGAGAACAATATTCCCACCCCCACCCCCATGGTGGATGAAAAAAAAAAAAAAAAAAAAAAGGATTTGGTTCAAAATTCCAATCGCCTGAAGAACGCCGGAGTGTACAATGCATGAAACATTTTGAATATGGCAATGAAGATGAGGATTACAGTCTGAATAATGTAAATAATATTTAGAATTTTATTAGGTTGGTGCAAAAATAATTTCGTTTTCTAACATATGTTACTATGTGAGAAAACGAAATTATTTTTGCACCAACCTAATATTTTGTTGTCAATGTTTCATTACTAAGAACATCATGAGATCAACTTAAAAAAAAAACTATGGAAAAATCATTATCATGGCAATGATAATGCTGTTTTTCATTTGAAAATTTTCTAATTAATAAAATTAAAAATAATTATCTGAACAATCAATGAGATTTACATATAAGAAAATGCTAAAATGTAAAATATACAGACTTGATGTAGGGAAATGAAAAAGTTACAGTTAAAAAATCAGTAAATCACACACACACACACACACACATATATATATATAATTCAAATTCATAATTTGTAATATTTATGTATGTTTCTGAATTCTAATCCAACAAGTACATTGGCAATATTCTGCTGGCAGATCAGTTGCCTGATTTTATGTAGCACAGCCAGAATCCGATTTGTATTCTTCTGACATTGTTTCTTTGCATCCTATTGATCAATTCGTACATACCATAATAGTTTAAGGTTATTTAATATTCTTTACATAAAACCATAATAGTATAAATAAAGTTGATTTATGTAGAAAGAATTTGTTAAATTCAACAAACAAGGTCTGTTTTCTTTTTTTTTTTTTGAGGGGGGGATTTTCTACCATTCAAATAAGTCATACATCCGAAATTCAAAACTGGGGGTTAAACTGTCCAAAGTTCATGTTTTTTTCAAATACTTTTGACCATCTCAGTCATTATCAAGAACTGGGTGTTGTCATTTTCATATGTCATCATTTGTAACAGGCCACTGACCCTGCATAAAATTGGGATTTAGGGGAACAACAAATTAGATAATTATTAAAATCCTCAAGAGTGTGGAAGTGAATAGTTGAAAAAATGGGTTAAGAATTATGTTTTAAAACAAATGAATTTAAGAAATTAACTGACTAAGATTTAGTAATATTGAGCAAAAAAACAAGGTATCCCCACCCTATCCACATGTATATCTGCCAATAAGACATGATTAATGAATTGTTTGAATTTTTTGTTCCTGAGAAATTAAATTCAGAGGTTTGTTTACATTTATACTGTCTAAAATATATATATTCTTACAGAAAAGAGTAACCTGAATTCTTCTAGACAAAGAAAGGCATCTGTTTCATACCTAAAAATCTCAAGCTTGGTATTTTGTTTGCATGATACTATCCATCCAACATGTATATCTCTACAGAAAAGAACCTAAATTCTTATAAACCAAGAAGGTATCTGGATTTTGTCTAATTCCCAAGCTTGGGATTGTTTATATTGATGATGTCTGCCCCAAAACACCATCAACTTTTACAGAATGAAAGAACAAAAGATTCTGAACAAAAGGAATTCCATGTGGTTATTCACAAAATCTCCTAAGATTAAGATGGTCACGGTAGAGAAATTAGATATATCAATGTCAATTTTGAGTGGGGAATCATCTACATAAATGAGGGCCACCAGACTTGAAGCACACATCTAGAATCAAGCCAAACAGGAACAGAGTCATCAGAAATTCACTCCAGACATAGCCTCACAAGAAACAGCCACATTTCTGTGGCTGGAGCGAACACACACACACATGATTGCCAGTTGCTTCCACTATTTTATAGGAATTACTTTTAGATTTTTCAAATCACCAAAGTAGAGAGCTTAATCCTTCAATAAATAAGAGAGACATTTTATTTGCCAGTTTTTCTTCGCATTCAATAAACCTGTCAGTGTTGTACATTTTATTGAAGGAGTTCTTATTCCAGCCCTGATTTCCAATTTTGTCCTTTGATGCAAAGAGATAAAAGTTACCACAGTCACAGACAGGAATTACACATCTTGTCTGTGGTACAGAATATACATATTCAGTTCAACACTAGACTTTGCCATCAATTCCAATATTGTAAGATTTTGGGAAACCTGAAACAACTTTATCAAGACGACACACTGGCTCCAACCGAGGAGGAAACAAAAAGCCAGATGACCCGTAAGGTCAGTATTACTCAACAAACCTAGTGACTGAGTAAAAAAAAAAAGAGACTGGTGAGTAAGGTGTGTGGGTTATAATTTTCACGTCTCATCATGTTCAGAAGCAAGATAAAGTGATTATTGCAGCTTTCTACTAAGAAACAACCATAAATGTCAAAAGAAAATGAGATTCATTATATAGTCAGTCATGGCCCTCCACAGATTCCTTCTACAATATTAAACATGTTTTGTTGAACTTATACTTTAAAATAGTTTGATTTCTTTATGAAATTGTCGGATATTATACATTTTTCTTTTTCGAGGTAGCTGATTATCTTTTTTGCTACACTCCCCCCTGTCACATTATTGACACTCAGGGGCGGGCCTCTTTATTCTTGAGCTTCTCCAGAGCAGTGCGACTGTTGGAGGCGATTGTGTGGTATGTTCTGAAGACAACCTCACGCACAGTCTTCGCCATCTGAAGAGGTGCTAGCCCTACCTCCAATGGTAATTATTCCTTCACTTCTTGAGCACTCATTGCTAGTGTCACTTGCAGAAGTATTTGAACCAACATGTGTCTTGGTATTCCATCAACGGGCACAGAGCGCGGGTTACTTATTCCAGTGATATGCTCCACCCGCGATCGCCCAGTTCATACAGCACTTGTTCTTTTATTCGTTCAGTCGCGTCAATGCCTCTTAGCCGGACTTTGTACTGGTAAATCATATTGGCTGGTGCAGTTGAGGGTCATAGATTGTCTTTAGGGGTAATGTTGTACCAATACATCACTTCCGTTATGTAACACTGCTTCCTGGCAACGATTCACTTGACGCTCCGATGGCATCGCTCGATTATGCCATTTTTTTCACACGTTGCTCACACTCACTTGTCCTTTTGGCCATTGCACAGGTGCTGGGTCAATGGACTGACACTACTTGCATTCTCTGACCACTTCCCTGACAGCAGCTTTGGATACTGAGGGATCAATCTGCCTCACGAAATATAGGGTCCGTTTTACACCGGGATGTTCGCTTTGGCAATGCACAGATTTTAGTAAATCGCTGATGTTGTCGCTCGCTGATGTTGCACAGACATGTCCTACCGGCTCTACCTCTTTCAAGCCATCTCTGGGGTACTCTTGTTAAATTATCTGCTTTGTTCCGATTTGTTTTAACCAGCTGTATATCCACTGATAAGTTGTACTCACTCACCAACTTTCTCAGTGTGTCTAGCCGCCTTCAAATGAGCATTTCGCCCGCAGCCTTTGTACGTATCCTGGCCTTCTCCGTAAGAGTGTCTACTATCCACTTATGCGGAATCCATGAACAAATGCAACACCTTTGCATTCCATTGAAGGGTTGCGGTTACTCCTTTTATAACGGCGTGCAATTCCAACAGGTTGATATGTTGTGTATCCTTCTCGGGACAGTTCCATCTATTTCGAGAGACACTCCTGTTGAGAGGGAGCTCGCATCGTCCCAGATGTCAAATTAACATCTATCAACGCACCATTTACCACGTACGGGGTCGTCTTGACGCACCCTGGTAATGACTTCCGCTATCATGTCTCTAAGGGGAGCATCATTTGTTTTGTCATCCCAGCCGGAAGTGACAACAGTCACCCTACGTTTGATAAATGCAGCTGCAATGCAGATCCAACCGGCCACAGGAAAATGTCCCACCAGCTTTCCATATAATGAGAACACGTTACATCAGGTCATGTGTCTGGGAGTTCGCTTCCACGTTTCCAGTAAAGTACATTGTGCTCACCCCAGACCGGCAAGCTGAGCACACGAGCATCGTCCTCCAGTGGTGCTGGGTTCTTCCATTCGAGCCCAAAGTCAGCAAGATGCTTTCTCACCTGTTCAGTGGGCACTAAGGTTTCATTGATGTAGATGTCGTCAATGTCAGCTGACGTCGCTTGACGAATTGTTTCATTCTTGGATAGCACAGCATCCACGATGGCTTTCATGATGGTCCGTGCCACATTGAGTCTGAATCCCATTCGCGTTAAGCTGTATCTTCTCCCATTAAGGATCACCATCTGAAATGGCCACAGTGACCGGTGCACGTGTACCTGCAAGTAGGCCTTTCTAAGGTCAATCACAGAGACATTGAACCCCTTTCTTCTCCATTCTCTCAATTTTTGTGCACACACATCAGCATGGGCCGTGTATGTGTCTACATGTTCGTTCAGTTCTCTATAATCTAGCACCTTTCCTTTGTTCTGTTCCACGGCCATCAACGAGATGAGGCCTCTGAGAGGACCAAGCTCCTCCTAAGGATACGATGTCAGTCATTCATTGTCCAGCCACACCTGCAATTCGCGCTGGTATTCTTCCTTGGTGCGTTCGGGCACCGAGTACTCTGACACTTGGTTCTGGAGCTTTTCTGGTGGGTTATCTTCCGACCATTTCCATAGTGTTATCCATGCCTTCGTCCTTTGGTCGAACTCTGCACTAAAGTCGGGCCCGTTGATCCTCAAAGCAGCACAGATGGGCGGACTAGAAAACTTTGCCCGCCTCTGCGATGCGTACGCTGCCCAGCTCCTTAATAATGTCCATCCCAAGGAGCAGATCAAAGTCTAATAACGCGCTGTCCCGCTGCGTATTTCTTCACGTTGAGAGCGGTAGTCTTTGGCAAAATGATTCAGCCCAGAGCACCGATAACAGGTGGCATCACCATGGTGATGGATGGCTGGGGTCGTATTCTCTTTGACTTCTATTGATTGAACGACTGCGGCCACTAGTTCATCAGCCTCTTTTTTCGTCGATCATAATAGCACGGGCTCTGGTCAACAATTGGTTGAGCGTCCATTCTGTTCATCATCCTCCCAAGTCATACCTTCCTTTCCCAACACACTTAACTTGTCCCTCAACTGATTCATATCGATCTTTCCTATCGGCTTCATTAGCGCTGGCATTTTATCCAAGGTAACATTGGGGAATCCTCTCACTATTGGTTCCCACAGCTCTGTACAATTGACTAAACTTCTGTTAATCTATTCTATAATTGAATCTCTCTCTCCCTATTTTTCTTCAACCTGGTAATATGGGGGTAAAGAAATAGATGTCCCAAATGCCGACATCCCAGGGGCAATTTTAACAGGGATAGTGGTGGTTTCACTTTTAGTGTCCTTGTGGACCCTCTCCCACATAACCTCGATAAGCTGATTGGTTTCTGTGTAGCCACTGCCCACACCCCATCTGAAACACTGATAGCTTGTGGTAATGCTGTGTTTGGTAATACCTCCACCTGACAAGTTCTCTTAATTCCTTTCTTCCCTTCAAACAATTCAAGCACGCACATTTTGTGATTACCAGCTACATAGATGGGGCTCAATGATGTACATATTCCCAGAGCATCATTCCTACACTTTTTAGCGTCTTCTGCTGTTAGCAACATGAACTTTGTTCTACCCGAAGTTAAAGCTATGTATTCTGTTTCTACCTTGTATCTTGTCACCATTCGTGTGGCTACCATCATCATCATCATCATCAATCCCTTCATTTTGGTCATTCCTGCAAGGCAACAAGATTCTCTTGTTTTTATTCTTCTTAATCATTCTGTCTTATTCAATTTTTCACTCAATTATTCCATAATTTCTTTTCTAAGTTTGTAACCCTTCAGCTCTTCTCTCCACCAACTAACTCCGAGCAGATCAATTGGTCCGGACAGGCGCGCGGGGGTTCCCCCTCCAAGGGCCATACTCCATGACACTACCGCTGGCCAGTTAGCAATGCCAATAATCTTCTTCCGTCCCTCGTGGGGTGCAACCCGTGCCTCCATTCACATGCACCACAGTCAGCAAGTTATCTGTTGACACCGAATGCTTCTATTCTTCACAGCCTTCTTTGTTCTACTGAGATTTCGGCTTCTCCACCATTCACAATATCATCTTCAGAGGTAGTTCCTGTTCGACCTCTAACCTTCTCTCAGTGTTTCGTCGTTTTCCTTCTCTCTTGATTCTTCCTTCTGCTTCGAGTCTGTACTTTGGACTTCTTCAGTATTTGTTGATTCAACCTCTAGATCTCCCTTATTTCTTAGCCTTTCTCTGAGCTGGAAAAGGCGTATCTGATCCTCTTCCTCCTCCCACTCGCTGAGCTCTTCTTGTTTAGGGCGTTTCCCTTTAGAACCCTTGACTGCTTGACTGGATTTCCTCGCTTTTCTCTTCCTTTTCTTTGGACATGGGGGCGAGACGGTGACATTACAGGGTCCCCTCTGCACTGATTCAGGTGACGACTGAGCTCCACTGGTCCTCGCCGAAGGTTCCAGCTCTGTCATTCGGGTCGCTTTGTCCAGACAGCCAAGTCGATCTATCTCTTCATCTCTTCCGTCTCCACTTCTTCTGGTTCACCTATAGTTACCTTCATTGTTCTTGCTTTCTCCGGCCTTGGCTCACTCATTTCTAGATTAGCTATTTCAGCTTTCTTCAGATCATTGGCATGGACCCTCCTTGCTTGTCCTGCCACTTGATCCCATATTACATACAATACTGGACCCGTCTGCTCTACTATCCGGTAGTATGATTCCCATCTCTGGTTCAGCTTTCCTTCTCTCTGGTGAATTTTATAGTAGATAGGGTCTCCAACCTTCAATTCTACTACCTTTCTTCCAGCATTCACTCTCTCATTTCTTCTCTTCTGTGCCCTCTTTATTCTTCTTCTTGCCTGTACAAATATCTTATGTTGTTATTCCAACAACAGCTGATGATGATCTTCCCCCATATACTTTCTTCGGGGCTTCAACAAGTTATCCACAGGCAGGACCATGTCTCTGCCAAATAACATAAAGTATGGTGAAAATCTGGAGGTTTCGTTAATCGTAAACCTCACGGCCGCTAGTACCTGTGTCAAGTACAGGTCCCAATTTCCTGTATTTTCTCTAGCTAGTTTAGCTAACACATCTCCCAAGATTCTATGAAACCTTTCCACTTTAGCGTTTCCTTGTGGTGGTATGGAGATGTTTTTATGTGCTCTATATTCAAACCTGTCAGCACTTCCCTCATTATGCTGTTTATATTCTCTGTGCCATTATCAGTGACAAGTTGCACAGGGGCACCATACCTAGGGAAGATTTCACTTATTATCAAATCGGCTACAGTTTTAGCCTTCTTGTCTGGTACTGCAAATGCCTCAGGCCAATTTGTTAACCAATCAATAAAACTCACTATATAGTTATGTCCTCATGCAGTTTCCCCATATGGTCCTGATACATCCATACTCACTTTCTTGAAGAGGAAGCTCGGCACATCCATCCCTTCCAATGGTGCCATTTCCTGCCTTCTACTCTGCGACTGGCACACTGCACAACTCCGAATATAATTAGTGACCTCTCCGTACAATTTGGGCCAATGGTACTTTCTCCCTATTAGGTCATATGTTCTATCAATTCCCATGTGCTCCAACCTCTCCTGGCACTGTTCTAATATCTCTGGCCTCAAACTTTTGGGCACATACAACTTGGCTTTAATTTTCTCATCTCTACCTGAGCCTTTCATCTATTATTGCATACTTTGTGGTCTCTCTTGCCTCCACCTTTTCTCTAAGAGCAGCTATCTCACTCTCTGCCTGTTCCTTCTCAATCTCTTCTGTCCTGTAAGGATCGGTCATCATTGGTGCGCCCGTTTCTTCGTCTGATTCTAACATAGGGCGATCCTTTAACTTATTGGAGTTAATTACTCCAATTCTATAAGCTTTATTATCTACTCCCTGTTCTACTTTTACAAATCTTTCTTCTAGTTGTTTCGGTATTCTTGAGAGTAAATTGGCACAGGTATTTTCTTTCCCTGCCAAATACTTACAGTGGTATTCACTTAACTTTAGCGCCCACTGTTGAATCTTATTATTCATCCATTCTGCTTGCAGTAGGTACTGCAGGGGCCTGTGGTCTGTCTTTATAGTAAAGACAGCACCATTCAAGTAGTAGTCCAGTTTTTGGAGAGCATACATGATAGCATATGCCTCTCTTTCTATTAGTGGTCATCTCTGTTGTGTCTCTGAGAGCTTATGAAGGAGAAAGTATATCGGTACTTCCTCTGGTATGCCTGGCACTGGTCCTTCTTTATCGGGGCACGGCTGGGTGAGAACTGCTCCTACACACTGCTCACTGGCATCAGTGTATAGCACTATGGGCTTGCTGAGGTCTGGGTACGTCAGCAGTGGAACGGCTGTCAGCTGCTCCTTTAAGGTATCAAATGCCCATTGGCAGTCTTCTGTCCATTTGAACCTAGCGTATTTCTTCGTCAGTGCTACTAGGGATATGTCAATTCTCGAGAATGCCGGGACGAATCATCTGTAGTACCCTATAGCTCCTGTAAATCCTCTCACTTGTCTCACTGACTTAGGTTCTGGCATTTCCCTTATAACTTTCACCTTATCCATGTCGGGTTTAATACCTTCTTTGTTTATAACAAAGCCCAAATATCTCGTCTCATCCTTCAGAAACTGACATTTCAATAATTTCAATTTTAAACTGTGTTTTCTTAGGCTTTTCAGCACTTGTTTTAGATGGGAAAAGTGTTGTTCTACCATTTCTGAAAATATCAGAATATCGTCTAAATATGCCATGGCAAAACTCTCGACAATTGACAAAAGTTGCTGGAAGATTCCCCGGGGCATTAGCCAAACCGAATGGTATCACCCTGAACTGAAACAGTCCCAGGTGACACGTAAATATGGCTTTTTCCTTGTCAGCCTCAACAAGGGCTACCTGCCAATATCCGGACCTCAAGTCCAACGTGGGGAAGTACTTCACCTTCCCTAATAATGCCAATATGTCATCAATTAGTGGCAATGGCACCGCCAAAGACTTAGATATGGAATTCAGTTTCCTAAAATCCACACAAAAACGGTTCCCGTCATCTTTCTTGTCTACTATTACGATTGGAAAGCTCCAAGGGGAAATTGATCTTTCTATCATCCCAACATCTTTTTCACTGCCTCTTCCACTAGGGGCCTCTTATGAACAGGTGTTCTATAAGGCTTCACTTTTACAGGGGAGTGATCACCGGTATCGATCTTCATTTTTACAGTGTGGGTCTGGCCCAATTCCTTATCTGATTTGGCCACCCCATCCCGATTACTTCTCAGCAGACTTTCCACTCTGGCCCTAAATTTATCAGGTGCCAATATCTCTTCGTCTGCTATTTCTTCTGGTTTCTTCTACGTATTTTCTTTGCTTCTCATCGAATTTCATTTGATTCAGAGTTCGCAGCGGTAGTGCCTTTCCTACCCTCTCTCCTTTCTTAACCTTTATTGTCTTGTGGGCCTAGTTCACCATCATAATGGGCACTAATTCAGCTGCCTCTACTACTGCCTCACACAGAGCTAACCTCGTTCTCTTCCGGGCCAATTTCCTCTGCAGGGACCAAATGCAGGGTTCCTTTCCTCATTCTCTTCCCTGTCACCAGTCTGCCTTTACCTGACACCGCTGTTCTAGGGGGTAGCCTCATATCTTCCTCCACTAGTATTGTTATAACTTCTTCTGGTGGATCTCCCAATGGCGTTCTCTCGCCCTTTACTACCAACACAGTAGGGTTAAACTCTATACGAGCCTTCTGAGTCTGAAGCCAATCTTCTCCCAAGATTGCTTCCGTACACAGGTTGGGGGTTATGTAGAAGTTTTGGATACTTTTCAATTTTCCAATTCTTACAGGAAGCCTCGCCATCCCTTTTATCTCCAGGGGTCCACCATCCACCTGTGTGATTTCTATGTCCGCTTCCTGCATCTCTTCCTTCTGTTCCACCCGTCTGTATTCTTCCTCTCTCAGCAATGAAACAGACGCTCCTGTGTCTATCAGAGCTTTCATTGCCATACCCCCTATTCTTGCCTTACAAGATAACTCCCTCTCTTGCGTCAGCAAAGAGAACACCCTGGCCTTCCTTCTCTTGGGTTCCCACCTCTGTGTTATCCCAGCCATAGGTGCTGGAAGCAGTCATTTCCCGTCATCCTCCTCACATATAGGAGTTCTTCGTTTTCTCTGCCTGGATGGTCCTGGCTGGACCCTCCACAGTCTCTTTCTGCCGTTTCTGAAAAAACAATTCCTATTCAGATGTCCTGGTCTTCTACAAAACCAGCACCTCCTTGTTGGGCAGTTAACTGCAAAGTGGCCCACCTGACCACATATCCAACATTTTGTGCTTCTTCTTTTTTACTGGGCCACCTCCTTCTTATTTCTCGGGGGGGGGGCTACCCTCTACCTAAGTGGCTCCCCTGGCCACATGTCCAACGTTTCATGTTCCTTCTTTTTAACTGGGCCACCCTCCCTCTTATTTCCGGAGTGGCTCGCTGGCTTTTCCTTGGTCCTGTCTTCCAGTTACAGCCTTCTTTATTAATATCGGTGGGGCATCTTTCCTAATCCCGCACCACTTTGCTAGGTGTCCCTTTTTTCCACATCTAGTACATCTATCTTGATCAAAATCTGGGGGCAATCCCCACTTCGTCGGGCAGTCCTTTGCTCTGTGGTTCTCATACCCACATGTCGAGCAGACCAGCCCGTATCAACCCGCCGTGGGCTTATAAAACCCATGCCTTGTCGACCAAGCCTTTCTTTTGGGATCCTCTTCCCAAACTTCAGGCTCCTCCACCTCCTGCTTGACCTTACGATTCCACGCAGGGGCTTTCTTCTCTTCCCCCTTTCTTCCCATCTCCCGAATTTGCTCTTGCGCCTTCCTGCCTCCTCTTACTTTCTCCCAAACTCCCTGGCTCTCTTTAGCCACCGCCGCCGACAACCCCAGCGGTTCCTCCTTCGGTACATTGTGGCGAATACGCTCGTCACTGAGTGCCTCTATATATAGATCCGCCAACTGGGCCTGCACCTCTGCGTTGTGTCTTACTCTGGGAAAGCTAGTGAAGAGAGCTTCTCTGCTCGGGTTCCTAACTCTCCAGGGGTTTCCTCTTTTAGCTGCGTCATCTTTAGGAAGGCTCTCATGGCCTCTATTGCCGTCCCCTTGTCAGCGAACTCCTGAGAAATACCTCTAGCCTTTCCCATGTCAAGTGGGGTTGATTGGCTAAGAGCCCCTTCATGAACTCTGATGTTTTCCCTCTCGTGGCGTCATACGCCGAATACAGGGTTTCTCGGTCTGACAGTTCATAGATTATGCGGCTCTTATCCAGAATTGCCAACCAATCCTTAAAATATTTTGAGCCACCATCAAAGGCTGGAACCCTAGGTCAGCCCAACAATTCCCTTAGGTTTACTGGCAATCCCAGCTCAACCCCCTCTTCCTCTATGTCTACCCTATCCGAATCGTGGTCAGACATATTCAAACAATTCAAACAAAAAAACACAATCAGAGCAGCAATAATCGAAATATTATTGGGAGATAAACCGAAAAAAAGTGTCTCACCTGACAGACGATTTCCAGGTCGTTCTTTTCTGTTTCCGGGTTGTCGAACTAGAGGCTCTGGAACCGTATAGTCATAATTGACCAAAGTCCTTTGGTACCCACTCTAGCCTTTCCGTTTGTTTACTTGAGACTCCGTGCGTTGTCCTGGGCGAAATTCTCTGAAACTCTTGTGGCAGTGATTAGTTTAGGGTCGTATCCGGTGGTCACGGCACCAATTGTGCGACACCAAGCCGTTGGCCCGTGGTCAACTCCCAGTCACGGCACGAAGCTGTAAGGTTTCTTCTACCGGTGTTTTGGGATTGACTCTTTGTCGCTGCCACCAACCTGTGTTCCGGTCGTTCGGTGGTCGTCGCTACTCGGCAAAATCCCCTGGTCTGGATACCAATATGTGACACTCAGCCGTCCAGGGTTGAATCCAGTGGTTACGGCACCAATATGTGGCACCAGGGTAGAGTTCTGGTCGTCGAGGTTAACGGCTGCACCAGTTGTACCGGTTCAATGCCAACTCTATCGTTCACAGCTCACTTGCAACGTCTGGTTACTGGAGTAACTGCCTTGATCTCAAGTCTAACCTGCCCACGTTGTGACTTTGATCTTAGGTAGACGAGATCAATCAGGCATCGGGCCGTAGTGTCAGCTGAGTCCAAATTGAAGGTGGCATTGCACAAGCGCAAAGAAAGAAAAGAAAAAATAAATGAAAGAAAAACCCAAGAGGTCCAAATATGTTTAAGAAATAAGAATTTAACTTTATCTTTCTGTTGTATACAGGAGAGTGTTTTTCTCCCAGCCCGTTTCCTATGAAATGTGACACTTCTATGCTTCAAACAAGTTGATATCGTAAGTCAACTAATTTAGTTTTTAAGTGCTGGCTTAATTCGTTCGTCAGTATTGTGTTGGAATGTGTCACGAAAAAATAAATGATTTCGTCTCTTTCTCTCCTGCTGTCGTAGCGACGGACACAGTCTCCACTTCTGAGACTGAAAACTGCCCTCCTTCTCATTCCACACCTTTACATAGAGCTTGGTAACTCACCTATGCAAAACACCAACAAGCCAGCTACCAATCACAGTTCCCGCGATTGCCCACCTCCACTCGCTTTGGGTGTGTCAAGTTGCCCGACCAACTCATTACACGACCTCCTGATCTTAAGATCACAAAGCTTCCCAGTTCGAGAGATGGTCACGTCTGTCTGGTGACTGCATCCGCATATATATAACTTGCACGCTTGACATATTGGGATAACCACACATGCGCGAACTCGCTTGCTTCGAGGTGGCAGATTTCCAGATTCGTCCCGTGTCTCGCTGTCATGATTGCACACCGTGCAACTCGGAGCAGGCCTCTTCTGCCGGGGATTCCTTCTGAGCGGGAAGACAGGGTCCTCATCCTCGGATGAACTCTCATCCGTTGAGCTACTATCCGCCTCCGGACAGCTGGCCACGTTGATGTCCGCAGGTAGAGTACTGATGTTTCAGGTAAAACTCAGTGGATCCGACTTTAAATACACCACACGCGTACCATCTTCAGAGTCACTTTCATCATCTGATGACGGTTTTAACCCTACAACTTGCCGCAAGTCTTTAACATGACGAGGCATTCCATCAACCCACACTGACTGCGGGCTGATAATCTCGGTAACATGCCCCATTCTAAGCTTGTCCGTACACTTGCTGTGCGGGGTCTTAACCCACACTACATAACCAATTCTGTATTTAGCTTGTGCGTCGCTCGGAGCCATTGCTCTTTGGGGGTGTCAAGTTGACCGACCAACTCATTACAAGTATAACTTGCTATCGGTAGCATCAGTGAAGTTGGGGGTCATGGAATCTCTCGGTCAGCTTCTGTGAGGCAACACCGTGGTTCAAAACCAGTTCAACTCAACTGCAACTTCTCCAACTCTGCAACTCAACATTGTTTTAATTTCTATGGTTAATTAGTTAGCACATTATCATAGCTAAATAGTGTCACAATTCATTCCTGTGAAATGCGTATTTTCTATTGTCTTTTTCTTGAATTTATACTTTAAAATACAGTTAGATTTTTTCATGAAATTGTCGGATATTATATGGATTAAAGTCCTGAAAGACTTCATTCCAGTAATATCTGTGTTTTATTTTGTAGTTTTGTTGAATTTATACTTAAAAATTCACTTTGATTTCTTCATGAAATTATCGGATATTATATGGATTAATGTCCTGAAAGAGTTCATTCCTGTGATATGTGTGTTTTATATTGTTATTTTGTTGAATTTATTCTTTAAAATACAGTTTGATTTCTTTATGAAATTCTCGGATATTATTAGGTTGGTGCAAAAATAATTTCGTTTTTTTAACATATGTTACTATGTGAGAAAACGAAATTATTTTTGCACCAACCTAATATATTATTAATGTCCTGAAGGAGTTCATTCCAGTGATATGTGTGTTTTATGTTGTAGTTTTGTTGAATTTATTCTTTAAAATACAGTTTGATTTCTTCGTAAAATTGTCGCATATTATATGGATTAATGTCCTGAAAGAATTAATTCCTGTGATATGTGTGTTTTTTGTTGTAGTTTTGTTGAATTTATACTTTAAAATACAGTTTGATTTCTTCATAAAATTGTCGGATATTATATGGATTAATGTCCTGAAAGAGTTCATTCCTGTGATATGTGTGTTTTTTGTTGTAGTTTTGTTGAATTTATACTTTAAAATACAGTTTGATTTCTTCATAAAATTGTCGGATATTATATGGATTAATGTCCTGAAAGAGTTCATTCCTGTGATATGTGTGTTTTTTGTTGTAGTTTTGTTGAAATTATTGTTTAAAATACAGTTTGATTTCTTCATAAAATTGTCGGATATTATATGGATTAATGTCCTGAAAGAGTTCATTCCTGTGATATGTGTGTTTTATATAGTCGTTTTGTTGAATTTATACTTTAAAATACAGTTCGATTTCTCTATCAAATTGTCGGATATTATATGGATTAATGTCCTGAAAGAGTTCATTCCTGTGATATGTGTGTTTTATATAGTCGTTTTGTTGAATTTATACTTTAAAATACAGTTCGATTTCTCTATCAAATTGTCGGATATTATATGGATTAATGTCCTCAAAGAGTTCATTCTTGTTATATGTGTGTTTTATGTTGTAGTTTGTTGAATTTATTCTTTAAATAATAGTTTGATTTTTTCATGAAATTCTCGTATATTATATGGATTAATGTCCTGAAAGAGTTCATTCCTGTGATATGTGTGTTTTATGTTGTAGATTTGTTGAATTTATTCTTTAAAATATAGTTTGATTTGTTCGTGAAATTGTCGGATATTATATGGATTAAAGTCTTGGAAGAGATCATTCCTGTGATATGTGTGTTTTATATTGTCGTTTTGTTGAATTTATTCTTTAAAATACAGTTTGATTTCTTCATGAAATTGTCGGATATTATATAGACTAATGTCCTGAAGGAGTTCATTCCCGTTTCTTGATTGACTTTGTTTCGCGATATTTTCACTTTTATGAGTTATTTAATGTCTAAATTTAAATATTTTTGACACCATTTTATGGTTACTACTAAATATATTTTAAACATTATTGCATGCCTTCAACTACAGATAAAATATATTGTTGATCATTCTATAAAATTATATTTTTACACTTTCATAGTATTTTGTTGTTTTTTTTTCACTATTTGCCCATAGCTGAACCTTAAAATTACTACCACTCCTGGTCAGGATGACCCTTGGAACAACAGCAATTAAAAGGTGATTCCATGCTCCTCAAAAACACCAATCTCTCAACCAGAGTCCTTCATGCTGAATGTAGTTTATCTCCATAATCATGTCTGGAACTGAAAAATATCGCTTTTGGCAATAGCAATAAAATAGCTATGTTTTTCTGTCAAGGAAGCCATTTCTATACCTGAAGTGTGCCCTTACCAATTAGGCCACAGGAGACTCATGATAAAGCAAGACTCAATTACCTACTTAAAGAATTCCCATCTCTCATTGGGACTTGAAGTCCTAATATCTGTTAGTTATACTTCATACTCAAAATATAAATAGTAATTTTAATTGGATTTTTTTTTAATCCAACTTTATTTCTTGTTACTACGAATCGGTGCTTCTCAACCTTTTTTTACCCATTGACCCTACTTTAATCTTAATTTTTTGGGGTCAACCCTCATAAGCACTCAATGAAAAGAAAAACTTATTTTATTTTTTACTAATAAATAAGTTTAGAAATTGTATTATAGAAATAGTAAATGTATATGAATTATTTTGAAGTAAAATTAATCTTGAACTAAAATAAACTTGTATTTAACAACTAAATAGTATGAAACATTTATATACATGATTAAAATAACTCATAAACTGTTTTAAATTATGTGAGTAATTAATAAATTTTAAAAAAAAGTGCAAGTGAAATCCCTGGGGTTGATGCTGCTCTGTGAGTTTTGTTTTATTTGACTCCATCGATGGTTGGAGATCCCCCTCCCCACTTTTCACAATGTCAAGTCTATTACTATATTAATTAATTTGTATTGATATTTTATTAATATTTAAAATTACTATTATTATTTCTTCTATTAAATTATGTAATAAATTATAATCTTCATATAATTTTCCTTTATATATATATATATATATATATATATATATATAATCCTTCCTTTATATATCTTTCACAGTTTTTATTCAATTTTTACAATTAAAACATCCAGTAGAGTAAAAGAGATGCAAACTTATGTCACTTGATCTCATTTTCTTTTAGTTTTAGAGGGATTTTTAGTATTTCAATATGGCATATATTACTGTAGAAATTCCAATTCTCAGTTGTAATAACCATTCTGAAGTGAAATTCCTTTATGGACCACTCAAATATTACCTTGGACCCCAATTTACTCTTTTTTTGTGTGGGCCCCCAGTAATATTACATGAACTCCCATGGTCCATATGGATCCTGGCTGAGAACTACTGCTATAAATGCCATTTTTAGTGGATATACTTGCTAGTACTGACTTCCATTTTATTTTCTTAAACAGTGAAATTAATAGCAACCCACCTATAAAAATAAACCTCCTTGCAGCAAATGAACCCACATTCCGTTTTTTCCATCAAAGAAACCACTCCTTCTTTTAGCAACATTTATAGTTCTCCTTCCATTTCAATAATACAAAGAAATTTTCATATATTTTAGTGTTCTCTACTTCAACTGTTTTTTCCCTATCTTAATTTTTCCGTGTATAAATACTGTATTCCCTTTTTCTGTCATGGAAACCTATCTCACCTCAATTCTATAAGCTATTTCTTCTTTCTCTATTGCCCTCCATCTTCCCAAGATAACATTTCCAATAATATAGACAAGTCTAACTCTCTACATCCGTCTGCAAACATATTTGTGTTCAGTGACTTTAATGCCCAACATACCAAAGGGCTTAAACACTCTGTAACTGACCTTCCTGGTATACAAATACTTAACTTTTCCATCACTCAATTGTTGACTTTCCTACGCATTTCAACAGTAACCATGATGGTACTCCGTTTTACCTCCATCCTGAGTCTTGTCATGCCATACAGCTCTGCCATCTTGGCAACTCTGATCATGCCATTGTGTCTGTTAATATCTCTTCTACTCCACCACCAGTAAACTATCTCCTTCCAACAGAACATCTTTCTATTATCAACAAACAGACTGGGACTTGTTCCGTGATTTCCTTTGTGATATCCCCTAGGATGTGGCTTTTAATCTCCCTGTCCAAAAATGTGTGTCTGGGTAAAAGCTGAAATTGAGGCTTTCATTCCTGCAAGAAAGTATAAAGTGAAATCACGTTCATCCCCTTGCTCAGCTTCTATTGCCCACAGCAGTCACTACTCCTGTCTGTACTGTAGCAACATGTCCGATTGCAACAAATGTCTTTTTGTCACTGCCTGTAACGAGTGCAAGCATGAAAGAAATGAAACACCATATTTCATCTTGCAAGTTTGATTTGAAAGATTATTAGTGGCTCTGCAAGAGTGTGCTGAACAATAGCAATCCCACAATACCTCCTTTATTTAATTAATTTGAGATCCCGAACTCCTCAGCTGATAAGGCTGAATGCTTTCCTCATAAATTCTCATCCAATTCAATGCTGGAGTCATCTGGTGTACCCACACCTGATTTTCTCCCTAGAACTGAGGCTCTACTGAGTTAGATGCACATAACCCCAACAATGTTATTGGACATCATCTCTAAATTAAACTCTTATAAGGCTAGTGGTGGGGATGGGATACTCGTCATCGTCCTGAAGAAATGCACTCCTGAAAACTTTATACCTACTGCCTCACTTTCTCTTGTTTTCCAGCCTGTTGGAAGGCTTCATCTGTTGTTCCTGTCTTTATGAACTCTGGAGACTCTTCTGACCCATCTAACTACCATGCTGTCAGTCTGCTACCACTCTTTGGTAAAGTCTTTGAGGCTTTAATAAATGTTGAAGTTGTTAAGCACCTTACTTTGCATAATCCACTCTCCGACAAGCACTACGGTTTCCGCTTTGCCTGATCTACCACTGACATGCTCATGGCCATAACTGAATTTGCATACCAAGCACTTCACAATAATGGAGAAGCTTGAGCTGTGGCTCTAGATATCTCTAAAGCATTTGATGGAGTTTAGCATGCTGGCCTTCTTTGTAAGGTCCAGGGATACGATATTACAGGATGATTATTACTTGTCAAACCATGAAAGAAGGTTGTCCTAAATGGGTTCTCCTCCATTTTCTTTATCACAAATACTCTGGTGTTCCCCACGGCTCTCTATCTTGGGCCCTACATTGTTCCTGATCTTCACTAATGACTTTCCTGATGTCATCAGTTCCCAAGTAGGCATCTATGCGGACAACACTACTATTTACTCCTGCTTCATTAGTAATTCTGGTATCATTGATAAAACTAACCTGGCTGCTGATCTTGAAAAGGACCTCTAATTTGTGGTTGACTGGGACAGGAAATGACTTTTAAAATTTAATGCCTCCAGAAACTGCTTTCTTTTACCCGCCACAGAGAACCCTCCCTGCCTGCCATCAGAATGGCTGATTCCCAACTCCTCGAGAGCACTTCATTACACCTGCTTGGTCTCACACTGTCCACTGACATGAGGTGGAACAAAAACATTGAATCAATAGCTTCATCTACTGCAAAGAAAGTTGGTTCTCTGTGTCATGCCATAACGTTTTTCTCGTTTGAGTCCATCCCTCAAATTTATAAATCGACTATCCGCCCTTGCTGTCATATATGGTCTGCTGTCCCTGCTGTATTTTTCGAGGTCCTCGACAAAATCCAGAGATGAATATGCAATGCAATAGGTCCTTATCTGGCATCTTGTCTACAGTCCCTTTTTTTTCATGCTATGGCTTCCTTCTGACTCTTCTACAAATATTTTCATGGCAACTGTTCTGACAAGCTCCTTTCACTGGTTCCCAAACTGCACAAATTTAAGCAAATTACTAGGCTGTCATCTCAGTCCCAACCTTTCACTGTCGAAACGGTTAAATGTAACTGTCTCTTCTACTCAAACAGCTTCTTCTGTCACACTTCCATTCCCCTCCCTTCTCCCTTCCTCTTGCTTGCTTCCTTGATAACTATAATCTTCAAATATTCAAGTGTAATGTCAATCGACATCTTCTGATACCTTGGTTTTGTTCCCCATCCTTCTCTGTATCCTTTCCTCAAAAAAGCCTATTTATTCTTGTTGCCAATCCTCTGTAACCCCCTGCATGCTAGCAGCACTCCTGCCTTGATTGGCTGAATTGCTTAAAAAAATATATATATTTTCTGTTTATACATTATCTTCATAGATACAAATATTTAAGTAAATGTTCTGTTTACAATAAACAGTATTAACAACATTTACTGTCATGAATGTCCAAGAAATTTCATAGAAAATATGTGTCCTCTGACAGGAATCAAATCTGTATCCTCCACGGAACTAACATATAGCCTGATGTGCTATACCATTTGGATACAAAAGTGTCTGGTGAGCAAAGTCAAATTATTGTTTTTAAACAAAAAATTTCCCATGATTTTTAAAAACAGGATACATGTTCGATTCTTGATGGTGGGTACATATTTTCTATGAGAATTTCTCCAATATTCAGGCTGGTAAATGTTGTTAATACTGTTTATTATAAACAGAGCATTTATTTAAATATTTTTATCTATAAATATAACATATAAACTGAAAATATATTAAAATAATTGTTGGACTTAGTCCATTTCATTATATATATATATATATATATATATATATATATGGGAGGTAACTATATTTGTAATAATATTTTCAGATAATACTTACTAACTTATTTGTTATACAAGGGCATACATGCACATACACACACACACACACACATATATGTGTGTGTGTGTGTATGTATGTGTCTGTGTGTTTTTATATTCTCCTCATCCCACCTACATACACTTAAAATGATCATACATTTGAATTGATAACTACTTTTCACCTGAAGAAACACAGAAAATATGGGCTGATAAAGACTGTGTCCATTTTGTTGGCATCCCCTGTATATGTACATCTGTATGAACAGTCAAGGGTTGTGGGGTGATATAATTAAGCTACAGTCATAACACATCATGAGACAAACTGCCCCAATTTTTTCAGGTATTGATAAAACCCAAAACAAGATGTTGTCAGAAGTTTGGAGAGTTCTTCCATTCCTTTTCCACCTCAACACACACTTTTTTTGTTCTATTCATCGCAGCATTTTGTTCTCTGCACCCGTTTTTTATTTCTCTTTGGTTATTTATTTTAACAGCACAGATGTCCGCTTTTCTTAACAGCTGTCAATACCTGTGAGAAAATTTCATTCCTGAAAGAAAATATACTAATTACCTTGCTAAACTGTTGCAACATGATGAAAGCAATAATAAATTATGATTTCCTACTCAGATGCTTCATGTTCTTATCTCATTAAAATTAAAATATCTTTTTTCTAAGTGAATACCAAATAAAGTGGGTTACCTATACCAACCTATATATTCTGATACACAATAATACAAAATGAAAACAAATACAAGACAGGCTTAAATTTTATTAAATATATATTTTATAATTTTTACAGTGATGTTTACCCTGTACAAGGATCGGGAGCCATTCGAGGTAGAGTGGCACAGCTTATATGCAGATATTTGGGGAAGATGACAGATAACCCTAGACTTGGACAGGGTAAGATTGTAGCGACTGGGGAAGCATCCTCTTGTGATATCTATCTTTTTTTACAATCATTTTACTCTTGTACAAGGCTCGGGAGCCATTCGAAGTAGAGTGTTACAGTGTAAGAGGCAAAGCTTATGCAGATACATGGTGAAGATAATAGTTAACCCTAGACTTAGACAGGTTAAGATTGTAGTGATTGAGGAAGCATCCTCTTGGAATATGTATCTATTTTTACAATCACATTCATCTTGTACAAGGCCCTTTCAGCTTTCAGTCCTATGTTATAACCACCAAGCATCTGAAATTTTGATCCTGTCAGGTGTCAGTCCTATATTGTAACCAGCAAGTATCTTGATATTATCTGAGATCTTCATCCTTTGAATCCTTATTCAACCACCAAGAATCTTTGTATCACCTGAAATCTCAATCCTCTCAGTTGTCAGTCCTATGCTATAACCACCAAGTATGTTTATATTATCAGAAGTCTTAATCCTCTCATCTTTCAGTCCTATGTTATAATCACCAAGAATCTTTGTATCACCTGAAATCTCAATCCTCTCAGTTGTCAGTCCTATTCTATAACCACCAAGTATGTTTATATTATCTGAAATCTCAATAATCTCAGCTTTCAGCCCTCTGTGATAAACACTAAGCTACTCTCACTGGTATTTTAATTTTTACCACAAAGCCCTGACTGAGACCCACAAGTTTTTTATTTCATGTGAATTTTGTTTAATTTTCTATTCTGTTTTATTTCCTCACCACTGAGCCAGTGTTTACTGTAATTGTGTTAATAAACTGAAATGCCCCCCAAATAACCTCATAGAGTTTTGCCCTCTCCCTCTTGTATAAATTGCCTCCAAATAATCCTATAGGGTTTTGCCCTCTCCCTCTTGTATAAAATGCCCCCCAAATAACCCTATAGAGTTTTGCCCCCTCCCTCTTGTATAAAATGCCCCCAAATAACCCTATAGAATTTCCCCTCTCCCCCTTGTATAAAATACCCCTCAAATAACACTATAGAGTTTTGCCCTCTCCTTCTTGTATAAAATGCCCCCAAATAACCCTATAGAATTTTCCCCTCTCCCCCTTGTATAAAATACCCCTCAAATAACCCTATAGAGTTTTTCCCTCTCCCTCTTGTATAAAATGTCCCCCAAATAACCCTATAGAGTTTTGCCCCCTCCCTCTTGTATAAAATGCCCCTCAAATAACCCTATAGAGTTTTGATCTCTCCCTCTTGTATAAAATGCCTCTATATAACCCTATAGAGTTTTGCCCTCTCCCTCTTGTATAAAATACCCTCCCCAAATAACCCTATAGATTTTTGCCCTCTCCCTCTTGTATAAAATGCCCTCAAATAACCCTATAGAGTTTTGCCCTCTCCCTCTTGTACAAAATGGACTGATATGGATAATGTCTATCTGATAATCTGAGATATAAATGTTAGTGTAGCTATAACAGTGTAACTATTACTATTATTAAACATGGGTAAAATTGAATAACTTTTGAATGTAGAATGCTCGTTGGAGACAGAAAGATGAGAACCGATGGTGATTACTAATTTCATGCTTTCTCAGCCAACAGTAACAATGTTGTCCAGAGTATATATGAATTCTTAACAGATATTCATAGCATGGAAACTGCATTTGCGTCAGATGAGACTACCCACAATTCACAAGGGTAGCCAAATAAAAGGGGAGTAGAAAAATCAGAAAATTTGATAAATGGAGCAGGGGTATCAAGTGAAGAATTTGGGAAAAATGAGAAGATCTAAATAAACAGTGTGCGGTTGAAAAATGATCAAATCTCATAAGTAGTGGCAGTGTTTGGAAAATAAATGAATTGAAAAATGTTATGATTGTTAACTCTAACCATTTAAAAAAAAGTGTTCATTCAAGGAGGAGGAGGACCCAAGTCTTGCATTAAGTCCCATCAGGGCACACAGTGAAGATCAAAATCAATAACAACGACTCCTGAGGCTATATTTGTAACATCTTTTTGGATAATGTCATACAACAGCATTACATACAGATCAAGTAAAGCTATCTATAATATTTATAGTAAGCATGTTATAATAGCCTATCAATTTTCTTAAATCATTTGGAAATAAAATTCCAGAAAATTCCAATTTTATCCTTAGCAATAACCCTCTAATAATTTTTTCATCTTTAATATTTGAAAACATGACAAGATAGAAAAAATTCTATGTAATGTCTTTCTAATGAAATCCTTCTCAAAGACAAAATTGATGAAACAGAATTTTTCTATTTTCTCATTCAATTACCCAACATTGTTCTGATATATAGACATTTATAGATCATATTCTTGAAAACGGATACTACACTTTCATCTTAACCATAAGGCTGATCAGTTGTATTGATATTAATGCATATTTTTTTCTCTTTGCTAAATTATTTCTTTATTTATCGTGGAGCTTTTTTTGCAACATTGATACTCTTCTTGTTGCAGGTAATGTGAAATATTTTACTGTCAACCTATTAGTCTTTGTTTCCAGTCCTCTCAGATTTCTATTAAGTCTGCAATTGGACCATCCACAGAACGATGAATTCTTAGACTCCAAATTATAGGAATGTTCATTCATATCCGCCTTTTGTTTCTAATGCATTGAATAGAATTCAATAGAATATCAATCAGAAAACATATATTCAGTAACTCTGTCTCTCTCTGTATATATTGATGTATTCGTGTTTACATATACATGCATAAATCCATTTTCCTCTTAGAATATGTGTGTGTGTGCGTATATATATATATATATATACATGCACATTCATATCCGCCTTTTGTTTCTAATGCATTGAATAGAATTCAATAGAATATCAATCAGAAAACATATATTCAGTAACTCTGTCTCTCTCTGTATATATTGATGTATTCGTGTTTACATATACATGCATAAATCCATTTTCCTCTTAGAATATGTGTGTGTGTGCGTATATATATATATATATATATATATATACATGCACATTCCAATGCTATGAATAGAATTGAATGGAAATCAATCAAAGTATCTATATTTTCAGTCCCTTCTCTAATATATACCACTATTATTTCAATGGTGTGTGTGTGTATGTATAAATTTAGTTCCCTCTGATCATGTACATAACTGTGTGTATATATATATATATATATATATATATATATATATATATATATATATATATATATAGGGTGTATCAAAAATACTTTTACAAGCATTGGGGATGGGTTCTTCACACCAAAACAAGGACAAAAGTCCATATAAACATATGTCCGCAAATTCTTCGTTTTTGAGTTATTAAGTTTAAAGTTTACAGTAGATGCTGTTAAAAGTAGAATACAAGATACAATCCAAAAATACTGATAACCATTATTTGCCATGGATCCTGTCTCAGAAACACAATGATAAATGGCAGCAAAGGTTGGATGACTCGGCTGCCTTTGGTCAGGAAACACAATCTGATACAACTGTGTAGCCTCACATCCATTACCATTCATGTGGTATGTAAAAATAAAATCTGCCAGCTCATGATATGAATATCCTGTCATCTTTAAATGGGACACTTCTCCATTAAATCACTACTACACTCGTTAAATATTGAAGACAGACTAGGTATAAATGTACACGAATATTAAATGTAACCTAGTCTATACCGTAAACTTTCTTTAAACTTAATAACTCAAAAACAAATATTATATATGTTTATATCGACTTTTGTCCTTGTTTAGTGTGATAAAAATTCTCCCCAAAGTTTATAAAAGTATTTTTGATATACCCTGTTGTAACAGTAAAATTGTCCAAACTGTGTTACAGCATAATTTTCCATCCCACAAAAATGTTGAATATTTAAAAAAACCTCTAAACTAATTCAGTTTCTTTTTTCCAGGTTTTCAGATAAGACGTTTATTTTTTTCTTGAATTTGTAAGAAAAAGTAGTTGTCTGTTTGGTATATTGGCATAATTTTAAATTTTCTTTCATTGCATTTGTAGATGTGTGGCAATACAAAAAGTTTTCTGTTGTCGGGTAATTTTATATTACTTTTGTGAGGGGCAACACTGTTGTTAAGTGCTTGGCTGATGCCTATGTATGACTTCTTGCATTTTGTGCATTTGAGTGCATAGATCACATTTTTGGAGTTGCAGTTTAAATTTTTATTTATTGTGAATGTAGTTGTGGGGTTTTCAAAAGTGTAGGAATTCCCTTCTATAATGACATCACAAACCCCAGGTCTTTTTTTTTGTTGCATTTTGTAACACCCTGTATATTGTGTTAGTTAAATTTGGATGAGGTTAATATATGTCTTAGGATTTTAGATTTGTGTTTGCTTTTAATTATTTTGATTGTTTTTAGTATATTTTTCAGTTTGTCATTCTTGTTAAGTATGTCTAGATTTCTTGTAATTTCTGTAAATAGTTCTGGATTGTTCTATTTGTATGTTGAGACATATGCTAGGGTTTGTTTGACATTACGTTTTTCTTTTGGATTTTCTAGTTGGTCCAGAGGTGTTTTTTCTGCTAGTTCAAAACCTTTGTTTATTATTGTTGTGGGTTAGTCTTGTTTTTTTTAGAGTTCTATGTAGTTCTTCTAGGTGGGTTTTTTGGATGCGTTTGTCAGCTACTACAGTGCAAACTCTATGTGCTAAGGAACAGGGGATGAATTTTAGAAAGCTTTTTGGGTGATGGCTCTTGAAATGAAGATATAGTTGGGTGTCTGAAGGTTTGTGGTATATATATATATGTGTGATTTTTTGGTTATTTCTATTTCTAATGAATATGTCTAAGAATGGCAGTTCATTAAAATTATATTCTTGGGTGAATTTGATCTTTGGATGTAAGTTTTGGAGTAGATTGTGAAATTGGTTAATATCGCCCTACGAGGAATTCCAGAAAATAAAGCAATCATCAAGTATTGCCTCCAAGATTTAGTGAAGTGGGTATTTATATTTTCCCTATATATTTGCTCTATCTTTTCATAGAGGTTTATATTTTCTACCATGTTAACATTACTATTATCAGTCTTTTTATAGTTCTTAGTTAAATTTTTTTAATGAGGTTGTTCTAGTCATTTGCAGCTAATTTATAAAAATTTAATCTTATCAGATCTTACTAAGACCATCAGCAAATTTTTTAATAAAAATACCTTAAAAATAAGTTACAGTTAGAAAGGATTATCAAGAAACATAATACCAAAATCATGAATAAACACTTCTACCAAAATCAAAGAAATATAAATACTGAAATAAGAATAAACAAAAATAAAGAAAAGTTATGTAACTGTAGAAATTCTGAAAACTGTCCCCTGAATAATAAATGTTGTATAAAATCTGTAGTTTATCAATGCAATATCTCATCTATTGAGAATCCTAATGTTGTTAGAGTCTATATAGGATGTACAAAGAATGAATTTAAATTAAGGTGGAACCAACACCAAAGTTCCTTCAATAATACTAAATATTGCAACCAGACATCCTTATCTAAATATTTCTGGCATTAAAAAGAAACCAATAAAATACAAACAGTAAAATGGAAATTAATAAAAGAAACAAGAACATGTAGATCTTTAAAAGATCCATGTCCTTTGTGCATACATGAAAAGTTAAATATTATTAAGTTTCTGAAAAATAAAAATTTATTAAATCATAGAAATGAAATAGCGATTTTTTTGTAGACATTGCCAAGTAATATCTAATTTTATAAAGTGAAACTAATATATTTATATTTGATCATAAATAAAATAGCTTATGAATACATAATTAGATTCAAATATATTAATTTTAACATTACCATATATGCACTCAATTAATAAATATATTAAATATAATATCTTAAGTCAGAATGAATAAAAATAAAAAAATAAAAATATAAATATTAAAAATGTGACTAAGTAATATTTGGAATTTATATAAAGATAAAAATTAAATAAAAAATAAAAATGCCAAATGTCTTGTTATTGAAACCCAGATGATGTGTTGGAACATAGACACTACCACAAATTTCTGCTTGAAAAAAAGGAAGCTTGTGTCAATAGACAGATACCCCAGGGCCAACATTTACTTGACCAACTTGATAGCTACAATACATTAGATACATGAGTTTTCTAAATCTTAACACCCCTAAAATAAAAAAAAGATGTAATTTTCCTTAACCCCAACATCTGAAAATATCAAATTTGTCTGGACTTAAAAGCCATTCTTAGAATCACTTGAAAATGGAACAGAACTTTGTATTTTAAGTTTAATTTTTATGATTGAATTTGAATTGAAGTTTCAGTTTTGAACCATGGGAATTTCAGTATTGTGATGATAATATATTTTTAAAAAAACAATTATAATATTATGCTCTACTGTTGTATTGAGTACTATTTTTAAAAAATAAAATAAATGCCAAGAATGCTGAATTATAAATCTCATTGGTCTTTCCTGTTATTTTGATGTATGTATGTATGTATGCATATATATATATATATATATATATATATATATATATATATATCCAGATGAGAGAAAGAACGGATGGAATAAAATTCTGCTGCAATAGAATTAGAATCAAAACTATCTCCTGTTCCTACAATAAATGCTTTCCTGCTTATTGGAAATCCTCTTCTACAGTTCCTGTCTTTAAGAAAGGCAGACCATCTGATCCTTTTAACTATTGGCCTATTAGCCATCTACCTCTTTTTGCCAAAGTACTATAGGCTCTAATGAAATCTGAACTGATTAAGCATCTCACCTTGCAGGGTCGTCTTCCAGATCAGCAATATGCCTTTTACTTCTCCAGTTCAATTGCCAATGTGTCAACAATTATTGCTGAAATAGTCTATCAAGGCAGATAAAATTGGTGAAACATGGGCTGTTGCTTTGGATATCTCAAAAGCAATTGACAGGGTTTGGCATATTGGGCTTTTTCACAAATTGAAAGGCAATGGTATTTCTGGAAGAATTTTTGAACTGATCCAGGCTTTCTTATCAGATCTCATTATTATCCTCTCTTCTTAGTAGGAGCTTTTCTCATATTCTCTAGTGCACAGTAAATCCTTGCATGATATGTAAGTTCCACTCAAGCAGCTTCTTCCCACAAACCACTGTACTGTGAAGCTGAATCCCAAGAGGATGCTTCCCTGATAACTACAATCTTCACTTGTTCAAGTCTAGGATTAAACATTATCTCCGCCACATATCCATATATACTGTGACTTTTACTCTATAACCCTCTACCTCGAGTGACTCTCGGGCCTTGTGCAGGGTGACTATCACTGTAAAAAGAAAGATATATATATATATATATATATATTGTGTGTGTGTATGTGCATTGGCACAGCAATTATTATTTGTGCCATTTTGATTAAAACCATTATAAGTTCCTCATTGATTATATAAATAAGTAAAGTAAGAGATATAAACCATGACCTTATATTGGTTTTTAATCAAATATATATAGCTCTTTTTCTCTTTATATGTATATATGACTTTTATAGCTCTCTTTCCCTTTATATAGGACTTTTTATAACTCTCTCTCTCTCTCTCTCTCTATATATATATATATATATATATATATATATATATATACACACACACACATACATTTATGACTCTCCTGCTATATACGTATGCATATGTATAGCCACACACTGTCCTCATACTTATCTATAGTTATACATATCTATCTTTTACATTTTCTTGTTTATATTCATCTTGGCAGCACTTCTACTGTGTTTATATATCTATATCTATACCTACATATATTTCCAAATGTGTGAACCATTCCCAAGCTGATGGTGAAGACCAAGATGGCAGTGTACAATGCCTGCGTCATCAGCACACTGCAATATGGCAGTGAGCCTTAGACTCTGTATGCCAAGCAAGAAAGGCATCTGCACACCTTTCATATGAGAAGCATTCACCCCATCCTGTCTTGAGAAGGTCTGCCCAGCATGTTCACACTGCTCAGACAGTGCAGACTCCATTGGTTGGGCTATGTCCACTGCAGGCCAGACAGACGCCTACCCAAAGATCTCCTGTATAGTGAGCTGGCCTCTAGAAGAAGACTCACCAGTCCCTCAATGTCGTGAGGCACAACATGAAAGCTGTGGACATCAACACAGAGTCCTGGGAGATCCTGGCAGCCATACGATTCGAATGGAGACGAAGCCTGACCAAACACCTCAAGTCAGGGATGGAGAAGCTGACACAAGTCGTCATGGAAAGGCGAGCCTGCAGAAAGCAAAGGGACAGCTCCAACAGACCAGAGACAGAACACACATGTGACCTCTGCAACAGAGATTGCATTGGCCTCTACAGTCACAGGCATCAATGCTCCAGCCAAGTAGACAACTAGAATGCTACCCATAATCAACCCTGACTGACGGAGACCTACTATGTCTTGCCAAATTTCCAAATCTGTCTCTCTCAAGGAATTCATTTTTTACTTTTCATGTTTCTTTGTCTTGAAATGTTGTTACTCTTTTAAAGGAATTACTAGATTTTGGGGATTTTTTAATCTGACTTTATTTCTTATTCATCATCGTCACTTCATATCTAATTGCTTTTTTTTGTGGGGGTGCTTTTTATCCATATCAATTTCTTTCTTAACATCTCATTTTCTCAGATCCTACAAATACTTTACACTGTTGGTGTTACACCAAGTAAGACTGACATGGAGCAGGTCCCAGTAACAAACAACAGTGCCCAGCATCACCCAGTGAGGACTCAGACCTTGCCGGACAGAGTAGTCTCTAGGCAGATTAAATGGCTCCTAGCAAGCAACAAGAAAGCTTGGTGTGATTTTGATGAAGACGTATGCATTATAATCCAAGGTACGTCTGCAGGTAACATAGACTGATGACTTTAATCTATGAGTAAACTCATTGTCAGCTATGGATCAGAGTGCTTTGGCCATATTGATAAAACAAGAAATAAAGCCTACACTCAGAATAGGCGTGAAGTAAGGATAAGAGAAGTAAGGCAGGAATTAAGATCCCTCAAGAAACAATTTAAGGCCGCTTGTGAAGAGGAGCGACCAGCCCTTTCAGAACTGAGAGATATTTTAAGACAGAAACTGAAAAACATGCAAAGAGCAGAAGGATATCATGTCTTGAAATATTCTCATCTTTTTAAGGAATTATTAGATTTTTTGGATTTTTTAATCTGACTTTATTTCTTATTGATCATCATTTCTTCATATCTAATTGCTTTTTTTTGGGGTGGGGGGCTGCTTTTTATCCATATCAATTTCTTTCTTAACATCTCATTTTCTCAGATCCTACAAATACTTTACACTGTTGTCTACCTACCTCAGAACATCTTCATATGATCAATCCATGCTTATCTAGCTATCTACGTTTGGCCATAAATGTAGGTATTTGCATATACTTATTATGAAGTAATTCATTTCACCATCTTCTGCAATGTAAAGCTTTCCTTTTACTTCTGACAATTTATCAACTCATGCACACACACATAGATTCTTCGTTTATCTATGTCCTTTCCCTGAATCTTTTACATGTGTGTCCGCTAGGTGTAAACAAATGTAAATTAATTTCCTTTAGTGTCACTTGTAGTCTTTATCTATATTTCTATTTATCTGTCAAGTGTCTGTTGTCATGAATACCATTGTAATATTAGATGGACTTATGCTTAATACAAATATAGATAGCTCTCTTTCTCTTTGTCATTTTTCATCATTTTCTCTCTTCATTTTCTTTTGTCTTCGTAAGCAATGCAATTTTTGCCTCGTTCTTCCCGAGGTAATATGAATAGTCCACTTTCAGTTTTTTTTATTTATTTTGCTTCTTTGATTTGTTAGCTCTTTCTTTCATTCAAATTTCTTCTTATAATTCAAATCTCTTCCTACTTTCATTGTGCATTCATTCTTTTATCTTTCATTCATTTTTCCTTCCTTTTTCTTTCTTATTCATTCCATTTTCAATGTTTTTTTTTTCTTTAAATATGTTTTCTCATTGTTTTTGATTCTCTTTTTTCCTCTTTTATAAAAAAATCTTCTTAAGTGTTTGTTCATACTTCATTTTTTTTTATTCTTTTTACTTTTCTTTTCTTCCGTATTTTCTATTACTATCATTATTTATTCTTCTTCCTTACTTTTCATTCCTTATTCTTCTTATCGTTCATTCATTAATTTTCATTTTTAACTGACATTCATTAGTTTTCATTCTTCATTTTTCTTTCTTTTCTTTCATTTTTTCTTTTTCTTTCTTTTCTTTCATTCTTATTTTTTCTTTTCTTTCATTCTTTATTTTCTCTTTTCTTTTTATTTGTTATTTTTCTTTCTTTTCTTTCATTCTTTATTTTCTCTTTTCTTTTTATTTGTTATTTTTCTTTCTTTTCTTTCATTCTTTGTTTTCCTTTTTTCTTTCATTCTTTCTTTTTTTTTCTTTCATTCTTCATTTTTTATTCTTCATTTTTCTTTTCTTTCATTTTTTATTTCATTATTTTTTCATTCTTTATTATTCATTTTTCTTTCTTTTGTGCTTTATTTTTTTTGCTTTCATTCTTTATTTTTCTTTATTTTCTTTCATTCTTCATTTTTCTTTTTTTCTTTCATTCTTCATTTTTCTTTGTTTATCTCATTTTTTTCTTTTAGATTTTGTTTCTTCATTTCATTTTTATTCAAATTTTTCCTTTTTATATTTTCTTCCATTTTTATTTTTGTACTTCTTCTTTTTCCTTTCTTTTTGTCTTTCTTTCTCAGTTTTTTTCATTCCATTACTTGTCTTCATACCTTTTCTTTTACTTTTTCCTTCAATTTATTCATTTTTCTTTTTCTTTCTTCATTTGTGCCCTTCATTCATTTTAGCCATTGTCCCTTTTTCTAGCTTCGATTCTTTCTGTCTTTTTCTTTTTTTTTCTCTTTTTCCTCCTCACTTCAGCATTCATTTACTCCTTTCTATTCTTATTCTTCTTTATGTGTCATGTCTCCTCATGATGTACGCGATCATGGCTCTCCTCAACTTCCTATCCCTTGTGATCTTAATAAATTTTGTCTTTTTATTTACATTATTCGGACTATTGTCCTCATCTTTGTCACTATATTTATTACAACGTTTCGGCCATTGTATGCTCTGGCCTTCTTCAGGTGGTTGGAATGTCGAACTGAACCCTTTATTTCACTCACTGCGGTAGACTGTTCTAGTTCCATGTGCCATGTCTAATGGATGTCAGTTATCAGTTATCTTCTGTTAATTCCCCTCTCCAAGTTCTCCACTGCCTTAAGAGTGTGAGTTCAATACCCAGTTAAGGCAGTGGAGAACTTTCAGAGGGAAATTAACAGGAGATAACTGATAACTGACATCCATTAAACATGGCACATGGAACTTCAAAATGATAATAATCAACTTCAAAATAGATCAATCCACTTCAAAATGGGTCAATCAACTTCAAAATGAATTAATCAACTCCAAAATGGATCTATCAACTTCAGAATAGATCAATCAATTTCAAATTGAAAAACAACTTCAAAATGAGAAATAATCAACTTCAAATTGGATTAATCAACTTCAAATTGAGAATTAATATAATACTAATAAATTTAATATTTATTCTTTTATTTTTACTTAAAAGGGATATAAAAAAATATAAATGTCCTGAAGAAATTTATTTAAAAGATTACATCATCTAAGTTAATTACAGAGGGAAGTAATCTCTGTATTCCAGATACGAAGTTAGTGCAAGTCTCAGGGGAAATATTATTAATTGCCTCGGAGATCATTGCTTCTAACTTGCTGAGGTAGAATTCTTTAGTAGTTAAAGATCCCTGGCCATCACCTCTTAAAATCCCAACAATTGAGTCTGTATACTTCTTTCTATGTCAGCTTTAATGACTGACCAAACCTTTTCAATGGGATTTAACATCAGACTATAGGGGGCAAGTCTGAAAATTTGGTCTTCAATTGAAGTATGGCAATGAGTGTTATCAATAACTAAGACAACTCCCTTTCATAAATTTCATTTGCCTTTCTAAGGCACTCCCTGGTCTATTCTTTCACATCCTCTTTTTTGAAAGAACCTCTTTTAATTTTATGATGAATTAATCCATTATTACTAATACATCCAATAACATGGATGTTATTTTCCCTGGATCCGGCCGCGACTGTAGTGCACCTCGTGCCTTTTTTTAGAGCAACTTTCTCTTCTTGAAATATTGAGATTAAAATTGGTTTCATCCATATAAAGAATTGGCACACTTTGTGACTGAAATTCTAATAAAGCTATTGTGTAATCCTTACATTTCGCCTTATTCACATTATTATTGGCAGCTTCTGGTTCATAATGAACCACTTTTAAAGTAAAGGCCATGGAGTCCAAGTGCTTTCTTATACATTCTTCACACGAATTAATTCAGCCATAAAATTCTTATGCTCTTGTGTAATTTTATATATTCTTGCTCCTCCCCTAGAGTCACTCTTATCAGCACCCTGGTCTAACTAACAGTATGCTGTTGGCAGAGGCACACCAATTGTTCTTGCCAGGTCTTTCCAATTTCCTGTTGCAGCATGTGCAGCTAAAATATGGGCCTTTTTTTCACCAGCCACAGTTTTCTTGAGGTAAGTCCTCTTTGGAGCTGTTGCTAATTCTTCTTCAGCTTCTTTTGTAGATGAACAGTCAATTTCCTTACTCATGGGGTAAATTAATTGAAAAAATAATTTTCAATTTACCAAAAAAATATCTCAATTTGAAGTTGTTTATTCCAATTTGAAGTTGTTTATTCTTATTTTGAAGTTGATTGTTTTTAGGTTTTTGACATTTTCTCAATTTGAAGTTGATTAATCCATTTTGAAGTTGATTGTTCCATTTTGAAGTTGATTAATCCATTTTGAAGTTGATTAATCCATTTTGAAGTTGATTATTATCATTTTGAAGTTGAAAAGGTATAGAACAGTCTACCCCAGTGAGCGAAATAAAGGGTTCAGTTCGACATTCCAACCACCTGAAGAAGGCTGGAGCGTACAATGGCCGAAATATTGTAATAAATATGGCGTCAAAGATGAGGACAATAGTCCGAATAATGTAAATAATGTCCATAATACCTCATCTCAGAAATATAGACAGATTTTGTCTTTTTGTTATATTTCCTAAATCCTGTTCTGCCATCAAACTTTCTAGGTAGGTTATGCGTTGTTTTCCTTTGCACTCTTGCCTTCAATCTGTCCTGTGAGTATCAGATTTTCCAAGCCCACTTTCCTCATTATGTGGCCAAGAAATTTCAACTGTCTCTTCTTGATGTTAAGTAAAAGGTTCCTTTGTTTCCCCTTTCTCTAGAACTTTGTTGGTGCTCACATGATTCAGTCCATGGTATTCTCAGCATCATTAAAGTCTCTTCTTCATCTTTTCAACTTTAATAATATTGTCCATCATTCGCTGCCATATAGGAGGACAGTTTAATACTCTTTTCCTTGTTTCTAGCAAAGTTTTTCTATTTCTCAATACACCTTTGAATTTCAGTGTCACACTTTCCAACTTTTGTTAAAAGACTTCCCAGATAATAGGCAAGTGTTTGCCTCTTCATTCCCTATTCACAGCCATTTCATGTACAATCCACAAAGTTAAGATGCAGACTTACTATAAACAAAGTTTGTTTTTTTTTGTTAACCTGTAGACTCTCATATTGTGTTGTAAGGTTCTTATGACAATTAATTTTTCAAATTTGCTAGCTCTATGTCCAACTAGTTTTTAATTTAGAGTTTCAGCCAAAGCTAGAGAAACCAACCTGTCTTGCAATTAACTCTGAGCTCATAACAAGAAGAAATTGCTACATATCTTTCCAAGGGTATTTGGTTGAAAGTGAATGCAATGAATGAAATTTGAACTCAGCACACCAGTTTAACTTTCTCTGTAGATAACAACTATGCTATGTGCATGCCAACTGTTTTAAGGATAGTTTAAGATAAGAATTAATTTTCTTCCTCATAGACAACAGGAGAAGGATATCATCAAAATGGTGTCTTTAAAAAAACAATAATTGTCTGGAAGTTATATTGCTAATTAAACAGTTTATAAAATGAAGATGTGAAAACATCTATGCACTTTAATTTCTATGTATAATATGATTCATATATTTGTGTATTTTTTGTCTGTAACTTTTTTGTTGTGTTAAAGTTATTTTCCTTGCACTGTCAACACTGGTTGTTTGTTTATCTTTGTTGTAGGAATGGTAGTCTGCTTCAAGATATTTAAAAAATAAACAATTAACAAGATATCAATTTCAGACATGACATCATTTTTGATTAAACTAGTATAAAATAAATTTTTGCTTAAACTGTTACAAAATAAATATTTGATTAAACTAGTATAAAATAAATCATTGGTTAAACTAGTATAAATAAATATTTGGTTAAAATAGTATAAAATAAATACCTTCTTTGTGATAGAAAAGTATTAACCTAATTCCCTTGCTTTTTTTCTTTCTTGTTGTCTCAATTCTCTTTGTCTTGCAAATTGCCATTGTCTAACATTGGCACTGCAAAATGCAAAGTTGACAGATTGCAGTAATAATGATGTAAACATTGTTCACTAGTTTCAATGATGTCATGGATACATTTCAGTCAAAATCTTGATTTCAATTTCCCCTGCAGATTGGCATCTATTCTCTGTCCATTCACATCTGTATCTATCAGTCTTTGTGTAGTGCTTTCTATCGCAGTCATTCAGTGCTGATACAAAATCAGGTCCATGAAATGGGAGAAACAAAGATTTGTGTAGAAAGATGCTGAGTTTCTGCCTTGAAGCTCAATGGGTTCAATCTCACTTAACAGAAAATTAGGTTTCTTTTGTTGTTTAGCAAATAATTCTTCTTTTTGTATTTCACTTCAGAGATAAGTAATTATCAATATATTTTTATTATTTCAAACTATTGTTCTCATCTTGATTGATATAGATCTTATTATAGACACACATTTTGAAAAAGTACCCTCTGGTCATCATCAGGTGTCCATTGATTCACTTTTTATGGGATATCTGTTGATTATTGCAATATTTTATATTGATATTTTATATATTTTTATATTGACAATTACTCATTTTGGAAATCACATACTACTACTTCTAGATGCTGTATCCCTTTAGGATGTCATCAATCATGGCTCTCCACAACATTCTATCCTATATATCTCTTTGTAAAGTTTACTTTTCACCATACCCCCCTGCTCCCAGTTCTGCCATTCAGGGTGCTAACTTCTTTTTTCAGTCTATCAATACGTCCTGTGAGTGTCAAATTCTCCAAGTCTTTTTTTCTCAGATGTCCATTTTGCTTCCATTTTCCTTAAAATTTTCTCATTACTCACATATTCATACCATGGTATTCTCAGCATCCTTCTGTAGAACCACATTTCTGTTGCTTCACATCTCTTCTTCATCTGTGAGGAAAAGGTCCAGCATTCACTGCCATATGGTAGGACTGATATTACATAGCAGTTCAGTACTCATTTTTTAGAGTAAATTAAGTTTTATAAATATAGATAATGGCAGTAAAACAGTCAGTGCATAGTGGAACAATGGCAATGGCAAGGATCTCCTATATACCATATCCCTTCAGGATGTGGGTGATAATGACTCTCCACATTTTGCTATACTTTGTAGCACTTTGTAAAGTTTGCCCTTTCACTATCCCTCCTACCTGTTCTGCCATCCACAAGCATGTTCAGTATGATACTCACTGTTTCTCTCTGTCCATCTGGCCTTCAATATAACCCGTGAGTGTTAAATTCTCCAAGCCCTCTTTTCTCATTATGTGTCCTAGAAATTTCAAGTTTCTCTTTCTGATTCTAAATATAAGCATCCATTTTATTTCCATTTTTCTTAAAATTTCTGTGTTACTCACATGTTCAGTCCCATGGTATTTTCAGCATCCTTCTGTGGAACTACAATTCTTTTTCCTCAAGTCGTCTTCATCCATGAAGTGATTGTTTAGCATTCACTGCTATATAGAGGAACTGATATTACATAACAATTCAGCACTCATTTCTTTGTTTCCTGTTTCTCAATATTTTGATTAGCTTTTGGAAAGCATCTTTCACTATCCTGGTGTGGCTTCATGTTTTGGTATTAACATTTTTATAGTCCTTTTTTGTTTTCAGGTCTTTCTCAAAATTGTTTTTTGAGCAAATTATATTCAATACAATAAATGTGAATAAAAACAAGCCATGAAACTCTTAGAAAGAAATTCTAAATCTTAATAATAATAATAATAAAAAGATTTGTAGGTTAAAACCAATCAAAATGATTTCATTGTGAAATATCAAATCTGTTTGGATTTTGAGGTTTGCTACTATTGTATTGTGTTGTTCTATGACACGTGATCAGTAATCAATTTCTTGCTTGTCCCTTAGTTTACTATAGACTTTATATGCCTTCTACTTAACATATGCAAATAGGTACAATCCTATTTACCAATCCACTACACTTCCCTGAACCAAAAAAATGGTTTCATGCCTTTGGTTATTCTTAAACTTCTTCTACAACCTCTTTCCCCCTTGAGATTTATGTCCTGTTCTTTTTAATGGAGATCTTGGTCTCATTTCATCTTCTTCAGTCTCTGAGGACATTACAGGAAAGATTTCTCTTGTATCAGGTTGTTCTATGACACATGATCAGTAGTCAACTTCTTGCTTGTCCCCTAGTTTACTCTGCACTTTATATGCCTTCTACGTGACATATGCAAATAGGTACAATCCTATTTAACAGTCCACTACACCTCCCTGAACCAAAAAATAGTTTCATGCCTTTGGATATTCTTAAATTTCTTCTACAGCCTCTTTCCTCCTCTTCCTCTTTGAGATTTATGTCCTGTTCTTTTTAATGGAGATCTTGGTCTCATCTCATCTTCTTCAGTCTCTGAGTGACTCCTACTATCATCCATAGGCTCGTCTTCTATTGCATTGTCCTGATCTGAAGAACTCACCTTTTCTTCTCTAATTGTGTTGCCATAATAAAAATTTTCATTATAGCTCCCCAACCTGCTGAAGCTAGAAATTCACCACCCACAATATGACATAAGTGCTTTTGAACTCAAGGCTGGAAAGTAAGGATTGTGTAGCTCCAGCTCAGAAATGCAGCAATGCTCTATTTTTAGTCTAATCTGACATTTGTAAAGGTAGAACGTGGCAGAAGGAGTCAGGTACTTACTGGAATGAGACAAGGAAACGATCATTTTCCCAGCATATGAGAGAATTGGTCTCATATTTTCATCAGTCTATACAATGATAACATGACAAAATAATATAGATGGGTGGATAAATTATCACATACCCCAATCAATATGTATATATCTTCTTCTATGTGCCATGTCCCTTCAGGACATGGAGAATCTTGGTTCTCCAGAATTTCCTATCCTGTGTATCCCTAAGCAGTTTTTCTTCCTTTACTAAGCCTCCCACCATCCATTCATGCAAGCTCATCAGATAGATGCTGGCTTGCTGTCTCCCTTGACTTTCTTACCCTCAATATGCCACATGAGGGTTGTTTTGCAAGCCCTCCTTCCTCATTATGTCTCCAAGAAATGTCAGCTGACTCTTTCTGATTTTGAGGATAAGGGTTCTTTCTGTTGCCATTTTCTTTAAGAATTGCTTAATTGCTCAGTCCATGGAATTCTCAGTATCCTTCTGTAGAACCACATTTTTACTGCTTCTAGTTTTTTCCTCACCTTAGAGAAATTGTCCCACATTCACTGCCATATACTTTTTTCTTTGTCTCTAATGAAATTTTTCTCTTTCTCAGCATTTGGCAGGGCATCTTTCCCTAGTGAAATGTGCATTTGGATTTCAGTGTCACACTTTACTGGTTTCAAAATAATGAGTGCATCAACTGTACACAGACCCCATATTAATGCACGGTATATCCTACTTGGCCATTAGCACAAACCTGTCACAAGCATATGATTGGATGGAAAATGTTTTGACAAACCAGATACTTTCGTTCTACCAGTGCAGATAATTCCAGATAATATGTGCCATGCCATGTACACAAGATGAAACCATCCTTATTACCTTCGTATTCAGTTGTTAAGAAGGAAGTTTCATTTGGGTAGATTCTTCCTAAGAGCTGTTGCTTTGGGGTATAAAAACCCGAGAGTATGCTTCTCTGATCATTACAATCTTAATCTCTTCAAATCCAGGATCAACCATTATCAACCATAATCTGCACTTCTTATATGCTCCCTTCCTGTCATAAAACAACATTGTATTGTGTGAACAATGGCACAAAGAAAAAAAAACAAATATCTACATAGATGCTCACCTTGATCACTACAATTTTAACCTTATCAAATTTCACAGTAAAAGCCATCAAATTCTGGCTAAAAGCCATCAAATTCAGGCTAAAAGCCATCATACATCATGTGATAGATAAATTGTTGACATTTTATATTTTTAATTTTATGGATACGTGTCATTTGTTTTTGGTTTTGTCAACTGCACAGTATAGGAGGGTCAGTTGGGTCAGTTGGGTCATGTACAGCAGCTCACTCTGATTGTTCTGATAAGAACTCCCAAATTTGTTGGTGGGGGCCTCAGGCTCAACACAGAGGCCTACATCAAATGACTTGAGGAGGTAGTGCTGTCTTGGGTCAAGAGGGCGGCTGCTGGAAAACCCTATGTGTGGCAACAGATCTCTGCACCATGACACACAAGGAAGAGAACCCAATCATGGCTGTCAGACAATTTCTGCAACCACATTAGCCTTACATCTGGCCACCTAACTCTCCAGACTGCAACCTCCTTGATTATTATGTGTGAGGTGCAGTTGAGCAATAGGCCAACAAAACTCCTTATAACACCAAAGATGAATTGAAAGCAAGGATGATGGCTGCATTCACCAACTTAAACAAGGAGACCATCCAGAAGAGATGCAGGTGATTTGAAGTCATCTGGAAGCTGTGGATGAAGCTAATGTCGATTTTATTGAAGAAATTTACTCTATTATTTCAAGATATTTTTATGCAATTTTGGTAAATATATCTGTTAAAATGAGATATCAGTGTTATTTTAATTTTTGCGTCATTTAGACGACAATTTATCCATCACACCCTGTATATTCTCTCTATCCTCATAATCTTCATTTCCATTCATGTCATACACCTCATTCATCTTGACAATCTTAACAGTAGCCATCTACAAGGGTGTTACGAGTTGCATTGGACATCACCTGAAAGAAACACCCAATAAAAAACGCCAGTATGGACACCTTCCTTCTATCTCAGTTTCGCTAAGAGAGAAGGCTTCGGCTAGCTGGTCACTCCTGGAAAAGTAAGTCAGAACTTGTGAGTGACACTCTCCTATGTAACCCATTGCATAGCTAAAAGATCAGTTGGAAGACCTCATCACACTTACATTGACCAACATGTAGATGACTCTGGATGCTATTTGGAGGACCTGCCAATGACGATGTCTGACAGAGATGGTCAGAAGGAATGAGTCAGGAGCATCTGAGAAGACCTGATGATGATGATGATGATGATGATCTACACTGAATGACCCTTGAGAATTGTGCATTAATGAGGATTCTAATGCTACCTCACGTATGCCATGGCTCCTTTGATTATAACACATGATTTGAGCAACACATGAAACATGGCATCCCATGGCCTAGGCCAGATAATGTAACAAAAAAGATTATTTACTTCAGCATCTCAAACTCTTGAATTAAGCAGTTTATAACAGATGTTAGATTATACAACTTCTACTTTGAATCTGATCACAGACAACTTGTAACTAAACTGACAACACAGAATAGCTAAACATCGAAGCCTTTGAAAACAAAAGGGTAAATTTAGAATTCATTAATAAACTAAATCTCAAATTGATGTCAATACATCTTGATCAAAACAACATAGAGGAAGCAAATAACATTATCATATCTTCATTTGCTGAAGCGTGTGAGAACTATTTCAAGAATAGCTACTGTTGTATCCTAGAAAGGGTTACTGAATGAGGAATAGCCAAAACAGAGGTTGGAAATCTTTATGACGTCAACAAAATACAATACTTGCCAGCAGTGTGAAGTATGCAAACCACTGTCAGTGGTGGACTAATTACCCCCACTTACAATCGTGTCCAACTTATTTATGAGGGTTGGGAAATAACCATTAGTGTTCATAGGTACGGAAAGAAAAAAGACACAAGAAAGAAAGAAACAAAAGATGGAAAACATAGAAGGGAAAATATGATACAATTAACAAAGGAAATAAACTAATAAACTCTTTGAGAAATCAAATATCTCTGGGAAATTGGAAACAAATTAATGATGCCAAACAGAATAGAAAATGTGTTGAAACATAGAGAAAAATGAAAAATCACAATAGCATCATATGTGCACTCAAAAACACCAGAGAAGAAATGTCCTAGTCTAAAAAACACTTTCAACCCTGACCACACTAAAGTAAAGGTGCCCACAGAAATAGAAAATACACCAATATACATCCAATCATTGCAAAGCCTATCTTCAAACATAAACAATAATGAAGCTAATGATAAGGAAATTAAGAAAGTTATTAAAAAAAAATTAAAGAATAATAAAACATCACTTGACAATGAAGCTAAACTTTTGAAAATGGCTTAATTTCTCTTTGGATTCAATAACAAGTTTCTCAATTTCATTATGGAAGTTTGAAATCAGAAAAACATCCCAAAAATGGGGTTTATCACACATTAACGCACTATAGAAACAAAAAGGTAACCCTTAAGACTTTCACACATACAGAGGTATCACATTTGGATCCATCATGGTGAAAGTATTACTGAACATTATATTAAATAGGCTCTCATCATCAACTCTTCATGACAAATTTTGGTCTTCATTCAGGTAAAGGATGTAATGATGCCCTATACGTCATTAAACAACTCCTCAAAATTTCATACTGCTCCACTAGTAAATTGTATACCTGCTATGTTGACCTCACAGCAGCATATGACCACATGAGGCAAGGACCTCAATATGGAGGGCATTTTAAACAGTATCAAGAGTACAAGGAGGAAATTAAATCTCAAGGATAAATGTGAAGATATCAACTCTCAAGACCCAATCATGATAAGAGTCATGTTGATCATATTGGATAAGAATGATCTTGAACAAAAAATCATCATCCTCTCCTAAGTTTTCCAAGAAATAAGAGTCAAGATAAACCTTTCCAAAATAGAAACTATAATCTGGAATAGGAATGAAGTCAGTGATGCCACATACATTGAATTCATTATAAAAATTCAGGATGTGGAATTTAGTAAATGCTAAAAACTTCAAATACATCAGTATATGGATCAGTTATAACAAATTTGATATAGGAGATTGAACAGAGAATAGGTTGTCCTAGGGATAGTTTCACCCAATACTGCAAATTGCTACAAAACCAAAACATTAACCTAAAAAATCAAGAGTCATGTTCTTAAATAGGTTTGTCAGACTGAGACTACCATATAGATGTCATGTATAATGTTAAACCCATTCATAAATATCTAAGCTGACAGCTATATACAACTGCTTTCTCAGATCAATGATTAAAAATGGCTCTAAGTAAGTCAAATTTGTGGGTCAAGGTGAAAACCTTGTGAACTGGTGGTACAGAATCATAAAGAACTACCAAATAAAAGAAACCAAATCACTTGAGGACTTTCAACAGCAGCAACAACTAAAATGGATATCACATGTAACTCAAAGCGAAAATAATGACATAATCAAGATGCTGCTATTCCAGACTCTACTACAAACAAAATGTTAGAAAGGAAATCCCTGTCGAAACTGGAAAGATCAATAACATCTATTGGACTGGGAAAACTGATTTTCTTAAAAAATTGTTTTAAGAGAAAGATTTTATAAATTTCAACTGACAATAGTACTGACTGCTTGGTCAATGAATGCTAAATGTTTCCTTATAAGGAAATGGCTAATTACCATTGTAAAAAAAAAAATGTCCTGCATTATTTCATATCTTTTGCACCTGTTGATGGAATGCAGCAATCATACCATCCAGGGAAATTGTTGAACATCATGCAGAACATACTGAATGGACATCATTTGGGCAGGTGCTATTCTGTTGGAAAAACCCATCACTTTCCTGGTAGAGGAATGGCTGGAGAACAGGTTGAACAATGTTTTGAATATACATGGACATACAAGGTTCTAGTCAATAATCCTGGATATTCCCTATACAACATTAATGTTAAATGAGAGTTATAAGTTATGGCTTGTGTGTCATAGGCAAAGACCCACTGAAAGATATTGCTTCCCTTGTCTACATTGCATATACAACCTTCACTTGAATGAAAGCAGAACTTGGTATCATTACAGGATACTATATCGCACTATTTGATCCCTCAAAAGATGTGCATGAAAGTGGAAGTCTAGTGAGAGACACATATGCCTATATCCCTGCTGTAAAGAAACAATTCCCAATAGTCTGTGCTGTCATTTCTTGGGCCACTTTATTGTTTTTCTCAATAGGTTCTGACAATTCACAGATAATAAAGAAATGGAATTTATGTTGAACAATAATTGGCAATGTCCTGAAGGGACTTGTCATTAAAGAATAATATATGCAAATAATCTTTATGGAAACATTTGGAAACTGCTTACAAGAACTGTAAGTCTGTGTTTTGATGCAAATTGAGTTTGGGTTTATTAAATTATTGAATTCATTTAATACATTACTTTCTATGCTGAGAGATATGCAATTTAACATACACAAGGTGCAGCAGAAATACCTCCAAGAAATAATGGTAAGACATTTGCTAGATGAAGATACTATTGTCACTAATGTACACGATAGCCTCCACACCCTCCTAACAATTAAGTTTCATATTTGCTTTCCCTATTTACTGTATACATTTACAATACACTCGCATTCTTTTTCCTTTCCATTCTTTTCTTTCTTCAACCTCCTTTTCTCTTTCCCTTCTCAATGTCCACTCAATGTACTGTCTTTCATCATTCACCAGTTGCTTTTTTTTTTTTTTTGAAAGATAATTATGTAACGTTCTTTGCAGTTTTTTAAAATAAAGTGTTAAAGTGGTCATTTTAAAAGTTTTGCCAAAAGAGACCATCAGGTTGAAACTATGGCTGCATATTTTAATTGACCTCCTGATTTATATATATATATATATATATATATATATATATATATGAAGAAATATAGTTTTAAGGTGTGCTATATTTATGAGATAAAGTGCTCAATATCAGAGATAGAGTGTATGTAAATATAAAAGTGAACATTGAAGTCAACACTCAGAGGCCTATGAGTGTTAACTGCAATGTTCACTTTTGTATATATATATATATATATATATATATACATACATACATACATATATATATATGTACATATGTATGTATGTATGTATGTATGTATGTATGGTGTGTAAGGTATTTAAGGACACATTTAAAGATACTGATAAAAACAACTACATCTTAGAAACAACCAAAATGTAAACTATTGTCTGTTGTGGGAATGTTGATTAGTCTCCTGTTCAAAATGTCTCACATGTAAGAGTCAAGGTGGTTTAAGTTTGACAAGTTAAATGGCCACATATTTGGTTTGATGCCATTGTGCAGATTGGCTGCCATCCAATCATGGATCCCTGTGGCTTTGTGAGCAGGTGCCGAGTCATGTTGAATCATATACAGTCTTCTACTGCATACACTCTATCTAGGGCTTTACAACTGTTTCCATCACCTCAGAGTAACCAACAGCATTCAACTAAAGACCCTGTTGAAAGAAGTGTGGTGGCATGATGTGTCCCTCACTACCTATCACCCCTAAAACCAACATATAAGTGGGGAAACTTGATATGTATTATATGGGGCCCTGACATCAGAAGGATTTCATTTCTCTACTTCACTTTTTGATCCTGATTGAAATTCTTTTTTCATTTCAAAAAAAAAAAAAACACATAGCATACCATTAATCATTTTGTCCAGAGCAACTGTTGTTGTTGTGTGTGTGTGTGTGCCAACATGAACTGCTTTGTCTTCATCATCATTGACTTGTACTACATACATAACAGACTGTGCCCTTGGGGACACCTGAAGATCTTTGGCAAGACCATCATGATTTGATTAGTCTCTTGTTCAACAAAACCCCACATTTAATAGGGTGATTTACTTTTGGCAAGTTAAGTAACCACATATTTGGTGTGATGTAGTTGTGCAGATTGACCACCATCCAGTCTGAGGTCACAACAGCTTTGTGAGCATGTGCAGAGTCCTGCTGAAACACATACAATCTTCCATCGCATACAAGGTCTATCCTGTGATTAACAGTTATTTGCAGCACCTCAGTGTAACCAGCAGCATTTGACCAAAGATCCAGTTAAAAGGAATGATGTGGCATGACATGTCCCTAAATAAACACCATTCCTAAAGCTATCACAAAAGCATGAAACTTGGTGTACATAAACATGGAGAACATCAGAATGTCATTTCTCCAGTTCACAATATTTTATCCCTTCATATTCCTCAATTTTCAAGCAGCTTAATAATATTCTTTCTCACATATTTTTATTTTTCAAGACAACTGTTGAAAGTGCCTTTTGCACCTGGGGATTAATTTATTTTTTCATTGATCTGAAACCTGACCCCTTGATATTTTGTGTAAATTTCATTATTTTAGAACTGAACAGAACAAAATCAATAGTGAAGACCAGCAAATGATTAGTAGAAAGTTGATTGCATGAAAAGCTCTAGTCTATTTATACCCAAGGTTGTGTCTTGTGTTTTTGTTTTAGTGATGAGACACTAAAACATAACTCTGTAAATAATAACATATCTGATGATATTTTTACCTTGTTGTGTCCTTTTGGAACTTCAATTCTTTAACTCAAACTGAAGTGCTCACTTCCATAGTTCATAGAAATAATTTTATTAATTTCATCCAGTTTTTGGACCAATCAGAAAACAACATTGAACAGTTTTCCTAGCAGCTGTTTCTGAGCCAGACAAACTATAAAGCCAACACATTTTCCACCCATGAAGATAGATCTAACCAGTCTGGCATTAGCAATGGAGACATCCAGACCAGGCAAACCTTAACCAGGCCATCAGTAATAACACCAACACACTTCCATCAACAATGATACATTTGGTTAGTGACAAAAACCAATGGCAGTGGCCGCAGAGACTAACTTTTGACAACTGCAATGGAATAATTTGTGGAATATTTCTCCCATGTGTTTATCTCATTTGATTCCATATACCTGTTGATTTTCCCCAAGCAAGGCAATAAAGCCACTAAGATGCAAGGGGGTTAATGTGTGTGAGAGAATATGAGAAAAAGAAAACATTATTAAGGAGAGAACAATAAAAGAATAGGAATTAAGAAGATAGACGATAACAATTGACATTGTATTTAAATTTTTGAAGGTCAAAGTTGATTGGAATGCAAGAAGCCAGAAGAGAGTTCCACAAGCGAGAAGTGTGAGAGAAAAAAACTCTTAGCATAAAATTTATAATTACATTTGGCGATTTCAACTGTGAAATGCTGTTGCTGCCAATCTCGTACTGTTCTTTAATTCATAAAGTCTAGGTAGCAAAGTGGAAAGCTCATCAGAACAATTACTATAAATTTATTTATAGAAAAGGCAGAAGGAGGCTATGTTATGGCAGTGGGGGAGTGATTGAAGTTGAGTTGCCAGGTCAGGACCAATAACATAGCAGATTCTTCTTTGTATTTTATCAAGAATCTTTAAATACATACCAGAAGTATCAGACTAGATGTGACCTTGATCTCTCATGACCCTCAGTCTCCGCTGACTGATATACAATACTCCGAAACAAGCAAACAATTGAACTGTGTAAGCCACTGGAAATAAAAACTTGTTTACTTATCTCAGTCACACCTTATTTTCATTTTTTGTTTTTTCCATTCCACTTTTTATTCTTGTTAATGGTAAGGCCACCATTAAAACCCGATCACCAAAGAAATCTGATCTTGTAAATACCGCAAATGAATAAAATCTTCCAAGCCAAAATCTAAGAGTTATTTTTTGTTCATCAAAGAAACATGCAATGTTATGTTATCTTAATGGAATATTATAGAGTTTTTTATTTCTTCTTATGATTATTATTTGCTGAGTGCTGCCTTCAATTAGTCAATACAAAAGCATTGCTTTCATTTAATCACCATAGAGAATCTTTTCTGCTTTCCATCAGCATGGCTGATACTAACCTCCAGGAGAGCAACTCTTTGTACCTTCCTGTGCTCACATTTTCCACTGGCATGAAGTGGAATGATTATATTGAATCAGTTGCTAGAAAAGTTGGTTCAGTGTGTTGTGCTAGACAATGTTTCTTGTCAGAATCTATCTTGCTATATATCTTAAAATTCTTGACAAAATCTAAAGAAGATTCTTTAATGTAATCAATCCTGACATGGCATCTAAACTTCAGTTACTTTCCTAAAAATGTATGGTGGCTTCCCTTTGTCTTTTCTACCAATATTTTTCATGGCAATTGTTCTGATGAGCTTTTCTCCTTTGTGCCTTGACTGCCTGAATTTAAACATATTAGGTTGGTGCAAAAATAATATCGTTTTTTGACGTTAAAAATACGTCAAAAAACAATATTATTTTTGCACCAACCTAATACTACTAGAATGGCAATCAGGTCTCATCATTTTACTGTTGAAATAGCTAAATGTAAACATAAGTTCTACTCTAATGGTTTCTTTTCTCACACTTCTCACCTGTGGAACTCTCTTATATTTTCTTGCTTCCCAGTCAACTTTTATCTTCAAAAATTTAAGTGCAGTGTCAATGGCCATCTTGTGTCTTCCTGAACCCTGTTCTTTTATTGTCTTTTCTTCTCACTAAAGTCTTCTCATTCTCATTCACTCCCAGTAAATCCTTGCATCTTAGTGGCATTATCACCTTGCTTGGGGTGAAATGATTAAAAAACTTGGAAGGAGCTTATAGTAGATGATTCTCTTCTAAACCGAGCATCATCTTCTTTGAATAAAGATCAACCTTTTGTAATGTTAGTTTTATTTCATTTCACTTGGCCTATAATATTTTGCATTGTAAAGTATCCATTTTTCATTAGCCATCACAATCTGTTTAAAAATTAAACATTTTTGTTACATTTGTTGGGATCTATCTACCCAGGTGTTTATTTTTATCTGATTGCAAACATTTCACAACAGCAACGACAACAACAACACATCTTTTAAATGAAACATAAAAAAAGTTCTTTGCTTGAAGGAAAAGTAGAAGCAGAATATCAGTTGAAATAACATTTTTATTTTTATATATATATATATATATATATATATATATATTCTTTTCAGAAATATACAATAACAACAAAATGTTCAATTTTCCTTGCAGTAATGTTTGTTTTATTAAAATGTTTGTGTGAAATGCGTAAACAGACTTACTTTATGACAGCCTAATGTTTTTGTGAGTTTATAGACAAGACCTTAGCCAGTGACTGCTGACTGTCATCTCTTCTTTCTGTATGTGGATGCATGTGTATATGCATCTAGATCAAACTCCCAAATTGTCCTGAGCTCCAAGAAGCAGTAGTCTTTTATTTTTATATCAGTAATGGGGATCCAAAATCTAATTTCACATAGGCGTGTGAACTTTTTGAATACAAGGTTTTCATTGGTTCAAAAATAATTTCACACTGGCTCATGAAAATCTTTTCCCTTGAATTTGTGGGACTTGTAAAAAGAAATTTTTATTGTTATTTTCTAAATGATCCAAAAATAACACATGGTAGTTCTATAACTACATCCGCCAAGTATTTTGGTGTTATTTGCCCTTTTAATGATTGTTTATCCAATAAACCTTCTCAATGGATTTTATTGGTTGAAAAATATATATAGCATTTAATTTCCATACATTTAAATATTAAATATGGAAATATTGTCCAGTAGGGTTTTCCCTTATGTGGAAGCTACACATCAAAGTGAAGAATTTGTGAAAATAATTTTTCATTGTTTAATATGGATATTTGGAGTATGTTGCTTATCTCCATCATCATTTAGTATTGATTATTCTCTATTAGTGTCTTGATTTGACTGTTATCACCTCCAAATTGATGGTCCAGTTCAAAAGTCTCATTCAGCAAGAAATCTCCAGCATGAAACTTCCAAATCACTTTTGATACATTTGATCATTCACAGACCCTTCTCCATCAGCAACACAGATCTCTTTTTTTATATAAATCACATACCTTTCTTAAAATAAAGAAAGCTTGATATGCCAAAAGAATGTTGATTATTTTTGTCCATCTTCAGTGTTAGAATCAATCAACAAAAATAGGCCAACTGTTAAAATGCAATCAAAAGTGATATTTTAAATAAATGAATTAATTAATATTATTACTTTTAATGCCATAATGCAACAAAAGCAAACTTTAGCCACAGCCCATTAGAAGAGAGCAACCAATATTAGTAGTCAACATACGTCTTTGCAAGATAATAAAACAAAAAAAACATTGTGAGATATAGCATGTGTCTCTGATAAGTACAAATGGAATTTTTGTTGTCAGTAGTTCAGAGCAACTAAATAATTCTTGTGTATTTCTGTGTGTACACACATACACACATAAGAAAGACTGGAATTTATTTATTCCTATCATCTTTGAATCATATATGTTTTTGATAATAAGTAAAAAAAGCTCCCAGATGGTAGCTTCATTCTGAATGTTAAATTCTGTTCTATGGACAATATTTATTACTCGGAATAGGGATTGAGCCTACATCTTCTTGGTTATAATAAATATAATGATTTGTTGGATTAACCTGTCTCCCCTGCTGGTTTAGATGAGTTCATCCAAGTAGATCAATTTAAGTTGATTTTCTCTTGTCAAGGAACACTTTCAGTTGCCTGGTGAATTCTTGTCAGAGTAATTCAGGAATGAGATTTTCTTTTGCCTGGATAATATCTGTGAGATAATTTAACACTGGATATAAATCAATAAATAATCTTGTATGTGTGTAAGTATATCAATCTGTGTATCACAACTGCATTGTTGCAAAATTAAAAATGTTATTAACATTTTCTTGAGAATCCTGGGTATGACAATAAACTACATCTGGCAGCAAGGCCTCTGGTCAGGAGACTAGAGGTTTTGAGGAGTGTCCAATCACCTCTTAATTGCTGTTGTTCCCAACCTTGGGTGGTAGCACCTGTTAGAGTGCCAGCTATGGACAAATAGGGAACTCCCCCACAAACAAAAACAAACACTACAAAAGCATAAAACTACATTTTTATAGTAAAAATACCAGCAATACACTTTTAAATAAAAAATTACCAACAGTACATTTTATAGTAAAATGACCAACAATACATGTTATCTGTAGTTGAAGTCATAAAATTGTGTTCAAAATATTTACATTATGACATTAAGTAACCCATATAGGTGTTGATATGCTGCTAAAGAAGATCAACCAATCAACCTTTTCTTGACACACTGCCAGACTTGGTGGCAAAACAAATGAACTGAAGTGAATTATGCCAATTGGCCATAGAGAAGCATAAGCTATTGAATCAGTCTGAGCAATATGGAAATTTATATTTAATAGCAGCATGTTTTGAAATAAGTAATTTATCATGATTTTTCATTAATGATTAATTTTGTTCCAATGATGACTTGAACTTTGACATCATGGGCAATAGTCACGTAGATTATTGATTTCAATAAATCCTGATGGATGACTTGTGACTGGTTGTCTACAACTTGTCAGACAGCTCATGATGAGGCCAGATCTAGTCTGACTGTATAAACCCATGAGTAGAATTCTCTCACTTTTGGCTGAATGGCACTTGATCCCCAAAGTTTTTTTGCTTATTTATTTTATTTCCTTTTTCCTTACTTGTGGTTGCTTTCAAGTTCACAGATTTTGATTTTACTGTCAATACAGTCAGAAAGCACCAGTCACTTTGAGCTAAGATAGACAATCATAGCCTTTGAGACCAACAATATTTTCACAATGTGACAGAAAACTAACAAAGCTTAGTGATATCTTGAAGTACATCTGGTTTAGCAGTAATGATTCTGGAGCCTAAAAGCTATGCCTGAAGTTAGGGTCATTATCTGATGAAAGTTTTGTTGGAGGCACCATTGTTATTACAACAGTTATTTTTTGTGTGAATTTATCTGGTATGGAAGGGTTAACTTCTGTAAATAGCTCACAAATTAATTTTAAATTTGAGTTACCTTAAAACTGATTAAATTTATAAATAAGTTCAACCTTCAAAAGGTTAATGTAAAACTTTTCTTCAGATTTATAGAATTCTCAGAGTAATTTCTAAAGAATTGATGGATTTTATTTTTTAATCTGACATGCTTTTATTACATCAAATGTTATTTTTAGTGGATAGCCATATTTGAATAGATGATCATTTTTTTTTTAAACAGTGATTATTTTGTCTATGGACCCATGTACTCAAGAAAATTTAATAAATAAAATACTGGAGAGAACATATTCTTTATTTAGTTTTCTCCAGTGTACAGACTGGTAGACTTAATAAGTACAATTTAAAAAAATGAGCATCTACTCAAATACAGGTATCCACTAAAAATAACATTTAAAGTAATAGAAATCTTCAGGGGGTATGAATAGGAAATTTAATTTTTCAGGCATAAAATTATTTTTATTCATTTCTGAATTCTATTGGGTTGGTGCAAAAATAATTACGGTTTTTGACATTAAAAAATACATCAAAAACCGTCATTATTTTTGCACCAACCTAATACCAAATTGACTGAGGTATGTTGTTTTTAGGTTTTTCATCAAACATTTGATCGTTTTGCAAGGATCTGAGGAATTCTGTGCATTTTTCATTAGAAACAAAAGAAATTGATTTATTGAATATTTTCATTTAAAGGTATATATAGAGTAAGTCTTTGCCTTCAATTTTACTTGTATCCAAACAGTCAGACACTCATGAAAAGAATTCTTGTGTGATGTGGAGATTATATCATATATTTTTTTTCTGTCTGAATTGCTGGGATGAAGAGTTATTGTTTGCTGATTATAAACAAATGAACCAAGATAGTGGGGTAAGTGGGGTAAGCACCTTTAAGAAAAGAGAATAGCTTCAGTGAGGGCAGTCAAGCATGAAAAGCAGCAACAGCACACTTCAGCAAGTAGGTTAGGTTTAAGGCTGCAAGTTCACCACAGAAAATTGTCCCATAGGACAATGGCCTAGTGGTCTTTACAGAGTAATTGTGAGTTCAATCCCTGGGCCAGGCAGTGTGTACTTGGATTCAGTAGAAACAGGGCGAGTAATAACTGAGCAGTTCTAAGAAATAAGGACTAGACATGAGAACAGTATGAAAAGTAAGAACTAAGAACAAGAACAGATTATCTCCATTGATTAAATAAAGGGTTCAGTTCAGTATTCCCTGTTGCTTACCTGGGTTGACATATACCTGACGAAATTTATAATGGCCAAAACATCATGGTAAAAACAACAAAGATGAAGAAAATAGTCTGCATATAATACATCAGTTGTCTGATTTCAAAGTGATCCATAACTCATTAGAAGCAAAGTCAAATCAATCAGACAATTAGCTATACATCTACTTATAAAACAATGAGGTTTAACAAGTTCCAATGCAATGAATCTAACAGATTGAACAGACCAGAAAAGAGATATGCTGGATCAAAATGAATCTTGATGGTCATGGAAAGGAGTCCATGCTTAACCAGCTAAGGAATGATGTACTTGTTTAACAAATACTTATCCCACCATTTTGATTTATTTGGTTCAAATCAGCAAAGTCTCTAAGAATCTGAAAATGGTTGTTGCATTCACAGATGAATAATAACTGAAAACCCCAAATGGATATTTGCACATCTTTGATTTCTTTAAAGTGTAGAGAGTTGCTTGGTTGAATATCATTGTCACACATCGTGGAAAATGAGACCAGTATGCCAACATGATATGCAATTGAAAGAAGACAAAGAAAATTGATGCTAGAATAGTCATACTAAAAGTTATATTAGAAAAATCTTATATCTTGTTCGTGAGATGTATGTGATATTATTTATTGAGAAGTGCTCAATCAAAACAATGCTATCATTATTGAAACGAGCTGTTCCTGAAAAAAGGTCTGCAATTGTATAAAATCTATTTGTTGCTTCAAAAGAAAAAAAAGACCTGTTCAATAATTTGATGATTAAATATTATCAGCCTAAGAATTATTTGGAAAATTAAACATTTTTTTCATATTGTTTCCATTGTTGTCACAATGTTTTTTGGCAAATTCATTTTACAGCTTTATTCAAGTATATAATCCATATGAGATGAATAGAAGAGAAAAAAAAAACAGCCAAATTCTGAAAGTCAGATTTTGAGGAAAGGTAAAGTAGAAAAGGCTGCTATGATAAGGATAATAGTAATATTAAGTGCATAGGAATTAATTCCTGAATATATTTTTCAACCAATAAAATCCCATCAGAAGGTTTGTTGGATAATCAATCATAACTAGGGCAAATACCGCCAAAATACTTACAGATGTAAATGTAGATCTCATACATGTTATTTTTGGACTATTTAGAAAATAACAATAACTCCCTTCACCGCTTCCACAAATTCAAGAAAAAGATTTTCATGAGCCAGTGTGAAATTATTTTCTAACAAATGAAAACCTTGTATTCAAAAAGTTCACACCTCTATGTGAAATTAGATTTTGGATCCCTCTTATGCATATAAAAATAGAAACATACATCTTCTTGAGGCTCAAAAATTTAGAATTCAATTGGTCTGTACTACTGCACATGCCACTGCACCAACTGATTATTAACATTTTTTGATTTCTACAAAGCACTTTGATAAGGAAACTGTACATTAATTTTTGTAGAATAAACTTTGCACCAACCAATTATTACCTTTCTTGATCACTGCAAAATCCTTAGAATTTTATTCTAAGAGCTGCCTGATAGCATACAACAAATCATTGCAAATAATGGTGAACATATAATTGAATAAAATTGAATTGAATTTCATTTTTTGACGAATAAAGTTGATAATCATATATGGAAATTATTTATTACTCAATGACTTATTTATGACCTAATATTTCTATTGGACTGTTTGTGCATTGGCTCACAAAGGATGCTGCTCACAAAAGGTAGTGGCAAAAGTCTGTACTATATTAACTTGATGTACACTGTTTAAATTTCTTCATCTTTCATATGTATCTTCTATCTGATATTTCATTTCATATGTATCAATATTATGATTGCTAATTTGACCAGACTTTCAAAAATGCTCAATTTTTCAGAATTAATCTTCTATTGGGCTTTTTACATTTCAAATAAATTCCGTACACTAACTTGTCGATTAGATTATTTTAAGATATAATATATAGATATATATATAAAGTAAGTCTATTCTAATCATTTTTTTTCTCACATTTCTCACCTCCAGAACTCTCTTCTGGTTTCTTGCTTCCTTGCCACCTACAATCTTCAAAAAATTTAAATGCAATGTCAACCACCATCTTCTCTTCCTGAATCCTGTTTTTTATTGTCCTTTCTTCCCACTAAATTTTTGTCATTTTCTTCCACGCGCAATAACCCCTTGCATCTTAGTGGCATTATCTCCTTGCTTGGGGTGAAATGGTTAAACAAAAAATAAATTATCAAGAGAACATTATAAAAAAAAATGTTACTGATATAAGGAAAACATTGATAATAAAATGATTAGAAATTGTAACTAAATTAGTAATATGCTTAAATTCATGCAATCAAAGTACCAAGGAGGAGGAAAGCTCATATACAAGCATCCTCAAAGGAGTGCAGTCTTCTGCAAGAATCCAATCTTGACCACAATCTTCAGGAGTTTAGTAATGATGCCATTGAAAGAACCAACAACAATGAAGATGATGTACACTTCCCATTTTGAATTATCATAGTTATTCTGTTTTTCCTCTCCTTTTTTCCTCAACTCTATCAGGCAGTGTCTATGATAATGCATGTTTTTTATTCTTTGACTGCTACCACAATTTCTGGTTTTTTGTGCAATACTTCAATGTCATTTGGGATCATGACATTCTACAATAATAATAATAATAATAATAATAACAAGCACTACTTATGAAAATTTTCATGATTTTCATATTTGAATTTTCTGAAGAATCATAATTCATGAGTTAATGATTGAATAATCTTGAAAGTTCTACAACTGTAAAATATGCATAAAAATTCCCCTACAGCATCATCCGTCCTGGGTATGATGATAAACTACATCTGTGTCCTGGGTAAGACGATAAACTATGTCCAGCAGCAAAGCCTCTGCTCAGGAGGTTTTGAGGAGTGTGGTCCACCCTGACCTGGGGTGGTAGCACCTGTTAGGGTCACAGCTATGGGCAAATAGTTAACATGCAAACTTGTGTAAAAATAGGTTTTAATGCCAGAAATACTTTGTAATAAAAAAAATTATTACCAAGCAATAATTTGTGAAGGAAAAATTATTTATTATCAACAATACTTTAAAAAAAATACCAGCAATACAAACAGCTATACATTCTTTGGAAAAAATGTGACGAGCTCTAGATTTTCTCAAGGAAAAATATTCCCAGAAATAGATTTTAGAAGAAAAACATTACCAGCAATAAAAATGTTGTCGGCATTAAACAAGCCATTGAGGTTGATAGGCCGTAAAACAAAATAAATCAAACCAAACCTTAATGCATCATTAAATATTTGAGCTTAACAACTTTAACAAAAACATTGCAATAACAATCATAAATATGAAGGCTGGTCAAGGGTTCAAGTGAAAAGATTTGAAATTGATAAGTTTTTCCATTTCACTGAAGCAGACTTTAAACATAAGAGTGTTATTACTTCCTTTATCTTCTCTTTCTTACTGAAACTGACATGCCTTTTCTGTCTTTGCTTATGATGAAAATGGAAGAGTTCAGTATTTATAAGATACTGATATGGTGCAATGGACATGCTAAGGAAGAAGCAGAATTATAATGACATCGCACAATAAAAACAATCATCAAAATAAGGATAATAGTTCTATTTTCTCCCTAAATATTGCAGTTAACAAAAGTATTTTTTATTTTTAATCATTTAATCCCAGGCAAAAGCAAGGAGATAATGCACCTAAGACGCAAAAGAATTACTGTGAGTGAAAGACAATGAGAAGACTAGCAAGAAGAAAGGACAATAAAAGAACAGAATTTAGGAAGACAGAAGATGTTGACTGATATTGCATTTAAATTTTCAAAGATCAAAGTCAACTGGGAAGCAAGAAACCAAAAAAGAGTTCCACAGCCGAGAAGTGTGAAAAAAGAAGCTATTACACTAGAACTTGGGTTTGCATCTAGCTAGTTCAACAGTAAAATGATGAGACCTTTCTGCCAATCTAGTAGTACAATTAAATTCACGTGGTCGAGGTACCAAAGAGAAAAGGTCATTAGAACAATTGCCATGAAAATATTTGTAGAAAATACTGTCATGGTGGTGGAAAAGTAGCCAAAGTTAAGATGCTTGGTTAGGATCTATTTCATTGCAGAACTTTCTTTTGATTTTGTTGAGAATCTTGAGATATATAGCAGGAGCATTAAACCAGATATAGTAACAATATCCATTGCATGAACAAATAAATGTGCCAGGTGGATTCTGATGAGAAAAATTGTCTAGAACGACACAGTGAACCAACTTTCCTAGCAGCAGACCTAGCAATTGATTCAATAGAATCATTCTACTTTATGTCAGTAGAAAATATGAGTTGCACAATGAGTTGCTCTTCTGGAGGTTAGCTTTGGCCATGCTGGTGACAGGCAAAAAAAAAAGCTTCTCTATATTGTAAATTTTCCCAAAAAGCAGCCATACATTTCTATTAAATGCTTGAATTTCCCCACCAAGTTGTCAATAATACCAGCTCTCAAATTACCATAATTTTATCATTCAATATAAAATGAAACTGGAATGATTCCTGTATTATTCCATTCAGACGAGCTACATTCCCTAGTTCTGCCAGTTTGCACCTTCACAGCTACGGCCTGTCATAGCATATTCACTTTGTATTTCATTGGTAAAGAGGAATTTTTCCTCAGACAGCTTCTTCCCCAGAGCTGTTGCTTTGGAAACAGACTCCTGAGAGGATGCTTCCCAATTTCTACAATCTTAATCTCTTCAAATCTAGGGTCAACTGTTATCTATCCTACATATCCTCATAATATGCTCTTCTTGCTTCCTCCCTTATAACAACTTCATTCAATAACACTCTACCTTGAGTGATTCTTGTGCCTTGTGTTGGGTGAACAGTAGTATTAAAAAATTATTTCTTGAATGATTTATTTTTATGAAATGCAAATATATATTTTTGGGTAAGTATTTATATGTGGTGATAAAAATCTGCATACAATGATGTTTTAACTTGCTATAATTGTTTGCAAGCATCAAGTTTCTAGATTTCCATAGTCTTTGAAAAGTTATTCTCTTTATAATATATTTACATAATATTACTACTGTTTTCAAATTGGTTAAATTTCTTGTTAATTTTTATGAGTAAATAAAACCTTTTTGTTTAATTCTCTTCATGTCCTTGACACACACACACACACACACAAATGAAAAACCTCTTTCGCATGAAATATTTATATAAAATAATGTGAGCAAGTGATTTTTAAAGGCTAGTCCTATTCACTATTCATTGCAACATTTTTTTTTCCCTATATATTAACTCAGTGAATCTCAACCGCCATGCCATGACACATTGGCGTGTTGTGTGATCCTCTTAAGTGTGCCATGAAATATTGTGACAGCATATATATATATATATATATATATATATATATATATGGGGGGGTTGTGGAAGTAGTAATGGTACAGTGTTAGTATTTGAATAAGTAAATAAGTATTAAACTTTTTATCCCACATTAGCTAAAAAGGTTTTATCAGTTTTATTGCAATTTTCCACTTCTTATTTATGTGAATTAGTTAGGCTTCTTAACTCTAAATAACACAAAAAATAAGAAGCAAGAAAGACTACGTTCAACTGAAGAAGAAATAAATATCTGCTTATTGCAGATTCGACCAAACATTGAAGAAATCACAAAAAAACACCAGACACAGACACTAAATACACTGCAGAAATAGTTGAATAGAAACGTTGAAATAAAGTAAATTCATATTTGTGTGTGTATTTTTTTAAATCTATGGTTTTATTTCATAACATTTAAATGTCTACCCTTTAAAAATTTTGTTACATGTGCTATGATATTTTCATTTGCTCCTAAGTGTGCATTTGCTTAAAAAGGTTGAGAAACACTGTATTAACTTCCAACAAAGCTTCGAGCAAAGAAGTGACTCCTGTCAAGATTAGTTCTATGGACAAAACAATGAGGAAGTTTTCAGGGAAACATGATCCGTCTTCTTAATTTATTTAAAAAATCAATATTTTTTTATTCTGACAAATATTGTGGCATGAGGAAGTTTGAATGAAGGTTAATCTACAAAAACTATTTCTTGAATTTTTCCCATATTTTTTATGAGTAGGCCATTCTGTTTTTAATAGTGACATAACTTTGTAGTGAGTCCTGATAAAAGTAAAATATAAAAATAAAATTAAAATATACAAACAAAAATAAAAAGAATTCAAATTAAAATAAAGCATTTGTGCTTTCCTTTAAAACTCAGGCCTCCATCCATGGTCTTGCATTGTTTTTTAATTTTCATTAATGACTTTCCCAATGACGTCAGCTCTCAACTTGCCATCTACATGGATGACACAACTATTTACTCTTGCCTTGATAGGCTGATCATTTCAACAAGGTCAAAATGACAGCTAATGTCGAAAACAACCTCAGGTTCGTTGTTAACTGGAGCAAAAATTGCTTGTTAATTTTACAGTCTCCAAAATTAACTTTCTCTCCATTAATCATTTAAGAAACTCTTCTCTGTCTTTTATCAGCATGGCTGATGCTAACCTCCAGGAAAGTGATTCATTGCACCTTCTTGGGCTAATGTTCTCAGCTGATATGAAGTAAAAAGACTATATTGAATCCATTGCTAGGTCAGCTACTAATAAAATTGATTTACTGTGTCGCGTGAGACAATTTTTCTCTCCACAATCTTACATGTCTATAAGTCTACCATTCGTCCATGCTTAGAATATTGCTGTCCAGTGCTCCTGCTATTTACCTAGAGCTCCTTGATAAAATCCAAAGAATCAGCAATTTTATTGATCCTGATCTGGCAGCTCGGCTTCAGTCACTTGCCCACTGCCATAAGGTTGCCTCTCTGTGCCATTTCTATAAATACTTTCATGGTAATTGTTTGGATGAGCTCTATGCTATCGTATCTAGACTTTATGAATATAAGTGCAGCACAAAACTGGTGTCATATTCTCATCAATTTACAATTAAGCTGGCTATGTAAATTCTATGCTAACAGTTTCTTTTCTCACACTTCTCACTTGCGACACTCTCTTCTGGCTCCATGCTTTCCAGCCAACTTTAACCTCCAAAAATTTAAATGCAATGTCAATCACTATCTACTGTTCTCCTGATTACTCTTTCCCCTTCCTGCTCATTAGTAATGTTTCTGTTCCTAATTCTTCTACACCCTGTAACAGCTTTGCTGCCTTGCATGGGGTGATAACGATTAAAAAAAAAAACCCAAAGAAACCCTTATGTCTTTCTTTCTCTCTTTCTCTAAACTTCTCTTTCTATACTTTTATCTCAACTAATGAGAAGGCAACCCTCAAATAAAAAGCAGAAGAAGAAGAAGAAGAAGAAAAGACTAAACCTGGCCAAAAACACTGGAAGTTTGCAGGAGCGGAGCCTACATTTTGTGACTGAAAAATACCAAAAATCAAGGAGACTCCACACATAAATTTTGTTATAAAAAAAATGAAAAAATAAGGAACATCAGAAAATAAAACAATTTGGCCAATTAGAAAAATTGACACAAAGAGACACTTTGATGTTCATACCAATTTCTTGAGCCTATTCAAAAGTATAAAAAACAATAAAAACCTGACACCTGGATACCAACTGCCAGCAAGGAGACCAAACTGACTCCAGGAGAATACAGAACAAAAGAATGTACCATATGTCATGTGTAAAGAAGCAGTCAAAAGGTCATCTGCTACTGACATTTATGCTCTATTAAGACATCTGACCATATTTCACATGTTACTGCTACCCCTACCATGGTCTGACTTTCAACTAACAAAACACATTTCTTCAGGCTGCTATCAATATCTGCTTTGTTAATGAACTTTTTGCTATGCTGCCAAATACCAAAGGACTCACTCATCAATCTAAAGAAAATAAATATATTATTTATTTTAAACCCATGGGTCAGTTTATTTTATTCACAAAGTTTCCAATAAAATAATTGATTACCACCTATCCACACTGGCAATGTTATCAACAGTTCCATATTGTTTGTTAAATTGCAGTTCTTAACTTTTAAAGATATTGAAATTTTCATAGTTTTTTCTAACATTGACAAACATGCATACTTCTTTGAAATATCAAGCAGCTTTTTTTAACAATTTACAATGTGATGAAGCAGTTTCAACATGACTTCTTGCAATAAGTTTTTTAAAACAGAATTACTGTTTATGCACTTCTAAAGAAAAGATGGTAATTTTCTTTGTTTATGCATTTCTAAAGAAGAGACGGTAATGTTGTTCATTTATTCATTTCTAAAGAAGAGGCAATTATTTTCTTTGTTCATGCATTTTAAAAAAAGGTAATTTTATTCATTTATGCATTTCTAAAAAACAGTTGGTAATTTTCTTTATTTATATATTTGTAAAAAAGAGACAATTTTCTCTTGCTTTCATAAAATTTTTATTAAATCAAAGCTTAGATGCACATCAATCATAATTACAAGCGTCATTCAGAAAGTGATGACTCCTAATGAAACAAATATTTAAACTCAGAAGACAACATTTCTAAGATACATTATGAGGAAGGATGGCTTGGAAAATTTAATACACACAGGTCATATAGGGGAGAAAGGGATGGATAGAGGAAAAGAGAAAATTTGTCTAATGATTTTTGTGTGAATGAAACACAAAACAGGGACAAGGAGGGATGGTAAAGATTCAAATGATGCTTAGAACTACAAGTGGTGAGAATTTGGGGAGAGACATGATTAGCACACATCCAAAAAGGGACATGGCTCATAACATCTGAGGTAGATGTCGGTGGAACTCAAACTTAACTACTAATAATCTATCATTTTTTTTTTTACCTTGTTACAAACAACAGTCTGATAAAATGACGTCTGACAAAGCACAGGCATATCATTGAATTCTTCCATAATGAAAAATCTTGCACACTTTGTCATTCATTGACACTTGCTAAATGTTTATGGAGACCAAACAGAAAATGTGAACATAGGTGGGTAATGTGTTTTAGCAATGGCAACAACAACAATGCATGTAACAAGCAGCATTTTGGGTAGACCTTTACAATTCTCATGAAATGAAGAGCGCATTTAAATATTTATATCCAATAATAGTTGTCATGCAGAAAAATAATGATTTTGCAACTGAAACTTGCTTTCTGTATCTGTTGTAGTTTTCACAGAAACAAATAGGAGGCATTATTTTCGGAGCATCACATACATATGTAATATATATGTGAGGAAGGCTGAAGAATACACCAACCCAAAGTTCACCATTGGACTTAACCAGCAACTTTTCAACACTTTTGTCGGACATGTGAATTGAACTTTTAAACTGTGGACTTACATACCAACTTAACTTACCTGGACTCTACTTTTAGCATTTAGTCACAGTTATTTATATTCTTCTATCTGGTCAGCAGCCCTACATTTACTTTATTCTGCCTCTATTATTTGATTCATTGTTTGTTCATGTTCCTTTAATCCAAACACTACCTTTGTATATGATGTAAATAAATTTTGTATTAATTGAAGTTTTGTCATTTTGTTGTCCTCTTGTTGACTTGTCAGATTCACAATTTTATTATTCAAATATTAGCGGGCATCCTGTGATTCATACTTTATGGGGTGCACAAGGCATTTTTATATTGCACTCCCTCTCCAGAGGGTTCAATACAAATTGGTGACCCTGATATGATCTAATTACTGCACTTGGTATTCCCACATGGTCACCCCTCTAAGTACTAACCAGGTACTTCCAGTGATCGTACTTGAACTGGTGCTTGTAGGTGATATGGTTGTAAGCCATAGGAGTCAGCAAACCATAAACGATATCCATTTATTAATGTTTTTGTCTCCAACAGTTATTTTGAGCAGAAAGAGATAAAGAAACAAAAAGTTCAAGTTATGCATAGTTCAATATATTTTTTTTCTTAAAAGACTGCCTTAAACAATTCTAGGTTTCAAGAAAAGACAGCGATGTATTATGATGTATGAAAAAAAAATAAAAGATCTGCTGCTGTTTTATGAGAAATGTTTTGGAAGATTATAATTCAGAAAACTGAAATTCATTTGAAAAGCATAAAAATCTTCTTAGAAAAATAGCTAATATTGATCTAACACAACAGGACAACCATATGTTTTGATTTAACTCTGAAATTAAGTTCTTAGCAGACATATATGTACAGAAAAGTAGCATAGAAAATTTATGATTTATTCTTTCATCAAACAAAATGTTTGACAGCAACTCCAGGAATGGAACTTGAAATCTTGCTTTTTCTCTCATAAACAGAATTGTCCAGTAAGCTACACACTTATGATTTCTGAGTGATCTTAGTAAAATTTTTTTTAAATAACAATCTAATAATAATTTAGTTTCAAATTAAACTTTATATGAAAATGTTCTTAGATTTTTAAATTTATATATAAGGTGTGCATGTTTGTAAATATATTTTTATTTTTATTTTGTAACAAGTATTTATATACAATTTATCAAATGCATTAGTTATACATAAAAATAAATTCAACCACAGCTTTGATGCAAAGAATGTCACACTTATTAAAAACTAGCAGTATATCCCGGCGTTGCCCGGGGATGTAACAGTAAGAAATAGATTAAATATCGACCATCATAAAGACTGAAAAATAAAATTGACAAAGATTATTGTTTAAGGTTGATGGACACGCATGTCTTAATTAGTTTTTTTTTGTTATGTTTTTTTTTTTTTACGAATTGGTCAAACCCAAACTCAAACAAAAACATTGTTTTCAATCGTTATGAGTCTACTGACTGAATAGAATTTTTCAATTTTATGATAAACAATTGTCTTGTAAATGGAATTTTTAAAGCATTCTGAATTTAAAAATAAAGAAAAAGTGTGAAAAACAATAAGAAACACTACTTGCCAAAAAAAAAGTGAAGTTTTGTTGAAATCAGTTGAAAAATGTAGGAAATCTGATCCCATATATAAACGAACACACACACACACACAAACAAACAACCTGGGTTTTATAATAAGTATAACTCGATATGAGTTGTCCCTCTTTCATTCTTGAAACAGTGATGCCTCTTAATCATATTTTCAAATTGATTTTGTGCAAAAACAATTGTGTTTTTCCAATTTTTGGCGCTGTCAGAACCACCGCAAGGTAATTTTACGTAGTCCTGTGAAGTTTTGTTGAAATCGGTTGAAAAATGTAGGAAATCCAATCCAATATATAAACAAACAGACACACACACACACACACACATAACCTGGGTTTTATAATAAGTATGATGAAAGTAACTTACTTAAATGAAAAATCTTGAGTGTTGCTATTGCATCTTATCAAAATATAAATCTGCACCTTGGATTTTTTCAAATATCTCCATTCCAAGCCAATATAGATAACTATGAAAATGTTAAAAATTAAAAGAAAACATTTAAATTCATAGCCTCATATTATTTAAAATATGTAACACATAAATTAATCCCAAACAAAAATAATTTAAATACTAATTTGCATTAAACAAAAAAAAAAAAATTTCAAGTACATCATTTACTCAATTTCGTTTACTAGACATGGAATTGTGTCACTGGACATCTTCCATGGTTTGCCTGACTTTTTGACCAACCTGATGAATATTTATGAGTGATCTAAAACCTATAAATTTTGTAAAATCAATAACATTTTTGCTCTTGTATATAGATGCTTGTTACAAAATAAAATCCTTGCATTTGCTTTGATAAAGTTCCTCAGAGCATGAAATGCACATTGGCTAAAATAAGTTTTCTTTTTGTCTTTTTTCATATTATCTTTTTACAGATATATTCTATCTGAAATTTCATATATATATATATATATATATATATATATATAATTAATTAATAGTAAAAGGTTTGTTACTTAGCTGATTAATGTTACCTTCTAGCATCTTGACTCTAGAGTTTCCTAGACAGATCTCTGGGAATCACCCCATCTACTTATCAAGGGGTATCATCACTTAACTGCTTATATTTCTTGGTGTATTTAGGCAGCAAGAATTCATTCAAATAAGTTTTATTGAATAACACCAGAGCAGGTCTGTCTATTTAAATTTTTATATAGTTTTTCTAACTGACATGTTTTATGTCAGAATTAAAATTTTTAAAATGTCCAAAGTTCATTTTCATACATTCGAGTACTTGTGACTGTAACTACAGAGTTATCACCAGGAATTGTGAATCATTCCTTATTATGAGCATTTGGTAAATTCCAACATTTTTAGCTTGCTGGAATTCCAATTTAAATATATTATTGTGATAATGGTAAGAACCAGAATGTATATATATGAGAAAAAGATAATTTTTTATATACCAGAATTTATCTAAGCCTAACATAAAATTTGTTACAATGACTTCTAAAATAATAACAGACTTAATTGATTAATTAATTCAAAACAAAATAATAAGCTCAAAAGAATTTACTCCACCCCCTGTAATAATTGCCACAACGAATACATAAGAGAAACATCTAGAAATTTAATAATTTAAATAAAAGATTATATGAATATATGAAAACAAAAGAGGTATTTTACAAAAGAACATTCTCAATTAATTGCTCACCATAATGAGATTGACTATAATTTTGATTTAAAAATGCTACTCTAACTAAAAGAGAAAGGAATTTGTTAAGACAAAAGTGTATAGAAAGTGCTTTAATCGCTAGATCATCTACAGTAAATTTGCATCCCAGTTCTTACAACATTTTGTCTTTCTTAGTAGATCTTCTATTATCACAATGTGGGATATTTAATAACAAAAGTAATGAAAATGTGAACTAAATGAAACCAACTAGACTATATACCCAAGCACATATTTAAAAAAAATTAAAATTAAAAGTTTAAAATTTCAGCATCCCCTCTCCTTTATAAACATGTGTAGAACACAATGTAAACATCACTTTAGTCTAATAAAGTCCTAAAGGATGAAACACATTACATGAAAAAATTTTTTCCACTTTCTTTGTCAAAATATATATATATATATATATATATATATATATATATATATATATATATATATATAAATAATATTTTTTCATATAAGAAAGTAAATATCTGTCCAGCTTGTCAAAGAAAATGAGAAAATGAGCCAGTTAGTCATAATGTTAGATGGTTGGTTAAGTTGATGGCCACAGATGCAGTTAAATTCGACATTTATAAAAGGAAATCAGTTCCCTTAAAAAGTAGCACTTAAAAATGTTACAAGTTTGGTAATTTCGTACATTGACTCCTTTAATTAATTCTGTCTTGTCAAATTCACTTTTTATTTTAAAAATGTTGAAAAACATTAGTTTGATTTGAAAAAGGGAAGACAATAAAAGAATTTTTTTCTGTATTTTTTCCAAGAAAGTGTGACTAATTCTGTTGAACATATTAAAAGACTAAAAAATAATATAACTGTAATAATAATAATAATAATAATAATAATATAAATAATAGTCAATAGACCAGCTTCATTTCTTTCAAAACATAATAAGCCAATATTACAATAATGCTTAGCAGAATCTTTCTCTCTCTATTTTTGTATCATCCATTGTGTAAATGTATTTATACAGCAAAGAGAAGACATTTTAAAAGTAGATATTTCAAATAAGCATATGGCCATATTAAGATTCTGGAAACTGCTTTTATTTACAATAATCAAATTATCACAGAAGGCATTAACAAAATTACCATTATATTAAAAATAAGTAATAAGTATATGCAAGTACATTTATTGTTAGGCATACATTTCAAAAATATATTTATACATTTATGTTAAGAATAATACATTAGCTTTCAATAAATATATATGTGTAATCCTCATATAATATATGGACTGTGCCAGTATTGTATTAACCAGATATTTTTATTAAAATTTAAATTATGTAATGGTCAGTCTGTAGTCAGCACCTGAAGATTGTGTTGTGCATGAAACCCCAAGTTATGCTACTGGCAAGGAATAATATATATATACACAGCCCCAATGTGCATCTCATTTGTAAATTAGGAAAATATAATAAAAAAGACAATAGACAGATTTTGTCTTTTAAATTTAACAAAACATTTTTAGATGAATTCTTGCTAAATAAATACACCTTATACATATATGTGTGTATATATACAGGGTGTATCAAACATACTTTTACAAACTTTTGATGACAAAGGTAAAATGTCCATATAAAAAGATATGTCCAAAAGGCCATTGTTGTACACAGCAACTCATAACAAATGTTCAAAATGTCCTCTGCTTGTTTCTATACACACATACACCTGTTGAATCATTGACTAGTGGACCCTTTCAAACACTTTCACATGGTGTCAAATGGTTTCACCCCGACCCCCCCATGTCACATTGATGAAGCATTATTAATGTCAGTGACTGAGAATGAAAAATCTGAGTGCTGAGTTTAAATTCCAGTCAAGTTTGTTACATTTGCAAATATTTTGAGAAATATGAATCCATATCCTCTCACCCCACTATGGGTTAAATAGTAAAACTCATATCTGAAAAAAAAGATTTTAATTCAGTTGTAACAAAAAAATAATTCTCACACTCCAAAATATATTTTGACTTTAAATTCACTGACTGATTGATTTGTTTATTTAATGGCATATCAACACCTTGTGGGTCATTTAATGAAAAAATTTAATTTTCTTGGGAGTTTTGAAGTAATAAAAATATGCTAGATGTTATCCTGCTTTTAGAATTGGATACATAGTAAATGATACTCAGCTTGTGGACATCTAGAGAAGGTGATATGTGTGTTTTATATATATATATATATATATATATATATATATATATATATATATATATATATACATGAAACTGGCGTAGCTTGTTAATATTTATGAATATTGCTCTACAGACACCATGTTGGACATTTTCTAAAACCTACTTTAATTGGTTGATTTCCAGGTAGACTTTATCTCATTTAAACAAGAGAAATTTTATTTATCTATCTATCTTAATAATAAATGTAATTTTTTTTCCTCACCAGTAGCACAACTTTGAATTTCATACACGATGCAATTACCTGACATTACTTGTGATACTCAGAGTTGTACTGTTGGTGAGTTCAAAAATCTTTATTTATTATTAATATAAATTATAGTTCTATTATATTACATTGAGCACATTATTAGCCCCAACACACAGTGTGCATTATTTTATATTTATATTTATCTACCTATATTTTTATAGAGTCATGACACTACACCCATCCAGTTTTGCACACAGAATCTTACCTGAGGTGTTAAGGTTTCAAGGTCATCAAGTGTGCATGGATCTTCAAGATTAGGGCAAACTAGATGCTCCACAGTTTGTAATTGCCTGCATTGGCAGTTGGGTTCATCATCGTTGGCATATCCCCATTTCTGAAGGTTGACTCTACAGCGACCAACAGCTGTTCAGAGTGATTCAGGCAGGACAAGAAAGTCCAGGTATCACTAGAGCCAGGGGTAGGGGATTCTGTAGGGCTGAGAGTCTGTGTTCCACATTGTTAAAGTGGCTGCATCACATGGATAGACTTTGACTAAGAGCTCTGTTGTTCATTGGCTCAACTGAATATAGAAAATCTTGAGATTCATTGGTTCATTGGTTCACAGCCATGGAGTGGATGATGAGGGTCAGTTTCCTGCTTCAGTTTCTCAACTTAGGAGTGGACTGTCCTCCTGATGTAAGGTGGGGTGGTGGTACCACTAAACAGGTAGAGGTCACCCACTTTGGTTGCCTTGTGACACCAGGTGATTGATCTGCAACAGTTGTCTAAGGCAGGGTCAATTTTCTTTGCATGTGATAATCTGCTCCACACTGGATCTATATATATATATATATATATATATATATATATATATATAGATAGATAGATAGATAGTCATCCACAGACAGGCTGTTTCACAGTATCACAGATTTTACCCCAAAGCCATTGGCGCATGGCAGGGAAGAAGGTGAATTTAAGCGTATTTATTTTTAGATAAACACACAGTGACTGAGAGAACTCAATACTCTCTACCAAAGAGCCATGCATTATTAGCTGTAATAGTCACTGTTTACAAACCCACACTTCCTCCTCAGAGAGCTCAACCAAAATAAATTTTTCAGAAGCATATATATTGTCATCCACAGACAGGCAATAGAAAATAATTTATTGCAGCTACTTCTAAAACAACAAAAGACATTTTTCCTTGATTGGAAACTAGTCTAGAAAAAGGATAACTCTGAATTTAAAAGGAAAAATATCAAGTAGGCAATGAGAAACCACTCCACTATCTTTCCCAAAAAATCAAAAAAATTCATGCATATTAATGAAGAAGAAGCAATGGAGAGTGCCTAAGTCTTGAAAGGATATCATATTTAAAAGAAACAAAAATACAAGATAACCTTATATGTTTATGAAGGAAAATGCTGTTTACTGATTGATTCAAAATGCCAATCTTCTGTTTTACATTATTATTCTTGTTGAGAGAAAACATGCATATTTAAATAAATTGGCATATGGTTATTTTTCAAATGTCCATGGCAGTAAAAATGATATCAACAATTGTGATATAAGAAAATAAAAAATAAAACCTAACAAAGGAAACCTCAAGTTTGAAAACTTTTCTATCTTAGTTAATTGGCTGAGAGGAGACAAGTGATTGAACAATACTGTTCTTTTGTGGCTTTTTCTTTTTAATGCTTATTGCTTATGACAAGTGTTGCCTGGTATGGTGTACAAAGAAATGAAGGCAGTGGTTAAGTATGGAGTAGAGAACAAAGAAATCTCCTCACAGATGAAGAGAAAAATGGACCCAACAGAAATGTGGCTCTCCAGAAGGATACTGAGAATACCATAGACAGAATGCATTAGCAATAAAAATGTCTTAAGGAAAATAGAAACAAAAAGAAGGCTTATGCTCAGAAGCAGAAAGATCATAATAAGGAAGGAGGACTTGGAGAATTTGACACTCAAAGGGCATACTGAAGGCAAAAAGAATAGGAGTATAATGGGAGGTTACTATAAAAAGAAAACATAAAACTATAGAAGAAACATTTATTCAACCATCTGAATTTCCTGCATCTTGGGTGTTAATTCATGTAACATTGTATTTCATAGATGGAACGAAATAGATGAATGGAAAAAAAATTACAAACATGCTTTGTTCTTAGAGAGAGTTTTATAATGCTACATCATACACAAAGTTATATATATATATATATATATATATATATATATATATATATATATATATATATACATCTGCACATGTCCCACACAGAGAAATTATAACATATATGCAAAACAGGGAACTCTTACTTGTAATATTTCCCAAAGGGGAAACTAAAGTTGTAGCAGTTTCTCTATGAACCTTATAAGGCCATGGGGTTTTATCTGTAACACCTATCACTGTGGGCTAAGGATATTTTTCTTCTCTGGGCTCTACATCACAACTGCCCTCTGTCACTCTATCTCTGATGTCATTCACTGGCTGTCACATGATTATCTCAATTAAAGGGAAACAATTGCAATTTATATCCCTACAGTGGAAAGCAGTGGGCTATTTACCTGATCAGCTTGTGTGAATGAATGGTGGAATGTGGGGTGAGGGGAGTGAAAGGCTTAGCAAAGGGCTAAGCATTGCTAAAATTTACAAGCAAGAGAATTTTGATTGTCCTCTTTTTGAAGGGACACAGAACATATTGCTTTAGTATCTTGACTTTATGAATTTAAATGCAGTACTAGATTGGTGGCAAGGTTTCATCATTATACTGTTGAAATGGCAAGTTGTAACCATAAATTCTATGCAGATGGTTTCTTCTCTTGCATTTCTCACCTGTGGAACACACTTCTGGCTTCTTGCTTCCCCAGTCAAGTTTGATCTTCACAAATTTAAATGCAGTCTCAATTGTTATCTCCTGTTTTCTTTTATTGGCCTCTCTCCAATAGTGTTTTTTTTTCTCATATTCTCTAACACTCAGTACCCCCATTATGTCTTAGAAGCTCCATTGACATGCTTGGAGTGAAATGATTAAAAAAAAGTATATGATTGAGTAGCAATATAATGTTAAGATTCAAGACTTGTAAATATCATCAATTAATGAAAATATGTATGTCTCTTGGAGGAGTATCAAAGAAAGAAGGGAAAAATCTCCAAACCACAAAGTCTTAATCTTTTCTTCATAGGGCTTATGACTACATTACATTGAAACACCAGTTTCCATATGATCACCAAAGTTAAGAAATATTGAACTTGGTCAGTACCTATATGGGTAATCACTCGAGAATACCAGGTGCTGTAAGTTTTGATATACAGGTGGTATCTTCTATATTCATAATTCCTGTTCTTTTATTGTTCCCTCTCTTTAATAATGTTTTTTGCCTCATATTCTCTAACACTCAGTAACCCCTTGCATCTCAGTGGCTTTATTGCCTTGGTTGGGGTGAAATGATTTTTAAAAAAATTTATTTTTATCTGCGTGCAGTGAAATAACTTTCTGTCTTTTTTGTTTCAAGATTTAACAACATGCTAACATAGACGAAGTCAGATTATTTCTTACAAAATATCTCAGTAAACTGATTTGTCAAAATTTGAGAGAGGGTTATTTGCCGTTTTTATTGTTTAGTTTACTTCTTTCTATTATCTGAACAATTCCAAAAGTTTATGCTGTTTCTTAAGAATGGTTGCCTTCAACTATAAACGAATACTTAACTTTGCTAAACTTATTTTACATCTATCAGAAAGAATGAAATTCTTTCTTCAAAACACTTTTATACTCACAGACAAGAAAAACAAAGCCTTTCATACAATACTGAATACGCTTAATAATTTGTCAATATGAACACATCTCTTCTTTGTTTTTAACCACAGTGACAAGACATGTCTCACGTCTCATCGAGGGGATTTCTTGGTTCCTAACTGAACTATATGTTGCATTACATGTTTTCATGCAAACTAAGTAATATCTTCCAACACAAGAAAATATCCCTCATCAACAAATTGTTAATGCTGCTCCAAACTCATAGATTCTGATGTAATTTGAACAAAGCTTCATACTTTCTTTCATAATTAAATCTTTCTTAATTTCTATGCTAAATCTACTGTGCAAGTTATTAGTGTGTTGATTAATTCAATCATCTTCCAGTGTTGTTTTCCATGTCTATTATTATTCCCACTTCATTTCACATGTGGTTGGTGACCCATTTTTCTCTTCCGTTTGATCAGTAACACTAGTATTCTTTTTAAAACAAATTTTATCTTTGGTCTAGCAGAGGACCAAATGAGGAAAATACAAAGTAGGAAAAGGAAAATAAGTAGGAAGAGTGTTTTACCAATCTCAAAGGACAAAGGGCATTCAAAGAGTTTGTGAAAAAACGAAATTCAAAACAAACATTTCTAAGTATAAGTTATGTTTCTCTACATAAGTGCCATCAACATCAAGGCATTCTATAAGTGAGGATGCCAACCATTTATACAAGAGTGGAAGAAGTGAGAGTTCTGAGAATTTAACCATCTTGAAGCAGCCTTTTTTCCACATCATTAATGGTTTCAAAATGGGAACCTTTCATAAAAGGCTTATGACCACATCACATTGAAACATTAGTCCCCATACAATCACTGAAGTTAAGCAACATTGAGTCTGGTCAGTACCTATATGAGTGACCGGTTGGGAATAATAGATACTGTAAGCATGGATGTGCAGATGGTATAATAGATAATAGCTTGGAATTGTTAATTGTAGAGCTGAGTTCTAATTCTAGTTGGGTTCATTATATTCACTTAAGCAGAAATACTCTTGGTATGAATTCACCTCTTCTCCCCTCAGCTATGGGTTAATTAGTAAGAATTGTATCACTAAATCATTATTATCTAAAAAAAACAATCTTACAATCTAAAAATATTTTCTGACTTTAAATAACTTGCAAAAGGTTGATAAGTCATAAAAAATGAATCATTCAATAAAAAAACCTTTCAAAAAATTTTAGAGTTAGAAAATAAGAAAAATAAGAGAAACAGGCAGTGACATTGTCTCGAGGAAAAAGAATTTCATTCAGTTGATTTTTACAGTACTTTTTTTGCTAAATTTTTCACTAATTTTGTCAAAACCCATTTGTAATATATAGGTGTCACTGTCTTTTAATCTCTAAAGTAAATTAGTAATTTAAAGTAAATTAGTAATTTAAAGTAAATTAGCATTTCCAGAAAGTTGTCACCATAACCTTTCCTCTTGGATATTATATACAGGGAGCGATGGATAAATTGTCTTCTAAGTTATGCAAAAATGAAAAAAACACCAATATCTCATTTTAACAGATATATTTACCAAAATTACATCAAAATATCTTGAAATACTAAAGAGTAAATTTATTCAATAAAATCACCATAGTTTCAACCACAAGCTTCAGACAACTTCAAACCTCCTGCATCACTTTTGGATGGTCTCCTTGTTTAAGTTGGTGAATGCTGCCATAATCCTTGCCTTCAGTTTATCTTTGGTATTACAAGGAGTTTTGTTGGTCTCTTGCTCAACTGCTCCCCACACATAATAATCAAGGGGGTTGTAATCTGGGGAGTTAGGTGGCCAGATGTAAAGGGTGATGTGGTTGCAGAAACTGTCTGACAGCCATGACTGAGTTCTCCTGCTTGTGCAGAATCCTGTTGATATAAGGTCTTCCAGTAGACACCCTATTGACCCAGGGCAGCACTATCTTCTGAAGGAAATTGATGTAGGCCTCTGTGTTGAGTCTGGAGCCCTGTGGGAAGGTGAATGGAGGCATAACATCACCATCACTAGTGATCACTTGAGTGTCTAATTGTGATTTGTAATCACAATTAGACACTCATCCAACTTTTTTCTAAATCCTCTGCACTGTCTTCAGAGTGACACCCAAATACTCTGAAATGTTCATATTGGAGCTCCAGGTATGAATGTAAAGCAGTACAGCATTCTGTTTCCAACTTTCTGGCAGAGTCAATTGCATGATGGTGGTTGTTTTCTCCCAGATGGTGCCCAACTGACCCTACTATACTGTGCAGTTGGCAAAATCAAAAACAACATCCATGCACGATATTCAAATTATAAAGTGGTGACAATTTACCCATCACACTCTGTATAGGTTAATATTTTTATAATGAGTTGTATGAACAAGCCAAGAACAAAGACATGCCACTTAAAAAAATCTGCCAATTAAGGATACATGGATGGACATCCAAGTCGGAGGAATACTGTAACATCATTGATTGACTCATTCAATTTTTATGATTTATCAACTCTTTGTAGGTTATTTAAAGTCAGAAAATAATTTTAGAGTGTAGGAATTTTTTAGAGATGATAATGGTTTGATGATATATGTTTTACTAATTAACCCATAGCTGGGGGAAGAAAAATGGATTTGTATCTTTCTCAAAGTTATTTGCACGTAAGTGAATATAACAAACCAAACAGGAATTGGAACTCGGCTCTCCGATTAACAATCCTAAGCCATTATCCATCATACCAGCCATATATCCAAGCTTACAGTACTCAGTATTCTCAAGCAGTCGCCCATCTAGGTCCTGACCAGGTTTGATGGTGTTTAACTTCAATGATTATACAGGAGCTGGTGTTTCAACATGATGTGGCTGTATGCCCACGGTCACATCAAAGAAAGGGGGGATATGATATGAGTGATGTTTGTGCGTGTATGTGGTGATATGTAAAATGATCCTGTTTTTTCTTTAAGTCATATATAGTCGTGTGGATATGATTTTATTATTCCCTTTATATTAGTCGGGGTAATTTTATTTCCATGTTGAGTAGTTGTTTTGTGATGTGGTTAATGTTTTCTTTTGCGATGTTTGTTATAGTATTTTTTCTAATCAGTTCCTAGAATTAAGTAGAAACATGTTTGAGTCATTTTCTTTATTCTTTTTTCTTTTCTAAGCCAATGCTTCATGAACTTGATTCTATTTTTATTATTTAATTTAAATTTCATGTGTGCAATATTTTTGTTTATTTTTGTTATGTTTTATGCTTTGGAGATTTGTTTGTACAGTTTTATTCATTAATTGTTTAATAAGGAAATAATTACTATTCATTAATTGTCTAACAGGGAAGAGAAATTCATTTTTAATGGTGTCGTTCATCATGCAAAGAGTGTGAAGTGTGGATCCTTATTACTTTTCATTGGTTTTAAGTGTTTTCTTTATTGTCTGAATGTTCTTTTCTTTTCTTCATTTTTATCATTTCACCTCAGTCAAGGCAATAAAGCCACTAGGATTCAAGGGGGTTACTGATTGTGAAAGAATATGAGAAAAAGAAAAACATTATTAAGGAGAAGGAACAATAAAAGAACAGGAATTAAGACAGAAGATAACGATTGACACAGCATTTAGATTTTTGAAGATCAATGTTAACTGGAAAACAAGAAGCTGGAAGACTTTCTACCCTACCCACTTAGCTTGAAGATAATTTGGGTGAATTCTTATGTGCTTCAACTTCCATTCTTTTGCAAATGCTTTGAAATCTATTGATTTGAACTTTTGGTCCGTTGTCACTGACAATAATTTCAGATAGACAAAATTTAGTAAAAGTGTGCATAATTTTTTGTCTACCCAAACTGTTAGTGATTCATAGTGCTGTATTTGATTTTATATCAAAATATCTTGTGGTATCATCTGTAATTATAAGTTCTGAGCTTTTGTATAAGTGAAATATGTTTGTTTCAACCTTTGTCCATGGAGTAAACGGTATTTTGTGATTCGGTGAGATTTCAGGTGGCTGTTGATTTTTGTAATTGATGCTTATCGGACAATTATTGACCACATTTACTTGACTTGGGTGTTTATGCCTGGACGATATACACATTCTCTAGTTGTACAGTTCTCTATTCCTAGATATCCTGTGTGAATTGTTTGAAGAGCTTCTTTATGGAGTGAATTGAGGATGATAATTCTTGTGCCTTTAAGAACAAGTCCTCTGACAGGTGATGTTTCATTATGAATAGGGGTAAATGGCTGAAAATTATAAAGGATCCTATTCTTAGGAAGTCATTCTCTTCCTACAGAGTGAGATGGATAAATTGTTGTCTAAATTACGCAAAAATGAAAATAACACTGACATCTCATTTTAAGAGATATATTTATCAAAATTACACAAAAAATATCTTGAAATACTAAAGAATAAATTTATTCAATAAAATCACCATTGGCTTCAACCACAGCCTCCAGATCACTTCAGAATCTACTGCATCCCTTCTGGACGGTCTCCTTGTTTAAGTTAGTGCCATAATCTTTGTCTTCAGTTCATCTTTGGTATTACAAGGAGTTTTGTCGGTCTCTCGCTCAACTGCACCCCACACATAATAATCAAGGAGGTTGCAAGTCTGAGGAGTTAGATGGCTAGATGTAAGGAATGATGTGGTCACAGAAATGTTCTGATAGCCATGACTGAGTTCTCCTGATGGTGTGGCATGGTGCAGAATCCAGTAGCCACCCTATAGACCCAGGGCAGTACTACCTCCTCAAGGCAATTGACGTAGACCTCTGTGTTAAGTCTGAGGCTCTGTGGGAAGGTGAATGGAGGTATAATGTCACCATCACTAGCACTCATCCAACTTTTTCTAAATCCTCTGCACTGTCTTCAGATTGTCACCCAGACACTCTGAAATATTCATATCGAAGCTTCCGGTGCGAATGCAAAGCAGTACAGCATGCTGTTTCTAACTTTCTGGCAGAGTCAATTGCATGATGGTGGACAGTGCCCAACTGACCCTACTGTACTGTGCAGTCAACAATTCAAAAACAATGTGCATGCACAAAATTAATAATATAAAATGCCGACAGTTTACCCATTGCACCCTAAAAAGATATATAATAAAGCATAATATATTTTTTTTAAAAATCCACCTTACAACCAAAAATGTTTGCAGTTTCTCTCTTCTTTTTATTATACACACTTTTCTCTCATTGGAACTACTATAACCTCTTCCCTTTATATATATATATATATATAAATTTTTACAATTGAATGAATGTGAGTTTCCATATTCATATCTGTTATATTAATTTGGAAGATTCTTTGAATTAAAATTAATTTTTTTCATGCGTTTGCATTGAGAACCAATTGAGGATCTGTGTCTGCCATTATAAATTATATTGAATTTTTCCTATTTTTTTTGCGTTTCCCTAATATTGTAATTTTTTATATTATTATACACACTTAGAATTTTTCTTTTTACAGAAGGTTCACCCTGTACAAGGCCTGGGAGCCACTCATGGTAGAGGGTTACATTAAGGGGCAGTTTATACAGATAGGAGGGTAAGATAATAGCTAACTGTAGACTTGAACAGGTTAAGATTGCAGTGATTAGGGAAACATCCATTTAGGACACTGTTCCACAAAGCAGTGGTTTGCATGATGAAGCTGTTCAGGTAGAACTTACTTTTCACCAATGGAATATGGAGGAAATGTAGGTGGTTTGCTACAATGTAACTGGCATGGCAGTTCCTAGCCACGAAGGTTAGACCTGGTGGAACCAAGGAATGTAGTTCATCCAAGCACTTTCCTTGGAAGTAGCCAGAGAGCAGTGTGATGCTTGCCACGTCCTGCCTGTGAAAGAGAGGTTGGAGAGTTGAAAATAATTCCTCAGCCTCACTAATGTTTTATTTATGTTCAGGAGAGAGATATTCGTATAATTTCTTAGGCAGCCCACAGATTTCTTCATGGGAGATGGTTTTAAATTTTATCACATTATTCATGTTTTATTTTGAAGTCCAGTCATCTGTGTCTTTTCTTCAGTCTGTATCCAATGTGACTCATATGTATTAATTATATTCATAAAGTTTTCCTTGTGGGAGTAATCGGCTGAGCATTGTAATTTATAAACAAGTTCCACTATTTACGCTGTTTGGGTTGTTGTCCTCATCTTTATTGTCATATTCACCACATTTTGGAAATTGTATGCTGCAGCCTTCTTCAGGTGATACACATTAGAATTTTGAACCAACTCCTTTATTTTGTTCATCAGGGTAAATTGTTCTAGTTCCACGTTCCATGCCTTTTTCTGGATATCTCGGTTTCAGTTAATTCCCTTTAGTAACAACTATCCAAGTTTTTGTTCACCTCTGTTCTGGCCAGGTATTGAACTCACATCTCTTTGGGCCAAGTCACTGGATTACTATAACCAACGCTTTTATCCATTCATGAAATAAAGGGTTTAGTTTGAAATTCTTGTGTATATCACCTGAAAACAGTCTGAGCGTACAATAGTCAAAATGTTGTGAATATGGCAACAAAGATGAAGACAACAGTCCAAATAATGTAAATTGTTACAATATCTCATCTCAGAAATATAGACAGAAGTTTCTTGCATCTACACATTTTTGCAAAGTATCACTTTTATTACATGTGTTGCTTATTTTATGAAATTGGTTTGGTTTGGTTTGGTTTGTTTTGTTTAATAGCATATCAACCTCAATGGGTTATTTCATGTGACAGTTTTTGATATCTATTATGTTTATGTGTCTTGTCTTGTGGTTATTATATATATATATATATATATATATATATATATATATATATATATAGGATTTTGTCTGGCAGCTATATGACTTTTTCTGGCAGTTATTAAATGTATGTGACTTTTGGCAGCTATTATAGCTGTGTAACTTTTACTGGCATTTATTATGCATATGTAGCTTTTGTCTTGCGGATGTATGTGATTTTCATTTGACAGCTATTTGGCTTTTGTCTTGCAGCTTGAGTGATTTTTGTCTGGCATCTATTTATATATGTGTGACATTTGTCTAGCTACTATGTGAATTTTTATTGAATCTATTATATATATTTATATATATGACTTTGATAGATATATGACTTTTCACATCTGTTATGAATATGTGACTTTTGTCCTTTGGCTATCACATATATATGACATTTGTCTAGCAACTAAGTGTTTTTTGTGGCATTTTTTATGTATATATCATTTTGTCTGGCAGTTATACGATTTTTTGTGCATCTATCATATATATGTAACTTTTGTGTGGTAGCTATTATGCATATGTAAATTTAGTCTGGAAGCTTTTTGTGACTTTTTATGGTGGTATTATGTACATGTGATTTTTGTTTTGCAGCTATTATGGCTGTGTGACTTTTTCTAGTATTTATTATATATAACTTTTGTCTATATGACTTTTCTGGCAGCTGTTATATATATATGTATATTTTTGCAGTTATGTGACTTTTCTGATGGTTATTATGCACTTTTGTCTTGCAGCTATTATGATTATGTGACTTTTTTTAGGTATTTATTATGTACATCTGACTTTTCCTTGGAGGCTATTATGTATAATTGACTTTTGTCTTGCATGTATATGTAACTTTTGTCTGCCAGTTATTATGTATATTTGACTTTTGTCTGGATTATCTGATGAAGCTTTCTAAGGCATTTTTTGCTAAAGTTTGGGGTAATTTTCTCAAAATATTTTCTTAATAAACAGATGTTACTGTTTTTTTTTCCTGTAAAAAGTCAATGAGCAAAATTCAATCAACATCTCTAAAAACCTTTCCTCTTGTTTGACTTACTTTTGATTTGATCTGTTCCTTTCCACTTTTGGATAATCATTTCTTTGATTGGAGCTTTGTCTTCAAAATTCTATTGGTAAAGACAAGTTTCATGTCCAGTTCACAATTCATAATAGAAAACCTTCAGAGGATTTTGATCCCTTTTGTTTGAAATTTCCATGTCAAAAATAAAAATAAACAGGAAGATCAATTAATTTTCTCACCTTTTTAATTTACAAATAAAGACTAGAGTTGGAAAAAAAAGATTTTTGTAATTTCAAGCCAACATTATCCAGCTGACATTATTTCAGTTGTTGATTGTTAATCACTCTTAATTAAATCTCGAACAGCATTGATTGTTTTCCTTACAAACTGATGTTGATGATTTGCCAAACCATTCATCATCTTCAACCTCATTTTGTCCTTCTTTGAAATGTTATCCATTTGTAAATTGCTGATTTTTTTCAAGGAATTATCTCCATAAACTTTTCTCAAAGGACCAATCATGCATTCAGACTTTCAAGCAAGTTTGATTATAAATTTGATGTTAGTTCTATAATAGTGTCTTATAAAGTTCATCATTGACAGACTTTGTGGCTGAGCACATCTAAAGCACATCAGATCTAATGACGGTTTCACCTGGCAAGGGGGATGCAGATTCGAATCCTGTCGAAGAGCGCATATTTTCCTCTAACAGATTTCTCAAATATTCAAGCCAGTAGACAAAAATAAATAGATATAATTTTTAATATATAAACTCAAATATGGGTATCCACTAAAAATAATGTTTAAATAAATCTGTCAAATTAATAAATAAAATATATATATATATATATATATATATATATATATATATATTGCTTCAAATGTTATTATAGTGGATACTTATATTTGAAATAGACTTGACATTTTTAATTTTGTTTTAAACAGTGTGTATTACAACTACCGGTCTGTGCACTTGAGAAATCTTAATAAAGAAAATGTGCTCTCCAGCACAGCAAGAATCAAGCCTGTGTCCCTCTTTGTAGGATCAACCACCATTTGATTCAGTGTGCTTCACCATTCAGCTAAGGAGAGTGTCACAGTTCAGCAAGGTTCTCTCTCTTTCTCAATTTATATAGATGGTGTCTCTCCAAAATTGACATCATTTTGTAGTCTAATAACAGCCAATTCTCAGTAAAATGATCACAAATTTTAACAAAAAATTTAAAAACTAAGTTGACTGTGTGAACTTATCTCAGTGAGAATCTTTCAGGAAGATGTATCAGGCATACATGTGTTGTTGAAATGGCCACCATGTACACCTAACTTGTGATTTTTTTTGCATTGGGCTATGTGAAAGCCAAGAGGAACTTAAGCAGAGAATCACATAGACACTGAAGAATGTTATGCAAGACATGCTACAGCATGTTTGGCAGGAGCTGAACTACGAACTTGTTGTTACAGTTAAAAGTCTAATTCTGACATGAACTATACACTGGGGTTGAATAAAACTGACAAAGTTTTTGTTGGTTGAAATAAGCCTATTCCCCATATGTACTGTGTACTATATATATATATATATATATATATATATATTATTGAAAATTATGGACATTTTATATGCATTAAATTAACCATTTTTGAAAGAACCCATCCCAAATACCTATGGTTCTGCCATATGTGAGCACCTCTTAAATAACAGAGGGTGTGCTGCTAATTTTAGTGCCGACTGGTTCACTGTTCTGTCCCAGTTACACTCGTTATTTCATCTCAAGGTGCTGGAGGCACTTTATATATATATAAATATATATACTTATATATATGTTTATATAAACATTTGTTTATTTTTTTAAATTTATTTTTCTACTACTACACACAATTTCTACCCTAGAGAATAGAGTTCCAATAAAATAAAATAATTTGTTTCTTCTTTTTTGTGTGTTTTATGCATGATTTTTAACTAGTAAAAATATGTTTTTTCTTTTTTCCATTTAATGAGGGTGGGCTGAAAAGTTTGTAGGCTGACTATGAAGATGTGATGCCAGAGCTGTGAAATTTTGCATGTATTAATTTCAGCTCTTATTAATAACTGCATTGTTTCTTTTCAGGTAAACTGACATTTGACTGTTCAAAGAAGACTTCAAAAGTAACAACTAGTGATTTCACTTTAAAATGGACAAAATTTGGCATTGTGGTGTTATCAAGTACCTTGTTTTTCCAGATTTAGATTTGGCTATTGTATTTTTGTTCATATTTCTTCTGACGAAGAGTTGTTTGATTCTGGTTGAGATTTGACAAAGTCTCTAGCCATCTTAGTTTCCAAATTTAATGCAGGCTTTAGTCTGTCAATTGAGACAGTATTAATCATCCTATCAGAAATTTTTATGGTAAATTATTTCTGATTAGGGTTTAATACCTCAAAAGGATCTGTGTATGGAACTTCCAGGGATTTCCAAACTCTGTAATCACACATATTTACAAGTATTTAGATCTTTTGGGACATAGGAATTGGGTCAAGAATGCAGACTATCAAATATTGGTTTTCTGAGCTTTGCTATCATGAAAGGTCATGGAATAGTTTGGTGTTCATTTATAGGATATGTCTTCAGCTGATCATGAAAGTGTTTAATTTCTTCATTAGTAGTTTGGTATTTCACCATTTCCTGCAAATCACATACATCAATAGTAACTGTATTAATTGGTAAAAATAAGCAATTTGCTACTATATTGTGACTACCTTTTATATATGAAATGTCACTAACATGTTCACATTAAACAGAAGCAACATAGTCTGTCATATTTCAGTGAAGTTTGACTTTGTAAAATATTACAAAGAGGTGTATGGTCTGTTAATAACAGCACATTCCTTCTCTCTGGTGTTTAAAATGCAACACTGCTGGTAGGTAGCTAACAATTCCTTATCAAAGGTGGAATATTTTTGTTGCATGTGTGATAATTTTTAGGAAAAGAAACCAATCAGATTTGGTTGATTGTTGATCATTTGGTGTAATGCTCTGCATATATGGCATAATTAGAACTATCTGTCACTGATAGTTATTCACATTTGAGTTGAGGTAGGAAAGAGCAGTTACACTTGATAAAGTCTTTTTTAGAGTTTCAAAAGATTTCATTTAATTTTTTTAGTGTTAGGTCTTTCAACTTTGGATTCACACATATACATTCTGTAAGTGGTAAAATCAGAAGACTAAAATGTGGAACTAGCTAGAAACTGGCTATTCCAAGGCATCAATGCAATGATTTAGAGTTGTGCAGTGGAGGAAATTTATTTAACTCAGTAAGTTTCTTAGCACTGGGTTTAATACCATTGCTAAAAATGCTAAATCCCAAAAATTCAAGTTTGTGAACATTGAATAGATATTTTAAAAGAGAAATTTTATGATCATGCTCACTGAGTTTTTCTAAGACTTGGCCAAGGTGCTTGAAATGAGTTTCATCATTCAAGAAGATGAGGATGTCATCGATGTATATAAATGTACAAATGAAGTCACAGCTTTTCTGCTGAAATGTACTTGATCTGTTCTGTAGTCCAAAAGGCATGTAATTGTACTTGAACAAAACAAAAGGTGTTGTAATAGCTTTTTTACATACATTGTCAGGATGAAGTGGCACTTGATGATAAGCTGATTGTAAATCAATTTTGAAAAGATTTTCTTAACCATGCAGCTTAGATAATAAAGAACATATATTCAGTACTTGGTACCAATCTACATTTATTATTGAATTCAGTTGCCTGTAGTCACCTATGAGTCTGTATGTTCCATCTGACTTTGATACCATGTGTAAAGCCAAACTCCTTTCTGGTTTTGAAGGGGATATTATTTCTGCTTTTTGGAGTTTCCTAAATTCCTCCTTTGCTATGTCAGATTTCTGGATCAATAGTTGTTGTGGTTTAGAAAATGTTGGAGGGTTGCCACCAGTCTCAATCCTATGAAAAATGTTCAGTTTTGCTGCATTAAGGTTGAGATGAGTTGAAATTAGGTTTAGATATTTAAAAAATTTTTTTTACTATTGTGTCAGCAGTGTTATCATTTGATGTTCCTGATCTCAGGTGTCGGCTTTGCATTAACTGTCTGTTAGTTTTTGTATCAATCAGTGTATTATTTGTGCAGTTGACAAATCAGACTGAAATGATTTAAGACATTATAATCTAGGAGAGGTTTTGTGTTATCTGCAATCACAAATATCCAAGTGAAATTGTGTTTGAGGTAGTGCAATGCCATATTTAATGTAGCTTGTCCTGAGAACTCAGTCTTCTAACCATTAGCGGACACAATAGAGACATTTATTGGGGAGATAACTACACCATCTCTATATATATTTTTAGGAAGAATCAATATAGCAGCTCCTGTATCCACAACAAAGTTAATCTTTTGAGACTGTAACCAAGAAGATAAATGGTGGCTAACCCTGCTGAATTAATTTTCTGATGTCTCAGTAGCTGCAGGTGAAGAAGAGCAGGAACTAGTTTGTACTTTAACATTCTGTAGCAAAAGAAAAGCTTTAAACTTTTTCTTGCAATCAATGCCTACAATCAGTTTCTTCTTTTTTGTCTGTGATAAGCATAGCCAATTCAATACAGCAGTCAACGGTCTTTTTTCCTCTCTCCCATGTCACCTCTTTCTTCTCATTTTTATGTATCATTAACAGCCAAAATTTGCATATGCACAAAGATAATCTCGCAAGAGTCTATTTTACTTCAGCATCTAGCTATTTTAACCCATGAAGCTGCCATTTCTTTTTCATTTGTACAGTTTACACCATGAGGCACATTAAAATCTTTGATTGCATTGGAGGTAAGTTATTCTATTCTTGATTTTATTCTAGCATAGCAAAACATACATGCAACCCCGGGCCTCTTTGCCCTCTGTGGTAATTCAATACACTCCTTCACTGATCTAATAATCACAGCAAACGCAACCAAAGGGAGGCCTCTTCTGCCAGGTACTCCTTTGTGTTTTGTCTTCAGGTGAATCACCACTGGATGAGTTATTGGGTTCTCCTGTGCTAGACTCCACACTGCTGGTATCAGGAGAATCGCCTGGTAAAGGCAATCTCAAGTCGACTAACAGCTCACTTTCAATCACCTTCATGTTCAGATAGCAAATATAACCCCCATAAGGGATGCAAGTCTTTCACAGGCTAGGGAATTCCATCAACCTGTACTGACTGTGAACTGTTAAATTTTGTTATGCAGCCTGTCTTAAACTTGGTTGTACACCTCCCTTGCAGAGTCTTAACCCAGACAATGTCTTCCATCTCGTATGGTCCTTGAAGTAGTTCAGGTGGAGGCATCACATTGATGCCCCAAACATGGATGTAATACTTATGCAGCACATCTGCCAGCCTTGTAAATAGTGTGAAGTCATCCTTATGTGTGACGTTCTTCCAGTAGACTGTCTCTGGTATGGAGCACGGCTTTTTAGTGGCAATGGTTTTAATGCTTCTGTGACTTCTTTCAACTACACCATTCCCAGTAGGTGTAGAAGCACATCAGAATTGAAGCTGTATGCCCCAGTCACTGAGGAATTTTTTGAAGTGCCCCTGTGTGAAAGCTGTGTCATTGTCAGTTAAGATTTTAGTTGGTGGACCAAGCTCAAAAAAAATTAATGTTAACTGTTTCATGACACTATTGGAGTCTTGTTGACAAAGCAGTCACCATATTGCAAATTGAGATGGACGACAATCAATAAAGGTTAGGAAGTTTTCACTGCCATAATGTGCTTTCCTTTCTGCCAGTGTACTGGTGCCAGGTCAATAGATTGGCAAACTTCACAATTCTTGACGACTAACTTTACAATTGTTGTTGATACTAAAGGGTTGACAGACCTCGTAAAATACAGTGTTCTATTCATAGCCATGTGCTCACTTGGTGGATTTTAGCTACCTGACTCTCACTCAATTTTCTTATAGTAGCACACCCTATTTATACAGGTTCAGCTCTTTCCTTGTGCAGTTCCAAACAGCTCTGGGGCACTCTGGTGAGGCGGTCTGCTTGATTTAGTGCTGATTTGACCTGCTTCACATCTATTGTCAATGCATACTCGTCAATCAGTGCATGAAGTGTTTCCAACTGCTGTCTTATCGACATCTCACTGGCTGCCCTCATTTTTACACATGCTTTTCCAGTGTCCGATATCCAGTGATGAACACACACAGAGTTGGTAACCAAGTGCAAGACCATCATCTGCCACTGGCGAGCCAGATTGATGCCTTTTATCATTGTGCTGAGTTCTGCGAAATTGATATGCTTAGCATCTCCTGTCTGACGCAGCCAACGAGCATCCTCAACAATGCCTCTGTTTACTTCCAATGTCACTCCTGTGGCCAACGAACTGGTATCCACACATAACTTCATTTTATGGCCACTCACACACTAGTCCCTACCAACAAGATGCATTTCTTGTACACTGGTTACTGTCTCAGCATTGCAACAGATGGAGGCATTTTTAATTGTGTCATGCTATCCCTTAGACACTGCACTGTCCATTACATACATGGTTACAAGGGCTTGCTTTATCTGCTCTGCATCTGACCTCTCCTCCTTACTTAGTTGCTGGTATACAACAAGAGCCCCACCTCTCAATCGTAATGGTAGGATGCACTGGATCGTCCTCATGTTGTACAATTCACATACCAATTTGTCATTCTCAATTTACTCCATGATTCAGCGGCAATTACTAAATTCAAGATCAATCTGATATCAAACATCTTCTCTGCCATCTTGTAGAAAAATTCAGAATTGCCAAAATAGCTTGTAGCAAAAAAAAGCTTTGAACTTTTTCTTGCAATCATTGCCTACAATCAATTTCTTCTCTCTTGTCTGTGACACATGTAGCCAGTTCAACACAGCAGTCAATTGTCTTTTTTCCTCTCTCCCATGTCACTTCATTCTTCCCATTTTTATGTATCATTCACAGCCAAAATTTACTTATGTGCAAAGATAATCTCACAAGAGACAATCTTACTCCAGGATCTAGCTATTTGAAATATATAACCTGCAAAGCTGCCATTTCTTTCTCCTTTGTACAGTTTACACTGTGAGTAATTTGAATCTTTGCTTGTGCTGGAGGTAAGTTATTTTATTCTAGATTTTATTCTATCGTTGCAAAAAATACATGCAACCCTGGGCCTCTTTGCCCTCTGTGGTAGTTCACTGAACATTCATTTGTCCAGCCACTTGCACCATGACTTGCAGAATGTTACACATTCGGCAAAATATAAATGAGCCCTTCTGGTCCTTGTTGAAAGGGCAAACACCTTGTTTAGATCTAATGATGGACATCCTGTGATGTTGGAAGATGACATCAATTTTTCAAGCATCTTTAATTTAGATTCATTGTCTGAGCTTATTATGGCTTCTTTTAGTTTTTCATAGTCCTTTGATGAGACTATAGCTGGTGGCAATTTTCCAACTGTATCTGGAGGAAGTGACACAAGTATGTGGTAAAATTTTTGCTATGTCCCTTTGATTTCTGTGAGACTGAACTGGGTGGGCCACCGTGAGGGAAAATATGTATGCATTTTAGATTTGATGAATGCAGGTGGCTTGATGAATACAGCCTGTATTGAATAGTGTTGATTGGAGAGCATCTTTTTTGTTTCACTGTTGTAATTTAAAAAGGTTATCAATTATAGTGGGTTATCTGATGACAATAACTATTTCCACCATATATTTATTTTTGGCCTTTTGTAAAGATTAAAAGAAAATGCACAGAGCATTATATATATATATATATATATATATATATATATATATATATATATATATAAAAGGCTGAAGGAATTGGATTGTGATTACGATTACAATGTAATAAATTATAACCATGGAATATTAGTGTTTGGGCCTTTTATATTATATTCTTACTCTGTCCTGGACATTGAGTTCTACCTGGAATCTATCCTCTTGGAAATTTATGTATCTATGTATGTATGTATATGTATATGTATATATATATATATATATATATATATATATATATATATATATAGACCATTGATATTATCCATCTATCTATATATATATATATATATATATATATATATATAGGTATAGAGGTGGGTAAATCAAATAACTAGATATTAGTAACTGTATATATGTGTGTTAACGTGCATACACAGGTAAACCAATAAATATTTGCTAAATTTTCTTTAAGGTGTAAACAAAACAGTTCTCAATATGGTTAGACAGAGCTAAGAAATATTTATTAATAAATATACATATAACTACATTCAAGGTGCAACTCATCAGGCACAAAGTAATAATTTGTGCTTGATGAGTTGGTAGAACAATGAAACTTACGTTGCACTTTGAATGTAGGTATATGCATATTTTATTAATTTTATATATATATATAAAATTTATTCAAATTTATAACAAATGCATGTTATAAAATCACTACAAAATTTGCAATTTTGTTTTGACACTTCAGATATTTTGTCAAGTGATGATGTTGATTATTTTGGTTATTGGAATTTTATTCCATGTGTACCAACCCTATACTTGGATATATATATGTATATCTACAGAAAGATAGAATAAAAGTTGAAGCTTCAAGAGTTCAAATGTAAATGTCCTGGTGCATATGAGAGAGAGTTGTCCAGGAGAATGTAAATGTAAATGCATTCAAAAGTAGCAGTCACCTGCTTAAAACATGATAGAATAAGCTTGGTATTGAACGTATTTATGTAGGATTGTGTAGGCAATGCATGCATTGTATTTCAACTGGGTACATTACAATGACTGCAGTGTCAGAGAATTGATAAAATTAATTCATTTTTTAGGTTGATTTTCCATCTTGTTATATACATATCAAGAGATTCACTTTGAAAATGCTAATTTGCTTTTCATTGGCTTAAGATTAGTGACCTTATATACTGTTTTGGAACATCTCTTGTTTCTGATTCACATGTTAGACTAAGATGTCCATATCCTGGTTGGGACAGTTTCTAATTGGTTGGACAAAATAAATACTTCATGGCCTAGAAATTTGGAATATGCATCTATTTTTAGAGATGGTGAAATATTTGTTTCCTTGTTATTATTTGTTTATTCCTATTTATTTTTCTATCACAACATTACCTTAATATATTTGCATATATTTTGTCTCACTTTGAATTTTTCCAACAATGGATGGCAATATCTTTGTTATAATAATAGTAAAATATTCAAAATTACAACGCAAATTTCAAGAAGAAACAACACGATAAGGAACGTTTGTAGAAAATAGAACATTGTATATTTATTATCTTGTGAATAGGGTAAAAAGGATTAATGTTTTAGTTAGTTTAAGCAAAATGTGATTTTGACAAAAATGTCTATGTTCGCCGTCTTTCAACAGAGTAGCAGAGTAATGTCTGTTCCTTTTGTTTTTTGTATAGTTGTAAAGGAAAAAGGGGCGATCAATTTAAGTTGAAAAAGAGAGTGTGAATGAGGAATAAAAAGATAAAAGGAAAATGTACTTATGAATTGTTTTGGAGTCAGTTGTAAATTTGTTGTTGTTGTTGTCCTTTCCTAATCCACTTTCGGCTCTTAGTGTCGGGTTGAGTCAGTGATGGAATTTACTGTCAGTCTTCTATGATCTCTGCACCCTTCTCACTGGCAACTGACTTGAAACTCTGTATTTATTGTTGACTTTTTTTCACACTGGCTCGTTATCTTTTTTTTGGTTTAGCAAATCGCCTCCTTTCATTGGTCAGAAAATTAATTTCACACCTTATTGCGAAATCTGTTTTTAATCGTTTTGATCCGATTTTGCGGGTGTGCAAATCTACTTTGTGTTTTTTAGTCATTTGTTGAAATGATATAGGATTTGTATCCTATATATATCTATATGTGTCTGTGTTTGTATTTGTATTGACCTGTATAAATTTGTATATAAAAGTATTCATGAAAAACAGCCATTTGTATACATAAACAGTTTTGTGTATTACAAATAGGTAGACATGCAAGCATACATGCAATATACATATATTTGAAGATTTAAAAAGATTTATACCCTTCTAAAGATCTGCCAACAATGAAAGAGCTTAATACAATCTGAAGCATATTATTTCAAATTTAGGTTGTAGATTTTTAATGTAAGAGGCATGGTCCCAAATAATCAGTCTGCAACTTGTTCCACTGCAAAATATACGAACAAACTTTTGGCACTTGAATTGCATGAGATATATAAAATGAGGATGGATGATTCTGTTGAAGTGTCAATATATTCCAGTCTTGTCTATAAGTATCAACAATTCCCTGGAGAAAGAAAATAGAAATATAAGTTACCGAATAAAACAGGCACACACAAGTATGTGCATGATATTTTTTAAAAATTGTGTTTATTATTTTGAACAAAGTCAGTCAGTCAGTCTCTCTCTCTGTCAGTCTCTCTCTCTCTCTCTCTCTCATTTCGAACACACACCATGTCATGTAAGACAGGCTTGGTGATCATTGCTAAACGATGGGCGCCCTTTACACATGCTGCAGAGTTTGTTGAAATATCAAGGGGAGATAATTTGGCGGAAGTCGATCCTGGATTAATGACAAATAGACTATAAGCATGCGCAGTTAGGTATTTTGTTTTCACTCGTCGCGCCAGAAGTATGTAGAAAGAGAGAGGAGATCAACTTCTTCCGATTTTGGGATTTTTATTTTCTTCGTTCCTAATAATTCTGCAAAACAATATATATTATCTATCTATCTACATACATACACACAGAAAAAAAGAAACGAAATCTCCCAAAGATAAGAACAAAATCAGAGAGCGATAAATTACAGGGAAAAAAAAAAGCAAAAATATCACAAAGCAAAACAAAACACGATTTTTTTTTGTATGATGTTTTTAAAAATTTCACTGTAGGTAAGTAAAAACATTTTCTTTCTGACTATCATCCTCATTAGTTTGACTGTGTTATATTTCTATTTTATGTTTATCTTATGATCAGGAACAGTGTGATCGTTTCTTTTTCTTTTTTTTTTTTGTTATAAAAAACAAAAAATAAAACGATCGTTCATCATTCCTAAAAAAAAAAAAGTCTAAAAATCTTTGCTTCTTATGTTTTGACATCTCTCTCTTGAACGTCGGTTAAATGATTGTCTTTTTCTTTTATTTTGATCAGACTGGAGCTTGGTCTCCAGTGTTATAAGCTGTGGAAAGAATTGGAAATATATATTTACTTGTACATGATGCTTTTTCCCCTCTCACTGAGTCAGAAAAAGTAGAGGTAGCATTTATTTAAGTAAGTCAATGATGTCCCCGTCAATTTGTCTCCAGTACCTCAGACTCCACACACACTCAGCTGCGGGCTAAATGAAATTAATTAATGATATAATAATAATATTAGACATATGCATATAGTTTTATATCATAAACGTATCCATTTTTATGTATTTAATTTTTATTGGTACGTATTTACAACCACGGAGATAGCAGCAGTGTGTAGAAAAAAGATAGTTGTAGTTTTAGAGACAAGTTGAAAAAAGAAAGAAAGAAGAAAAACAGTTCTTGGGTTGTATATACATTCCGAATTGTTTTTACTTGCTTTAAAAATGATAATAAATAACTTAAGACTGAGGGATTTTTTGTCAGTCTTGACTAAATACGAGGTTTTAAAGGCGTTTGTGTACTACAAGGGAATCTGTTCAATTGGTTGTGAAATTAATTTAATTATAATTTAAAAATGATATTTTTTAATTTTTTGCAAATAATTTTGTATTGCCGATTGTAATTGACGTAAAAAAGTAAACGATAAAGTTTAACAAGTGCTCAACTTTTTAATACTGTTTTTAAATTATAAATACGGTAAAAAAACACTTCTAGGTCTCTCTCTAGTTATTTTTAAAAAAATTTATTTCACTTTTTTATTATCTTGTTTTATAGGTAAATTTTAACTTCAAATTTAGTTTTAAAGTGAAAATCAAGAGTCACAGTTGTGACTTGTGAATGAAAAAATAATGATCGATATATAATTTTACAAACAAGTGAATCAAAAGTTAAAATATAGTATTTAAAAAAAATGGACCAATTGTTAAATTCCTTGTTAAGAAGAAAACAAAAATCAAATTGCCAATCAATGATTCATTTTTTTAAATTCTACCGCTCATCGTTCAAAAAGGTTTGTTTACAATTACATTTTAGGGTGATTAAAATAAAATTACAAGTTTGTCATGAAAGAAATAAAAAAAAAGTAAAAATAAAATGATAAATAAAACAGTAATGTTTTAATTTATATTTCTGGCATTGCAAAAAAATTTTAAAACATTTAAAAAGTTACTGAAACTTAGACTGACGTTGCCAAAAAATATTCTCGATTATTGAGTTTTTAAAAATTTAAATTCCTGAAGTAAAAATAAAATTAGAATTAAAACAAAGAATATAATGATTGTGTATCCATCGCTTTTTTTTTTTTTTTTTTTTTTTGCACCATAATTATTATTTTTAGATATCTTTTAATTGCTTTTTTATTTTAAAGATTATATTATTCATCTTATTCTTATTCTTGATTTGTAGTCTGGGTCCTTTTTGTTTAGGATGTTTTAAATTTAAAAACATAAAGTTTCTATCTTTTTTCAATAAAGAAGTCTTAAATAAAAATCTGTTTTTTTTTTCTCTAATCGAAGTGATCATTGATTATTATTCGTTTTCTTTTGTATTTTTGTTTCTGAATCTTCATAGTTTCCTGTAATTTACAAGGCTAAGAGATCACATTTTAAAGTTGTGCATTCAATTGTGTAGGGTATATGCAGAAAAATCAACATTGAATTATTTATAATTATTATTTATTACTTTGTAATCCGCAAAAAAATTAAAACTGACTTTCGTGGTCCGAAAAAAAAGACACATTCAAAACAAATTTTACAAAAATCTAATGATTAGATTCTTTCTAATCATTAGATTTTTGTAAAATTTGGGAGAACATGACTGTTCAGTGTTACTTGATGAATGATGAAACTTGTTTTTGTTTGTAATCTGTACGATTTACGGCAAGGTAGTTATAACTTATAACCAACATCTTTTTACCTTAATTGGGATGAACAGTAGAAGCCGTTTTAGAGTTGTTTTTTTTTTTAGTCTCAAATGGTCCATATGTAAACTGTAGAAAAAGATTTCAATTGTTTCTTTAAAACACAAGGGAGGAACAGTCCCTTTTTTTCTAAAGGATAAAAAAGTCTTAGTTTATATAACGGTTTTGATTTGTTTTAGCATTTAAAAAGAAATAACTAAAACCACCTGGAAAAATGCAAACTTTACGGCGGTGGTTGAGGATGAAATTCGCTTTCCTCTGCTGTTCATTGAATTTGAACAGAATGTATTTTAGTGTAGTTAGAAATTAATTTATTATTAGGGAAAATGTAAAGTTTTGTGTTATATTTCTGTCCATTTCTTAGCAAATGAAAGTAGTGGATTGAAATCAAATCAAACAAGTTATTAAATAAAACTTGAACAAATGATTAATAAAAAAACAACCCCCCCGAGAAATGCCAAATGTCTTCTTAACCAAACCGACAAAAAGAATTTTATAAATAAAAGCAAAATTCATTACCTTGTACGATATACATTTTACTTGGGTTGTTATTTTTAGTTTTTCTTTTTGTTTTGATAAATTTTAGGAACAAGATCCAGAAGGGTAAAAAAAAAAAAAAAATTTACGTTCTCTTAACAATTTCTTAGTTAGTTAATTAAGTTAATTATTGAATTGTGAATTGATTGTCTTTCAAGTTCAATTTGCATTGCAGTAATTAATTCTCTGTTGAATTTATCTCTGATAATTGAATAAAAATACCAGAATTAAATTATCTATATTTTTTAAAACCTACAAAAAATCCAACTTGATTGAATTGAAAATTGTTTGACAACCCACGTGTTTTCGTTCTGAGCGATTTTTTTAATCAACTGAAGTTTGCTGTTTGACAAATTTTATGTCATTTCTATTCTTTTGCATTTATTTATTTTTTTGTTTTAGCCTGTTCTCTTTTGGATATTTAATTTTAATAGTTCAAAATTTCCCTTGTATCGGAATTTATTTTTAAACGTTTTCAAAAACTTTATTCTTTTTCTTGAATGATTGTTATCTTTTTAAAATGCTTGTTCAGTTATTTTTAAATTCCTTAATCTTTTTTTTACACTTAAGTTTAAAAACAAAAAAAATAACATATTTTATTTTTGTCACCTGCTTCAGCTTATCAATGCAATAAGGAAATACGATTTCCTCAACAAAGCAATATGTTATCGAAAAACGAAAGGATTTTTCGGTTTGCTTTCAGTACATATTACGATAAGTTGGTCACGTGACTAAATAATGTTTCCCTCCAAAAACGAAAACCTGATGAATACTTTTTGTTTCGGTTGTTGAAACTGTCGTGGTACAAAAATTGTTAGGGAACTTATTTCCTTATTTCTTTCTTATCTTCAGTGTGTTTTTCCGATCGTGAAAAAAAAAAAAATCAGTTTAACATTTTTTTTTAAGTAATTAAAGAAACAATGTCTTAGTAACGAAAAAAAATTTTTTAACCGTATGAATTCAATTTCTTTTAAAAGAAAGAAAAATTCTTTAATTTTTTCGGCAATCGAAAAAAAAAATGACAATGTTTTATTCGAAATACCATATCCAACCTTTAAAAAAAATATATCCCTTTTTTTCGTTTTCTGTGACATAGCGAAGCACCTTGTCAGGAAAACCACCTCGAATTCAAGACGGGATCATCATCATCATCATCATCATCATCCAGTGACTAAAGAAAGAAACATATCTGTCATGATGAAAAATGGGCCCCCCACTCCGAGTTTTTAATGGCACGACAAAAAAAAAAAAAATTAAAGCTTGGCTAGTTTTTGAGAATATCTTTAAAATTTTCGTTATTTTTCCCCGTTGATAGCAACATTTCATTTGTAATTTTAAAAAGGAGGCGAATAATACACCTAAAAAAACGGAAGATTGTTTTTGTTATTGTTTTTGTATTTGAACAATTTTTTAAAATCGGATAGTGGGGGGGGGGCTTTGTATAATAAAGAAAGAAATAGAAGTATTTTTTGATTTTTATTTTGTTTGTTTTCGGAGTTTAAATCTGATTTAGAAGACTTGTACCTGCAAACAAATGTCTGGAGAAATGGAACCTGTTCATCATTGTAACACATTCAGCGCATCTAGACTTTTTAAAACCAACCACTTCAACTATTTACTTGACTAGTATTACCACGTACAAACCATGTGGGCGATTGATTTTTGTTTGAATTAACTAATATCAAGCCCAGGGAAAATGGTCGATTATTGTTTTATTTGCATGATGTGTGGTCACTGGGTATCTTGTTTCGACAGCATCGTCATCGTGGTTGAATCATGAGTTTAGCAGCAGTGAGTGACTTACGATTGCTGTCTATGGAAGCCTCCGAGATTTAAGTCGGCAAAATATTTGACATAACTCTCCCACGTGTTGAGAAAATGCATTTTCTAGTAAAACGTTTTTAGTCGTATGCAAATATATAAAAACGCGTCGTTTCGGATATCAGACTTTCCTTTTAATTTAAATTATTGTGTGTGATCCCTTATTACTGATAAATTGATAATTTGCTTATTTAAAAAATGTGAATGAGGCAACCATAAATTTTCCATTTGCTTTTTGACTTGAATGATGGTATTTAAAAGCACTAAGGGCAAATACGTTTTTATTTATTTAGTTTGAATTGAATTAACAATAAAAACGGTACATTTTTAAATTTTAAAATAAATTACCAATGTAATTAGTAGTTCCATATCTTTTGTTAAACCCGAGCAGTATTTTTTTTTTTTTTTTTTAAGAAATCTAACATTTGTGTGCATTATTTATAAGTTGGTAGTGTAGAAACATTTTATGTGGCGGTTAGCGTGGAAAAATTTTGGCAGGCATTTCGGGCTTCCGTACTATTGTTTGAGTCACTCTTCCATATCGCTGGTGGGTCTGTCGTCACTGCTCAATTTATCCACCCAATCCTGCGGCGGGTTGCTGTTTTAAGAAGAAAACTAGAATAAATCTTCAACTTTTTCTGATCCCTTTCCCAACATTGACCAGAAAGATACATCAGGATATAAAACTGTTGTGTCGTTTATTCTTCTTTTCACTTTCTCCCTTGCCTTTTTTTCTTTTCTTAAACTGTAGGTAAAGAAAAAATGAAACAAACAAACCAGACATTTTCCTTTTTTCTTATATTGTCTATTCTTTTTCACGTGAAAGCGAAAAAAAATCACATTGTATTTTATTTTAAAGTAAAAGAATAGAACATCTAAGACTAAGATATTTTGGATGTTAAGTGGGTAGAAGGAAGAATGAAAACGAAGCCGTGAAAGGCCATCCTTGTGGACAGGACAAGAAGATAGTTGTTCAGTAGGATGGATGCTTCTTAAAAAAAAATAATGAATGGATAATAAACGGTAATAAATTTTAGGAGAGAAAGGAAATAGCCTGTTAATAAGTATATCCTCAGAAAAGAACAAAAATAATTTGCATATTTATTATTCATTAAAATTTACTTTCCATAAAAAACAAAAATCTTATCTCCATTGTGAGCCGTGTTGGAATGTCCCTCCATCCTTTAGTTTTTTGCTTTTCTAAAACTGATTGCAGTTCGACCGTCTTTTCTACTTCCTTTGGGAATGTTTTGTCTACGTGTATTTTATTACCTTTTGTCGAACTTAATCACTTGAGCTGGTCAGTCTGGGGGCATATAGCCTTCAGTTCAGTAGATGTCAGTTGACATCTCCAGTCACCAGTGTGATCTGTGACACGCCATAGGGTTAAAAAACTTCAACCTCCTAAAGAAACATCATCATCGGTATGTATGAAATGAACATCATTCATTGTTACATGCCCACACTAGTATCAACACTACTACTATTGGACTTTCTTCCACCAAAAAAGAACAGATTTACAGCCACCAGATGAAATAAATATATTATTAATTCTTCTTAACAATAAAAATAATTAATTTTCAAGATCGACTTATCTGGGGAAACCTTTATTTTTAAGTGCCGCTTCCCTCTTTTTCAGGTTGAAAATTTTAATCCAAATCTTTTTTTAGAAAAAGTTTTAAAACTGTTTCTTTTTAAAAAGATACTTACTTTCGACTCGTCTTCGAGTAAATAATTCATTTGAATATAATGTAGTTGTAAAAAAAAAAAAAATTATTGGAAAGTGATTTGAAGCGTCATGTGGGATTTTACACACGTGTTTTCTGTGGATCATGCATGGGATTTTCTCGCTTTTGAAAGTATATTATTTATTCGATTTAAGGAAAGCGAATAATATTGTTTTATTTTAACCAACTCGTTAAATAAAAAAAATATTAATAAAAAAAGAAAAAAAATCCTGGATGGATTTCCATTTAAATTAGCATTTTTTTTTTTATTAATGTCCAGGGATCAGCAAGTAAAATAAAAATTTTAAAATGGCAGAAGGACATGATGAGACTCACTAAAACTTAAAAGGTTTTATTTATTGGGAAGGCGGTATAATTGAAATTTTAAGAACCTGTATGGTATCTGGGATATGTAATCGTATTCAAATCTAATTAATTAGTTTATTCAAAATTAACTCATAATTTTAAAATTAAAAATACCAATGCGTTTTTTGTTTTGTTTTGTTTTGTTAGTGTTTTTTGACAGAGATCTTTATTTTCAATAATGTGAATGAATTTTTAATGAGTTTTCTGTTTTAAAAATAATTTACAAATATTTGGTGCTAAGAAGGTAAATAATTGTTTGTTTTCCCTCTCTCGAATCTCGATTTTTTTTTTTTTTTTTTTTTTTTAGGAGACATTTGTTTGGTCTGCAACCACTGTGTGGGCCATCAATTCAACACGTGACTCTCTCCGAACGGGAAAGAAATTAAAATTCACGCTAGTCGTTATCCATTTTTTTTTTTTTTTTTTTTTACGCTAGCACCTAATAACTCTAATTTAATGTAATAAAATTGTTTTTTTAATCTTCTGTGCAATAATTGTCGTTTTCCTAGCACCCTTCCAAGGCAAACAAACATCTTTAAATCACTTTCTGTCCTATGCTCTACCATTGAGCCTACATGGAAGCAATTGCCAAGACAACTCTTTGTACATATACGTGTGTGCATAACTTGCTCTGCTATTTTCATTCTGTGTAAAACTGTAACACCAACATGTTTTTACGATTATACAAGTTCCTGGAGTCGTTTCCTCAACAACGTAGCAGAAAATCCTGACGCCACAGGTTTAGGATATTTGCTCCGACTGTTCTCTTATTTGTCTTCTTAGGAAACTGTCACCTTTTTCTCCCCGACCCCGGGTTAAAATATCTTTAGATTAAAAACTTGTTTGGTAAGATGGATAATTAAAATAGCGTTTTTTTTTTGTTTTTGTTATTTCGACCTTGTCATTTACGTATTTTTATGTAAATAATTAAAAATACTAGGAAAGATGAATATTCCAAGTTAGAGTTTTTAGTTTTTAAATATTGTACCATATTTCTTTGGAAATTATTTTTTGGGGGGTGGGGGTGTTGCATAGTGTGAACTATTTTGACAACATAGATTTAGGAAATTCAAGTTAAATACGATTGCAAAGCGGTCTAAATTTATATGTCGTGTTATTTGTGGGGTGGGTTGCATTAGTTGCATTTAAGACATTTTTAAGAGGTGATGAAACTTTTGTGGCATTTGTACTAATTGTCGAGCAAATATTGCATTTCAACGTTTGAAGTGATATTTTAAAAAAATGTGCCTTTTGAGATTTTTGTTTTGAAATTAAAGAAATTCAATTAAAATATTTTTTTTTGTAATTCTGCCTTATAAGACATATTGTTCATCTGCATTATTATCAACAGACACACATCTACTTATTTTTTATACACAGTTTTTACTTTTTATTACTGATCTCGTTATTTTTTTGATGAGCATTTGAATTCGATTTCGTCTTTAAGTCCAACGCTAGATGAAAATTTAGACTTTTTTGGCGCTTACTCTTTTTAGAGCTTTGTGAAACTGTCACATTCATTAAGAATAAAAAAAAATTATTTATAGCAAACTTTTAATACTAATAGTGGTCAGTGGATCTAGGATTTTTATAGATTGTTTTATTAAAAAGTAAAAACGCTTGAATTTGAATATATTCAATTCATTAATTCATTCATGTTCCATATTTTAAATTTAAATACTTTAGTTTAACTTTTTGTACTATACTTTTTTTTTTTTTTTTTTAATATGTGAAATTTTTACTTATAAAATATCAGAATAAAAATGACTTTTTAAATTAGTGTAGAAATGAAAAAAAGGCAGTTTAGTCGTGATTTTATTTTAAGACTTTCAGAATTTCTCATATTGTCTTGATTATTTTCTTAATTTATTGCCAATGATTTTAAATTTGCAGTAATTACGAAATCTAACCATTATTTATTTTAAAATATTAAGCTGAAAAAAATCTTGGAATTTTGTAAAATATTTTGTGGCAGGTTTTATTAAAATGTCGGTAATTTTTGTTTTGGTAAAAATTTCTTTCTCTCTCACTTATACATACACACACACACACACACACACACACACACACACACACACACACACACACACACACACACACAACTTAGAGCTGGCGCATTTCGTCCTGATGGACTTTATCAAGGAAAATGCAATGGTTTTATTTTGTAACAACTATTATGTTATTGGTCTTTCTAAATTTAAATTTAAGAATGCTCATAAATATTCATTAAGTTAGCTGAAAAGTCTAGGCAAGATATGGAGGATGCCAAGTCACACAATTCAATGTCTTAAACGGGATCGAATAAAGGATGTTCTTGAAATATATAAAATTTATTTTCCAAAGTTCTCAGCACAACCAAGGGATTCCAGAATAAATTTTAATCGTTGGGTCAAAATGAGAATGTTTCGGTAACACTTCATATATATATATATATATATATATAGTGAACATAGAAGTCAACACTTAGGCTCTAAGTGTTGACTTCTATGTTCACTTTTATATTTACACACGCTCTTTCTCTGATATTGAGCACTTTATTCCATAAATATAGCACACCTTAAGACTATATTTCTTTATTTTTATATATATATATATATATATATATAGAGGTACCTCCAAAGAAATCCTATACCTAAGGTTAAAAAATTATGTGTTATATATATATATATATATATATATTTAAGTTATAAGGAACTTGGTAAATCCAAAGAGGATGAAATCCTGAGTGCTCAATGTTAGGACAGAGCTAATATGTAATGAAAAACAAACCACTTTAAGGTACCATTACGATAATTTATTTCACCAAATAAATTATCGTAATGGTACCTTAAAGTGGTTTGTTTTTCATTATATATATATATATATATATATATATATATATATATATATATATATATATATATATAATGTCTGTGTTTCAGTAACACTTCAGATGTTATATATATGAAGAAATAGTTTTAAGGTGTGCTATATTATCTGATAAAGTGCTCAATATCAGAGATAGACGGTATGTAAATATAAAAGTGAACAGTGAAGTCAACACTCAGGCGGCAGGCTGTTTCATGCTGGACACAAAATATATATATATATATATATATATATATATATATATATATAACATCTGAAGTGTTACCAAAACATTTATTTATTATATATAGGTGCCTCCAAAGAAATCGTATACCTAAGGTTTAAAATTAAATTTCAAAAATTAAATCTTTCTTGAAATTTTTATTTTAGTTTTAATTTCAAATCTAATACATTAAATTTAATTTCCAATAAGTAAAATAGCTTGCAATATTTCAAAACTACAGAGTATTCTCAGTTCTCAAATGTCTCACTTGTCAAACAAATCGCTTTTCAAACAGATTTTTTGAGGTGAAAATGCCTTGGTTCTTGAACAACATTGCCAAACTGAGTTAACCTGAACAGAATCCTTTCTTACTTGACTGCTGTGTTGTATACATTTGTGTGCTGTACCTTTTTTTTTCTCTTCATTAGTCCTCAGTCATGGCTCCAAAGAAAGCTAGCAGTGATACTGGTAAAGGAATAAGAAAAGTTAAGAGAAAAACAATTGTTGATGATATTGTCTCTTCCTACTCAGTTTCATATGGCAAAATCAACGATCTATACTATTCTTATAAATAAAGAGCCGATCATGTCTTTCCTTCCTTTTTCCAAACAATAACATCTCATTCTTTCCACTTCCACCATCAACTCTCCTACATGCATGTACAGTAAAATTGAAGTGTTCATCTATATTTTATCTGTTTAGTATTGGTTTTATTAATTTTTTTTCTTAGATTTAATGATTTTCATTAGTTTTGTGTATAAACTTGTGCACAAGTACTGTTGTTAAAGTTTAAATAAGCAATCATCTTGGGACCAGGAATGGATTAATCTATTTTACATTGATTCCTACTGGAAAAATAACTATGGTTTACTAATGGGCATCAGTAACGAATTAAATTTGTGAACCAAGGTTCCACCGTAGTTCAAATTGACTGAAAGGACTTTTTGTTTTGAAATCAATGATTTTAGTGATGTTTTTAGTCATCTGTCATCAAAATGTAATTCTCTTTATTAAATCTTTCAAAAATAAAATATACTTTCTGAAACTTTATTTGAGAAATATAAGCTGATTTAAAGTTTAATTAATCTGATTTGAAACATTACTTTCTTTTAGTTTAAAATATTGCAGAAATGCATTTTTTAACACAGGAGTTTTTGTCAGGTATTGACAGCTCTATTGACAAATTGATAGTGGGAAATGTAACGAATTTTTTCTATTGCAGGGGGACATATCTGTAAAGATTACTTGTTGAATGTAACTTGACAGCCATTTTTATATAATTTTTAACTACCTGTAGGATTGAAGATAAATATCAATTGTGGCTTAATGCAAAGAAACATTCTAGCCATGTTGAACATTATATATTATGCATAATTATGATTGAAAAAGTGTATTTTTTTTTTTTTTTTTCCCATATTCTATGGGGAGAAAAATGAGATAAAAATTTATTTGTAAATAAAAAGAATTGTTGCATAAACAAACCAAGCTATTGGTATAGTTACAAGGAACATTTCTATGAACACTAAGCTTGTCAAAGGAATAAACATGAAAAGATTAAAAGAAATGGGGGAAAAATAAAAGAAAACTCATTCAGGGTAACAATTTTGATGTGATTCCCAGAGTTGTTTTGTGTGTGTGGATGTATGTATGTATATATATATATATATATATATATATATATATATATATATATATATATATATATATACACACACACACACACACTTTAACCAACTCATCTACAAACAGCATCATGATTAAGTGAGGTTGCATATTGCATTTAAGCAAATCTTTCTCGTTTTAGATTCCCAAAAGTTCCTAACTGTTCGGGTTTTTTTTTTTTTTTTTTTTTTTTTTTTTAACTTTATCCGAAATGTAAACAAAGCAAATATTTGAATAAGCACTCCATTTGTTTGAAACAGTAATATATATATAGTTTTTTTATGTGTAATTTTCATTGATAATGAATTATTTAATCTTCTAAAAGAAATTCTATGGATATTGCCAGCTCAGATTTTCCCTTATGTGTCTGCTCTTCAACCTCTCTTTGTCTATGTCCTTCCAATCTCTGCTTCCCCTCCCCCCATTCACATATAGAAGTTAGTGTGTGCATGTCCCCCCACCATATATATATATATATATATATATATATATGTGTGTGTGTGTGTGTACTGATACTCTACTCTGTAGGTAGACATATTCATTCTCATCAGAGTACACAGACCTTACACAGAAGTATTGGGCTGTATGAAAATAATCTTGTCATTTATTTTATGGCTATTACATGAGTTTATTATTAACATATTGGCTAGTTTGTAAATAAGTTTTTATAAAGCTTAAATTAAGATAGCCTTGTTGCTTTTAAGGAACCCATGATTAGGCAATAATGATAATAAAAATAAATAGTTTTCTAATTTACTTAGATTTTTAAAACTAAAATTAAGTATAATTCAAATAAAAATGATCTAAATCATTATAAACATTGGAAAAAAATCTTTGTATTTGAGAGTTAGTTTTATCTTATATTCAAGCATTAGAACACAGGCCTAATGGCTGTATCATTTGCATGTTGATCTCTTGGTTGGAGGTTCATATCATGGCAGGATTCACTTAATTAAATTTTAATGTCCAAGCAAGTTCTTGATTACAAAGCATGACAGACATACACATGAACAATTGATTAATATATGATTCCATGCAAATTTCATTTGCTCTTTTTCTCCATAACAAATTTTAATGCATCACAATTCTTATGTTTGCTCATCGTTGCCTTACAATTTTTCTCTCATTGCTCTTGCCCAGCTTGCAAGTCTGTTTCTCTATACTTTTTCATCTCCGTTCCATCTCTCTCTGTAGTGCTGCACAATGGTTAAGTGAACCCCTAAGATTGTATCAAAATTTTTTTTTTTTTTTCAGATAATCAACAAATCTTAAACTATATATTTATTAAATGAATTACAACCACTTTCAAAAATTTTTATCAAGCTGGAATAAATAATAATTAAAATTAAGACGTGCAAAAGTGAAAACTTAAATTTAATATTTGGTGCCTCTTCCTTTTGAGGTCATGATGTTGACATGTCTTTTTCTATAATTTTTAAGAAGTTTCTGGTAGTAGTGAGTGTAAAGTTTTGACCATTCTTTTTGGCAAAACTCTCACAATTGCATGATATTACTGTGGTTTCTGGCATGTACTGCCTTCTTTATTTCAACCACAGATTTTCAATTGGGTTGAGTAGATCAAGACTTTGACTAGACCCTTCCAAGAGTGAATATTTTTTTTTTTGTGGATTTGCATCGATGCTTTGAATCATCCTACTATTGGAAGATCCAACTCCAACTTTCAAACTGAGGGCAATACACTTTCGTTCAATTGATTGGTATCTTGCAGAGTCCATTGTGCCGTCAATGCATACTATTTTACCTGTTCCAGCTGCAGCAAAGCACCGCCAAATCATAATGCTACTGCTGTCATGTTTAATTGTTGGCACCAAATTCTTCTCTTCAAAGGCTGTATTAGAAGCTCACCAGACCTGCCATCTATTGTTCATCCAAAAAAGCTCAAGTTTGGTCTCATCCGATCATAAAAGCTTTTGCTAGAATGTTTCTACTTTATTAATATGAGCTTTGGCATACTTGAGCTGATGTTGTTTGTACTTTTTTGTAAGCCGTGGCCTTTTTGCTAGGCATTCTGCCATGAAGACTGGCATCATTGAGATTCTGTCTCACTGTATGCACATTGATTCAAACTTTGGCCAGGAAGCCTTGGAGAACCACAGAGGTCTACGTGCTCTTGCAGTTATTCTTTACTGATGACCACTTTTTGATTATAATGCTGTCATACCAAAAGCCTTCCATTTATGAATAATTTGTTGCACAGTGGATACATGCATTCCATATTTGTTTTCGGAGATTTTTGTAGCCTTTTCCATCATTATTGGCTTCAATTATGTTTTTTGTTTTATTTGAGCTTCAGTAAGTTTTTTTTATCTTTGTGTGTGTGTGTGTGTGTATATATATATATATATATATATATATATATATAAACGGGGTAAACTATGTATATAATATATATATATATATATATATGGGGTAAACTATGTATATAACTCATTGCATGTACAAAAGGGTGCAGTTAGAGACTAAATTAAATATATATATATATATATATATATATATATATATATATATATATATATTTAATTTAGTCTCTAACTGCACCCTTTTGTACATGCAATGAGTTATATACATAGTTTACCCCGCCAAAAAATGGACACGTTATTTTGTGCGTGCACAAAAAATTATTTGCACTGGCAAATGTAAAATAAAAATACAGTGTGTAAATGTAAAGGTTTGTTTACTTTTGCACATCATTTTTTTATTTTTTATTTTTTTCTTCCAACTTGATATAAATTTTGAAAATGGTGGTCGTAATTCATTTAATAAAGGTTTTTCTTAATGAATGTAGAGTTTAAGATTGGTTGATTATCTGGAGATATATATATATATATATAGTGTGTGCACACACACACACACACACACACACACACACACAACTATTTAAATTTTGCACTGCCATTCTGCTTGCCTGAAGGTCATGGTAATTTGAAACTTAAGTAGTGACCTGAACTTTGTCACTTTCTGTGATGGGATCTGGGAAGCCTAATTGTTTTATTTCTTCTTTTTTATTTTTGTTAGTTTTTTTTTTTTTTTTTTTTTTTTTCTTTTTAAAGTTTTCCTTTGGTTACCTTTTGGTTTTCTGTTGGTTTTTACCAATACTTTTGATTTTATATTGTGTGTATGTGTGTGTGTATATATATATATATATATATATATATATATATATATATATATATATATAGTTTATGGGGAACGTGCCAGAGGTGTAATGGATTGTGGCAAGCTATGTACACTGGGTTACATGTATTTAGTACTCTTGAAAAGTGTGGTTTATTCTAAGCAAACCTTTGCCACGATAATCAAATCATATGTGCAGCTAGAGCTGTTGGACACTCGTACATCAAGATGTCAAGAGAGTCCATCATATTTTCTTATTTTCACCTTTGTTTTTCTTGTTTTCTGACTTTTTACCTTTCCTTCTTCATAACTTCTACCTCCCACCTCTCTCTTACTTTTTCAGTTATTTTGCAATTATTGTTATTATTTGCAATATTTACATTGTTCAGACTGTTGTCTCATCTTCATTGCCATATTCACAATGTTTCGGCTGTTGTAGGCTCTGACCTTCTTTAGGTGAATGGAATTTCAAACTGCACCCTTTATTTCGTCCACTAGGGTAGATTGTTCTAGTTCCATGTGCCATGCCTCTTCTGGATGTCTCAGTATCGGTTATCTCCCTTTAACTCAACTCTGAAAGTTTTTGTTTACCTCCACTGTAGCCAGTTATTGAACCCTCGACTATTTGGGTCGAGTCACTTGAGTCAACCAACACTTTTATCCACTGGGCCATGTGTCCTTGAGAACAACTGTCCGAACAATGCAAATAGTGCAAATATTTACAATACCTCATCTCGTTTATATAGACAGATAATGTTATTATATATTGATTATTGGAAAGCATGTTTGATTTTGGTTTCGGCTAGAAATGAGACCTACTACACTGCTCCTGTGTAACATCCATTGGTACACAAGAGCAGAATAATAATAGAGCTGCTTTAACCACTAAGTGTGTCAGTTGCAAGCGGTTGTGTCTAGCATAAAAGAACAGAAATATAAGCAAAGTCATTGTCTGTGTTGGCAAAATGAACAAGAAACCAGGAGGAGGAGAAAAAAAAAATATTAGCTATTAGCAGTCAGCTTTTTAAAAAATTGTATTGAGTTAGACAAAAGCTTGTTCTATGGACACTTAAATCGATCCCTGGAAACGGTTCTGATAAAGGGATAAATACCAGAATGGTTGAATTGCAGAAAAATGTCATTCATATTCTGTTGGAATCTTGCAGTATTCCCATGTGGTTGCAAGAAAAAAAGTTCTTCATTGTTGTAGAATATGTTTGTAAAAGGTTACAAAGAACAGTTATGTTAAAAAAGAAATGTAATGATGTTAGTGCAGGTAAAAAAAAAAAAAAAAATTGGATAACTATGACTTGTGTAGGCATCAATGTGTCAAAAAATATTGTCAAAATATTTTTTGGAAGGTCTTTAGATTAAAGATCATGCTGTTTGACACCCCCAGCCCCACCCGACAAGCATGTTATTGATCATAGGGCTGCAACTACACTATGCAAAGTAATATTGCTGCAGTTTCAATAGCAAGTAGGTTTTATAGTACAACTGGTCTGAATTCTTATCACTTTGGCCTGCAGGTTGGTAGGGGGTTTCTGTTCATTAACCTCTTTTTGTTTACTGAACACCTACACTAGGGTTCAGCATCCCTTTTTTTTTTTTCATTATCTACCTGTTGCTACATGGTGCCGAATGCAAAGCAGATTCTACTCAGTTTTGAATTCAGATTTGTCTCCTAGACTGGATGCTACTCAAGGCTAGAGTGCCCAGAGGTGGGGGAAGAATATGGGAAGAGACAAATTACAACTTTCAAAGGCATAGGTGCAAAGCCAACGCAAACTATCTCAGTCAAAACTTTGCTCACTAAATTCCATTTTCAAATATGGCAATAGCCATATCTGAAAATTCCTTCAATCATGACAATAATGGCATATTGCTTTTTATAATGATCCATGTTGTATAATTTTTGTTAAAAGAATAAAACCTGGTTGATAATTGCTTATTGTTTTCTCAGTTTAAGGTGAGCCACAAGAAAGTTGTGTATCTAAAATTTTAGGTTTACCTTCAGGTAAACATTGTGCATAAGCAGATGACTGTGAACATCAAAATATAATTCATCATCAGAATGTGATTAAAATGAATATGAAATCTAAGTTAGTTTTACCAGTAAATATTAGGTTGGTGCAAAAATAATGACGTAATAATGTCGTTTTTTGACGTATTGACGTCAAAAAACGACATTATTACGTCATTATTTTTGCACCAACCTAATATAATCTATTTTAAATTGTTGTTATGTATTGCTGACATGACTTAACTATCTTCTACCATGTTGGATTTTGCTTTCAAACAAAAAGTGGCACTTTTAAAACACGTGCTACTTAAAATAAATTTTCTTTTCTCATATCCCTCATGATGTATCAAAAGTGTGAACCCAATGTGAATTTTGATTTTTATACATGAACAACAATAGTAGCCAAACTTTATTTGCATAATAGGAAAAATGATCAATAAAGTTAATAGCTATAAAATGCCTTTCCTTTGTTTACAGGAAAAATTGTTGCCAAAATATATGAAATTTAAATAATGTATAACTTTGTTTAACATCCTGGTACAAGGTATACTTTTCAAAAACTTTTCCAAAATTATTGTCATCATTGTTATTAATATTGACATTCATCTTAATTTTGAGTTACTTTTTATTGCAACTTATTTTGGTTGTCAGTCTACAGTAGTGAGCAAATGCAGATTCGAAATACTAAAATTTAAGTCCTGATAGCTTGCAGTCTGAGTAAGTTGATTGATATAACAAAAAGCAGCCATAATTAAGATGAAGGAAAAAAAATGATAAGTTAAAATTTGTTGACAATATTTCATCTAAAAATAAAGATATTGTTGCTACAAAATTAATGTTGAAAATAAAACTTATTGAATATCAGGAATCATTATGATGAATTTGGAATACTAAGCTACATGTGTTTAAATTTATGTATTTGTTGTACAAATAAATTAGAATTAAACAAAATAATTAACTCTGAGAGAATAATGATTACTTGAAAGCTGATAAATTCAAAGTTATATATTGTGAACTTTTAAGTGTGTGTGTGTGTGTGTGCCTGTATACATTGTGCACACAAGTTTGTTCCTGTTGCTTCACTGATAGTAAGATGATCAAATTTCAAACCTACATTGTTCATTTAAGATATTACATTTATTAGAAAATGTATTAATATTTAGTTTCAATACAAGAGTCACAAAAATGACTTCAAAAGACTGCACATTCTGGCTGATACTCTTTTCCTGTTATCCCAGGGTTGTTGCCAGAAAGTGAAAATAGCCAATGTGATACAGATGTTCATTGCAATTTCATTCAAATTGTGTGTGCATCTATGTATTTTGGAATGTGAATATGTATATTTTAATTCAGTGAGATGTGTAAGTATTTCTACAAATTTAAAAACTTACAAAATTAATTTTATATAAGGAATAATTTCAGTAAGCTTATATTTTATTTTGTTGTTTTTATTTTTATTTGAAAAGTTAACTGGATTTTCACAGAAATTTTGCTGTTTTTCCCCCCCTCTAATTCCACTAGTTCGATAAACTAGCAGAGTGAATAAACAACCAGGAAGTCTTAAAGAAAATGGCAACAGGAAGAACACTTCTACTAAAGACAGCTGGAATGCCTTGGACGCATAATGAGGAAGGAGGGCTTGGAAAACTTAATCCTCACAGGGAATATTGAGGGCAAGGGATATAGGGGAAGGCAAAGAGCTGCTTACCTGATGAGATTGCATGAATGGATGGTAGAACAGCAGTATTCTAAGCAAAGGGAGAAAAACTGCTAAGAACCATATGAGATATGAAGTTGTGGAGAGTCTATATCTTGAAGGGACACAGCACATAGAAGAAGCTGGACATTTATTTTGTGACTATCTCCACACCAGCAGGTTTGAGGTACTAATAAATAGACATCAGTAGTGATATCAATAGATATAAGTATTGAAATAATTATCTATAAGATACTAAAGTTCTCTTACTTGGTAAAAGAAAGAAAAGCTGATTATTTTTTTTTTTTTTTATTTCACAGCCATAAACACATGTCAGCTGAAGAGACACTTTGACTTGAGTTTTCTTTCTTTTTTATTCTTCTCTCTAACTTTACGATTTTATTGTTCAATCCAAGGGTTGGGGTGTCCACACTGAATGGGGAAAAGAATGTATTATTCCAATGTCTGATTTTAAACTCAGTCAAATTGTGTGTTTATGTGGGTATGTGGTTACATTAAATGACACAAGCTCATGTAAATCACTCCTGTACAAAATGGACATATATACATATACATTTCATAGATACATGCAAAATCATGTGCAGTCATGTTGCGTGACACACAGTATTAGCTCTTCTTTTTAATATAGAATATTAGTTTATCCATGCAATTAAAAATGACAGCATATGTTATTAAGCCCTTACCATTATTAGGTTCACACATATGACCCCTTAATGATATTTTTCCAATTATTATATTAATATGTAGTAATTCTAAGGCAATCAGTTTATTACATAATAAAAATTATCTCCTATTTTATGTCCACTAACATTATTTTACCCATAAGGGAAAACAAAAAAATAACATTTTAATTACTTACTATTACTAGATTTTAGAATTGACTATTTAAGCCCCCTCCCCCCACTACCTGTTATATTAACATGATATTTTGGGGATCAGTTTAGTACTTAATAACAATGAGAAAAGTTATCACACACTTATGTTCCGTAGAATCTTTTTTTAATACTTGTTTATCCAGCTCATAAAAATTATAGTGTAGTTTGTAAAGTCCTTATTTCAAACTTTTCATGTGTGCTCTTCAAATATATTTTTTTCTCAATTATAATTGTAGTTGGTCTTTCACCTTTTGGGTTTGTAAACATTTTTAAGTTTTTCTTTTATAAAACACTGCTACCTAGTGTCACTAATACAAGGGACAATCATCTGAATATATAAATACTGTAATTAATCAGGAAATTATTTACAGTAATGACATTGTTCGGACTATTGTCCTCATCTTTGTAATATTCACAATTTTTTGCCCGTTGTACGCTTTGGTCTTTCAGGTGATTGGAATTTTGAAACGAATTCGTTATTTCACCCACCGGGGTAGAATGTTCTAGTTTCATGTGTGACACTTTATCCGGATATCTCAGTTTCAGTTATCTCCTTTTTAACTCAACTCTCTAAGTTTTTTTTTTTTTCTTTTCTTTTGTTCACCTCTACTATGGCCAGGTATTGAACTCGCAACTCTTTGTGTCAAGTCGCTGGATTACCAACTCTTATCCACTGGGCTATGTGTCCTAGAGAAATGTCATGAATATGACAATCAAACTGAGGACAATATTCCAAACAATGTAAATACTGTAAATAGATACAATACCTCATCTCAGAAAGATATAATCAGGAAACATCTAACAATTTCAAAATGTAACTTGTTAAAGACCTGAAAATAAAATTTGCATACACATTATTATCTAAAAGTCACTTGCTCTCAATTTACCCAGATATTGCAATACAAGCAGAGTACCTCTAAAAAACAAAAAAAAAATGAAGGGGATCAATTATGCCTTGGGTCAGAGTATTTGAGTACTCTAATGAGGATCAGTGTGTTCTGGCTATGCACTCAGTAAAAAGTCATACACATGCACACCCACATGAGAAAGTGCTGGAAAGTTATCAGCCTGATCTGCATCTGAAAATTTGCATTTGCATAGTAGTTTATGTGTGGAAATACAGATAACATATACTGAAATTATATAACTTAGTATTAACTATGACATAATAACAAATTCTTCATGTGTACCCACATTTCTTAAGAGAAATAAACTTAATTACTGTTAGTTTTATTATTTATTTCTTTTTCTTTCGTTTCAATATGTCCAGTGAAAGGATTTTTTTATTTTTTTTATTTTCAACTGTTTATAATTTTGGGGCTCTACACTGCATCTCCCATTTCATATTTTATTGATATATGAAACAAATACTTATTGAAATTGATGCTTTCATATTTGCTGAATGATTGTATCTACTTGTGCTGTCAGAATGAAATCCATCTCTCTTTCTGCACAGATACAAACAAATAGCATGTATGAAATTTCCTAAATTTCTAAGTCTCAAATTAATAGCATCACAGCAAGTTTATCAGGTTGATTTGATGGATAAAAGGATTCATATTTTCAGAGCTGGTAAAAGTTAAAGCACTGGAGATTGCAATAATGATTGGCAGATACAACTAAATTGGAAAAGTTCAATGTTCTTGGGAATTTCCAATTTTGGTTTGATGATGGCAAGTTTAGGACTTCATCTCACCAATCTGTGTCCTGTATCAAGAAATGTTATAGAAAATCCAAGTCAAGCTATGAATTTTTTTAGATGGTGTGTAAGTGAGGAAGTTTTAAAAGCATTGACAAACTGACCTCTTGCCCCCCCCTTCTTTAAAAAAAAAACAAACAACAAAAAACATCTATAATGACAATCTGAATGAAATGGACAATAATACATGACAACCAATTTTTTTAGACAGTACCTTCAATGGACCTTGAGCTGAAGCATGGAAGAGAGGTGGCTACTAGCAGAAATTCTTTTCACAGGGTTGAGAGATCAACAGGTCAAAGGTTGTCATATTTTGGTGTAGGATTAGTGGTGCTGAAATTGTGAACTCTTGTTAAGTTTCAGATAGTGTTAAAATGACAAGTTCAGCATTAATTATTTGAAGACACATTGGGTGTGTGTGGGGGGGATGCATATTCTGGCCAGTGTGGTTATTGTTTGTTCCCGGGTAAAAAAACACGATTTTGAAAGTTTTTTTTTTTTTTTTTTATTTTTTTTTTTTTTTAAGACAATCAGTACCTCCTCAATTTTAAAATCTCTTTGATTTGGTCCTAAAAGTAAGTTTAATCTATAGTTTAAAAAGAAGTTCTTGCTTTTATCATTCATTTTATAATAAGTATAATATTAATAATATAATAAGTATGCTTTATTGACAAAAATTTTTCTCTAAGCGTACCTTAGTGTGAGGTAATGGTTGGTGAAACTAGCTGACCATTAATACTGAATAGTGAGTTTGATTCTCATTGGATGCAAAATTCAACATTAAATAACCAAACAAGAGTTTACATGTCATAAAATCAATCAAGCAAATATTTCAGAAGTTAACTTTAAATGTTTTGTTATTTGAATAAATGTTTTCATTTTATTGTAGGCTCAGTAAAGGAAGATAATTGCAATAAAATTGATGGATCGGATGAATTGAGTTTAAAAATATGATATGAGCATTTAAATTCCAACCCGTTCTTGTATTTTTAATTCACTATTATTAAGCAATTTAAGCAGGTTCCTCAATTTCTTTACACTTTTTTTTTTTTTTTTTAATACAGTTGAGTCACTATATAAACTGTTATAGTGTAACCCGGATATAAGAGAGATTTTCTCTGGTCCCAAATTAGAGCCATACTTACCTAAACAAAATAGACCAAACCCGGATATAAGACTTCATCTCCGGTCCCGACAACTCCCTTATATCCGGGTTACACTGTATATTTCTATATAAATATGGTCCTGGAAGACCCATGTAATTAATGAAAAAAAGTTTTCTGCTACATAAATTTCTATAAATGTATTGTTGCTTGTTCACTTGCTATTTTCAGTTCTTTATTAGATATTTTTTTAAACTAATATTTGGAACAGATATATAAAAAAAAAAAAAAAAAAAAAGGCCTAAAAATAAATTAATTGAATGCTCTCTTCACTGCTGTTTACTTGTAATTCATGAGATAATTACTTGTGGATAAAAAAAGATCTCATGTTTTTTTGTATCATGACACTCGACTGATATTTCCACTTCTCATGCTGGAAGAAAAAAGATTAATGTTGAAATGGATTATTAAAACACGTGTTGGTGTTAAGAAGAGTATAATTTTAGTAATTGTTTTCGTGTTGAAAGTAATTTCTAAATGAAACATAAAATCACAATTAGATTACGAAATTTTCTCTTTCAATTATTTGTTGGGTGGGTCGACGATTTGGGTGTGCATTTATATGCCACATGTATTGTAATCAAATGTATTTACAATTGTAATTCATGTATGTGCGCAAGATAGGCATACAGAAGAAATGGATCGAATATATATGGCTAGGATTTTTTTGGTTAGTCAGTACATGCAGAAATTAAATTTAGGGAAACAGAATCGTATTTGGAGATCGGAAATGTTCAGGTAAAGAAAAGAAAAGAAAGTTCTTATAGCTTGTTGACAATGTTTTACTGTGCAAAATCTGTACTTTGTTTACGATCAACATTATTGGTGCGCCGAAAACATTTGGGAAAAAGCGTATGTACAACAGTTCCCATCTTTTTTTTTTTTTTTATCCGTGGTGCATATATTTCAATGGAACATTGTTCCAAGACCTCGTGCGCATTCACCAAGAAAGAATATTGTCAAAAAAAAAAAAAAAAAAAATCCGTCGTAAACACTTATGATAAATATCGAAAATAACCAGAATAAAAGATTGAAAGGTCATTAGGTTAAATAAAATACAACAAAGCTGCTGCTAAATAGATAGAAAATTTCATTACCGTAACCTCAGCAAAGGATTTTATTTCTTCCCCCCATTTAAACTAAAAAAAAAAAGAAACACTAAGGCTTCTCTTTGGAATTGCCAGCATCACTACTCTTGCGTTTAGGAACAATTAGATAAAAAAATTCTTTGTTTCTGGGGTTGGCTGCTGATAATTTAGAACCTTGTAAAAGAAAGAGGTTACCCATGTACTGGACAATTCTTTCTTGTGAAAGAAAGAAATATATGTTACGGTCTGTTGTCAGTTCTTATTTTTGACATCCTTAGGCTTCATTTATTCTGGAGAATGGACGACATAAAAAATGAATTTTTATGTATCGATCATTAAAAAACGAAAAACAACTAATAAAATAATTTATTTTCAATATATGCAGAGAAACTAACTTAACATCATTCCTTGCAGCAGGGAAAAAATAATATTTTATCTCTTTATCTATCTATCTATATATATATATATATATATATATATATATATATATATATATGAGAGAGAGATGCTAAAAATAAACTCAACTTAAGCGATAGTTTTGGTGGTATTTGCCAGGCGGCTGGTTCACACGATCGTCGTCACGAAGGCGCCTCGTCATATTTACCTTTAGGGTATAAAGGCGGGAAAAAGGCCAAGCCTGATGTTGACTTGATTCAATACTTTTTTTTTTTTCTTACTCGAAATGGCCAATACGCTAAATATTTCCTTTGTTCCTTATTATTAAGAAAGCACTAAACTTAAAAAAAAAAATAATGACTGAAAAAAAATATTTTCAATCGTATTTTTATTTCAGTGATTGATCGGCTGCCAGTATTTTCTTCATAATGTTTGTGGGATGCGCTGTTGAATGAATGATGCCATATGGTTTAAAAGTTTACTACTTTGTTTTGATACAAAAAGTCATAAGGCATGGCAGCATCCAGTGAGTATCGAACTCCATATTGACAATTAGTAATAATGTGCGACACCAGTTTCCTATCTGACCCTCACTTGTAAGGCAACTTCTTTTTATTTTTTTAAATTTTTATTTTATCAGTTTTTATTTATTTTTGCAATATTTATTCAGGGGTGGTGGTGGTCACCCAGTTTGAATCGTCCGTTAACTTAAATTAATAATATGTTGACAATTGACATTGATATAGCGGTTTTGTTGTCTTTTCCTGATAAAAAAGAGAAACCAAAAATAAAATATAACTACACAATGATCATAAATTAAAAAAATAAAAATTACCATTGTTACAGATGATTTACTTTTTTTTTTTTTTAGGTTTAAAAAAAAAAAATGCTAGTTAGTATTTTTTTTTTTTTTTTTTTTTTTTTTAAATCAACAAATTTGACTAAATGAATATGAAGATTAAAAATATTTTATTCAGATCAAATTTCATAATTCACGAAAAGGCTTGGTTAAACAGTTTAACCAAGCCTTTTCGTGAATTATGAAATTTTTACAAAGTAAAATTTAGTTTTTTAGTTTAAGTTAAACTAAAAAACTAAATTTTACTTTGTTCAGTCACGTGGTGGTGGTGGGGGGATACTATTATTAGAATCTGTTCGAAAGTCATCTTTTTGGTGTGTATGCACTCGTGGATTTTTCAGATGTGAAATCCCTGTCTATCAAAGTGTGTTTTTTTGTTTTTTTTACCAATTAACAAAATTGAAAAAAAAAAACAAAACAAAATAAACAAACACCTTATATCGGTAGATTTCTAGTTTTTTTAGTCTTGTCATAAAACTAAGAACTCCCTTTTTTTTTCTTTTAATTAAAATAATCCTGAGTTTTTTTTTTGTTTTTTTTTAACCTTTGTTTTGCAATTTGAACATTCCTGGAATTTCAGTATATCGCATAATTTTTGTATTGACCTATAGTAAAAAGAAGGCCTGTTGACTTGGCTTTAAATTTCCTGTAAATTTGATACTTTCTCATATTCAGTTTTCCACTCGTCTCTTCCATAACACTGAAGCAATTGCTAATTGATATTTAATTATTTTCTCAGTTATGGGCTAAATAGCCAAGTAGATAAGGCTCTTTAGCCTTGGGTGGCAACCAGTCTTAAGAGAAGGAAAACTCTGAAATCCAAACTGTAAAAAAAAAAAGACAACAGGAAATTACACCACTATCTTTCCTAAGAATCCATGTCAATTCAAATAAAGAAAAGGAAACTGTAGAGAACCGTGATCATCTGAAGGGACATGGTAGGTTGGTGCAAAAATGTCGTTTTCTCACATAGTAACATATGTGAGAAAACGAGATTATTTTTGCACCAACCTAATATTTAAAAAAAAAAAAAAAAAAAATGCATATTATAGTAGTTAGAGGTAGACTGACCAATAGTGGTATATAATTCCATTGTAATGGTAAGTTAGGGTTGATGTTGTAGTAGTAATCCTGACTTGATATTATTTGAGTGTTTAAAGTAATTACCCCGTTGCTATGTATTTGTATTGTAGGAGGAATCCTTTTTTATATTGAAAACGAAATTAACGTACAACAATAAACAATAAAAACTTGAGATACGCGTTGACATAAATAATAAATTGCAAGAATTTGTATTTTTTATGTCAATTATTAGATTGGTATGGTGTGTGTACTGTAAAATAAAAAAAATGTTCTCAGTGTCTCTTTGTTTAAAAGTCAGTGCTTGGTTTCGTTCCAAAAATTTAGTTTGTGAGGATGGCATTTGACATCGTCTGTTTTCGATCTTCCGGAGTTCTAGCAAACGTGTGTTTCTTTTCTACTGACTACTTGTCTACTAGTCTACAGACCACTGCTATAGGTAGGGTACACTACTTTACTCTCTAGTCTACTCACTACACATGAAATTTCCTTCTTTTATTTCTATCATCACTGATGACAAGGTTGTAGAATGATGAAATTGAAATATCATCATCATTCTAGGCCATAACAAATCCAAGTTCTATTTGTTTGGTCATTGAATTTAGTTGTATAAAGACGTGTGGTACAAGGCCATCTGTAATACTCGATAAACACCGAATCCACTCTTTACAATAAAAGAGCTTAAATATCACTCTGTAGATAGAATAGATAATGATGATTGAGTAGTACAAGTGTTATGGTTCACAAAAAAATCATTTTTTTTTTGTCTGAATGTAAGTGATCTTGTGTGTGTGTGTGTGTGTGTGTGTGTGTGAAAAATACCTTACAAAACGAAACTAGAACCTAATGCCTTGCGATTCCATCCGCTTTTGGTGCATTCTTGGTCAGGTTAACAGGGGGAGATTTATATTCAATTTGTTACGTAGATTGATTGACTTTTTTTAAAAGTAATTTCATTTTATTAAAAAAAAAAAAAAGTTATTTTGATTGAGGTGATTAGACTTTAAACATTTGTCACCAGTCCGTTGTTCTAGCCATTGAGCCAAGATTTACACTTGTGACCTACTGTTTCTGTAGTATCGTCCATCCACATCTTGAGATATTAAATGACATACTTAAAATTTCATTCATAATTTCCTTGCTACTTATTTTAAATAAACTTGCCTTGCTTTTCAAATTGTAAGTGTAAGTGCTGCTGTATTGTCGACTTCAAACTATTGCTGGTTAGGAGAGGGGATAGTAAAACCCGACATAATTCTTTAGTTTCTTTTAAAGCAGTAAGTGTGTAATTAAGTAAGCTATTAGACTACTTTTCATCTTTATTGTTTTGTTTCTAAGGGATGCCTCTTTTATGGTTTGAGTTATTTTTTTAAATTTTTATTTAAAGCTTTTTTTTTTTTTTTTTTTTTTTTTTTAAACGCCAACAGACTTTCATGAGAGGTCATAGAATTTTTTTCTTTCGTTAATAATGAAACTTGACACATGCGGGAGGTGGTCATCTTTAAAGTTTGAATTTCGAATAATTAATTACTGAAACAGATGGCACATCAAGTCGCATTCAGTTTTTTTTATTTTAAAATTTTTATGAGATTTCCAAGTAGTTTCCTCAAAGCTTTTAACAATTAATTTCTGCCAATTTAAAGTTTTTACAGCGTTCTAAAGAAAAACCCATAAAAAAAGATCTGATGAAAAACTGACTTCAGTATCTGTCTTTGAATTCTTTTTTTTTCCTTAAGTTAAAAAAGAAGGTAAATTGTAAATAAAACCAGTTTCTCTGCTTGCTCTTCATACGATTTTTTGTGAGATTCCGTCAACAAAAAGAAAGAGACGTTTTTCTTTCTGTTTCGATAGTTTATCTCTCAATATTGTTCTGAAAATAACTTTCTTAGCAAAAATAAAATAGTTAAGTGAAAAAATTTTTTCTTATAAAAAAAATTCTTTCTGGAATCTCTTCAAAAACCAAGATTTATCACAATTATAGATTTTTTTAAACTGGATATTTCTTACATGAAAAATATTTTAATTATTAAAATATTTTTTTGTTTTTTTAAGTAGTATTAAAATTTAATACTACTTAAAAAAAAAAAAAAAAAAAAAAAAAAAAAAAATTCCCATTCCAATTGTGTGTGGATGGATGGTTATGGGTTGGAATCAGGAAATTTTGTTTTCAAATACCAATTATAAAACTAAAAAAAGTAACTTATAAACGTCATAACGCAACTTTGATAGTCGCGTAGAAATTAGAACATTTAGAAACTATTTTCAGTATTTTCTAAGTTGGAAAATCGGGAAACTTGATCTCTAAAATTTAAAAAGTTTGTAATATGAGATACAGAAAAAATTCATTTGCCCATATTCGTAACAACCTCTCCTATTTAAAATAATTAAATTATTTAAAAAAAAAATATCTTTTTATAATTTTTTTTTTTTACACGTTCAATATATTTTCTTAGACTAACACCGAACTAATGCTGTCTTTGAGACATTAGAAAGAAATCTACAGTACTTGTTAAATGTTCCTTTTCGTTCTTTTTTTTTTTTTTTTTTTTTTTATACACGCTTCAGGAATCTTTTTAGAACCTTAGCAGTGGGCCTTGCCCTTGACCCTATCGAAAATAAGTAGTACTAAGTAAAACTGCATTTTTATTACCTTTTTTATTATTTATTTTTCTTCATTCTTGGAATTGGAAGTGAGAGAAGTTGATTGCGTTTTTGGTTTGGAGGAGAGAAATTGAAGACGGCACCCAAGTTTTGCATTAAAATGTTTATCGCGCAATATTATCGAAATTTTCCGTTTGCACTTTTTCTGTTCTGTCACTTTCTTTTTCAACAAACCTCTAAGAGTTCTAAAACAAGGGCCGGTGAGGCGGGACAACGGCGAGTGTTGTTATGAAGAGGATGGCGTTGTTGGCGACCGGGTTTCTAGCTTGACCGACTTTACATACGACAGCATGACGCCACAATATACAAGGTGCGATTGATAAATTGTCGTCTAAATTACGCACCAAAAAAAAAAAAAGAAGGTAACGGTGACTTCTCATTTTAACAGATAGATGTACCAAAATTACATAAAAATATCTTGAAATACTAAAGAGTAAATTTATTCAATAAAATCGCCATTGGCTTCAACCACAGCCTCTAGACAACTTCGGAATTTCCTGTATCCCTTCTGGACGATCTTCTTGTTTAAGTTGGTGAATGTTGCCATAATCCTTGCCTTCAATTCATCTTTGTGGTCGTAGAAATTGTCTGACAGCTATGACAAGGTTCTCCTGCTTGTGTAGCATGGTGCAGTCCTGTTATCAGACGCAGGGTCTTCCAGCAGCCCCCTCTTGACCCAGGGCAGCACTACCTCTTCAAGGCACCTCAAGTCTCCATGTTGAGTCTGATGCCCTGTGGGGAAAATGAATAGAGGCATAACGTCGCCATCACTAGTGATCACTCCAAACACCATGATGTTGGCTGGATATATCATCCAACTCTTTACAAATCCTCTGCACTCTCCTCGGATTGACACCTGAACACTGCTGAAATGTACATATTGGAGCTCCTGGCACTATTGCTAAGAAGTACAGCATGCAACGTGCATATGAGATTAAAAATATAAAATGGTGACAATTTACCCATCGTATCCTGTACATACATTTGATGTGAGTTTACTTACTAGGAAAGTCAATGTTTTCACAAATTTCATATTATTAAACAACTATTATTAGTAAAAAGTTCAGGATATTTACTGTATCAGTTTTTAGCTTTCTATTTGCACTTAGAAAAAAAAAAATATTGATAATTTTTTCTGTGGGTGTCACATAGGTACACCCCCCAAGAAACAACTGCCGCCCCCCCAATAAACAGTGATACCTAAAGTTTAAGATGCATTTTTAAAAATGAAAAATCTTGAAGCTTCTATTTTAGCCTTAATTTTGATCTGATAGATTAAATTTAATATTTTCAATAAGCAGAATACTTTCCTGTATTTCAAAACAAAACTAATTTAAATTGACTGGAAGGAGTATTTTTTTCTGGGTAAAATCTTTAAAATCGTTCACATTGAGAAATCTTTCAATAAAACAATTCTCTTTGTCAAAGATAATCTTTAAAAAAAATAAAATATACTTTTCTGAAATGTTATTTGACGAACATAACTGATTTAAAGTTTAATTAATCTGACTGAAACATTATTTTCGTTTAAGATATTGCAGAATTTTTTAACACAGGTGGGTGTTTTTATAAGGTGTTGACAGCTTTATTAACTGCCTGGTATTTTGTGAAATTTATATAAGGAGCTGATAATTGTAATAAAATTACTTGACAAATACAGTGTAAACACTTTGTTATTCTTTTTCTTTTTTTTAACTACCTTGTAATGTTAAAAATGTAAGAAAATATTTTAAGCATTGTAATATTTTATTGAATTTTAGGTACTTTGACTTTATAGCCTTATCTATGAAGATGCTTGTTGAGAAAATGTTAGAAAATTACCAAGAAGTTTTAATTTTACTATAGGTATCCTTTTTTATTTTCTGATAACGTTGTGTATAGACATTTAAAATCTACAAGTTTATGCTCATAAAATAAATTCAATTTTTTTTTTTTTTTTTTTTTTTTTTAAATACCTAAGAGGGGAGGGTGTCCTTGAATTATAGTGAGCTTTTCATTTATGATTAGCAAATACATTTTAATTTAATAACAATGTCACTTGACTGATACAAATTTTATAAGTCAACACAAAAAACAAGATTTTTTTTCTTAATATTCACTGTTGCTCTCTCTCTCTCTGTTTACATTTGTAACACCAGTTTCTTCATTTATTTTCTTATTGCTCAATTCACTTGCTGTTTTTTTTTTTTTTTTTTTTTTAATTTTGCTCAGATCTCTAACATTTTTAGAGGCACTGTTTCTTGTTTTTTTCACTGTTTTAAAGTTTTATTTTTTTTTTTTTTTTAGTGGGGTGTGTGATTGTCCTATAATCACTGTTAAACATTTTACAGTTTCCATCATTGTATGCCTATCATACAATTATTTGCTTCTATTTTAAGGATATATTTTTTTTTTATTACTTACAGCAATCTTTACCTGCTTGAAATTATGGAATATATTTACTTGTGATATATTTTAGCAACATTTATGTAGCTTAAAGTAAAAATTACTGCAAATTCTTTCAATGAACTAGAATACCTATCTTTTGTTTATCAATAAAAAATATTCTTTAACAAATACCACTATTTTACTATTTACTGCAAACCAAATTAACACACATTTTAGCACAACAGCAATAAAAAAAAAATAAACAATTTTTATAACCAGCATTATAGCAATAAAAATAAATGAGTTTGTTATATTGATATCCTTTCAGTTTACGAAACTATTTAGAAATTATAATATCTAGAAAATAAAAATCATTGCTTTATAAAAGCTTGAGGGGCTCTAGCCTAAAAGATAATCCAGCCCTGAGTATTTACCATTTATCTTGAAAATGTTAGCAACATTGGTTGCTTGATACCAATTCTATTGTGAAAACATCAACTTGCCTAATAATATCCGATATAGTCTAGAGTTTCCCCCTCACACATTGACAATGTTGAAATCCACACACTTAACTGACTACTATATACTCAGTTGCTGATGTAAACCTTCTTGCCTTTCATTCATAAGCAATTCTTTGGGTGATGTATTTTAGTTTGGCTTTGTCTGGTGAAAGTCTATTATAGTAGGATGTTACATGAGATTTAAACTTACTAATACTTGCTTGATTGACTTCATAATTTACTTGTACTGTGTGTGTGTGTGTGTGTGTGTGGAGAGACATGCATCCTATAATGGATCTATTTAGATGTTTGTAATGTTAATCCTGATACTTGTTATTGTTAATGTTTCAAATATTGTACTTTATGGCTTTATTCAGGTAGAACAGGTCGTTATATAATAATGATAATTCTTCAGATTTAGATGAAAATTGTGTGTGCAATAGTTTTATTCATGTATTGAGAATAAAAAAAAATAAAACAAAAACAATACAGACAAATGCACATATGCATGCACAGGTGTATCTGCATACTTGTAAGAATTCAGTTGCTTTTTATTTAGTAAAATTTTAAAAATTATTTTTATGTCTGTGTTTGAGTTGCTATCTGTTAGTTTCTTAAACAGTGAAATTGATGACAACAGGCCTAAATTGAGATGCAAATTTGATTCCTGTCAGAGGCACATTTTTTTTTTTTTTTTTTTTTTTTTTTTTAGTAGGACTCAATTTAGGCCTCGTAATTTCACTGATTAAAAAAAAACAAAAAAAAAACAGCAACACAAACTTGTGTACCCACTAAAAATCACATTTATAGTAGTAATAAATCCTTAAGCCCCCCCCCCAAAAAAAAACACACACATACACATGGTACCTTTTTTGACATACACCTCCTCCTATATTCACCATACATATGATCACTCCCAATTTCTCTTTCTCTTGCACTTTCTCAATTTCAGTCACTTTATTTTACTGCTATTAAGTCTTTCATGCATTCACTCACAGGTCTCTCCCTGTTTATGTAATCAGCTTCCTTGAGTACGGGTCAGTGGCAAACTAGAGGTTTGATATTCTATATGCGAGAAACATTGTGGCCAGATTTCTGTTGCGGAAATCTACACTCTCTTCATGGTTATAAATTATCAAAACACTTGCAGCCAGATTTGTTTGCTGAATGAAAATTAAAACTTTAAATAAAACAAACAAAAATAAACTCATTAAAAATATTTACACATGAAGACAGGAAACTTTAAAATTGTTTTTCATGTGTCAATCTTTGAAACCCTGATTTTTTTTTTTTTTTTTTTTTTTTTTTTTTTTTAATTTAATTTTTCCCTGAATGAAATTATTTCCAAATTTTTATAGAAATCCCCCCCCCCCCCAATATCTTATGGCCAAATTTGGATGAAGCCTCTGCTTCCTCTCTAAAAATAAAAATAGTTGTTGATAAACACTCAAATTTATTTTGAATGACTTTAGAAAGTTAGTGAATGCATCCTGAAAAATACATGCAAAAAAAAAAAAAAAAAATTGCTGAGCATATTTATCAATTTCAAATAGTAATTTTAAGGATGAGTCCATTTTTGTCATGTCAAATAATTTTGGTTGATTCTGCAAAAAGAAAGTATCAGTAATTGAAACACTTGATTTATCTCTTTTAACAAGTGATCTGATTAAAGATTAATTATCAGTTACACTAACAGATTTTTGAAAGTAAGACTTTCAAGTATGCACTTACCAGGGTACACATACGAATTAGGCATAAATACAGACCTCAGTACTTAAGAGTATGATAACATTGACAATTTCTCTTATTTTTAAACTACACACACACACACACACACACACACACACACTGATAACCTGATAAAGCATGGACAATGTTTTTTGCTGACAATGTCAAATAGTAAAAATATCTCAATAACTCCACCCCTCAGATGTTTTTATTTCCTCATTCTTTAATTTTACCCCCCCCCCTCCCCATCTCTTCCCTTTTGTCACTTCTCTTGTTTTCCTTTCCTCTATGCTTCACTTTTCTTCTCCTCCCCCTTCTCTTTTTATGCTTTTCTGTTTTCTTAATTCTTTTAAACTTAATATTTATTCATTTCTTTTTTGATTGCTGCATCCAGTTATAGAGTAAGACATGTCTTATGGAGTCTCATGATTCATTCAAGCTACTTTTTGATTGATATTTCAAACATATTTCCAGAGTATATTTTTTCTGTAAAAATCATCCGCTCTTTTAAATATAAACAGGCACACACGGTGATGTGCTGAAAAGTTCTTTACCTGACCAAGATACCTTTTCCTCTTGTAATGTTTGGATATTGGGAAGTGTGTTGCAATGATAACTTTTCAATACTCTTTCTCACACACACACACACACATATATATATATATATATATATATATATATATATATATATTTATTGGTAGTAGTACTTCACCATCTACAGAATAGTCAACTGTAATTTCACCTATCAGCAAATCACTCATGATTGAAACATTTAGATTAAAACTTTGTTGCAAAATAAAATAAGCCTCTAACAGTAGTAATATTTTGAAAATCTAGACAAAAATAATTTAAGTGTTATCTGATGTGGAAGAGAAAGACTCAAATAAAAAAGAAGTTTCATTCATTGAATGCATTTAATTTTTATTGTTGATCTGCCAAGTCAAATATATTTCTTTATTAGGGAGGCAGTTGCAATCCTTTTATCATTAAATGACCTTATTGGCATACAGTAAAATGTGCCCTTCCCACCTTGAAAAAGGAATGCTCAAAAAATTTTATTTATGTTTTTATATTAGGGGGAAAATTACTTTGCATATTTTTATTGCTTGCAGAATTCACCCTATCTGCTTAACAGACATACACCTAGATATATCAGAAAAACTGCAACCTAATGAAAAATGCATTTTTTCACATAGTATATATTCATTTTTCAATATAATCTCTTTGTCTGTCAAGGCACTTAATTTAGTAGTGAATAATAACAACATAGATCACTATACTAGACATATCAGTTAAAAGCTACATATCAACCTAGAATTATTGATCCATTTTCATATATATATATATATATATATATATATATATATATATATATAGAGACACACACACACACACACACACACACACACAAAAGTTTCATTGAAAACTATCCAAATGTTCCATGGATTAGTGCTTTTGGCTAATCTATTAGTCATCAAGGATATTTTTTAAACCAAATATGTAGATTTTTTTTTTTTTATATACAGTGCTTCACAAAAGTAAGTGAACCTTTTAAGATACAATTAAAAATTTTTTTCTTGTTTCCAGATAATCAACAAATCTTAATTAAACTATATATTCATTAAGAAAAACCTTTTATTAAATGAATCACTACCACTTCATCATAATTTATATCAAACTGGAATGAAAATATTAATTATAAATTAAGATGTGCAAAAATAAGTTAACCCTTCCATTTACACACCTTATTTTTGTTTTACATGTTTACCAGTTCAAATAATTTTTTGTTCATGTGTACAATGACATGTGCTTATTTTTTTTTGGTAAGCTGTGTATACAGCAGTCATCAATATAACGCATTGCAAAAGGGTGCAATTAGACACTAAATTTAAAAAAATATGCCAAATTAAAAAATTTGTGAAGCTTTAAAAAAAAGCGCATAGTTGAAACCCTTAATGATGGAGAAGGCTATCAAAATGATTTGGAGTACATATCTTTACCATGTGATAAATTATTTATAAATGAAAAGCCTTTGGTATGACGGCATCGCAATCATGAAATGGCTGTCTGTGAAGAAAAACTGTAAGAGTAAGTTCTGATGTGACCTGGGGTTCTCCAAGACTTTCTGGCTAATGTTAGAATCAATGTGCACACATCTACAGTGAGATGAAATCTGAATGATGCCAGTCTTCATGGCAGAATGCCTAGCAAAAAGGCCACTGCTGACAAAAAAGCAAAAACAATATTGGCTCAACTCTGCTAAAGCTCATATTAATAAAGTAGAAACATTCTGGCAAAAGGTTTTATGATCGGATGAGACCAAATTTGAGCTTTTTTGGAGGAACAATAGATGGTAGGTCTGGTGTGCTTTTAATACAGCTTTTGAAGAGAAGAATTTGGTACCAACAGTTAAATATGACAGCAGTAGGATTATGATTTAGTGGTGCTTTGCAGCTGGAACAGGTAAAATAGTATGCATTGACGGCACAATGGACTCTGCAAGATACCAATCGATTGAATGAAAGTGTCTTGTCCTTGGTTTGAAAGATCTTCCAACAGTACAATGATCTGAAGTATCAAAGCAAATCCACAAAAGAATAGTTTCAAAAAAAAAAAAAAAAAAAAAAAAAAAAAAATTTCAAGTCTTCGAAGTCAAAGTTCTGATCTAAGTACAATTTAAAATCTGTGGTTCAAGTTAAAGAAGGCAGTACACATGCAAGCAACTCAAATAATATCGAGAAATTGTGGGAGTTTTGCCAAGAAGAATGGTCAAAAATTGACACTCACTACTGCCAGAGACTTGAGAATTATAGAAAAAGACTGGTCGATGTTGTCACCTCAAAAGTAGGAGTCCCCAAATATTAACTAAGGGTTCACTTACCTTTGAACATCTTGGATTTTTTTTTTTTTTTTTTTTTTTTTTTTTTTTTTTTTTTTTTATTCCAGCTTGAAAAGTGGTTGTCTTTCATTTAATAAAGTTTATTCTTAATGGATATATAGTTTAAGATTTGTTATCTTGGAAACAAACACACACACACACACACACGATTTTTTAATTTATGAATATGGTAAGCACATTGGTGGAGCTGTTAATAGTTGATATTATGGAGAATTGGATTCATTTTTATTATTTATGCTTTTGTTATTTTTAACTGTTTGGTTATTTTTTTTTTATTTTTATTTTTTTTCTTATGGATGAGGCTATTATGTTCCTTATTTTCCACAAGTTTGTTGCAGACAGTTTGGTAGGTCTTCGTGTGTATTTGTGATTTGTAAAGATTTGAGATCTGTAAAATTTTCTTGATAAGGATGTGGTAGTATATCTGTAACAATTATTATTCATGAATTTATTTTGATCAAGAACACAGTTCTTTAATGGGGAAATGTAAATTCATAAATAATATTGATCCTTTGTAGTTTGGATATTTGCTGGTGAGTTGTTATTGTTGCTGATGAGGTTGGACATTTTAAATATTTTATAATAGATAATTATAAGTAGGATGAATTTACCTGTAGAAACGTTAAGGAATAGACAACCCCAGTTGAACTAAAACATTAATCATAAATGTTGTCTGCTGATGTGTAAAAAAAAAAAAAAAAAAAAAATTTAAACAATCTTTCAAATGTGCTGGAAATGATCAAAAAATTTAATAAAATAAGATAAAAAAATACTTGAGTCTTTCTTAGTAATAACAAACATTTTGATGATAAAACTTTTTTAAGTTTTGGGTCATTTTTCATCATACTATGCTGTATTTTTAGCGAGCAAGTAGAGGTACCTAAATTTTTTTTTTTTTTTTTTTTTTTTAATAACTCTTTTACAGTACATTTGTGTTTTGTGTACTTCTCTTGTCTACTCCTTGTCATGGGGGTGTAGCTGTTTAGTGTTGTCTTCTTTTATATCAACAATAATGGAATGAAAAATATTTAATAGATGACTAATCAGGATTTGTTTATTGAAAAATAAATCACGTCAAATTTTTTTTTTCACCTCAGTTTGGAAATACTGAAATGCAGAAAGAGTATCCACTGTTGCCAGACATTTTGGACGACTCTTAAAATTGCTCCACCATACAATAAATTTAAATTTCTGTCTTCAATGATATCATTTTTTTTTCACCTTTTAATTTTTCCATATGTTTAGGTAACAAGTAACACTCTGTCTCTCTTTCTCTCACACACACACACTAAAAAAACTGATATTTGACCAGAGGTTTTGGAAAGTGGGCTGAGCTGAGAATGTTTTCCTCGCTCACACATATTTCCAACAAAAAATTAAACAGAACTTGTCGGATGTTTTTAATCAAACATGTTTGTGATATTATATTTTCATCACTTTAAATGTTATTTTTAGTGGATACTACTATATTTATTTATTTTTGTCTACTGGCCTGAATGTTTTAGAAATCTTACAGAAGAATTTGCATTCTCTGTCAGGAATTGAACTTATGTCCTTCATGGAAGAGGGAGCATATATATATATATATATATATATATATATATATATATATATATGTGTGTTACTTATTGGAAAGCACCCATTATCAGTGATAGAGCTTACATATTTAGTTGGATTGAGCAATCTAACCAAATTATATATATATATATATATATATATATATATATATATTTTAGAGAGTGGGGGATGAGTTTGAACTACGGCACCAATTTAATACTGAGATACCCTTAAAAGACGAGCCATGTCCCAGCAATTTTTGTCTTGAACTTTTTTTTTTCATTTTAGAACAGCAATACTTAAAGACTGGCCCCCTTCAAAAAGAAAAGAAATCTACATGTATGTCAAAAAGTCAGGAATCAATTTGACTTTGTATTTATATTGTAAACAGCCCCCACCTCCCAATTTAAAATAAAATGTTTTTTGATTCTATAGAGGAAATTCTTCAGAATGCTAAGCAACAAAAATTAGTTGTGAAAATATTTATCTCTAAGAAATTACTAATTAATAATCATGTCGAAAAGTAAAGGATCGTTTTGACATTTACTGTATATATTTTTTTTGTTTTAAGCTATTTTGATTTTATGCTGAAAAAAGCTTTATATTTTTACAGTAATACAATTTCATCCTTTTTACAACATATTCTAAGCTAATAATGTTGTAATGTTTGATTTCTTTTTTTTTAAAATGTTCCACTGCAATGTATCATTGCTAATAATTCTAGTCATCAATCTATGTTAGTTGTCAATCAAAAATATTTGATTTTAAGGATTTTGTTTGTTTTTATCAATTTTGTAAAGAATTTACATTAATATTACTTTTTGCAAATAGACAGCATAAATTTTGCAAATTTAAAAAAATTGCCGTGGTGTCCTTATTTATAAGAGGCAAGGCAATTTTACTAGACTCATTCCTGTAAAGCCTTTAAAATTTGTGTTAACTTTTAGCCGCTGCCTTTTCATTGTTTTAATGTATGGATTAATATTTTTGTTTAGCATGAAAAAAAAAATATGAAAAAATGTGTTTCATTTCATTATTGTACTATTGGCTTCAATCTCCTTTTCTACCCTCTCTTCTTTTTTTTTTTTTTCTTTTTTCTTGCTTGAAGTGCAGATAACCTAAGAACCATGCTTTCATTGAATTGTTCTCATCAGGTAAATTATTGCTATCAGGTGATATTTCTTTCATATTGTTAGTTAAGAAAATGTCAGTATTTTTTTTTTTTTTTTTTTTTTTGCTTTTGTATCTAAATAACATTGCCCAAGGGTGGCTGCATCAGATCCAAGAAATTAGCCTCAAGCTAGCCATGTTAGTTCAGTTCAAATTAAATGAAAATGTTAATTACTCAGTGACAAATTTTTCATTCATTTTGGAGAATTTTATTTCAAATATTCTCTATCATGACTTTGTACGCTTGTGGAGTTTCAATAAAACAAAAAAAAAAAAAAAAATGCTGTTGGTAGAACTGATATGGAGAAGGTGTTTGACAATCTTTAAATAATACTTGGGTCATTCATTGTCTTAAACTCGGTTTATTGCAGACAATATCTTTATTTAAAGATCCCTTTTGTGTTCAGAGATAATTTTTAAAAATTTCTGCAAGTTTCCCCAATATATTATGGAGAGCAATTCAGTATCTATGTATAACATATGAACGCAAAATGTCATATGCATTTGTGTGCATTACACGCACATGCACACACACGTTTTATTTTTATTTTTTTCTAAGAAATGTTTTTATATTTCAAATTTTGAATCTTTTAATTTGATTTACTTATTTTTCAGTATTTTACAACATTTAATTCTGATAAAGTAATCCTAAATGTGCAGAAAAATGTTATGTATATAACAAAATAGAAATTTTTTTAAAAAGATAGAAATAATATTGTTTTTTTCTTATCACTATAAACAATATATTTTGTGGATCCCTGTGTTCGAACCTGTCCTTTTGCATATTGCAAAGATGTACTTTGCTGCTATACTTATTAATTGACTTTCTCTATACTTTTGACTTGCGATGACTTGCCTAATTTTCCTTAAGTATAAACCTACTAATTTATATAAGATTATCAAAAACTGTCAGTTTGGTAAAGAAAGGATTTTATTAAGTTCATAAGTAAAGTATATTAGAATGAATTTATTCTCAAAGATTTCTTTAAAATCCTGTAATGCTCTTTGTTCCATTATTGGGTTATAGGTAGAACACTATAACTAATGCCAAATTCTTATTTTCATTTAGGTTTCTTTTAGAAGGTTTTATTAGAGGTATAAAATTTAATTAAAGCAATAAAGACAGACAAAAAGGGAAAATAACAATTACAATAAATGATTATGACATTAAAATTAAAAAGAGGAAAACAAACTAGTTAACTTATTTTTAATGAGCTACCCAGTCATCATTCCACACTCATTAGTTTTTGATGAAGGAAAGTAAAATTTTTGTGTACAAAAAAAGGGTAACATAGCGAAGGAAATACACATCAGTAATACATTTTTTTGATAAACAAATCACATTCAGTCCTAACAACCAATCCTGTTTGCATAAGGAAGGTTTTTTGTGATTTAATGAAAACAATTTCAAGGACCTTTTAGCTGATACTTAGAATATGATCTGCATAAAAAAAAAAAACTAAATATTTTCTCTCACAACAAGATCCTGAACACACTCAAAATTTCTGTTTGTCTTCATTTTTATCAGTCCCAGATATTGTGGTGAGCATTAATAGGTTAAGATTTTCATAAAAAAACTGTCTCAGATGTCAACCTTCAAAATTTCATTGTATAAAAACTCATGAGCAAAAAAAGTTTTAATTGCAAAAATAAATATCCTAACAGATATAAAATAGCTGTTATAAAAAAAGAAAACAAATATGATTAACTGAGTATAAATAAATTCTTCACACACATTAGTTGAAAAAGAATTGAGTAACATAAAACTAACAGAACTTATCAACAATAATTCTCCCAACCATGTTAACGGGCAATTAGCTTTAAAGAATTTTAGAAAAAAAAAAGGCAGTAATATTCGTAATATAAACAAAAATAAAAACATTTATCATAACCAGATGTGACTTAACTATAAACAAGATGAAAAAGTCATTAAAGATATCATTCATATTAGAGATGTGCAGTTTAACTGAAAAAACAAAACAAACAAAAAACAAAAAAAAACTGGTCTTTTTTGGTTTCATCTTCACACCGTGAAATGGCATTGAAATTTTTTGTGAAACCAAACGATTTCAGTTTCGTTTTTATATCACTACTGAGTGACCATATCCAAAGAAACACTATTGAAAAAGACTTTCAGATGTTAATAAAATTAAATTTTATCAACATTTATACCATTGTAAGAGAAAAAGATTGAACAAAAATATGTTAAAAACAATTGACTAGTTTTAGGAAATAAATATGAAATCTATTTGTCAGAAATGAAGAAAGGAAATAAAACATGTATGAATTCTATTTGTTTCAGTTTTCAAAAAAAAAAAAAAAAAAAAAAAAGTTACCAGTTTTTTTTAATGTTAAATTTTATGAAGTTGGATTTTTTGTAAGGGTTTTCTAGTAAGCCATTACACCAATCACGAAATGGTTGTTGTAAACAAGAAAAATGAATGAAGATCTTTTTTAATAAATAAATTTGTTTCTTATCTAGGGTATGCACCTAAATTAGATATTAAGAATAATTAAAGTAGTTCTTAATTTCACTTTTAAAATGTGTGTATATTCTCAGATATACGAGTCTCTGTCTTCTACAAATAAAATTGTTTCTATCTAGCAAATACACATAAATATTAAAAAAAAATAAAGTTTTAATCTTGGTTTTAAAAGGTGTATAATTTCAAAACTGCAAGTCCGTTTTTTTTTAACCCAAAGTAAAAATTATTCTTTTTTAACCACTAGTCTTCGCTGGGTGTTTGTTACTGTTCTACATATAAAATTCTTCTAAACAAGGAAAATTAATTCATTTTATTTTTACAAATATTGTTTTATCTGGCAAATAATACACTTAAGATTATATTAAAATGATTAAAATAGTTTTTAATTTCAGTTTTAAAATGTGTATCTAAAAAAGAACAGGTGATACTTGCAGATTTGGAAATCTACACATTCTAAAAATGAAATTAAAATCTTTTAATTATTTTTAATATTTCATTTCAGGTGTATTCACTGGATAAAAACATAAATTTATTTAGGGTAAAAATAACTCATTGATTTTTCTTTTTTAAAAGAAATTTATTTGCAAAACCTCAATAATAGTTGATTGGTGTACCAGAAAGGAATTGCTGTTTTTTTTTTTTTTGCTTACTTTATAATTTTTGAAGGAATTCACTATCTGTGGTCAGAAGAAATGAACCATCTTCTGGGTTGTAGTTTAAGTTGTCTTCTAATTGAGTGTACAATTTCAAGAATATTGATAAAAATTAGTCACTTTGATTTTGTGAAACAAAGTAATGTAAAATGTAGTCTTTAAAAAAACAAAAAACAAAAACATTTCACATTTTCAGCTGGTTGAAGCAATACCATTTTAACTTGCTGTAAAAAATAATAAGCACATACAAATTACATACTTAGAAAATATAATATTATTTTCTTTCCAGGCATATGAATATTTTTAAGATTGGACCAGAAATACATGAGATATTGCAAGTTAAACGGATTAAGTATTATCAATCTCAAACAAAATCAGATATGGACTGGGAATGCTATCATTATACAAGAAAATGAATGGCATCCTTAGAAAACAAAAATACTAAATTAGAAAATGAGAAAGCAAATCAAAAATCACAGTATCAAGGAAAACAAAACCGGAAACCAATACAGAAACATAAATTGCTAAACTGAGCAACTCATATTCATATATTGAATATGATCTCCCTATCAGTCTCTGACACAAAAAATAATTTTTGTATAAAAATTTGTCAAAATAAAGACAACCCACTCTGGACACTAGTTCACATTGAAGCTAATATGTCTGACACTTTATAATATGTGCTGCATATTTGTGTTTTTCATTTGCAACTTGTAACAGATAGGAGAACTTTAAAAGATCCAACCCTGATTTGAACGTCTGAAGCTCACAAGTAGTATACTGTTTCTAGGTTGAAGTACCAATTCATACATAAGTAATCCGGTCATTTTTATTTATTTTTTATTTTTTTATCATGGATCTTGTGTATGTTTGCATATTTAAAAACTCACATGTTAAAAATCGGTCATTTGTAAGGATTTAATAAAATGTGCTGTCATTTTTTATACAATGGACAAACTAATTTTACTAATCATTTACCAAAAGAAATTTTGCTTTGTATTATGTGACCTATCTCATTGATTAAAAACTGATAACTACCATTGTGAATGAGTACTTTCAATAATGGTTAGGGGCAAAACTAGGTCCGCTCCTCTGGTTAGCCAAAATTCCACTAGTAAGAAATTAAACAACTTATGATTGGTCAGAATTCCAATATAGAATTAAATAAAAGGATATCATTTGAGCAGGCAGAAATATTGTTACAATTCATGCAAAAACTATGCCAGAATGCTAGTTGAGAAATAATTGCTGGTCCTACAGGAGAGAAAGCCTGATGTTATGAAGGCCCAAAACTTTCTATGACCCCAGAATAGACATCACTGAGAATGCATTATGGTGCACAATATATACGTATAAAACAAATATATTTTGGCAGCAATTTTTGTTATCCAAGTTATATTAAAAACCAACAAAAATTCTTTTAATATTTTTTAACTTCTTCCTCCCTTCTGACAGGGTGCTTGATATCAGGATTGAGGCTGTACAAGATTTGTCCAAATTATAAGCACTTTTGGGCCCACGTAATAAAAGTGGGTTAGGGAAGCTTATTGCACTTATATCAGATGATACATGTACAGCCCTGATCATGCTGTCAAACAAGTCAGAAGGGAGGAAAAAGTTAAAAAAAAAAAAAAAAAAAAAAAAATGTAATAAAGAACTTTTGTTAGTATTGAATATATATATATATATATATATATATATATATATATATATATATATATATATATATATATATATATATATATATGTGTGTGCGTGTCACTGTGCCAGAAAGTTAGTATTTTTATGATTATTTTATGTATATAGATACCAAAACTTGTAGTGGGCAAGCATAATGATTTGCCCAAATGTTTGTACATTATTATACACTGCTGTATTTGAATTGACTGCCATAAATATATTTGATAAAGAAAGAATAGATATAAGGTTTAAGGGTCTAAAATTATACCACCTGATTGACTTAGTTGATATAAGCATGATTTATGTAAAAACAGTTGACCTGTCAGTCAGGAGTTCAGTCTCTGTCTTGGGTAGTCAAATCTTAAATACAGTGGAACCTTGGTTCACTATTTAATAATTTGTTCCTGAAGTCCATTTGTGAGCCAAAATGGTTTGTTTTTTTCTATAGGAATCAAATGTAAAATGGTTTATTCCATTCCTGCACCTCAGATGATTGTTTATTTAAACTTTTACAACTGTACCTTTGGTTACAAGTTCAAACAGAAAAAAAAACCCAATGAAAATCATTAAATCTGTAATTTAAAAAAATAATAATAATAATCTTGATACTAAACAGAAAAAATATGGATGAAACTTAATTTAATCATTATCTTTCTCATTGTCCTTTTTTGGGCCTCATGGGGGTTTATTTAATAATTCATAAAAAAAAACAAAAAAAAACAGCAAAAGGCATGGTGAACTCTAACAGGGATGTGTATGGAGGGAAAGCTGCACTGTAACTGCCACTCTTCCAGTGATACCCCTGGTTTGCATTTTCATCACTCGAGACATTGTTAAACAACCGAGATGTTTTTTGCTTTGAAAATTTGTTCATGAACTGATTTGTTTTGGGATGAGATGTGTTTGTGACTAGAGGTTCCACTCTGTACTTGGATTTAGTGTAATGAGCAGAAGCATTGTCATTGTCAACTAAGAAGAATGAATTAATAAAATGTCATGGACAGCTGAACGTGAACAATCTTCCCATGTGAATTGAATAAAGAGTTCAGTTTGAAATTCTAATAATGTTACTGAAAGGCTCCTGTTGAAGGCTGGATGGTACAATATATGTAAAATTAAGGATATTCTAAATCTTTTGAATATGACAGTAATGTAATGAATATCTGTGTGGAATCCTCAGACTAATCTATTGTGTTGACGTTTCAACAAATATCCTTGAGAAAAGCATGAATTCTCTTATCTAAATAATTGGGTAGGCTGGGTTCTTTAGCTGTGGGTGGCAACCATTCTAGTAGAGGGAAAAGTCTAAATTGCAAACTGAAGAAGGCAATGGGAAGCCACTACACAATCTTTCAAGAATGATTGGTAATTTGTAGATAATAAAGAAAAGGAATCTGTTGAGAGACATGATCACCCATGTCCAGAAGGGACATGGCATAAAAAAAACAAAACAAAAAAAAATAACGTCCATATTTAATTTTCAATGAATGGTATATTGTTTCTAATATTCTTCATTTGATCCAAGAGTGTGTGTTTAGATTGAAGGTGCTGATCCAAGTTTCAGAAACCTTGTGGCAAGAAAGGGTAAAAAAATACCTTTATTTCCTGGTTATTTCAAGAGATATGTGAAGCATCCAGTATGATAATCTGCTAAAATTGCTTTAACTTTTTGCTTAAACCATTTATTAATATTTGCACACAAAAAAAGAAGTAACATTTTCAAAATTTTAATTCACAAATATTTAATTTTAAAATGTAAAATTATGGACAGATTAGTGTTTGACAAGGATTGTAAATTAAATTTTTATATATATATATATATATATATATATAAATTTTTTGTGGTACAGAATTCAATAATGGCTTGGAAAAGGCAAAATTTATAAGGCATTTTTTTTAAAAAAAGGCTAAAAAACAAAAAAACAAACAAAACATAACTGGTTTCGTACCAGGACTCTTGAGTTTAGTTTTTCTGGGAATAACAATATAAAAGCATGTAAATTAAACTAAATTAACAGATGGAATGGAGGGGTGGGGAGAATTTCAAGAAACTAGTCCAATAATATTCAGACCCAGTAAGCATTCCCTCTATTTACAAAGGGGAGGCCCACAGGATCTGATATACAAGGACTCTAGAACCTTGAGGTGAAATGTGGAGTGGGACCCAGATAAAATCAAAAAACGGTCCACATTAAAATTAACCACACATTTCCTGCTATTTATTATATGCTCAGATATATATATATATATATATATATATATATATCGTCTTGAGGTGTGCTATATTTATGGGATAAAGTGCTCAATATCAGAGATAGAGCATGTGTAAATATAAAAGTGAACATTGAAGTCATCATTTAGAGGCGACATGCTGTTTCATGCTAGATGCAATCATCAGGCCATGTCTTCATATATATATATATATATATATATATATATAATGGGCTATTGACCTAATCTTTGTTGTTAATTCGGAATTGAATCCGTTATTTAATCTACAGGGGTAGTCTGTTCTTGTTCCACTGTCCCTGTCTAGTGATTGTTTTTAGTACTGCTCATTTATTGCTCAGCCGTTTCCACTGATGCCAAGTACACACTGCTTGACTCAGGGATTGAACTCACAATTACTATGTCTCCAAATTCATGGACCAATGCTTTAATCCACTAGGCTATTTTGGATTTAATAAATAACTTCTCAATCCAAGAAATCCTTTCTCATTCAAGAAATTTAGACAGAAGTGTATATGTGTGATCCACTCACTGTTAGTTACCATCTTGATATTTTGTGGTGTTACTTTCCATGAAAACTTTTTATAATTCTGTGCCAACTATCAAAAGAAATTGATTGCAGTAGCAACAATGCGTGTGTATGTTTTTCCATATGGGATAATTCAGAAAATGCTAGGAGTGCAATCAAATTCTTTTCTGATCTCTTTTCAAAGTTCTGAGTTTCAATGAAGCTGGTTTACTCCAGGTGCAAAAATATACACCAACAGTGCTTCTTTTATCTCCATTCCAATCATCTCTGCAGCATAAATTCTTATCTTTAATAAGATTTCTAGAACATTCAGGCAGGTAGATGAAAATAAATTAAATATACTGTTTAATAAATAAACGGAGTGTCTACTAAATACAAGTATACTCTAGAAAACAACGTTTAAAGTGATAAAAATATCTGTCGGGTTAATAAAAATTAATTACTTTCTTTAGAATATAAAGTGTGTGTGTATATATATATATATATATATATATATATATATATATATATATGCGTGTGTATGCAATAAGCAGGCATAGTTAAGCATAATTGACAAATTTCTCAAAAGATAATGGGAAAAAAAATGAATACCAAAATAATACAAGACATATATATATATATATATATATATATATAATACAAGTCTGAAGCAAAGCAACTTTAATAAAGTAAAAAGTTTACAAAGTGTCCACATGCAGAAGGGATACAGTCAAGGAGTTATAGTGTTTTGACTTCAAGGCATGAAAGAAGAAAAATGTGAGGATAAGAGCCAGAATTGTTTATTTTTATTGCTTAGGAAGAAATCTCTGTATGCATCTTTGGATTTGTTGATAATTTTTTTCCAGGGTGTGTGTTAGCAGTCATTCTACAGAGTTTAGATACATTTTTACAGCTTAAATATACCTGAGTTTTGATATATGCATATATGAGCATGATGTGTATTTTAGTGGACCATAAATGCAAGACAATCTAACATATTGTTACGTGGCACATGTCAAATTTTAACCATGTCATTTCTCATTAAAACAAACTGAGAACATTAACATTGGCAGCTTTTAAACTGACACAGGAAATGTAAAGGCGAGCCTTGCTTATAGCACTAGCTGCCAACCACAGCAACTTGGAGATTATGAGCTTCTTGAAAGTGGCCAGGTAAACAGGAAGGAATGGTTCTGGGGGGTCATCAGATGTGAGGGCAGTGTTATACCACCAGACTTCTTCCCACAGGGCCTCCAGGTCAATGCCACCACTTAAACTAAGGTGCTTGTTATGATGATCAAACCTTGAGATCAGCAGGAACCAATTTCCACTCACATGGCTGATGAACACCTGAATGGCTGGCTGAGAATTATCACAATCTTGTCACTTTCATCTTAACTCTTCTGAATTGGGGGATCAGCTAACTTCCCCATGATAACCAAGATCTTTTTGAAAGCTGACATTGTGAATGTGATCATAGCCATGAATGAAAACCAGCTGATGTTAGCATGCACTTGCATTTTATGCTGCTATGAGAACACCCTCCTCAAAACTGGGGGTTGTTTCATTGAAGGACATTTTTCTTCTGTTTTTTTAAAAATTTTTCTTTAAGTTGAACCTGCATTTATCCTATTTATTTTCTTCTTGAAAATTTTTGCATTTTCCTCTATCTTAAAGTGAGAGAGAGAGAAAAAAAAGAGAAATAACGAACAAACTGAGAAGAAACTCCTGCACAAAACAAGGGACAAGATGGTATAGAAAAGTTATTCATACAATACACATCTGAAATCTGAACAAATGTGATCATACAGTACAATTTATTTTGGAATCACTTATTGGTCAGGCTAAAAGTTTTTATAGTATTGTGTAATTTAGACATGATTCTTATAGTTAATTGGAGCCTTGCTAAAAGAATCTGAATTTTATTATTTTTATGATAGTTCTCTTTGATAATAATTAATCTTATATATAAAAGTGAACATTGAAGTCAACACTCAAAGGCAACAGGTTGTTTCATTCTTGTCGCCTCTGAGTGTTGACTTCAATGTTCACTTTTATATTTATATTTACATACGCTCTCTCTGTTATTGAGCACTTTATCCCATAAATGTAGCACACCTTAAGACTATATTTCTTCATATATGCACACGCACACGTGTCCAAATGTAAAAGAACGAAGAGTAAGATTTCAGCGTTCAAGACATTAATTTAAAACAGAGCTCAATACAAAAGTAGAGCCGTATATATTTATTATGCAGTGTTACATTAGAACATGCACATACCCACTACAGAACTGTACATCTTGTTTCAACATTTAAAAAAAATCTGTTTCATCAAGTGAGGAAGTCAGTCGCATTGTGATTCTGCATAACATACATACATATATATATATATATATATATATATATATATTATCTCTGCTTACTTTATTTGCACATGTTTGTATGTGTACCGCTAGATATGTGTGAATTTATATCATTTTTGCTTACAATCATGTTTATATTAGGCTGTATATTTAATTAAGACTGCTTGTTTATATAAGTAGATATTTCCCTTTGCCAATGTTGAAATGTGTATCTGTTTGTATGATATTTTCCTGTGAATGCTGATATTATTGAATCCCATATTACCCATTTGTAGTTTTTCATTATTTAGGTGATGCAAAATGGGTGTGCATCTTTTTGTTTTATTAGTAGATAAAATTTGCCTATATTTATATCAAATAATTAAATAAAAATGATTGATATTAAGACAAACTCCTGAAGTGTAATTATGTTTGCTGGAAACTACAAGCAGTTACTTATAATAGGATAAATCCATAGATAAAGACTAGGATCATTTTGTACTTTAATAATTACAAAGTTTATTTGCATGATTGTGTACAAAATAATATTAGAATGTAAATTTGTTTATTTTCTTTTTTAATACCTTTTTCTCTACATAATTCTGTTTGGCTGTGAATTCATTTTGATTGAATATATTTACCAGAAATACAGATTAAAAAAAAAAAAAAACCCCAAAAAAGCAAAAAAAAAAACTCCATTATTTTCAGGACATTTGAAATTTATTAACCAATATCCTCTTGGCATGAGTTTAAAATGACACCTTTTTCTTGTATATTGTGACCATTTTGTTTGAATTTTGTATTCTCTTCATTCCAGATGAAAATTTGGTGACATTTGAATCAAAATTATAAAGACAGAAAAAAAGGAGGATATAGACTGAATTTGTTTGAATACTTTGTTTTTTTTTTGTTTAATTGGCACAAAGCTTATATAAAGTCCAAAAATGAAGTATATTTGAAGCTTGAAGTGAAGCTCACATCCTTGTTTTTAATGCAACTTTATTATTGAGCATTAATAACTTAAATTTTCTAACTTTCATTCAGGCTTCATATTTTAAGGATGAAATTTGGTTCAAATTTGTGAATTTCATAAAACTGTCCAGGCTCAATTAAAATTTAGATGCCAATTGTTTATTTTTAGGCAATAGTCAGTTTAATGCTCTCACCAAATGACCATGCATTTTCACATAGTGTGTGTATGTCACTATTCTCACTCAGATATTATAATATAATCCAAGGCAGGAATGCTGATTCAATAATCTTGTAATTTTTTATGGGTACTCTAAGATAAAATGATATTGATGTGGTTAGATTGTTAACTACTCTTGTATATTGAAATGTACTTGGATATTCTAAATATAAATATTTTTGCATTTGCAACTTTTTGGTAGTGGCCTTGTATTGTAAAGACAAGGCAGTATTCTGTTATCCAATTTGAAACAACTGGCATTTTTAATTCTTTAAACTGTTTTGCTTGTGCAGACAAAGGAATCTGTTGGATGTATATAAAAGCTCCTGTCCAATGACTATGAACTTAAAATGAACTCTGATTCTTTTATCTCTGTTAAATTAATTAGTAGTGTTTATTATTATTATTATTATTATTTTTCTTTTTTTTTTTTTTTTAATTTCAAAATATGACCACCATAAGACAGATATCATGAATTGTCATCTTTGATTTTTAATAAACTTCAAAGATGGAGTCAGATTTTATCTTGTCTTTGCTTATTTCTGTCTTTGAAATCAAGATTCTAAATTTTTCTCCATTAGCTCATCTTCTGTTATTTTGCTCACATATAGCAGGCAGTAAGAATTATAATCCCTATCGTTACTCAAGCTTAAACATTTTTCATGTGAATATCTACAATTGACTTTATTTTATATATATATATATATATATATATATATATATATATATTATCTCAGTGACAATGAACCTATTGAATATTTTTTAGATGGAGTTTTTGTTTTAAGATTTATTTTTGCTAAAGTTTAAGCCTTTGTAGATTTTGTGCATATTAAACAACCTGTTGGATTTTTTTTTTTTTTTTTAAATGTAAAAAATGAATTTTTATACTTTTATGAGAGCTAATATTTATTTAAAAAAAAAAAAAAGAAAAAAAATGTGGCACTGATAACTTATTTTATTCTTTAGAATTCTCTTAAGATTTTTTTTTCTTATTTGTAAGGAAAACAGATAATATTTCTTAGATATGTTTAGAGGCTTTTGAATGCAACAAAAGAATGTCTTTAGCAAGAATGATTCTGACCTGGAATTTTTGTTCTAGTATAAGCTTCGTGCTCATAATAAAAAGAAAAGCGATTCAATGACACTTTTGCTTAGGATTTGAGTGTAGTATCTGTGTACTCTGGGGTAAGGGTTGTAAGCATGAAATCTGCTTTTGTGAGGGCGTTGAATAGTTTTTGGCCTGGTCAAAATGCCCTTCCTCCAAAAATTTGACGTTTGCCCTCTTTGTTAGATTTTGGGGAACTGGGTATTTCAAAAAATTTTGAATGCTCACTATATATATATATATATATATATATATATATATATATATAAAATGTTGTGTAATTTTTTGACAAAGTATATTTGAATAAGCTTTAAAATACAGATTTAGATTCTGATACTCTAGATGCCCTCTAATATTACTTACATTTATTATATAGGTCAGATTGTATAAAATGGCAATTTCTCTTTTACTTGTGGTCAGTACTTACACATGCAGTTGATGCAGGGCTTAAAGTGTATGAATGATGTGATTTCTTAACATTTTTAAGTGAAATGCCCCCCCCCCCAAAAAAAAAACAGTAAAAAAACAAAAACAAAAAACTTTCATTCTTTTAAACAAAGTGGTTCAAATATATAGAATTTAAAATCATTGTTTTTCTTGTAAAACATTTGTGCAAGTTTACCAGTCCTTTTAGTAAAAGAAACATGATTTTTATACTAGGGCACAAAAGAATTATTTTTGTGTAATCATTCTTGTATTTGTAAATATATTTTTGTCTGATATATCTACATTTACTCTTGCTATTTATATTTTTATCAGTTTTTCAAATTGACTTGTTTTCGATCACATTACAGACTTATAGCTGAAATGTTTGATGTTCATCTTGAAGAAAACTGTTTTTAACATTGAAGGAAATAACTTTCCCATTCAGATTTCACAAGCATCATTGTGTTGTTATTATTATAATAATAATGCAGGTAACTTTTTTCTTTTTTTTTTAATAGAAATATGAGACTAATCAACAAATTACACTTCTGTTCTAGAAATTTCTTATTTTCTGTCTTTGCATCATACATCAGCTGCTATTGTTACCTTTTAGCATGATAACCATTATCACAATTATAGCTGCTGTGACTACCTATGCTGCTTTTATTAGTGCAAGTACATTTTCTGCTATTGTGACTGCACAGATTAGTATCTATACTAATGTTGTGATACTAATACTGCTACTATGATGGTTATTGCCAGTACTACAGTCATTATTGTAAACTGTGTTTGCCCACGAGCAAACTTTTTTCACCATTTTTTTTATGCCACTTCTCAGTGGATAACAGCTTAGTTTTCTAAGAAACTTTGAACTCTAATATAATATGTTCTGTCTGCATTGAAAATTTATTTCTTCTTGAAATTGTTCAATTTCCAATATCTTCAATTTTAAATTTAGTAAGAATTTTCACTTGGCCAATGGGGTTAATGACGTTGCCTACCAAATAGATTAAATTGCTTTGTGTGGAACCTAACATGGTATCTGTTTAATTTCTTCAGGAAACAAGAAATAGAAATGATTAATTATTAACAGAATCAAAATTCTGGGACATTGGAATCTTCTGGCAAAAAGATTTTTTTTTTTTTTTTTTTTTTTGTATAATTGTAGCTGAAGTGTCAACAACTGAATATTTAATTTGACCTTTGGGAACTCATTCACACATGACTGTTTTTTTTATCAATACATTTATAAACTTGTAAAATTTTTATTATCAAGGCATGAATAGTGTTGTAGAATATTGTACTCTTACAACTCTGCCTTTACTTAGTACAGAAAATGCATGCACCTTTGCAAAGATATACTGCTACTGTTGCTACTACTACAGCTACTAACTTGTACTCTTATCTGTTTTGATATTGTATCGCTAGACTTTTATGCTGGGTTTTCTCATATCAACTTCTACTGTAGAATTGATATTATCATATATACTGAATACATATTTTGACTATTCTTGCTAGTTCTTCCAAATTGCCTTGGTGTGAATGAGACATGGAAGTAGGTGACCAGAGGAATTATTCAATGGACTGGAGAAGCCATTGCTTATGTTCGACTGTGGGCAGTTCCCCTCCCCCAACAACCAATTGTGGTAGTATTTCTTGATGAGGAATGATCTGCTATAAGTCTGTTTTTTCTTAGTCTGTTTTAGAACGGAATCAATGTGTTCGTCAAGTTATTTGGTATTAAATAATTTAAATAATTTCCAGCATCTTGAACATTTGATAAATTTTTTTTTTGTATACATTTAAAACTTCAGCCTATTCAAATTTTAAAAATAAAAAACCAGAAAGATTTACCTGAGCCTGTTACAATAAAATGGCAACATAAAATCTTTATTTTTTTTTTGTTTTCCACTTGTGAATACATATGATTTAAGTGTTGTATCTGTTTTATTTCCTCTTAATGGAAAGGACAATGAAACAAGTCTTTCTTTAATTTTGCTTAATTAGAAGACGTTAACTACTCTATTTGAGAATATTTTGATGAAAAACTAAATCCATTTCTGATGCAAATGTTTGAATATATTTAGGTATAAATATCACAGAATATTAAGATTTTCAAAAAAGAATTGGTCTAAATTTTTAAAAAAGTTTTATACATTAAAAATTTGTTTTTCATTTAGTTGGAACTAAAAAAAAGTCTTTGTTGGCTATTCTGCTAAATCTTAAAAGAATTCTACTAGTTTATCCTCTCATTGGTAGCAGAGGCTTATGGTGCCATTAAAATATTAAATTATTTTATATTATATTGCCCCCCACCCTCTTGAGTGTAGTGTTAAATATATTGTTCATGGGTGAGGTTTTTATTTTAGAAAAATAAATTATGGATGAAAAATATAGACTAAAATAGAGTAGACTGGTCTCTCTCACCTTGCTTGCTAATTATTTTAGGTGACTTAGAACTTTAAATTCAAGACCAGAAGTTAAATTCTCCTCCTTCCTAGATACCCCACCCCCCAAAAAAACAAACATAAACCATAAAAATGAGAAAATTAGTCCTAAGAAAATATATTTACAATAATTTCATCTTTATTTTTCTATTTACTTTTTTCAAAAAAATAATTGTAATATTAAAATTCATAATGCTTATAAATGCTGCAACATTGCTTAAAATGCGTCCTTTATTTCTAATGTGGTTTATTTTTTAATATAGTGGCTCAGAATATTTTTTCATTCTACAACCATTAAGTATCAATGGATCAAAATATGAAGAACTGGATGTGATGAGATTTGAACTCTCATTCTTTGTTTCTCAGAGCCCATTTAACAATGAATAGAAGTTTACATTCTGATCCATTATTAATTGTATCATATAAAGAGGATCCGAGTGTTGTAACAAAAATAAAATGGAAAGAAAAACTAGTCATTAATTAAGACTGACAGTGTTTTATCTCTAAAATTCAAACAAGTAAAGTGTGCTTGAATTTGGTGACATTTCTCAGTTTGTCATGTCAAGAAAATAAAACCTTTACCAGAATAAAAATATTGATAAGCTATTGTAATATTTCAAGGTCTTGCATCTCATATGGTGTGTAGTGAGTATCTTGTACCCTGAACCACCTGAAGATTGTGATTCAGCTCTATAGCAATATACATATGTACTTCCTGGTTTTGGAATTTCCTAATCTGGCAATGAACCTCTTCTGTTTGGACTTTGAAAAAATATTGCCAGGATTTGAAGAGTAGCAACAACAAAATCCTACTTTGTATTCTTGCAGTGCATCCAAAAAATGAAAGTTTACTCAGAAAACTTGACGGGGGGGAAAAAAAAAGTACTAAATAAATGAAGAGAGAGGAAAACTTTTTGGTTTATTTCTTTTTACATAGGATTGGCATTGACAAAAATCAATACTATCGAATACTTCATGTTGTACTATTTTTATTTATTATTTTTTGGTCTTAGACTGGTTAAGTCTATTTATAATATAAATTATCTTTTATATACTTTTGTTTTGATTTTGTCTTTTTTTTCTCTTGTCTGGATTAAAATTAAAATTTTGAAGGATCATGTCTTCTGCAATCCAAAGAGCTAAATAAATAGAAAATTTGCTTATTATAAAAACCTTGTTCACTAACTTTTAAAGTTTATAATGAATCTTATGATTAGGTGTTAGAACTGTTGAATCATTGTTTAATTCCTCGAGATGGATTTTGCAACTCTAATATAATTAAAATTTTGAAAGGTGACTCAAAAAGAAAATACAAAAAAATCTCCAAGTTGCAGTAAAATAAACCCCTAAAAGTTGTAACATCAAGAGATAACAGAAAAAGTGTTTGTGTTAAAGACTTGAAAGAAGAAAAGCATGAAATACAAGAGAAAGTGGAAAATGTACGCATTAGGATAAACCTTTTTGTTGGTTTCTCTTATCTGCCTTATAAATGTTTCCAATGCAGCCTGCTACAAGCAAGTAAATTCTACAGGGCTTTTTATGAATGTTTGCTCAGGTTTTCTGATAGTTTGCTTAACATGCATTACCTCTTCAAATAATATGAACTGTCATTGACATCAGTAGGACCTGAGGGTTCATTGCTGCTGTAGAAATGATGATGATGGTAACTGCAGGCAGCTGCTATGTTTATGAGGGTGTAAACAACATATGACCTGTTTGGGTTAAATGTCTTGGGTCTGGGTTTGTTTATTGAGTAAGGATTATTGGGTGCTACATCTGCTTCTAAGGTCAGGCACAATTTTGATTTACATACCAAAAGAGAAGTCATTTGGTTTGGTGGGGAGGAATATGTGGACTTTCCATCATCTTGGCTCTTAAAATCAAACAGCCAGACTATCCCACATATCATGGAGGTAAAGGTTTGTGCAAAACCAGCCACACTTTTTGGAAGAACTGAATACAGAGAATTGGTGCACATGGTATGCCACAGTTGTCTTTAAACAACCTTTCTCAGATATTGAATTTAGTTGTCATTCTCTTACACTAGTTGCCAACCAAGGCTAAAGAACTGAGCCTGCTTTATTTTTTAATCCATTTTTTAGGGGGAGACAATGAAGAATTCAAACCTTCCTCAAGGGTATTTGTACAGAAGTGAATGCAATAAACTCTACCAGAATTTGAACTTGGCTCTTCAACTTATTTCAAACTATTATTCATCATACCATCAGTGTACACACACACACACACACAATTTTTTTTTTTTTTAATATAAAAAAATTTAAGAAAAAGGAGTTGAAAATGCAAATGGAGTCTTAAAAATATTTGTTTACAGTAACATTACTGGTTTTATGGTTCCGTAATTTCAAAAGTTACATTGAAGTGTATATCTACGCCATGATGTGTCTGGCATCTAACTGGATTTAAAATTCTTTACACTTTATGCAAAAAGGGGGAAAAAAAAATGGCTTTGATCATTAATAAATTAAAATGCAATCTTATTGGTGATTATGCTCATGTGATCAGATAGTAATTTTTTCACCAAAAATTGATGATCATAAAATTTTGTCAAAAATTGGGAGTATCATGGTTCACTAAGTGTAGCTAATGACAACAAAGTGTTAAGTAGTTCAAGTGTCAGGGATTTTATTTTATTGAACCTTAGTAGTAATCTCAAAATGTTCAATGTACATGTAGCCAGGTGCACAAAAATTTGTGTAGAGATAGCAGTTCATTGTCTTAATAATGATAATTCATAAGTAAAAATGTACAAAGATGTTGCATGTGTGAGAATAGTCCTTGGCAAATGTTCCTTGGTTGTTCAGTTGTGGTTTTTATTCTTGAATAAATATATATATATTTTTTATTTGTGTTTGGCCTGTAGTATTGTCTTGACAAAGATAGTGGGGAAAACTCGGAATTTGGGACATCTTTTTTTTTTTTTTTTTTTTTTTTCTGTTGCATATAAGTCTATATAACTACTAAGTGGTATCAGTTTTGTGATGGGATCTCATATTTGTTGGCGATGATTTGTCATTTTGTCTCTGAGGGTGACAATGGTTTGCCTAATGTCATCTTCGTTACGTCCTTTACATTTCTTGAAAATCATAGAACTGAAACCAGTAAAGTTACTGTAAATAAATATTGAACTTTTAACTTCTTTTTCTTTGTAATCAGAGATACACACACACACACACACACACACACATTTTTGTGTATATGAAAAGTAATGGTTGCTTTTTTTAATTTAATATTAAATTTAATTCTTACTTTTTATTCTTTTTAAACTATCAACTACAACATGTCTAGAAACGAGGGGGGAAAAATTTATGGAAGTTAACTTTTACTTTTTCTATTCGTAATACTCTTTCAAAATAACTGCCTCTCTGGATATGCATAAAAAGTAAAGTGTCTTAAATTTCTCTTTTTGGAAGGAGAAATTGCTCCAAACATTAACAGGAGTTTCCTGGATGTTCTTGGATAGGTTGAATTTGATATAAAGCTAGTAAGGAGATAGGTTAGTAGAGTTAATATCTGTGATAGAAAGGAAAAACTGGCCTTAGTAAGAAGCCATAAAGAGGACAAAGATAAAAGGCCAACAAACAGGAGGCCACTTTCATTAGAGCTGATAGAAGAATCAGTATTGCAAAAAGATCTCAGGTGAGCCAGAGTTGTGCCTGCAGTCTCTTGGCTACTCAAAAATCTGTGCAAAGTGGATTCCCAGAATGTTGACAGCCTATGAAGAAGCATAGGTTACTTGCTGTCCAATCTCTATGTACATTGCAAAAGTTCAGTTATGGGTATTTTCTAATCACGCCATTTCTGCATGCTGACCTTACCATTGTTCATCTTTTACAATTACACAGCATGATTACAAGTTTTCCAATGGTGATGAGGGGAAATAGGCAATTTGCATATGGCTAAGAAAGCAGTCCTTATTCAAAGATGGAAGTGAAGGAAGGACACTGTTGAAGAGTAGATTTGATATTTGTATTCCAAGACTTTTGATCTGCTTTTTGTGTTCCCATTATTAAATCTGTTGTAATTAAAGAACAAGTATAACTTTTGATTTGTGTATACAAGCACATGAACATGTATAAATATAATGTTATTTTTCATCTTTTATATATCTGTATGCTCAGTGTAGTTTCATGTACTATTAATTTTAGTGGGAAAGTTTATTCAAATCCTTTACTAGACTTTGTATCCACTTCATAAAGGTGATATTCAATTTCACTATCTATTTAATTCTGTTTACTTTGCCTGATACTTCAATCTGCTTACAATACATTGTTTGGAATGGTCCCTTTAAATCTTGATTCAATATTATTTAACATCAGAAGTCATATTGAGTACTAATACTTTCAAGATAATTCCTCCCGCCCACTCCTAACTTCACACATTTGGAAGATTATGCATAGTACATAAAAATCTTTTATTTTTATTAAAAACAAAAAAAACTTCAATTTCTTCTGTTCAGAAGAAATTACTGTTATCATCAATATCTTAGTATTCAGCTTGGAGGTACTGAAAAGTTCTCAGCTCGGCCCATGTATCAAAATATCATGAAATATAAACTTTTTTTTTTTTTTTTTTTTTTAAATCTGTTTTTGGTTAGGTGAAGAACTTTTCAATACTATATTGTAGTTAGGATTTTATTATTAAAAGATTAAATATAGTTTTTATTTTCTTCTTTTAGATAATTATGAACAACATGTAATTACTGTTTGAGATAATTCATAACTTTACCTATTCTAAGAGGAGTTTAATTACACATAAATAACTTAATTTTTTATGAAATGATATAATTTGCTCTTGTAGAATTCTGAAGACAGTAATTTTTGCAAATTTATTTTGATACTTTTTCTTTTTTTTCATTTTCTCCAAGGTTTATAACCAGATTGAAGTGGAAATATGAAAATGAACTTTTCTAAGATTGGCTGGTTTAAAAGATGTATTTTAAGGTCTGTTTACATTTAATTCAGCCTGTTAACCAAACTTGATAGATTTTTTTATTTTTTTATTTTTTTTTTTTTTTTATTGATATAATAATTTTATTTACTCGGAAAATAGATTCCTAACTCAGCAGTAGAAACACAAATTAATGTATTTATTGAAGGAAAAATAAAATTTCAATATAAATATTATTATTAAATGACAACTTTTATTTAAAAAAAGAAAAGAAAAAAAATCTTAATTTTTTTAAGAAATTAACATTTAGCACTCTTCATTATTAATATTTATTATTATATTATTATTTCATTTCCACTGCATTGTTTTTCAGTGTCTGTCAATTGTGGTATCCTTATTATTAATTTCACTCAAAGTTGTTTTCTGTTGCCATAGCAGGATATGACAATACAACTATGAAATTCCTATACAGTATTACTCAGGATCAGTTACCTTCTGTGGCAGGATAAACTTTTTGCACAGCAAATGAAGTCACATACAGATTGATAAAGGTTAAGATCAATTGATGCACAAGTTTAATGTTGTCTATTCAAGAGGTGAAGAATCAGTCATCTGCATAGGTGTAGTTATACTCCATTTTGATAATGATTAGACAAATATGAAGTTAAAACATGAGTAAGTGAAACAAGTTGTTCTTCCTTGTACACTGATTAGGAATTTTCTCCTTGAATTCACACAATTTTGAAATATTATCTCTCTCATCCTACCATAATTTTTTTTAATCATTTCACCACAAGCAAGTCAATAAAGCTACTAAGATGCAAGGAGTTACTGAATGTGAAAGAAAATGAGAAACATTGAGAGATGATAACAATAAAAAGAACAGTATTCAAGGAGACAAAAGATAACGGTTGACATTGCTTTTACATTTTTGAAGAACATAGTTGACAGGAAAGCAAGAAGCTGGAAGAGTTCCACAAGTAAGAAGTTGTTAGAGAGAAAAATTATTAGAATAGAACTTAAGATTCGATCTAGAAATTTCAACAGCAAAATGTTGAGATGTAGCTGCCAATCTAGTAATCTGCTTAGATTCATGAATTTGAAATACCAAACAGGAAAGCTCATCAAAACAATTGACATGAAAGTATTTATAGAAAAGGCACAGGGAAGCTAATGTTACAGTGGCAGTAAAGTGACAGAGGTTGAAATGCCAGGTTAGGACCAATAACATTGCAGATTCTTGATAAATAGCAGAAGCACCAAACCAGATATGGCAGTAATATTCAAGGCACACAGATGGTAGACTTATAAAGGGTCAAGATAGATTCTGGCAAGAAAAATTGTTTAGCCTGATTCAACTTTTTAGCCACAAACTTAGCATTTGATCCAATACAATCGTTCCACTTCATGTCTGTGGAAAATATTTCACTGAGAAGTCATAACAAGTTACTTTTTTGGAGGTTAGTATCTGTCATGCTGATGGAAAGCAAAAAAAGGTTTCCTCTTAGATTATTAAAGGAAAGTATTGAAATAAGCTGTCAATCCATCAAACTGATCAGACTGACCATTAAGACAGGAGTTAATAGTTGTCATCAGCAAAAGTTGTCTTGAACTGATGACATTGGGAAGATTGTTGATGAAAATTAAGAACAAGGTAAGGTCAAGCCTAGAGCCTTGGGTGAGTGGGGGTTTTCACCATGTTAATTATTACATTTAGTGTATAAAATATATATGCAAATGTAACACCTATTATAGGATAGAGGATTTATATTTGAATTTCTCTTGTAATATTATTGCAGTATGTATTGTGTTTTGTTCTCCCCAATAGCCATTTTTTTTTATTTATTTAATCTGATTATATTTTATGAACTTAAAATCTTGGCTATTTCTCTATACTTTAACCAATTGCACTGAGAAAACTCATTGATATTTGATCAGTGTTTTTCAAATTTTAGTTATAAATTTATTTGCATATATATAAAAATTAGTTGATTGTTCTATATTTTTTTCTCTCTTTCTCTGCCCACACTTTCTCTTGCCCACTCCATGAAAAACGTTCCCTGCAATTTTAAATCATGTCATGAAATGAACATGGTGAGTCATCCTAATGTGATCACCATAGAACTTGTTAAAGATGCTTGAGGTGAAATTTGAAAACTTTTTTTTTTTTTTGTATTTTTTAATGATTTTTAATGATTAATACAGTAGTCTTTGCTTGATATTTTTTCTTCTCCATTTTTAGTTCTCCATTATTTGATTCAGTAAATGTAACCAATAAGCAACATTTAAATTAGAGAAACAGAGAAATTGGTTTGGTCAGTGTCTGGTAGAAAGATTACTGGTGGTGAACAATTTGTCTAATATTCTTGCAAGTTAACACCTAATAAACTAAAGAAAGCAATTATTTTTTTAAGTAACTAGAACTATATCACACTATTTACATTGTTTGACCTGTTGTCCTCATCTTTATTGTCATATTCATGATGTTTCGGCCATTGCACACTCTGGCTTTCTTCAGCTAATATGCATTGGAGTTTTGAATCAAACCCTTTTTCGTCCACCAGAAAAGGTATGTCATGTGGAACTAGAACAATCTACACCTGTGGACTAAATAAAGGGATCAGTTTGAAATTCCAACATATATATCACCTGAAGACAGGTGGTGTGTGTGCAACAGACAAAATGTGACTATGGCAATAAAGATGACAACACCAGGCCAAACAATGTAAATAGTGTAAATAGTTACAATCTTATTTCAGAAATAGACAGATTTTAAAGCTATATTCATTGGCTGTTGAACAGCCCCCCTCCCCTCCATTAATTTTTGTTTATTATTTCAGACTCCTAGTGAAACATTGAGCTGTAGTTTCATCATTGCTTTTGTTTCAACAATAAGCAAATTTTTACAGGTAGGGTGGGGGTGGAGTATTAGTGTATCATTTTGGACTGAAATTTTGAGATGGGTTTATCCATTGATATCCTTGAATTAGTGTTTTCATTTTGGTTGTTAAAGTTATGTTTCAGTCATTGTACTCTCTGGCTTTCTTCAGTTGTCGGTCATAGTTGGCGATCAAGTGGGGCAGATTGCACTTGTTCTGCTGTTCATGCCAGAGGGAATCTCCTATCAATTAATTTTATCAAGTCAGTTTGTTGTCTTTTCCACTGGACCACAATATATATGACATTTTGCACTACCCAAGCCAGGAATTGAACTTGTGCTAGATGACTTGATCCATATAATCAACACTTATTCATTAGGCTGTGTATTTTGTAGAATTGAATAAATGGTTCTCAAAATTCTTATGGGAATAACTGACATTCATGAAGAATCATGTTGGATATAGTGGCCAAAAAAACATTGTGACACAAGCAAACAAAATGTGGATACAAGTCTGAGAATATTGAGTGTATTATTTTTGGGAACAATATCTTTACAGATTCTGCACAAATGAAATTCACTTTAATTTTTGATCACACATCTATGCCTGAATCAGTCTGAAGTTATTCTGCAAATCATATAAACTTCAATAACTAGAGAATTTGCTTTAAAAAATTTGGGGTATATTGAGCAGCTGCCTTTTCACATTCACTTGAATTATCTCAATGTCTTGAAGAAATTGTGTTCCTTTTAGGTGGGATTTGTTTTTTGGAAAGAGGAAAAAGACACAAGGGGTGAAATCTGGTGGTTGTTGGTTCTGGGGAATGTTCCACTTGGCCTAAAACTGCTTCATAAGCTGCACTGAATAGGCAGATGTGTTGTCATGATGGAGTTGACACACGTAATTCTGTCCTTTCTTCATTTTCAGAGAGAGATTGAGGATCTTTCACTGTGAAGACTGGCCTTGGTTTCAGGCTCATAGCCATAGACCTATGATTTGTCACCTGTTAAGACTGTTTTCAAAAACTTTGTCTTCCTTAACACAAGAGATTATTTGAAAAAGTTTTCTACAATGTAACAGCAGGTGGGGGATGTGCAGTATTTCCTTTTTATTTGATTTTATATTTAAAAACTTTGTAGATGTGTAATGGGGGGGGTATTTCTTTTCTTTTCTTTTTTTTTTTTTTTTAAATTTTAATAGGAAATCCCCCTGCTCTACCTCTTGAGTTTAAAATCCCCCTGTTTATTAGTTTTGCATTTTTTGATCCAATGAACAAATTTCCAATGCTCATACATTTTTTTTTTTTTTTTTAGACCATTGTTTATTGTATCTTGAGAAAACACTTCAGGCCCCATCTCATTAAGATACCCCCCACACCCCTAGTATTAGGTACCTTATAATATGCAACATATTTTAGTTATTAAAAGTTGTCTGTAAATGTTTCACCAAATTTTTATTTATTTATTTTTTCTTTAATCCCCTTTCTTGCAAAAGAAGAAAAGGTTTCATATGTGGTTGGTTTGACAAGTTAAACAAACCATTACAGCTGAGTAGTGAGTTTGATCCTCACTGAGTGCCTCTATTTGTGTTTTTGTTGAGCTAAAACTGGGATTTGTTTAATATTAGGTTGGTGCAAAAATAATGACGTAATAATGTCGTTTTTTGACGTATTTTTCAACGTCAAAAACGACATTATTACGTCATTATTTTTGCACCAACCTAATAAATGCTTTGTTCTGGACTGCAAGCAGATACCAACACCAAATCTTAAGTTTTTTTTTTTTTTTTCTGTTATAATAAAATTCTTGATAAACAAAGATTTTCAATGTGAGAGTCAAATTCACTATTTCACTTTGTGAATGTCTTTTTTTCTTTTAATGGGCGGTCACTTGAATTGCTTCATTAAAAACTGGAAATGTGTAATACCAATGGAAATTTTTTTTGAAATACGAGTTTCTAAAATGTAAGTCATTGGTGTAAGAAACAGTAACTGGCTGTAAAATTGATATTTCTAAGCTCTACCATGGATTGTGGCAAAGAAACTAAAAAAAAAAATTCTCTTTAAGAATATGGTAGACACTTTGTGCTGCTTATGGAGATTAGAACAAATTCAAATCACAACTTGAATGTTTTTGTTTTTTTTTAGTTCAACATTCATAATAACCCTTTTCAGACAGACTGGTTAGAAAGAAACCAACCATACAGGTGCATTTGTTTCCAACCAAATCTAATAACTGTAATTGCTTTTTGGATGGGTATATGCTCTTGAATCCAGCTGATTGGCACAGCAGGATCCCCCCCCCCAATGTGGTGGTCTCATGCATCAAAATTACCAATTTCTCTTGGTGACCCCCCCCACCAATAATTATAAAATTTTATTTGATTTCTATAGAATTGATTGAAACTATAAATTATATTGCAGCAGAATATGTGTGTTAGAGAAGGCTTAATTTATCAATAGCTCATAACTTGTATTTTGTAAGCCAAAAGCAATTTTCATCAATTACATTAACAAATTCTGAAACCAATTGTTAGGTTTCAAATCATAGCATGACTGGAGTACTTTAGGCACATGTTAGTCATTTTCTGAAAATATTAAATTATGAGTGGTCAACAAATTGAATAGGCATCTGATTGGTTTTGTACACTTAGCATTATTGATTATCTTTAGAAATAATTCATTACTTGGCAGTTGAGGCAATGATGACCCTTCGAAATAAATCTTGATATATTTACTTTATGTAGTGCTCTACTTGAGATCCTCCCTCCCTCTCTCTTCAGAAGATGACTGGTTGTGTTATTGAGGGGTTATTATTTAGGTTATAAAGAAATACATATGATAATTTCAATAGAAAACACAATCTTGTTTTAATTAACCCTTTCGCAGATTGTGTAAGTTATCAGCAGAAGTTTCTTAGTCCATTTGGATTATGCCAAGAATTCTTGTCTACAAAACTTTTTAGTGCAAAAGTTTTGAATGTAAATTTTCACATCCCATTATGAGGGGGTGATCTAAAAGAATCACCTACTATTTTATTCTGGTGACCTATAGCATCAGGAAGATGTTGGTGCTATGGCAGTAGAGGATGAACTTTATCATTTTTTTGTGGTGGGGAGGTCTTGTTAAAGAGAACATCTGAGTGGCAATCTGGCAAAATGATGCATATGAAATATCAAAGTGAATTCTCTTATGTGGAAAGGAATTGTATCCATTGATGTTTATCAATGTTCGTTGATTGTTTATGAAGGCTAAACAGTGGATGTGAGCACGGGTAACGTTTCCTCAAGTATTTAAAGCAATACATGTGAAAAAGTCAATTGCCTCCACCAGTGCAAAAAAACAAAAAAAAACAAAACAACAGTGGGGGTATTTTTGTAACTGGAAATTTGATTTGTCCAATAGTGTTATTATGATCCCTGTAGCTGTTATCGTTTGTATGGAAATAAATGGGAGGCATAACTTGTGGAGCAGGTTTTGAATGAAAAACAAAAAGATTTGTCATTATGTGATTTGGAAAGGAGTTTTTTTCCTCTTGTAATCAACAAGTGCATGGTCATTTAGTGCAGTTGTGGGAGCATTTACAGTAGGATTTTTATTTTCCTTCATTGGTGTTTATTAATATTGAAAGCCAAGTAGTTTTTCATTCAGTAAAATTTGTCACTAAATATCACTGATTTATAATGGCTGAAAAGTGGCAATTTTTATGTCAGATGGTAAATCAGAAGTTGCGTTTGAATGATTCTTTAAATGATTCGCAGTCAGTTCAGTCTGCCAAAGTGGTAATGATTTTTCTTCAGTGGATGAAATCAATTCCTTTCTTAGTCCTTAGCAATGATGCCACGTGAATTGCAAACAGACTCATTATAATCCTTCCAGTCCATGCTTGGCTTTTAGTGTTGTTCCAGGTGTGTAAATTTCAAATTTAACTCACAAAGCGGCCCAGGAAGTTAGAGAAATAATTTCGCCACCTGCAGTAAATCTGTATGACACTTTAAGGGACAAACTAATTGCAAGGACTTCTATATCTCAAGGGAAGAATCCGTCCCAACTTTTCATAGGAGACAGCAAATTTTCACAATTGTTACACCATCTCTAGCCCTTAACTGGAGAAAACACAGATGACATATTTTCTTCCAGCGCCTGCCTCCTACTTTTGGTCTTAGCCTTGGTAGGAAGAGATATGGCCATAGAGAAGTTGACAGATTGATGGTAACATGGTGGATGTAACTTCTAACATGATGTCAATAGTTGGCATTCAGAATTTGGAGTCAGACCACTTAGCTAAAATTTTAGAAGGACAAAAGTGGTTAGAAACAAAAATAGATGAATTAACCAGAAGAATAGATGAATTAACCAGAAGAATAGATGAATTAACCAGAAGAATAGATGAATTGATACTACCACATGCTACTAGCAGAGATTGCTTCTCCTGTTATTCAATGGAAAGGAGAAAGAACCCTCTGTGTCAATTACCCTGGAAGTATGGGGGATAAAGTTTATAAGTGTAAGCCAACCCCTTCGGCGTTCAAGTCAAACCAGGGAAAAGACTAAGCTGGTAATCAAAGGCAACCTAGTGTACCAGTATGGCTGAAGTCTGTTGCCTACTATATGTGTCTGACCATGCACTGCCAGTATCCATTTTCTGGTGGGACAGTGGTGCACAAATTTCAATAATACCTGTTGAGAGGACAGATTAAAGGGGGCCTCAGAAGCTTACCCTGCATGCCGTCAACAAGTCACTTATCCAGATTGCAAGTGCTTCACATTGAACTTAGGCCTAAGAAGAAATTTCACACTTTTTTTTTTTTTTTTCATTATAGCATATGTAGAGAAAGGTGCTGAGTTTTTTTGCATAAATATTAGGTTGGTGCAAAAATAATGACGTAATAATGTCGTTTTTTGACATATTTTTTAAAGTCAAAAAACGACATTATGACCTCCTTATTGATATCAACAGATGTTGTTTGATAGATATTTAGACTAATATTAAATCACCAGGATCTATTCACAATACTATTCTGCTATGTCTTGTCATGGCAAACACGGACCACAACCCTGAATTTTGCGAACTTTTAAGAAAGCTTGAGGGAATCATAAAATCGTCCTTTTATAGGAAAACATTACTCCATACAGTTACATATCATATTGCCAGCAGTGGCCTCCCTGCTCCCTCTTAGTTCGCACCCGCCCTTGACACTGGAAAAATTGAGGGCAGCAAAAGCGCAATTTAGCCAAATGCTAGAATTAGGAATAATATGTAGCTTTGCCATTACAACTTGTACCTATAGGTAGTGAAAATTGGTGTGAATGTGGTGATTATAGAGCACTAAATGTTGTTACAAAACCAGATCATTATCCTAATCCCCATATTCATGTTGTAATAGTCACTGTGCAAAGAAAGAAGATACTAAATTAGACCCTTCTTAGGGCATACCATCAAATTGCAGTCGAGCATGAGCATATTCTGAAGACTGCAATAACAACTCCTTTCAGGTTGTTGGAGTTCTTGTGTGCCCTATTTGGTTTAATTAATGCAGCACAGTCCTTCCAGAGATTTATTGATCATGTATTGCATGGCCTACATTTTATCTATACCTACATTGATGATGTACTTATAATCAGTTTCTCGATGGAGGAGCATCTATGTTCAAATATATGTGCAGTTACAGCTTGTGTTCGAGTGATTTGATAAATTTAGAGTCGTTATCAATCCTGTGAAGTGTGGATTTGGAAAGTTGGAAGTGTTTTTTTGTTTTGTTTTTTTTCTAAGGCCACCATATCAACTTTGCTGGTATTTCCCCTTCCCCATCTAAAGAGGAGGCTATTTCACAATTTCCCACACCTGATATCATGAAAAAGCTGCATCAATTTTTATGGATGGTAAATTTTTTTTCCATTGATTCCTGCTCAGCTGTGATAGTCGAACCTTTGACATATATTTTAACAAATGTCAACTTGTGACATAGTTTTGTTGGAGCCTGCCATGGCAGAATTTCACAGAATTAAATCAGTATTGTCTCAAGCAGTGAAATTCTCATTGTCTCAGGCAAGGAGTTGTCATTTGATGCCTCTTCCATTGGTGTTTGTGCTGTATTGCAGCAGGAAATTGATGGCTAGTGGAAACCAATTTCTTTTTTCTCTAGAAAACTGTCACAGAAGTTAGATACAGCACATTTGGACAGGAGCTCTTGGCAGCTTTTGTGGCAGTTCAATATTTTTGGCATTTGTTGGAAGGGCAAACATTCTTAGAGACCACAAACCCTTACTTATGGTGTTACAGCCAACATCAATATGCACCACGTGAAACCAGACAGCTGGATTATCAGATATGTTTTAAAAGGAACCAAAAACATCCCTGCAGACACCATGCATGGAATATCAGTCAATGGTAGAAGAACAATCAAAGGAAAAACAACTTCAGAAGCATCTTCTGAACAACTAAACATTTTTTAAATTTTCAAAGATATGGGTCCTGAACACTGAGATTGTATGTGACATCACTACAGAGTAATTATGCCCTACAGAAACATTGTGTTTGGACATCTTCTTTAAGCACAGATTTGTGTGATCTCAATTAAAGTCTGTTATTTGATTATGGTAAAAAACCTGTGTACCTTTGTGAAAGTCGACAGACACACTTGATCACCTGGGCTCTTTCGCATCTCCAGATGAATGGTTCGTTCATGTATATTTGGACATAACTGGTCCCATGCCCTTCTACAAGGGGCATACTTATTTGTTTTCTTGCTGGTGTGAAGCTCTTTCCATGTCGGACATTACAGCAGAAACTGCAGCAAGACTTTTATATGTGGGTGGGCAGCCTATTTAGGTGTTCCGGCTGTCATCACTACATTCAGAGGTTGACAGTTTGAGCCTGACCTATTCAAACAGTTGAAACTTTCAGGGTGCAAGAGAATTATGACCACTGCATATCATCCAGAGGCAAGGCCATACCTATAACAGGCCAGGAAATCATACTTTTCGTAGCAGCCCCACTGGGGGCAGGTTTTCTCCATCACCAGATAATCTTTTAGCTAGTAACACTTGACTTTCATTGATCCAACACACAGCAAATTCTTTCTGAAAGGAAATTCTCACCCATCAAATTTATTTCAGTTGAGTTTCTGTATTTTATCATAAATTATATTTGGATTATAAGTTTGTGAGTATACTGTAGTGTAAAAAGTCAAAATTGAATTTTGAGATTTTTTTTTTTTTTTTTTTTTTTTTTTTTTTTTGCCATTATTAATTTCATTGAACTACACTCAGTTTTTTAATGTGCTAAACTACTGTATTCTTGACTGTTTAGAATATATATTGAAGTTACATGCATGGTAAACATTGAAAATTTACAAAAAGCTGACTAACCACTGTCTTGATTTGTAAAACTTAAATTCTTTTAATTCGGGGAAACATTAATCTATAATTTCGTTAAAAATTTTTTTTTTGGGTTCTACTGTTGAATATTATCTCAAAATGGTCAAAAGGTGGTGTGTGAAAGATGGTTAAAAGTAATACGAAGAGATAACACCCTTAACTGCCCAGATGCTGTTGTTTGTGAAAGGCATTTTCCACTTGGTTATGAAACTGATTTTTTAGGGTAAAACATGTCCCCCAAATCCTCTACTCATATTCAAGAATTTGCCATCAAGTCTGTTAACAAAACCAAGGACAAGAAAAAAAAAAAAAAAAAAAAAAAAAAAAAAGAAAAAGCTTTGCTTCTGTGTGAAGTGTGAATAATGATGAGTTTGCACATTTCTTAGAAAAAGATAGAATAGAAAATTTTACAATTTTGCGTGCTGATATTGACCATGATTTTGTACCAGGAGTTACCTGCTACAAATCAAACAATCAATAGTTCATCCAGTCTTATCGTTTTTTTCACTGGAGGTATTGCTTCTTTTTTTTTTTTTTTTTTTTTTTTTTTTTTTTTTTTTTTTTTTTGAAAACTTGACATTTGAATGTTACCATGCAGGTATACACACACACATTTCTTCCCTATTGAAAAACAGAATATGTTTCAACATTGGTCTCAAATTGAGGAAGCAATTTGTTACCTTGCTAACTTGAAAATTGAACAAAAGAAACAAGTTTTGAGACAACATATCGAAGTTATGTCACCATGAATAGTTGGCAAAAAAGTTTACGAGTCGGAAATTTTTGTCCGGGTATTTGAATATTTTGCCACATCTTGGTCTCTTTATAACAGAATTCAAGATGATTACAAATTACCCAGTGTGAAAACACTTGTGGATATAACATCAAAAGTTTCAAAGATAGATTCTCTGAAAATGTCAGATGAACAGAAAAAAAAATGTATCATCCTAGTTAAAGTTTGTTAAAGTGAGCTTACAATACCATGGAGAAAACTTATTTGCCAAAGATTCTGAAGAGGCATTAGCAAAAACTGTATTGGGTATTATGATCAAATGTTTACATGGTGGACCAAAATTTTAGCTTAGGAGGATTCAAGTTGCCAAAGTAAATTCATAATTTTTGTTTTAGAATGTTGGAAATGTTGTTGATTTAGTCAATCATTTGAAAAGTCATGCAATTGCAGTTATTTGTGACAATCATCAGACTACTCAAGCTTTATTCAAGAAATTTGATACTATTGAAAATAATCTTGGCTTACTAAAAATGATTTATACTTGCTTTTTAATTATGTTTATATATAACTAGATAACGTCTCTGTGAACTAAATGTGCGTTTATTCTTTTTCAATTCAGCTATTTCGTTCTGTCCATGAAATATTGGTGGTGTTATATCATGGAATATAGCAATGCCCATAGCAAGAGAAACACATTAGGGAAAATAAATATCTTTCTCACACTCGTTATGTGAATTTAAGTATGGAGTTTTTTTTTTTTTTTTTTTTTTTTTTTGGTGAAAGTTTTTTCTGTTGTTATGTATTTTGTCTATGTCTTTGACTAAAATAAGAATGTCATCTACATATTTTAGGTAAATGGAGGGTTTTTTGATGGTATTAAGTATGTTATTTTCCAGGTTAGTCATATAGATGTTCCTAAATGTTGGTCCTAGAATAGAACCGATCGAAACACCATCGCATTGTACGTATATGCTATTTTTATGGTCATAGAAAGGAACTTCTGTGTGAGTAGTTTTCCTAAAATATTCGGACAAATTTTTAATGTAGGGAGAGATGGATTGTTATAGATATTCTTTATGATTATATCTATTGTTTCTTTGACTGGAATGTTGGTGAATAAACTTTCAACATCAAGTGAGGTTATAGTTTCATTAGTTTTTTTTTTTTTTTAATTTGGCGTAGCTCATGTGTTGATTTTTATGTTATATTTATTGTATGGTGCAATTAGTTGATTAATAACTTCATTTAGTTGGTAAAACAGGAGTGGGGATTATATATATTCCTGCATGGGTGTATTTGAAATAAAAACATTTGTTCCAAATTGAAACAATTAAAAATATATAGATATTCCTTAAGAGATTGAAATGCAGAAGAAACATTAACATACCATTTAACATTTAAAAAAAATCTCCATTAAGAGTTTTGAGTTTAATCTTTTTTTAAAAACTTGTTATCTATCATTATATTTATTGTATGTTTTTGGTTCAAACTAACTTTCTTGTCTCTCTCTTCCCCTTTCCTCCTTCTGCAACAATTTGATTATATGCCCTCTGACCTTCTTCAGGGGTATCTGTTATGTTCTAGAATGCAAAACAGCATACATCTGAGTAAGAATGGATGGAACTGAAATGAAATATAATTTGGGGTGGAGAGAATTACATTATGCTAAGGGAACCTACAATGATTAAAACACGTTTTCTAATAAAATTCTGATAGTAACTAAATGTTTATTACTTCACCCTAAATAAGTGTTAGGATTAATAATGACGACAATGAAAATAATGAGAAAATAATCTAATAACCAAAATACTTGAATGATATGGAAATTATTGTATGAAAAGACTATATAGGACACCAGGTGTTTTGTTTTTGTCTTGTACTGGTGATAACAGGTGGCAGTGTCTATGTTATGATAATAGTAGACTGTTCCGTCTAGTTGTGAAAACTAGGGGATAAATGACTGACTTGGTGTAAGTATGGGAGGGGGGAGATATTAAAAACATTTTTAATGATATTTGTAAATTAGTAGCAATGGTGCTGATAAGGAAATGATTATTAATAGTATTTCTGCGTGTAGCAAGTTTGGAAAATGATAAAAAATATTTAGTAAAACTTGAGCATTGAGAAATTGTTGAAATTTTGAGGAAAGTGCAAAAGGCAAAAAAACAAAAAACAAAAAAAAACAATGTTAAATTCATAAAATATCTTTGGAGTTAATAATTTAAATGTTTTTCTAAGAAAAACTTCTATAGATATTTAATTTATTCAATGTACTGTGACACTTCTTCATCCCAGCTAACTTTGTATAAAAAATGTTTTATAACCAATGACCCCAAGAGTGATGTTTTGATGGTGTTAATGTTTAACTTTTGACAGATCCCTTGTAGCTGTTGCTTAGTGGTTGTAGTGTAGGGATCATCACCGTTTCACTAAAAATGAGGACACCCTCATGAAAAAAGGCCGTAAACTTGATGAAAAACTTTTTTAATTGTCTAAATGCTTGTTGTTATTAAGAGGAAAGATCACTGTATTTTTTGTTTTGTTAAATTTTTCCTTCCTTTTTAGAACATTTGAAATTTTGATTACAAATCTTGTTTTCTTGACTCTATGAAGTCTGACATTTTTGAGAAATTTTTAAACAAAAAGTTAAATTCTCCATTTAAAAATATTGTAAAAATAAATTTTACCTTTTTCAAAAATTATTTGAGGAAAATTAGAAAATTTAAGGTTTACTAATTGGAAACAAACATTACTTTTTAAATTTATTTTAGCAGAAAAATTGAGAAGAATAAAAGAAGCATGTAATAACTGCACTGACTTGTTTTTGAAGTGTTAACTGACAGATCGATGTATTGATAGCTTAGGTTGGGGGAAGTTATCGAATGGAATAAACAGAAGTGACAATCTTTTTTTTGAATTTTAAGTGAACTAACTTATTTAACTACCCAGTAATTTTTAAAAATTAGCAAATACTTTCAGCAATCTAAAATTGTATTATTTTTTTATTTTTTATAGCCTTACATTTGAAGATGCTTTCTGGGAAAATAAAATTTAAAATACTAGCAATAAAATAAATTGAAAATTTCATAATTGCTGAGAGTGAGATAAAATTTCATAAGAGAGGTACTTATAATTTTTACGTACATCTCTTATGAAATTTTATGTTATTATTTTTATTTATTAATTTTTATAATATCTCAGTTATGAAAAAATTTCATAATACTAATAATTTGCACACTTTATACTTCCTTATACTACCAATAGGCATTTAAGACTCACCATGCTATGCACATTGTAGTAAACCACCCTCATCTCCTTTGTGAGATTTCCTTAGTTAGATGTAGGTTCCACTTGAACAGCTTCTTCCTACAAACCATTGCCTTGAGGTACTGACTCCCAAAAGGATGTTTCCTCGATCACTACAATCTTAATCTGTTCACCCTATATATCAGCATAAGCATGTACCTCTCCTCTGCAACCCTCTATTTTGAGTAGCCCCTGGGCCTTGTTAAATGGTGAACATCATTGTAAAAAAAAAAAAAAAAAAAATGACACAAAAAAAGTTAAAAAGTTATTAATAGTGTATTCTGTTATGTCTAGTATAATTTCTAATATTGCAACATTGACTTAAAAATGGTTTGCTGGTCACATCATATAAGTCTTTATTAATGTCTTTATTCAGAAAAATTGCCAAACTTTGACAAGAATTGTTATTTACATTATTTACATGCAGACTCTTGTCCTGATCTTTGTTGTTATTATCATCACCTGATTGTCTTCCATTTGAATTTCTGGGAGGAGGAGTTATTTACATGCTGACTATAGTCCTCATCTTTGCTATCAGTGTTTCAGCTGTTCTACCAATTAACCCATGGCCTTTCATCAAGTGTTTGTTGATCTGGATAACCTAAAAAGAATTTTGAATCAAACTTTTTATTTAATCTGTGGGGGTAAGCTGTTCTCTTTCTGCCCATATCTAGTTCTTATTTAGCACTGATTATTCGATTATTGCTTGCTCGTTTCTGTTTTCCCTGTAGGTTACATGAATCGACAAACATTTGATGAAGGCTGGAGGGCACAATGGCTGAAATGTTGTGATAACAAGAACTACAAAGACGAGGACAATAGTCCATGTGTAAATAATAATTCCCCATCCAAGAAATTCAAACAAAAAGAATTATCTTGTGTACTGACATTGGTCTATTGGTTAACAAGCTCATCTCATAAACAAATTTTATATGAGAGTAAATTTAATCTTTGATGATTCTTCACTACTTCAGCCTAGGCTATTCTTGAGTAAATAACTCTACTCTATTTAATATAAGTGGCTTCCCTCTAAAATGAACACTTGATATTTACCCACCTTCACATGATGGTAGGATGTGACATAGTTTCTCTACATTTCTGAGATGAGATATTGTAACTATTTACATTGTTAGGATTATTGTCCTCATCTTTATTGTTATATTCCTGATGTTTTGGCCCAGTGAATAAAAGCATTGGTTGAAGTGATCAAAAAGTGACTTGACTCATACTTACCAGTTCAATACCGAGCCACAGCTGATGTGGACAAAAACTTGGAGATTTGAGTCACTAAAGGGAATTAACTGAAACTGAGGTATCCAGAAAAGGCATGGCAGGTGGAACTAGAACAATCTGCACCTGTGGACTAAATAGTGTTCGGTTCAAAATTCCAACATATATCACCTGAAGAAGGTTGGAGCATACAACGGCCAAAACATTGTGAATACAGCAATAAAGATGAGGACAACAGTCCAAACAAATAAATGTAAATAGTGTAAATTGTGACATAGTTGTTTTTAATATGGGTTCCCATATGGGCCAAGGACAAAAATTGCACAGTCCCCATGACCACTGTCATGCTGGTATTAGTATCCACCAACCCTTTCTCTTTAGTGCAATGAGAGAGGTACTGCCATGGTTTTGGAATCTCTGGGACCACTCTTCTCTCAAAGCTTTTCCATGAATTGCCCACTGATAGAATCATGGCAGAGAGGTAAATAATAGATACTATATACTGATCCCGTCTTGGAATTAAACTCAGCAGAAGTTCTGGTACTAATCATAGACCCATTGAACCCTTGATATATAACCAAGCATAATAAAACATGTGTGATTTATTTTTTTAACTTTGTATAATGGTTGAGCTTTATGTGTCATCAAATACTTTTTTTTATGTTGCTAAAAACTAACCATTTTCTTTTTTTCTTTTCTTTTTTTTTTTAATTTTCAATAGAGAAAAAAAGGTAGGCGTGATCTAGAAAGTCATCTAAGAAAGGTAAGTGCTTACAAAAACCAGTCTCCTAATGAAGCACTCTGAAGAGGAGTGTTTTGTGTATGTATGTTTAATTAATTTTAATCACTGTATTTCATGTCTTGCCTTCACTAAAGACAATTAAATAAGGATGAATAAAAATATTCAGGCTTAAATTTTTATGTTTTAAAATGACAAAAACAACACGTGTTGTCTTAGTTGATATTCCATATCCCTCAGATTTTGGAAGAATTTTTTTTTAAGTTTTTTTTAAGTTCAATACTTATTGTTTCAATTTATGTTGAGTGGCCATGTCTTACGCCTAATTTTGAATACATATTTTTTTTTTCTTGAATGTCATTATTTTAACAAGCTTTATTCATATGTACCACACAACTGCAAAAATATATTAGATGATTTAAAAAAAAATATTCATACCACACAAAATAAATTGTTCTTCATATGAATGCCATTCTTTAGTATTTCCAGTTCAGACTTTTACAGCAAGGTTATTCCCTGCCACTTCCATGGTGTCAAATTACCCTCATTTCCCCCATACATCAAATATAAGATTAAAGTTTCACTCTGACAACTTTTTGGTTGCTTCCTTGAAGATAGCAATTTTAACCTATTTAAATTAAGGGTCACCCGTTATTTATCCTACTTATCATAGTCTTTACTTTTTACAACTGCTTTCATTCATAGCACACACTGCATTCATCATGACCATTTTACAGTCACCCTCTACCTTGAGTGCTTATCAATCTTTGTATTGGGGGATTGTAGTATTAAAGAAAAAAAGAATACACCTGTGATGACTTAATCTATTTGTTATTCAAATTTTAATCACCAGGTCTTAAGTGCCATCGTTAGTGATGTCAGTATGACAGATATTATAAAAGACTAATTGTTGTATTGGAGATGAGTTTATTGCTTGAGCAAGCTTCAATTAATGAACATGCATAAAACATGATAGGTTTAGGATCAAGAAACATGTCCTCATCTTTATTGCCATTTTCATGTTTCAGATGTATGCTCTGACCTTCTTCAGGTAATATACATGGAAATTTTGCATCGAATCCTTTTAGTGCACGGGGGCAGATTGTTCAAATTTCATGTGCCATACCTTTTTTGGATATCTCAGTATCAGTTAATTCCCTTTAGTAACTCAACTCTCAAAGTTTTTATTCCCTCTGGTTTGACCAGGTATTGAACTCGCAACTTTTTGGGTCATTTCAAATACCTTAATTTTAAATTAGTTAAGTAAAAAAAAAAAAAAAAGCAAAAAAAGTACTAATGAAAAATGCTCCTGAATCTCAATTGTTACTTTAAACGGTCACAGCTCAGTTGTTGACAATAATGTTAAATGTAGCAACAAGCTAATACTTAGAATGGAATTTATTAACCTTTCTACTACTAGTTTAATGCTCTTCTAGCAAGCAATTTTCTTAGTACTTCCAAGGAAACATGTTTTAAAATACAAATGTTTCATAGATTGCAGTATTTTTTTATGCTTTTTATGATTGCTTTAAATTATTTCATTGTTTTACAGATATCCAGTTCTAATTTAATATGTAGTATATCTTTCCTCCTTTAATCATTGGTCTCTTATTCAAACCACTGAACCAAACATTGCTTCGTAGTATTGGTATTGAATAGTATGCTTTGTGTTTTTTACTCTGATTAGTTAACCACGAAGCCTGCCACCTGGAATAACTGCTGTACCACTTAGGCTAATTTTACTAGCCTACTTTCCAGTTGGCCCTCTATTGATTTTTATTCTCTTTTCATTGTATGAATGTACCATGTTTTATTCATAGACCCTTTTTATAGTTAAAGAATGTCATCTTCTGTGGAAAGCTGGAAAAAGGAGGAGGAGACACAAGTAGGCACTTAGTAATTGTCACTTTGTATTTTGTTTGGATTGTTTTCTCCTTTTCTTTGAGAATAGCTTTGTTTTGATATTCTTTGGAATGGCTTTAAAAGAAACTAGTGTCATTTTTAAGAGCTTTTATAAATTTGTTGGAAATCTGTCATTCATTCAAGATTTGATTCCAATTATTTTCTGTCTCATATATTCCTAGTTTATGAAAATGTCGATATATTTCACGAATAAAATTCTTCCAATTTTTATTCAAATAATCTCTCCAAGAGTGTGAATTTGCAAGTCTTCTCTTTCTCAGTAATTATTTAAATAGTTGTAAAGATGATATCCAGAAAAGCAGGATTTCGAAAAGAGAATAAATGTGTATGAGTTGAAACTTGATATTCAGAAGGTGTAAAGAGTCATTCTTATAGATGTCAATAAGTGTTTCTACATACACACACGTCAGTAATTATTTTAATGTTGCCTATAAATGGTAAAATTAATATTGGCAAGCAATAATGGTCAGAATCACACATATACAAAAACAAATTGTTGTTTGATTAAAATTTTGAATAAAGCATGAAATTTAAGATCTGTAATAAGAGCTAAATTGTTATAGGGAAGGATTAGAGGTTCGCAAGAAGACAGTTTCCTTTGAAGCATCCCCCCCCCCCCAATGGAAACTTGGTAATTTTTTTGTTTTTACTTTTTTTACAAAATCTAATGTGTGTATATTTTTGGGATTGGATTCCATGTAATTTTCTTCAAAGGATGCCTGTGTGTACACCTGGTGTATTTTAAATAAGCTATTTTTATTTTATTTTTCCCAATAATTAAAAGAATTTTTATTTATATAAAAAAATGGTTTTATCTTTTGCTGATAATGAAATTTCTGATAGCAACATTAAAAAAAAGAAAAAAAGAAAAAAATCACATTTTGTTAATTGAGTCATAACTTTCATTCTCTCTCTCATACACACTCACACATATATACATATATATATATTATTAAGTTGGTTCATGATCTAAGCTTTTGGTTCACATGAGCCCTCTTCAGAGTGGTTATATGGTCATTTAAACAAAGATATTCAATATTGAAGATGATATTTTGTTATGTTGACATAGATTGCTATGTGACAATAACGGTAGTGGAATAGTGGTGTAGGTTGTAATTTATGTGTGATTCCAGCACAAATAAATTTACTATTTCTCTATATAGGAAACCCACTAGCATTAATTTGTGCTTTCTTAATTATAATAGTGAATGCCCCCAATAGTATAACTTAATCCAATGCACACAAATGATATCTTCTTCCAAAACCATATTCTATAAAGAATTACATAACATTAAACAAACATTTGTTAATAATGGATTTTCTAGTTCTGTCATTGATCAACAAATTAAAATGTATCTCAATAAACTTCTAACAAAATTGATAATATTTCGGCCTCTTGTGTGGTTTGATGTCATAGACCCACATTCTTGAACTCACTGCTGTGACTGCTATTCTCTGACTGTTATTGTTGCATAGCAATCTTCTATGTCAACATAACAAAATATCATCTTCGATGCTGAATATCTTTGTTTAAATGTCTGTATAATCACTCTGAAGATGGCTCATGTGAGCTGAAAGCTTAGATCAAGGAAAAGCTTAATAAAAAAAAATAAAAAAATATCCAGATGTTGGACAATTTTTGTCTTTGCTTTAATTTTGGGTGAAAATAAACATACAAACTTTAGAATGGTTCATGATCAGACATAATAGACATTCATTGTCTGTTATATTTAACAATATATGTTTAAATAATGATCTACTGCCTCAATACAATATATATATATATATATATATATATATATATAAGTTGGTATCTGGGATAAAAAAAAAAAAAAAAAAAATGAGGGGTGGGGGGAGGAAAAGAAAGAACTAGAAATTCGATCAGGGTGAAAAAAAATTGTCCAGTGCCTTAATTTCCGGGGCAGAGGGGAACAATTGAGTAAATAAGATAAAACATAAAATTTGCCCTGAAGATCCATTTAGGTGAAACCTAGGTAGGTAGTTCCTGGCTCTTTAGGATATATTCATTTGACTCTCCCGTTGAATTCGATGTACGAGGGTTAAACAGATCAGTTCCTAGGAACTGACAGCCCGACGCCAGCACATGAGAGTTGATTATAGTGGTGAAAATTTTGTGCAGAACCATCCACACTTTTTGAAGGTCTGAATACAGAGACCTGGTGGACTACATACCATAAGGTCCCACAAATGACCCTCTGCAGGTTTTGAATTCAGTTGTCCTTCTCTTAGACCAGTTACCATCCAAGGCTATAGAACCCAGTCTGTCCTGCTATTTACCTATAGCTGGAGGGAGAAGAGGATTCATACCCTTTCCCAAGGGTATTAGCACCTGAGTGAATGTAACGGATTCAACTGGAATTCAAACTCAGCTCTCAGATTCCTCAATCCAAGCCGCTATCCATTACTTCACTGTGCCCCCCCCCTCTCTCTCTTTTTCACTCACTCATTCACTCTTCGTGTGGAGGGATGCTGATAGGTCTTAGGATTAGGATTTCTAAGCATCTGACCAAATAGGAGAATGTCAGATTTTGTTTTTTAAAGAAGTTTGCTTTCATTTCAACACACACACATTTTTTATATGCTATTGCAATACCTAATTTACTGTTTTTCACATATTAATATTAACACATTTAATGGTTTAGAGTAATTTTTCTTGATTTGATAAATTATTCTGAACTAATCTTGATATTTAAACCTATCAAGATTTGTGAAGCAGAGCCATGATGAAATATTTATGAATTTAGCAAACATACATGAGATTAATACCCTCCTATTTCTCTGTGATTTATTGCCACATTATATTGAAACGATGCTTCATGGGAAAGGTATGGATCCACATCTTCTCCTGCCAGCTATGAGTTAACGATGCTTCATGTACGATCACCGAAGCTTGGTCAGTACTTAGATGGGTAAATCCTTGAGAATACCTGGTGCGCGATTATCCATTACACCAGCTGTACATTCAAGCTTACAGCACCTGGTATTCTCAAGGAGTCACCCATCTAAGTACTGACCAGGCTTGACATCTTCTGCCATCATTATTGTATCTTTAAAGCCATTATTCTCTCTTAAAAAAATTCTTACAATCTAAAAATATTTTCTGGCTTTAAATAACCTGCAAAGATTTGATAAGCCATAGAAAATGAATTCATCAATCAATATATTTCTCTGTCTTTATGAAGTTTTATTTTTTATAATGATGGCAAAATATGAGAGTTGCTAGATTATAGAGTGCCAGATTATAGCAATCCAACCTGTACTATTCTAATCTCTTGTCAACTTAGAATTGCAATTCAGTTTGAATAACACCCCCCCACCCACAAATGAATGACTAGACTATAGGTAGTAACTACCTATAAGTATCTGTAAGACTAGCTGGGATCTGTTGAGTATGACTCAGACTTAAGTGAGAACTACCGACCTTCCAATAGTAACACTCACTACTGGATTGACTGGCAATGACCTTGTACATAACTGTTACCTTTATTCTTAATGTACTGGCTTGTTACAATAAACCTTTGCTTATTTTATTCACCTTGTTTTTCAAGTACATATTTCTATTAACACGGAATATAACATCAAGTTAATTTCAATTGGATATTCAGGAGTTTAATTTAACCACCAATTTTTTTTTTTTTTAGTTTAATTTAATCCAATATATATATATATATTTTTTAAATATGAAACCATGATTTTGTTATTTCCTTATAAATAAATTAGTTTTAAAGAAACTATTTTAAAATCAATCAATTTAGAGTTTATGGCAAGTATATAATCTGAATAACTTTGGTTAGGTTTTCTATTCATCTGTTTAAATCCTGCTTTTGGTGGTCTCATTGTTGTTTTGTCTTATGTTTGAATGTGCAAATATTAAAATGGTTAACAGATAGAAAAATAAATTTAATAATTAAGTTAAACAAATAAAACTTATGTAATATCAGTCCCTCTTATATGGCAGTGTATGCTGGACAATCTCTTCACTGATGATGAAGAAGAGACTTGAAGTAACAGAAGGCTGCTGAGGATACCATGGACTGAACATGTGTGCAATGACAAAATTTTGGAGAAAATGGAAACAAAAAGGGGCACTTAACATCAGGAAGAGGTAGTTGAAATTTGTAGGGCACATAATGAGGAAAGAGGGCTTTGAAAATTGGACACTCACAGAACAGACCATAGGCAAGAGAGAAGAAAACAACACATAGGCTACCAGGTGAACTTGAGTGAATGGATGGTAGAACAGGGTTTTGGAAAGATAGCAAAAAACAATTTGAGAGCAACAAAAGACGGGTAGTTTTGGAGAACCATATACTGATGACCATTGTGTTTTTCTACTTAGGTCAGAGTGTAGTATCTGCTTGACTACGTGCTTTTGTGAAATGCACAATCAGTTATGCTTTCTGCTCGGGAAATGTACACAATAATAATATTAATTGGTAAGGAATTATGGAAAGGCAAGGAAGGAAGACCTGTAGGAGGTAAAAAATCTAGAGTAAAATGAAAAGGAAAATCAGTTGAAAGGAAAAAAAATACATTACCACGTCCAACTTGCCACTATTAGCATGAATAAAATCTATAAGGGTCTATATTTTTGAGATGAGGTATTATGTACACTATTTACATTATTTGGACTATTGTCTTCATCTTTGTCGCCATATTTATTACAATGTTTCGGCCGTTGTATGCTTCGGCCTTTTTCTTCAGGTGGTTGGAATGTCAAACTGAACCCTTTATTTCGTTCACTGTGGTAGACTGTTCTAGTTCCACGTGTCATGTTTAATGGATGTCAGTTATCAGTTATCTCCTTGTTAATTCCCCTCTCCAAGTTCTCCTCTGCCTTAACCGGGTATTGAACTCACACTCTTTGAGTCCACTGTCACTGGATCTAACCAACGCCTTTATCCACTGTGCCATGTGTCCTTGAGGACAATAGTCCGAATAATGTAAATAGTGTTTATTTATAAGGATTTCAACTTTAGTCTGTATAAAAAAATAATCACATTGATATATAATTAATGATGTCTAAATTGATATTGTGAATTTCTGTAAGTCTCTAGGTATGTATCAATATTTGTGTTGGTTTTGTATCTTTTTATTTGATTTTTCAAAATGATTTTTTCATTTTAATTTCTGTTGCTTCTTATCACAATTCCAAGATGATTGTATAGTCAATCAGAAAAGAGCAAAAATAGAAACCTCTGGTAAAATGCAAACTAGCATTGTTTACCCTTGGGTATTTGCTCCGAATGCCAACCATCAGGAACCTTCCAAATTTTCCCAAACAGTTATATTCTTTCACAGTGAGCAAATATGCTATTATCTTTGTTTCCATCCCATTAGTGATTTTAGATATAATTGTGTTTGAAATTCTTAGATGAATGGTTGATAGTCTCTATTTAGGCCTGGTTCATATTAATTTCATTGTTTAAGAAAATAAACAAAGATGTCAACTAAAACCTGTGTACCTATGAAAAAACAATGTTTGTAATAACAAATAATGTTGGTTAAAAAAAAAAAAAATCCATTTAAAAATTGTTTACGTTTCTGGCATAAAAATGAAGCTAGCATATATTGAATGGAAGAAATTCTGACAAGAGATGTGCATTCTTTAAATAGATAATTGAGTCTTGCTTCATCATGAATTATTGTCAATAAGGAATTATGCTGAAGAAAAATATTAATGTGCAGAAAGTGTGGATTCTTTTGCTTCATATGCAGATTTCAGGCATGAAACAGATGATGGAAGTGCTCGTTAGGTTCTCTGTTTTATGTCAATACATTATGAAAATATATCCCCATTCTCAAGTTCTTTGTCTTTCCTGAATCATTAATCCCATGACAGAGTGGGGTGTTACGATTGTTGAGCACCTGACCAGTTTCTCCACATCTTTTAGGCAAAGTAGACTTAGAACCTACCCCTTTGCAGGCAACTCTTCACATCTTTAACACCCTTTTAAATAGATTGTTTGACCTATATTAATGTCTGTACAAAAAACAAAATTAAATTTTTGAATATCCAACCATGTTTGTTTTTACCTATTTAATATCACTTGTGTTTTCATGTCCACAAAAAACCTATACTTATGAGCGAGTCTTGCTTAGATTTTAGTTATAAAATAAACAGTTACCCATTGAGGAAACTTCCTTCTCTTGTTATAGGCTTTGTAGCTGGTATAATGGATGGCAGTTTGGAATGAGGAATCAGAGAGCTAACTTTGAATTCCTGTCAAGTATGTTATATTCACCTACACACACACACACACACACAAAAATACTCTTGTGGAAGCTATGAATCTCTCCTTACAACTATGGGTTAAATAGTAGCATTTGCGTCTGGAAAAATCGCTATTATCTCAAAACAACTTTTAATGCAATATTCACTTGCAGCCCTGTATTCTTAGAATATAAAATATGTTCAGATTTAAATAACCTGCAAAGTGTTGATAAGCTGTGAAAAACAAAACAAAATTTTGTTATAGTTATCTATTCTGAAAAGTTTTTCCTATTTTTGTTTTGATTCACTTTGCTTTCTTTCTCCCCCGCTTCACTTTTCATTGTGACAGAAATGGTAAATTCTTAGAAACTAGTTGAATAGTTTGAAATTAACTATTGTAAAGAAGACATGAAAATAGAGCCATCAGACAGTGTCTGTTGAATGTTTCTTGTTTTTCTTTTTCTTGCTAAGTGCAGAATATCACAAATTTACTTGGATTCAATAGCTTTTTTTTTTTAACCTAATTATAACTTTCTTGCCAAACCATTGTATTAAGATATACTAGTGTATGTTCATGTGTACCATTGTGTGCTTGTATATGTGTATATAATTGCATCATTTTTGCCTCTGTCTATTTGTGTGTCTTACGAGGGTAGCTTGTAAGTTTAAAGTAGGATACACACGTTTGAAAAATCACTTTTCCATTGTTCTAAGCCTCTGGAGGTTTACTTGTTTGTTAGTTTCCAATTTGATTTCAAACTTTTGTACTTTTGCATTTTTTTTTTTTTAACTTTGTTGTCTGCTAGGTAAGTAATTATCTTTGTAGCTAAGAAGTTATTCTGTGTATTTTTGGTTGTGTGTGTGTGCGCACGTGCACTTTTCTACTGCTGTTAAAGAATGTGTTACTTTAAATGCTTGTTTTGAAGTGATGCATTGTGAAGACAGCATCTGTCAATCAGTGAAGTCATCTTTCTGGCTTTTTTTCTTCTTTTTCCTTTCGGCAATTCTTATTAGCTTTACTGTCCTGATTACTGTTTTGTGGACTTCTCTAGCCATTAGTCATCTAACTAATGACTTTCAAGTACAATTTCTATCACTTGGAAAAACTATTTATGGTAAAGAAAATATCAAATTCACTTTTTTTTTTTTTTTTTTTTTTTTTTTTTTGCATTCTTTTCAAACCTTCCTTGGTTGCTTACTCATGAAAAATGCTGGATGTGTTAAGGCATGAAATATTGGTAAATTTCTAGTTTAGCTAACTAGGTAACAGATATTAAGGTTTTGGGCAACTCCTTAAAATTATTTTCAAAGCAAGGATTGTGTTGTATAACATATTTGTTATAATTTTCGAATAAATAATTTTATATATATATATAAAGAAATAGTCTTAAGATCTGCTATATTTATGGGATAAAGTGATCAATATCAGAGATAGAGCATGTGTAAATATAAAAGTGAACATAGAAGTCAACACTTAGAGGCGACAGTCTGTTTCATGCTACATGCAATATTGCATGTAGCATGAAACAGACTGTCGCCTCTAAGTGTTGACTTTTATGTTCACTATATATAATATATATATGAGAGAGAGAGAAGAGACAAGAGGGAAAACTATTCTTAGTTAGGGTTGGCTAAGAATAGTTTTTCTCTTGTTTCTTTTTATTCCCACATATGGCATATTGGAAAGTTTTTGTTGTTTACTACATGTGTACCAACAAGAGTCATTCGTAGTTTCAAAATTTCCTTTTTTTTTTTTTTTTTTTTTTTTTTAATCCAGCCAAATTCCTCTATATTTTTTTTTTTTTTTTTTTACCATCATCTTTATTAAATATCCCATATTGTATTGTGTTAACAGAAGATCTGCCAAGAATGGGGAAATGTAAGAACCTGGATGTAAATTTACTGTCGATGAATTAGTGATTAAAGCACTTGCTAGACATTTTCGTCTTAGTGAATTATTATCTCTTTTAATTAGAGTATCATTTTTTTAATTGTGGTTAGTTTTGTTACTGTGAACAACTAATGGATTTTGTGTGTTGTTTTTTAAAATGTCTCTTTTGTGTTGATATAATCTTTTATTTAAACTTTTTGAGGTTTCTTCAATATATTCTCTCTGACAATCCTTGCAGTTGATAGAGTAAATTCCTCCAAGTTTTGGTATGTGAAGGTAGGAATTTTTTATTCTGTCACCAATGTTTTGTTCAATTAGTACATAAGAATAAATGAAATAAAAATTGTTACCATACCAACCTTAGAAATACTGTGGTTAATTTGAATGTCTTTTTTTTGGGGGGGGGGCAGGGGTGATTTAACAGTTAATAGAATAAAAACCAAAATATTCTTTTGAACGTAAATTTAAAGGCCATAATGGAATTTTATAATTTTATATTTTCCTTATACCTAAATAATATAAATTATAATTTAAATTATATATATTTATTTTCTTTAGACATAGACAATTTATTTATTTTTTTTTTTAGGATAACTTATTTTTCTACATCAGATCATTATAATTCTAGATTTATTTTAGTATTTCCTTATCGACAAATCTTATTGATAGTCCAGATAATTTTTTCATAAATGTTTTTTAATTTTATTAACTGTTAAATTTTCTAAATTTTTCAAAATAACCACCACATTTCTGGGTAGCAAGGCTGCCATGGTAATGATTTTTCCTTTTTTTTTAAGAACTCTGGAGAACCTTCTGGCCCATCTAATTATTGCCCTATTAGTCTCCTACTACTTTTTGGCAAAATATTTGAGGCTTGAATCAGTGCTGAAGTGGTTAAGCATCTTACCTCTCATGACCTACTTTCTGACAAACAATATGGATTCCATTTTGCCTGGTCTATTGCTGATGTGCTTACTTTGCCATTAATGAATATGTATATCAAGCTCTTGATAATAACGGCGAAGCTTGTTGTGGCTTTAGATATCTCAGAGTTTGGCATGCTGGTTTTCTACATAAGCTTCAGGGCTATTACAGAATGATTGTTGGATTTAATCCAATCATTCCTATCAAATCATGAAATGAAGGTTGTTCTGAACAGGTTTACTGCCAGGTCCTTTCACATGGATGCAGGTGTCCCCTGAGGCTCTAACTTGGGTCCTACACTGTTTCTGATCTTCATCAATGATCTTTCTGATGTCATCAGTTCCCAAGTAGGCATTTATGCAGATTTCATTACCATTTACTCCTGTCTCAATAGCAAATCCGTCAGAGTTGAGAAAGTTAACCTGGCCACTGCTCTTGAAAAGGACCACTGGTTAACTGGGGTAGGAAATGGCTGGTGAATTTTAATGCTTCCAAAAATAAACTGCTCTCATTTAACCACTACAGAGAAACTGCCTACCATCAGCATGGCTGATGCTTGACTTCAGGAGAGCATCTCACTGCTCCTTCTTGGCCTCACATTTTCAACTGACCTGAAGTTGAACAACTCCATTGAATCAATAGCTGTATCTACTGCAAAGAATGTTGGTTCATTGTGTTGTGTAAGAAGGTTTTTCTCATCAGAGTTCATCTTGCATGTTTACAAAATTTCCATTTGTCTGTGCATTGAATACTGTTGCCATATCTGGTCTGGTGCCTCTGCTGTTCATTTTGAGGTTCTTCACAAAACCTAAAGAAAGATTTGCAATATAATTGGTTCTGACTTGGCATCTCGACTTCACTTCAGTCACTTTCTTACCAGCTGACATGGCTTCCATCTGTCTTTTCTACAAATATGGCATCTGCTTTGATGAGCTTTTTTACCTGGTGCCCTGATTACATGAATTTAAGCATGTGACTAGATTGGCATCTAGGTCTCACCCTTTTACTGTTGAAATAGTTAAATGCAACTACCACTTCTACTGCAACAGTTTCTTTTTTTTTTTGCACTTCCTGACAGTCGAACTCCCTTTCGTTACTTGCTTCCCTGAAAAGTACAATCTTCAAAGATTTAAATGCAACATCACTTGCCATCTTTTGTCTGTTCAACTTTTATCCTTTCCTCACTCCCCCTTATATCCATTCTTTTCTCTCACTTTCACTCTCTGTAAGTCCCCTGCATACTAGTGGCACTCCCACCCTGTTTGTGGTGAAATGATGATTAAAAAAAAAAAAAAGTCTGATGTTCTCATTGAATAAAACATTGGCAGCAGAATAACAATTTTAAACATCCAACTGGTTTTCACAAATTCCATGTTATATACTTTGTTCAGACATTTCATATCAGTCATTTTATCATATATATATATATATATATATATATGAGAGGGAGAGTATGGATAGGAATCTGACAAAATGATAGGATAAAGAACAAGTAGGAAACATCTTAATCTAACACGTTTCATTTTATTAAAGCTTCACCAGAGAGCAAAATAGAAATGATAAAAAATGATAAAATGCATAGAGATGCATATTAATGGTATGTTTGGCTATTTCTTATTGTTTAGATGCATGCTATGTAATGAAGTAACATAAACAAGTGCAAGGAAACATTCTGGATGCTAAAGTGTGTAAAAGACGCTGCAGGATCTTTTTAAAGAAATTTATTTCGTTTGACTTTTCATTACCATATACCTCGTGTGTATTTTGTATATATCTTAGTGGCAGAGGTGTTTCTTTTCAAAGTCCATCAGGAAACTGATCCATATATGAGAATAAATAATGCATTTTGATACTCATGTTTCATCCGAGTTTTCTGAAAGCAGTCAGCATCTTGATGACAAGTTCTGCATAGTTCCTGGCCTTGTTGTTGCCAAGAAAGTTCTTCATGTCCAGAACAAAAGCCTTCCATGCTTCCAGTTTCACTTTGTACATTGAGTTTTCAATCAAAGATGCCAGCTTTCAACTTCTCCATTGTCAATCTTGGGAAAGCCTGGCACAAGTAAGTGAAGCAGTGACCACCCTTGTCCAGAGCTATGATGACCTGCTTGATCAAGTCGAGCTTGATGTGCAGCAGTGGGAAAAGCATCTGTCTCTGTCTACCAGATGACATTTGTTGCTCTGCAAGACATCAGTTCCTCCTGAATAGGCCAGTCCTTTTTTTTTTTTTTTTTTTTTTTGTAATGCTGAGCAGTTCCCCTACTACCCAGCATGCACAGAAAGCATGGGTATTTGATGAACCAGGACTGATAAAAAATTTATTTAACTTTGATCTGAAATTTTCACTGTATATTGCTCAGTCTGTCATTAAAATTCACCAGTGAATTAAATATATTGACAAGGAGATTATGATGAAAAATATTTGTTGTGGAAATTTGTTTCATCATTTGGCTGCAGATACTAATGGAATTTCTTTTTGCACCTTCCTATATTCTCAAGGGAAAGAAAGTCTCTTGTTGACACAAAATAATGTATCCTCTTTATTTGATGTTTCGGTTCTCTTTTATGATCTCCCACCTGTTGGCTACTGACAATAACACGTGGAATTTAATTTTAGAAAGTAGGTAAAAATAGTTTGTTTTTTCCAAAGTCCCCCCCTCCAAAGTCTGTATGTACATAGTCTCTTCATATGTTCATCTCAATTTTTCTGTGAATAGCTGCTCTGGTTTGTCCTATGATTTAAGTTGAATTTTTGTGATTCTTTGCAAAGGATATTACCAGCAGCTGTTGTCATATTCCTGATGAGGAACTGGGAACTTTGATGTGGCTACTTTGTTAGTATTTGGAGTGTTTCACTGGTCAGGAGTTCAATGGAGTTCTTTGATATGTTTAGCAGGCCCTATTCATTCCTGGAGATCACTTGAGGTATTTCTGTTTGTGAGAGTTGAGCTACTTTGATGTAATTTTGATATAAGTTGATTCTTGGCATGTCTTTAATCAAGATACTTTGATGTTGTTATAAGTTATTACTTGTCTCTGGTGCTGAGGGTTCATCTAATCTTTGTTTAGTTTCTTTGATGTGGCTATGGACTACTGCTGCTTCTTGGTAAGCAATCACTTGTTTGTGATTTGGATCATATTATAAAGTACAATCCAGGCTCTAAGATTTCCCTCTAAGATTTCTCTAGTCATTTATTTTTATCTATAGCACAACGACTTTGTCTCTGACATCATCAATGGAAAATCGCTAATTGGTGCTTACACTAGAATGCTCTGGGCTGCACCTAACCTCTTATGGCATTGTCACCTGTCAAAAAGGAGCACTATGGCAAAATCCTTCTCATGTTTGAAGTCATACAGGTGTCTAGATTAAGATTTGTAGGACACTGGAGGAATCCTAAAGAACAACTGATGTATTGTGGTTACCAACTCAAGGCAAAAATAGTAGAGGTTAAAAACTTCAGTCAAAACAACTATGAGAGGAGACAGTTTAGTATTGAAAAGCTCGGTTCATCATGAGGAAGAGAGAGGAGTGAAGAACCTGTAACTATGAATGCCAAGCAAACTCAATATAGTAAATACTGATTGCCAACATGTTTGATTAGAAGAATGACATTTTTTTTTCTTACTTGATCGAATTAATCCATCATCATTATTAAGTAGTTATATTTAAAAACAAAAAAAGTATATATTTTTGAGTTTAAAGAGTTTTGTGATTTCATGTGAATGTTACATAGTGTTGATTCTAAGAATTTAAGTACATGTTAGAATAAGTATTTCAGAATCAGAAATATTTTTGTTTATTGGTTGTTTGGAATCCTTATGGATCATTTCTTAAAACTGTAAAATAATATCATGTTCATGTGATATCACAAAGAAAGAACTTAAAATTCAGGATCATCAAAAAGATATAAAATATTTTAAACATTATTGAATTACATTTAATTTCTCTCATTCTTAATAATAACTGAAGAAACAGTTCAACAACATTGACTGACTTTTTGTTTATTAGGCATTAAATTGTATTACTTAGCATCCTCCATAGTTTACCTTGACTTTTACAGTTAGCTCCAAGAATATTTTTCAGTGTTCTTAAAATCAAAAATTTTAAAAACCTAATGATATTACTTTTGTTTGCAAAATAAAATCCTTACATTTACCTTGATAAAGTTAGTCAGTTGTTTTCCTTTTTTTTTTATTCATATTGTCTTTTTATAGATATAATTTATTTATATCTGAATTTTTACACACACACAAATGCATGTACACACACACACACACACACACACACAAAAAAAAAGCTATTGGTCAGAATTGAATTAGACCAGGAAATAGTAGTATCAAAAGTGCTCAATACATGTATAAATAAAATAAAAGTTTAACATGCAGAGCTTTTAAATTTAAAAAAAAAAAAGTCTGGATTGCCTTACCGAAAGGTTGAAACCAAGGTAGTTTGATCAGCTGTTCTCCTAATTTTATATATATATATATATATATATATATATATATATATATATAATGAATAGGGATCTCCACTAATTCATGATACCTAAGATTTAAAATTAATTTTTAGAAATGAAAAAAGCTTTCATTTTAGCTTTAATTGAAAGCTAAGGGATTAAATTTACTATTTCCAGTAAGCAAAATAATCTGGTGTAGTTCAAGCAGAAATTATATTGATTGGAATTGATTTTGATTTCTCTCTCTCTCTCTAAAATAAAATGATTACCGTTCTTTTTTTTTTCTTTTCTTTTTTTTTAGTCCTCTTTCCTTGCATTGTAATTCTGTATTAAAAAAATCTTCCAAAAATAAAATACTTTTCTGAAACTTTGAGGAATATTAACTAATCTAATGTATAATTAATCTGATTTGAAACAAATATTATTTACTTAATGACAGAGAAATGCATTTTTAAAAACAAACGTTAGCTGTGTTTTAGTTAACCGACAGTAACCATGTTTACATGATTGCTGGGTGTTGACAACTTTGTTATCCTATGACGACTTCATCTATAAAACACAATTTCAGAAAATGATATTAGTGCTTTTTTATATAAACACATCGTAAGTATTAGGCCAGCTACTGATACAAAAGAAAACAAAATTTTTAACCAAATCTTCAAATATGCTAGATAGGATTAAAAATTTTAATAAAAAAATACTTTAGTCTTTCCTCTTATTAATAAATATTTTGACAATAAAACTTTGTTTTTAAGTTTTGGGGCCTTTTTTTCATCAGTCTATATTGTTTTTTAAGTGAAAAACTGTAGGTACCTAGACAGACATACATGCATATATCCTATTGTTTTGCTTTTCACCACAGTAGGCCCACATTGCTATTGTATTTTGTTTTTCAGGGTATCTAATGAATAAAAATGAATTTGTCTAAGTAATCATATTCATATGTGCCAAGATTACATTATTGCAATTGCTCATGGCAGCTTATCACCATTTTTCCATGGCAAACAAGGGGGTTAAAGGCCTTGCAGCCACTGAAAAATATTGACAAAATATTAGCAGCTGGAGGAGGGAGCAATTAATTACCTACCTACTCACTGCAGACTCACCACAAGAAAACTTGTTTTCTATTATGACCCTGGAGTATTGGTGGAGGGGAGTTCCTTTGTGGCCATAGAAAATTACTGCCTATTATAAGAGTTACGGATGCATTTCTTCTGGATTCATTCTGCAAATTGTGGAGGGCAGAAATGTTGTCATTCTTAATGTGCAGACGAAAAGTCTAATGTTATGGATGGACAAGGAATTTCCATTCAGCAGAATGCTATTTGAAAATGATTTGATTGTTCTGTGATCAGAGCATTCAGATTGTTGTCTATAATTTTATAATGCAAAGCTTATGATTTCATTTATGCTGCTTTTTTGTTCTTTTTTTTTTTTTTTTTTTCCCCCTTCTTTTTAATCATTTCACTCCAAGCAAGGCAATAAAGCCACTAAGATGCAAGGGGTTAATGAGAGTGAAAGAATATGAGAAAAAAGTAAAAACACTAGGCAGAAAGAACATTAAAAACAAAGTAATTAAAACAGAAGATAAAGATTGACGTTGCATTAAAATTTTGAAGATCAAAGTTGACTGGAAAACAAGAAACCAGAATGAGTGAGAAGTGTGGGAGAAGAAACTGCTAGCGTAAAAATTAGGCTAACATCTAACAATTTCAACTCTGAAATTATGAGTTACCTAGCTACCAATCTAGTATTGCACTTAAATCTATAAAGTTGAGTTGCCAAAAGTGAACGCCATCAGAATAATTACCATGAAAATATTTACAGAAATGATACTGGGAGGCTGTTAGGGTGGTGGGAAAGTGGCTGAAGCTGAGATGCCAGGTCAATACAGATAATATTTATGATTCTTCTTTAGGTTTTGTCAACAATCTCTCAATACATAGAATAACAGGACCAGATGTGGCAGCAATATTCAATACATGGACAAATGGTAAACTTATAAAAGTAGATGAATTTTGGTGAGAGAAAAAAAAATGTCTTGCATATCACAAACCAACTTTCAGTATACCATCCTCTATCACTGATAGTATAAATTTCTGTTATAACAATAAAATTTCTTGACTTTTATATATACTAAGTACCTCCCAAAATTTAAAAAAAAATAAAATAAAAAATAAAGCATACCATAATGACAAAATAACCCAAATTTGATAAAAACAAAATTTTATTGTCAAAATGTTTAAGAGGGGAGACCAAAGTATTTTTTTTTTTTCTTTTTTTTTTTTTTTTTTTCTTATTCTTATTTTATAAAATTTTTTAATCCTTGCTGGCATGTTTGAAATTTTGGCAAAAAAAATTTTGTTTTTATTGGGCCAAAGATTAGTATTTGAAATTTTAGTGTCTTTTTTCTTCTTTTCTTTTCTTTTTTCTTTTTTTTCTCTTTTTTTTTTCTTTTCTTTTTTTTCTCTTTTTTTTTTTCTTTTCTTTTTTTCTTTTCTTTTTTTTTCTTTTCTTTTTTTTTCTTTTCTTTTTTTTTCTTTTCTTTTCTTTTTTTTTTTTTTTTTTTTTTTTTCATTAAAAACACATTGTTTTGGGAATTCTTGCGAAAATTGAATAATTATCAGATTTTAATGAAATTTTCATGACTTATTCACAAATGAATAAAATTATTTTTCTTTAGAAAATCTTGAGATATATTTTATCCATCTTTTACCCCAACTTAATTTTATGAAATTTTGAGAAATAAAAATTCCATCCTCTTCGTATTTATATTAGTTAAAGGCGAGACTCTTTGGAGAATTTAAATCCTGTTTTTGTCAAACAGGAACACCATTTACTGAAAACCGGCTCTGAATCATAAAATGCAATGAAACTATATTATTTAATTAGAAAAGCTTTTAATTACTTTTATAAATAAGATATTGTCTTAAGAAAAATATTTTTGATGAATAATGAATTTTTGCAAGAATTGTTTTAAATTTTTGTTTTTAAAAATTTTAATTAGAATAATGTAAGTTAATATTTTAAGTTTTAAATCTTAAAATTCTGTGTTAATTACACTCTTTTAGATGATAATATTAAGTGAAAACTATATTTACTAATCATAAATGAAAAAGCTTAATACAAATCGTCAAACACCAATATTTTAAAGAATTTTTATTTTTTTTTATTTTTAAATTTTTTTTTTTTTATGTGTGTATAAATATGCTGATTTTTGTAGATATGGGTGCCCATACATAACATTATCAGAAAATAAGAGTGATAACTAGAGAAAATTTGAAGCCAACATTTCTAAAATTCAATAAAACTAGATTACAGAGAATATTTTCACAAATTGTGAACTGTGATGAAAAAAGGGCATTAATCAGCTATTTTAGAAAAATATCCTTCCATTCAATTTAAATTAGTTTTGAAATAGAGCAAATTATTTTGCTTATTGGAAATATTAAATTTAATTTATTAACTTGAAATTAAGATGAAAATAAAAGCTTCAAGAAAGATTTTTCATTTTTAAAAATTCATTTTAATCCATAGCTATCAAATTTTCTGTGGTAGTTCCTAATAAATACTTATTTGGTTAATGAAGTTTCTTACCATATTATAGTAAGACTTTGAGCAAGAATAGCTGTGAGTGCTTTATCTGGCCTGCAGGTTCAGATCTTAAGGTTATGTTCATTTAGGACATGGATGATTATGGTTTTTCATAGTCTCCTTTTTATTATTTTTGGGAAATGTAGTGTTGTGCTCTATTGTTGTCTTCTCTATGCTTTGAAATTGTTTTCCTTCTCTTTGAGTGGTTGCTACCCAAAGCTAGTGAATTTACAATTGAATACATAGTTGCCCAAAATTGTCTATTGTTAATTAACTTTCTCACATTGGAGTTTTCCATATCCCTCATCTCTTGTTTAATACTTGGTAATTTTGATTATTGTCAATGTTAATGTGTTTTTGTTATTTTTTATTATACCAAATTCGGATGCTTAGTGTATTCTGAGGCGTTGATATGGGATGTTGTGTGACTATGGGTCGGTCTCTCATGTTCATAGACAGGTTGTCAATTACTGGCTGCAGTGGGGCATGAATTCAAAAGTCTTAGTAACCTGCTGGATTATTGTGATGCCAGACTTGTTCATCGAGGGGGTGGAGGTGAGGTGCTAGATTTGTTCATCGAGCGAGGCGGGGGTGAGATGACAGATTTGTTCATTGAGGAGGCGGGGGTCGGATGCCAGGTTTGTTCTTAAGGGCCAGATGCTTGACTTGATTGTACATTACAATGCCATCTATGGCAGTTTTTTTTTCTTATTGATCCTGACCTGGCATCTTGGATTCAGTCTCTTTCCCACCATTGTAACGTGGCTTCCCTCTGCCTTTTCTATAAATATTTTCATGGCAATTGTTCAGATGAACTTTCCACTGTGGTACCTAGACTTAATGAATTTAAGTGCAGCACTAGATTTGTAGCAAGGTTTCATCATTTTACTATCGAAATGGATGCGAATAGTTTCTTCTCTCTAACTTCTCGTTTGTGGAACTCTCTTCTGGCTTCCTTCCCAGTCAACTTTGATCTTCAAAAATTTAAATGCAATATCAATTGCTATCTTCTGTTTTAATAACTGTTCTTTTATTGTTCTCCTTTAATAGTATTTTTTCTCATACTCTTTAACACTCAGTAACTGCCTTGCGTTTTAGTAGCTTTATTGTCTTGCTTGGGAGTGAAATGATTTAAAAAGAAAAAAAGTTATTTAAAGTAATGTTCTCATCCTTGTTTTTATGTCATTCTTTCCTATGCAGTTCCAGCAACCCCCTCCCCCTTATAATTAACAAGATTTTTCTTGTCATGATGACAACCCTCATCCTCATTCTGGATTTCTATTTTTACCGTTAGGTAATTCCTCAGAATGGTTGCAAAAAAAAAAAAAAAAAAAATCTTTCAATTTAATCTTTTTGGCATCTCTTTTACTGTGTTCTAGTTTGACAATTGACCCACCTATTAGAACAACTTGTTTTGCCTCCTGGCCCAACTGCTGAAGGATTATCTCTTTTTCTCTACTGACCAAGCCTTTTTATGGAGTTGGCCTAGCAGGCACCAGAAGATACTTAACATAAAAAGGAGCTTCACTTCATATTTCTCTTGACAATTGTAAAAATATACCTTGACCCAAGGAAAGTAAGACAAGTAGGGAGAAGGAGAATGAAGTTTTTGACCCTTAGGGTATAGAGGGCAAATAAAAGGCACAGCTAACAACAGCAAATACAAATCCTTTCATTTTATCCTTTTATTTTGTTTTTTTTCTCATATTATGAATTTAATCCATTAAATTTTTTTAGTTTTTTATGAAACTGATATAAGATCCAAAACAGTAATATTTTTTTTTTATTTGGTTTGTGGTTTTAAAAATTACTTATTTTTTCATTTGTGTGTGAACATTTCACTTTCTCATATAAAGTTCTGCATGAGATACAACTGATACATAATACCTCTTAGGTACTTCCTAAAATTTGCTAAAAGGGAGAATACATGATGAAAAAATACCGAAAACATAATTTAAAAAAAAAAAAAAAATAATCATCAAAATTGTCAATGCATTATTAAAAGAAATTTCTTTTTTTTTTTTCTTCATTCTTTTTAGAACCCTGTAAATAAAAGTAAGACATTTTCTTAATTAGAGAAGCTTTTGATTGCTTTCATGAATAAAATATTTTATGGACACTATTGTCTTAACACACACACACACACACATATATATATATATATATATATATATATATATATATATATATATATATATGGGTAGTAATCTGTTGGTATATAATCCAAGTGAATCCTATTAACACAATATTAAATATTAAAATGTTATTGTCAAAGACAGCAGTTCATGTACTTGTTAAAGGATAACAGTTCACTCAAGGACCGAAGAGGAGCAAGAGTTCATAGGTAATTTCCAAAGGATGACAATTCATGCAAGTTCATTAAGGGTCTAGATAAGTTAAATTTACTGCAGTGATGGCATTTAGAAAATAGTTCATTCCTTTGGTTTAACAGTATCTTTGGATTTCTAAATTTAATAATTATAATTTTTTCTTGTATGCATAGATTGCATCTCCCTTTAAAACTACTACTTGAGTGAACTGTTATCCTTTAGTAAATACATAGATTATATACCAACAGATTACTACCTATATATATATATATATATATATATATATATATATATATATATATATATATATGTGTGTGTTTGACAATTACTTTTATTTAGCTTCTCCTTTCTTTATATATCCTTCCCATATTTCTCTTCTGTTAGAATTTACAAAAATATCTTTTCTCTATTACTAAATTATTATTAATTATTGGTGACTATCAATAATATTTTTAATATAACCCTTATTGGCATTATTCTTCCTTTTTTTTTTTTTTTTTTTTTTCTCTTTTTTCTTACCTTAAGATATCTTTATTGAATTATCCTAGATATTTGTTATACTTTCACTACAATATGATATATTAATAATAATATGCCTTAATGTAACTTTGGAGTTAATTTGCTATTATGTAATAATACATAATTATGTTTTTATAAGCTCTATTTTATATATTAGGTTAAATTTTATTATAATTTTTTATATTTATTCTCAATAGGTATGTCTAATTTTTAAGTATTTAGTTATTTTTTTTAATATTATGGGGCTTTTTATATTTTATATGTGGTGCATATGTTAATATATAATATTGATATGTAGTACTGAAGTGTTTTATAATAATATATATATTGTATTATGAGGTTTGATGAAGTAGCATTTGAATATTTTATAAATTTTAAGAGATTTATATATTTTTGTGGGGTTATTTTTGTTTTTGTATTAAATATTTTAATTTCAGTTAAGCTTGTTTTTGTAATATTTTATATTCAAAATTTAAAAAAAATTTTTTTTTTTTTAAAAATTGAATCCTGATTTTAAAAATATTCAATAATCTAGGCCTCTTTTTAAATCTAATTTTTATAAAATAGGTTAATTTGTTGTCTAATTAATCAGATTTTGATGAAATATATCTTCTTGCTTTTAATATACTGAAAAGGAGGGGATTCTTTTTTTTCTTTTTTTATGATCTTGGGTTAAAGGTCAAACAATTGATATATTAACTTCCGTTTTCCAATCCTGTCAATGCACTTGTCAATATTTTTCGCCTACGCCCATGAAAATACAGAACAACAAAAATGACAAATTTAGAAACATTTTTCTTTGTGAATACGTTATCTATTAAATTAACAATCAAGAACTATAAGTTAGTTTTTCTTTTCAGCAGCTATAAACCTATTGGAAATTAAAAAGAAGTGAACAAATTGACTTTGTAATAGAACATTCAAATGTGATGCTTCAAGATTATATCTTGTGTTGTCTTCTGTAGATGCTAAATGGGGAAACAATTGGATGATGAAAAATTTCAATAATCTATTGAAAATACTTCAGAAAATTTGCCAAGCTATTATTTGTTAATCTCCTGAGTGTTTTAAATATTTAAATAAATATTTTAAAACATTTTAGTCATTCAATAATTTTCATTAAAAAAAATAAACAAATTTTTTTATTTTTTTTAAATTAAAAAAATAAGCAAAGTATATTTTAAGTAAAACAACTTAAATCTTCGTAAATGCAACTATTTTAATTTCTTCATTTCTTTTATGATTCAGAGCATATTTAAAGTATCCTTGGGAAAAGATTTAAAAAACGTCTTTATTAAATTTATTTCTATGCTCCAGGGTCTTGGTTGTATAAAAAGTATATATGTCAAGTGTCCGCATTCATTTTTGTCTGTCTTTTTTTTTTTATTTTTTATTAGAAAAATTAAATATTGTGGGGGAGGGTACTATGGAAAATAAAATATTTTTAGGCAGTTAAAAAAATAAAACTATTGAAAAATAATTTTATACAATATGAATAAATTCTGAAAGTTTCATTAAAAGCTAATAATAACTTGATTTTTGAAAGAATTTTAAAAAAGTGTTTTTTCTTTATTTTTATTTTATTTTATTTTTTTAAGTATAAATCTTACCCATGTAAATTCTTATGATCACTTTTTTTGCACAATGTAAAAAGTTTTTAAACTCAAATGTCTCTGATTCTCTGAAGCATACAAAAATAATTTTTATATGAGAATTTTTTCCAATCCACATTCTTGCTAATAACAAAGATTATGAGGATAAAGATAAGATTTGGTAAAAACTTTGGGTGTTATTTGTCTGGTATCAGTTTTGTCAAGTGCATGACTGGCTGAGCAGTCTAATGGTAGTTTTCCTTACAAGGGAGATGCAGATTCAAACCCAGCTAGAAAGCACAATTTCTTTATTAATAAGTCTCTTGAATGTGCACAGGCTGATAGACATTTTACGTTGTTTAAAAAGTAGAGATGTCTACTTAGATATGTATGTAGTGTTTACAGTAATAGTGTTGTATTATAAATAAAATCATTAATTTCTTAGAAATATAGGGAGTTCTAACAAATGATAAATATTCTTTTTCTTTTTATGTGCCGTATCCCTTCAGGATGTAGGTGATCATGGCTCTCCACTTCTTCCTATCCCTTGTAGCTCTCAATAAGTTTTGTCCCCCTGCCACCTCCCCCAGACCACGTACTGTCATCCACTTAAGCCTGCTAGGTATGTCATGTATTGCTTTCCTTAGTCTCTCTTTTGATACTCACAGGTTGAAGAGAGGAAAAAATTACTTGAATAAAATCATTATATACTTTGGACAGATTATTCAGCTATTTGTTCTAAATGTTACTTCAACTTATATGCCAGCTGGAAAACAGCAGTATAACTTGAACAGACCTTATTGCCCAATTTTGATATGCATGTTATAACTTCACTACAAAAATTGCAGTGGTGTTGAAACAAAATTGCAATTTTTGTAGTGATGTTATAACATGCATGTTAAAATTTTGAATAAATATTATTTGCTCTACTTGGTATTGAGCACTCTTTTAAGAATAGTGTTTTAGTTTTTGGTTATCAGAATTTTATTCCATCAATACCAACTCTGTACTTTGTGTGTGTGTGTGTGTGTGTGTATATATATATATATATATATATATATATATATATATATATAATTAATTCATAGTCTAGAAGAAACCTCAACAGAATGCAGAAAGCACTGGATGGCCGTTTCGTCCTATATTTTGGACTTTTTTTTTTTTTTTTTTTTTTTTTTTTGCATTGATTTGACTTTGTCCTTTACTTTAGAACTTCCTTGTTGCTCCCATGTTCCATGATATTCCCAGTATCCATTTGTAGAACCATATCTCCACACTTCATCTCTAAGAAATTGTCTAGCATTCACTGTACTTTTTCCTGTCTCTAACAAAATTTTTCTATGTCTTAATACTTTGCTTATTTTGTGGAAGGCCGGTTTTATTTTGATACACCTGCAGCATGTGATTAACACTTGGTTAGCTAATTTTGCTTTGTTATAATTACTTTTGATATAGATGAGGAAGAAAAGAAAAGACAGATGTAATTAAAAAATGATTTGATTAGTTTGTACCTCTTAGCTTAGATGTACTGTGTAATGTGAACTTCTCTGCTTATATTTTTGGTTTCTATTTCTTTATGCCATGTTCCTTACGGATGTGGAGGATTATAACACTCTATAGATTGCTTTTTATTATCTTTGAATTGTCGTGACTTTTTGGGGAAAATTATTTGAGTGGTTTCCTACTTGCTTTTTTCTTTTATTTTAATCATTTCATCTCAAAGCAATAAAGCCACTAAGATGGGTTACTGAGTGTAAAAGAGAAAAAGAAAAACATTAATAAAGAGAGAACAAAACAAAGAATTAAGAGGACAAGATAACAATTGATATTGTATTTAAATATTTGAAGATCATAGTTAACTGGAAAGTAAGCTGGATGAGAGTTCCACAAGTGAGAATTGCAAGAGAAGAACCTATTAACATAGACTTATGGTTACATCTAGCAAAATGATAAGACCTTGTTTACCAATCTAGTACTGTGCTTAAATTTGTAAAGTCAAGAAACCAAAGAGGAAACTGAAGTTTGGAATTCAAAGTTGTCATTTAGCTACCATCTAAAGCTAGAGAACCTAGTCTACATTGCTATTTAATCCATAGCTGTTGGGAGAAGGGATGGATTCATGTTTTTACAAAGGACACAAAAATAAGCTCAACAGATTAGTCTGGAATTTGAGTTCCTCTTTTTTGTGCTTTGCAATAAGTTACACTTGGATAATTGTTAAAAGATTACTGTATGTCTCTCTTTTAGGTTCAATGGTAAAGTTAATTATAAAATATCCATTTTTATAAAAACACATTTCAGTAAGGACAAAAGTTGGATTTGCCATTTATTTTTTTTAATACTGCAGTAGCTGGTGTTCTTGGGTGGGGGAGGGAGTGGAGAAATCTCTCTCTCTCCCCCCATTTTTTTTTTTTTTGTTATTGAAATGTACCTCAGTGTATCATCATGTGAGTATAGAATGTAGATGGATAAGGAAACCCAAAGAGAGTTAAATATATTTACATGCCCTGTACTTTATGTCAGTAAAATTGTACAAACCTTCTTTTATTCTTTTGTTATAAGAGAATTATTCTCCAGGATACAATCTCAAAATCATCAATGATAAAATTGAAGTGGGATGAGGTAGGGTGGGGGAATCCTCCAACTGGATTCAATGTCTGAAATTCTGAAAGGTAATTTTCTTGAAAAGCAAAACTCACAATGCCTCAGACTATGCCTCAGTCAAAGTAAAAAGGATGAATTTTAAACTATTATCCTGAATCATTATTGGCATTACAAACTGAATTAGAGACACATAGCTCTCTCTATACTTTGTTATTCCTTTCTTTGGGATACTAACGAGTCAGTTACTAAACCTTCTTCTGCCAAGTTGAATTTGAAGGAATGCTGAGTGAAATCCACCTGTCAGTCTGTGTTGGGGGCAGTTTTTAGTATTAGGCTTTGTCTCTTAACCATTCTACATTAGGTCTTGTGGTGTCAAACACTGTACTCCTGTGTAGCAAGCTTGAGGCCATTCTGCAGACATGTCTGAGCCATTTCCAACAATATCTGAACAATAACTGCAATGTTTTCTAAACTGGTTCTGCATCTAAGTTCTTTATTTGAGATTGTTTTGGGCCAGAAAACGGTATCTTTCTGAGACACTTAGTCTGAAACATTTTCAGCTTTTGTTCTGCAGATACTAACTACTTTTTTATTTTTTACAATGATGTATTTACAAGACCCAAGAACCACTCGAGGTAGAGAGTTACAGAATAAGTGGCACGGTTTAGAGGGATATGCAAGAAAGATGAGACTTGAACAGGTTAAGATTATAGAGATCGGGGAAGCATCATATTGGGACTTATCTGTAATTAGATCATGAAACTTTGGAAATTGTTTAATGCAAAAAGTTTCTTATATTTTTATTTTTATTAATTTAATTTTTTTTAAATTTTTTTTTTTACATAAATTTGTAACATTGTTCTTGGACTAACCCCCCAACCGCCTATTAGGTTAAAAAATGTGTATTCCATCATAAAACAATGATTCCAGTGAATTGACAATTTCACTATTTGAATTTGTTGAAATTGCTGACCACACATGACGTATTACATGGAGTCAAACCAGTGGTGGTCTAAAAGTGACAATCTGCACAATATACTATCTTAGGAAGAATTTCCCATCACAGCTTTATTTCATTTGATGTATTGTCATGCACTAGGTATTTACTCTGTGTCCCCACTAAGACAATTGTGACACAAGGTCAGTATTGTCATGCACTAAAATCATTGGTCAGCTTTCTTGCTCTCTAAAAAGCCTTTTCTCATCATAATGTTTTATTTATTTATTCATTCATTTACATGTGTCTTTTATATGAATCTTACACATATTTAATATACCAAAGATTCCCTTTAAGACATGAAACTACTCAATCAGTTAAGCATACATAAATTCATTCTCTTCCTAACAAAATGTGCTTGCTATTTTTTCTTTTTTTTTCTTATCTTTCTTTCGGGCATATATCATCTTGTTTTCCTTGATTTCCTTTTTGTCTCTTGAATTTGCAGACTATTATTGCTTCTCATCAAATGCTTTAGCTGTTTAGCCTTTCATTGAATGTCTTGTTTCTTTTCTTTCACTTGAGTCTGCTGCATTCATTTGACATTTAGAAAGGTGCAACAGAAGTCATTTCAGTCACGTTGTTTTGCAGATGATTGAAATATTAACAAAATTAGCTTCACTATTTTGTTTGTTAATCAAATATTGATTACCCATAAGTATGGTTTTTGAAATTATACATTTTCGTTCATTTCAATTGTGCTGCTATAAAGAATTTTCACTCATTTGAGATCAAAAAGTTTCTAAATGAACAAAGCAAATTGATCTATTTAGCATTGTCATTGCAAGAATAACTAATTTCTATTTGTAATGAATTAAAAACATCTCCATCATGTCATTTGTTAACTGGTGTCACTATAAAAAAATTTTTTTATTTGTTCGTTTTCTTTTGATTTCATAGTTATTTAGTACTTTCTTGTTTTAATCTGTTTAATTCCAGCAAAGTGATAATGCCACTAAGACACAATGGACTGCTCGGAGTGAAAGAGAATAAAAAGACTTTAGAACAATCAGAAACTCATTCCTGAACAGGAAACAAGGGATAAACCTCTACTCCTGTTCAAAAGAAATGAGAGAGTAGTGTGAACCAGATGATAGGCAAATCTATCTACTCCTGTTGACGAAAAATAAATAGTAAATACAAGTTTCGAGTTTAGATGGAAACGTTAAAAGTATAGACTTGAAGTAGATTTTCAAAGGAACCAGAAAACCAATCTTAAACTAGGGAATAAACCCCTACTCTTGTTCAAAAGACCAAGGAGAAGTGTGAAAAATTTGCAATTAAAACTTAGATTTTTTTTTTTTTTTGTGTGAATGTAATGAAATATGAGGAAAATTCTTCTTTCTACACCATTGAGTGATTTTTCAAGTGCACATTTTAAATAAATTCCATGATTTTGTTGCATATTTTAATATTCTCAATGTCAAAGTTGTCAAATTTAATATTACTAATTTTGAAAGAAATTTCTCTTTCTCAGAATTATGAGAGAGCCTGTGTTGTGTTTTAGGAATTTGAAACCTTTATTTTATTTTTTATTTTTTTTGTATCAATAATGTACCATTTTGGTTATAAGTGAACTAATAAAGGGGCTGCTCTTCTATTTTTCTAATGACTATTATGGAGATTGTTAATGCTAATCTTCCTAAGGATTGAACTCTTCACCCTTTTCTATATAAACTTCCAATAACTTGTTCATGGGGGTAGAAAGTTCTTTTGTCTCTGGAATCTATCCTGGACGATTTCCCAGCTTAGCACAGGGACAATATTCAACACTTCAATTTCTGAGTGACTATACAATCTAACAGATCTTCCTTGTTTGTCAATTACATTTGGTTTTATTCATTTTTCGCTAGTTTGTCTTTCTTCTTATTTTAGTATTAATTTAGGATTATTTGTGTGTTGTAGATAATAACTATATTCAGTTTTGTTTTGCAAAAATCTCTGAGTAGAGCATTCAGTGAGGATAGAAATCATTACCAATATTACAAGGAAGGCAAGCCTGTTGAACAGTGTCCTTTGACCAGTTCTCTTTTCTTACATTTTCTCTTCATTGCTTAAAAAAAACAAAGCAAAAACAAAACAACAAAAAACAAAAAAACAAACAAAACAAACAAACTTTAAAATTAATTATTTTTAAAAGTCTTTTATAAATAACACTGATGATAAAAGTATTTTGCTTGTGCGCACACACACACACACACACACAATTCTGTAGTCTAAATATGAACTTATTTTTACAAAGTATTACTACTGCCAAAACAGTTGTTTTTCAACTTTCATATGCATTTTCATTTTTTTAACTTTGTATATTTTTATTAATTTTTGTAATTTTTACATTTTTTTTATTTTATCTTTTATTTTATAGTAAATAACTAACTTTTGGGCCTCCCTGTATATTTGTGTGCGTGTATTAATGAGTCTGTATCCTAATAATGAAATAAAAAAAAAACATTTATTTTATGCAACAGATATTTAATTTTCAACATAATCTCCTCTCTTGTTGTTGCATTTAATCAATGCATCTTTAATTAGATAGGAAACATGATACAGTTAAATTTTTTTTATCAAAATTCAGTTTCTAACAATATAATTATTTACACTATTTACATTGTTCGAACTGTTGTCCTCATCTTTGTTGTCATATTCACTATGTTTTGGCTGTTATACACTCTGACCTTCTTCAGGTGATTGGAATTTCATGCTGAACTTGTTATTTTGTCCACCAGCTTAAATTGTTCTGGTTACACGTGCCATGCCTCTTTCAGATAGTTCCGTATCAGTTATTTTCCTTTAGTAACTTGACTCTCCAAGTTTTGTTTACCTCTGCTGTAGCCAGGTATTGAACTCGGTACTCTTTTTCTTCAAGTCACTGTATTACTTCAATCTTTCCCAAGGCCATTAGTACAAATTGAGTACTAAGTCTTACAATCCCTTTTCTTTATGACCAGTTGTCTGCATCCCCACTCCACAGATATGTGGTAATATCAGAGAAGGGCAATGATCAGATAGATTAGGAAGATGAAGCAGAAAATCCCCTCCCCACTTTTTATATATTAAAGATTTACTTATGAACACTCATTGTTTTTTTTTCTTTTTTTCTTTTTTCTTTAAATAATGTTTTAATTGTATTTAATGGCTCTTTTTATATTTGTCTGCAGTCTAAAATTAGAAAACACTTGCCACAATGGATGCAAACAATGTGGTTGTTCTTGAATGAGATGAAGAAGGAAAGAGACCACGTCTTCATTTGAAAGTGGTTGATGGGCGAGTGGTGGGGGTCAACAATAAGATGAGAGAATGAAATAAATGTACAGCTTATTGTTTCAAAATGTTTTTTTTACCTTTCTGTCTCTTCTTTGTTGTCTTTTTTTTTGCTCTACTAATGAGATGTGTAGATTGCTGCTGTTGTCTCTTAAAGGCAGTTTTGTAGCTGTTTTGTTTATCTAGATTATGATCTCAACTGCAAGTTTTAACTTCCACCAATGATACTGAAGAAATGTTTTGGTTAAATATGCAAATATTCTTTTCTCTTTCCATTGATTCTTAATTTTGAATATAACATTTGGCTTTAAGAATTATAAGTAGAAAACGTCAAAAAGAAAAGTCTGCTTAAATATAAGAATCTATAATTGTGGATCAATAAGTCTGGTACATAGTCATTAGTTGAATTTTGATCTGCAATCTTCACTGTATAAGATGCAGTCTATGTAATGAATATTAATTAAATGCATTGACTAAAGAGATTATTGGAAAATATTTGTTGAAAATAAATGCTTTGGTTGTGAACTTATTAATGTACTGATGCATAGCCAGGAAATGTGATTTTTATTTCTGTTTGAAATACACCTGGGAGTTATCATTATTTACATGAAGACAGATATCTCTTCATCTTTGTTGCTATCACATTTTGCCTGTTGTGCCCACTTTGATCCCCTTTAGATGTCAGTCAAAATTTTCTGAAGGTTAGCTGGATTGGCAGACACTCTAAAGAGGATACCAGAGCGCACAATAGGCAAAACATAATAGCAAAGATGAGGATATATGTCCAAATGTAAATCATTATATATATATATATATATATATATATAATTTTAAAAATTTTTTATTGTATTCGTTTTAATTATTTTGTCTCTCGGTAACCACCAGGGGCCCCAACCATTATAAATGCCAACTCGTCATTAAAAAAAAAAAAAAAAAAAAAAAAAAATCTTTTTGTTATTGTAACTTAAAAAAGAAAAATTGTTGCTTGTGAGATCTCATGAATTCCAATGGATATAAATTGATTAGAAAATTTGAGTAAAATTCAATAAAATAAATTTCAAATACTCCATTATTTATTATCTTTTGGTATGATGGATAGAGGTTGGATACTGAAAATCTTTCATAGGTTTTGTGATCAATTCTGTTGAGTATTTTTTTTATTTTAGAAAGTCTCAAAAATATGTTGGTATTTTAAGTACATCACCAGTTTTCTGGCATTCATGGCACTAGAACAGTACTGGATTATCCATTCTACCAGACTAACAGAGGTCATATAATAATTAAATAATACAATTTCTATAAATTCTATTCTTGGAGATCAATTGCTACAAAAATTAATTTCTTCATTATTAGAGTTTATTTAAATTTACTCTACTCCATGCATGGAATATTGCTGCCACATCTGATCTGATGTTTCTGCTATGTATTTAGAGATTCTTGATTGAATACAAAGAAGAATTTGCAAGGTTATTGGTCCTGACCTGGCATCTTGGCTTCATTTTCCACTGACATAATGTAGAATCCCTGTGCTTTTTCTATAAATATTTTAATAATTGTTTTGATGGGCTTTCCTCTTTGGTACCTAGACTTTATGAATTTAAGCGTAATACAAGATTATTGGCAAGGTCTCATCTTGTACTTCAAATGACTAGATATAACTGTAAGTTCTATGCTAACAGTTTCTTTTCTCACTTGTGGAATTCTCTTCTGGCTTTTTGTTTCCCAGTCAACAACTTTCATATCAAAATTTCAAATGTTGTTTTGTTATCTTGTTTAATTCCTGTTCTTTCATTGTTCTCTCTCCTTAATAATGTTTTTCTTTTTATCATATTTTTTTCACACTCTGTAACCCCTTGCATCCTAGTTTTATTACATATTAGATTTATTGCATTACTTAAGTTGCAATGATTTTAAATAAAATGGTTACTTTTTATTCTTCTTGATAATTTTGAATATACATTTCACAATCCATAACATATCCTAGAAGTTTAAAAAAACGTACAATGGAAGCTAGATGTTCTGAAATTACAGTGGCAAAATTTTAATAAATCATGCACAGTTATTGTTTATAAATAAAACCAATGCAACTGATAAGTTTTCAAACTGATTATATTTCAGGATTCTTTGTGTCCATTGTAGATATTCTGCTGCTGGTTGTTGGATGACCTATGTGTATGTTGGAAGTAAATGTTTGTTGGACTTGAACTAATACCCACAGTTGTATATTATTTATTTCCTCTCTTGTCTGCAGTTGGTATGTGAAAGACTAGCTGAAGCTTTCAAAGCTTTTTCATGAATAGAGTTCACTGAAATGGATGTTTAGGTAAAAACTAAAACAAGAAGAAAAATAAAACTCCTGGAACAATTCCTCTTTTGACTGTCCCCAAAAGTTTACTATATGCTTATACCTACTCAATAGCCCAAAATAAATAAAACATTTTCTATTTTTAGCTTTAAGGGTGGTTGGATCATGCATGCCACTCCCCTTGTGACTGTATCAGTTGAGAGGTGGGGATAAAAAAAAATAAGGAATAGGAAAGAAAGAAAAAAAAAAAAAAAAAAAAAACTAGTGTTCTAAGTTTTTATTTTGACATTTTTATACAAATGCACCTCTAAGAAATAAATTATTATTACATTTCTATTGATTAAAGCTCCACAGATAATGGATATTAGAAAATTTTTAAAAAAAATTTCTATAAATTTTAAGAGAGGGTTCAGTTTGCTATGTAAGTTAATTTGTAAATTGACCCCTTCTACTATACAAACCAAAAAATAAAAGGTAAGAGAAATAATAGTAATAATAAAGGGAAAAGATATTCTTTAAATTCATATTTCTTGGTTGTTTTGAAATTAAAATTTTGTATGTAAGCATTATTTTAACACAGCAAAGATAAGTAATATGCTTTAAATAGGATAAATTAGGTATGTTCATGAGATCCATAAAAAATAGCAGAGAATGAATAAAAAAGGCTTTAAACTTGATGAAAATAATTTTTTATCGTCTAAATGTTATCATTAAGAGGAAAGATCACAGTATTTTTTGATTATTATTTTTTTTTTTATTTATTTTTTTTTTTTTTTACAATTTTTAATAATTTCTAGCACGTCCAAAATTTTCATTAAAAATCTTGTATTTTTTTGAATCAGCAAAATTGACAGAAAATTGTCAGCCATTTTTTTAAGCTTTTGTTTACAAAAGTGAAAGTCTCCATTTAAAATTCTTTTAAAATATCAATTATGATTTAAAAAAAAAATTAATTTGAGAAAATTAAAAATTATAAAGTTTATTTAATATATTTTGAAACAAACATTACTTACTTTCTGTGCTGAAAAAAAGTTCTTTAAAATGAGAGAAAGCCGGGTCTTAACTGTGGTGTTGATTGACAAGTGACATGTGTGTGATGAAATCATGCACTGACATCTTACGGGAAGAAATGCTATAGTATGGAAAGTCACAAGTGACAATTTAGCTTAATGTGAACAATTTATTTACCTCGTTATTTTTTTTACTTACTTTTCAAAGTTTTCTGCTGCTATTTGGTCATATATAGGATGACATATTTTCATTTTTTTTTTTTTTTTTTTTTTTTTTTTTAAATAAAACTTCTCCACACGTGTTTCACCAATTGTAAATGTAAAAATGTAAAGGCCGTTAACAGTGCCGAACAACATTTATATACAAAATCAAGCCACTTGATGTTTTTATTGTATCATGCTTCTTCCGGTCTTCCGTACATTTGAATTATAACCGTTTTTATTGACACAAAGGCAAGAAACAGTAAGATTTTTCTAACTGGTGGTTTGTGGATTGTAAAAAGCTTGTGCAATTTATAATCTGTACAGATAGATGTACTTAAAAAAACATTAAGTAAAGGATTTGACATTTCTAGTAATTTTACAATATTTAACAAAAAATAATAAATAATAATAATAAATAATGTAAAAATAATAAATAATTTAAGAAATATCAATTAATTCTTTTAAAAATTCATTTTTCATTGAAAACGTTTTTTGCCTTCAGACAATATGTATATTCATAAAAACAAATAAAAGCAACTAAAAGCATTTGAAATGAAATAATATCTTTGTTTTATTGCGTTTTGTATGTTACAATTCAGAGCTGATTTTAGGTAGACGAGGTCAGATTTACTTTCCTCAAAGCCTCGTGTTTATAACTAATATAATGACTTGCGTGCTTTGACATTGAAAATCTAGAGTTTTCATTAAATTATTTATGGGGGTGGGGGGTATAATATCTATATATATATATATATATATATATATATATATATATATATATATATATATATAAATATAAATATTTTTACCATGATTTTTTTAAAAAAAATAACATATAATAATTTCCATTATTTCTGAATAGTTTCTGAAAGTTTAATTAAAATCTGACAATTATTTCTATTTTTGCAAAATTTTCAAAATTAATTAAAAAAACACAAAAAATTCACCATGTTATTTACTACGAGTTCTGGCGATGTAGAGAAACAAGGTTTTTCAATCAAAAGTTAGAATGTTCTAATAAAGACAAAAATTTTAAAAAATAATTAAAAATTACTTTGTTCTTTCCTCTTAATAGTAACATAAACATTTTGACGATAAAATTTTGCTCTTGTCAAGTTTAAGACTGTTTTTATCACGCTGTGCTCAGTTATCAGTGATCTCACAGATATACCTAGTATAAATAAATATTAAATTTTCTTTTATTCTAACATAAAATGATTTGAAATTTTGTATGTAAGAAAATGCTCCATCATGCGGGATGGGTATTTTTTTTTATTTTTGGCTTGAAGGGGATTAAATTACAAAGCAAACTGCCTTCCCTTTAAAATTTAGAATATTTAAAAAAAAAAAAATGTGAAGTGCTTATACAATAGGAATATTGAAAAAAAAAAAAAAAAAAAATTCAAAATCATTATTCCTTGGAGAGGTATGTTTCTGTAGAATCAGTTTTATTTCTTTGATAAATGGTCAAATATCATCATTTTTTTGTTCATACGGGATGATTACTAATATTTTGTACCATCTTTCTATCTTCTTTCCACCCAGCCCAGTTCCTGTTCATAGTCATTTTCAACTTGTAACTTGTCTAGCTCACTTCTCCGCCATTTTGAAACTGGTACATTTTTTTCTTACTACGCAGTACTTTTTGGTACTATGCTTTGTGAGAGTGTGCTAATAATTCATTGATTTTTTTTATTTATTTATTTTCTGCCACATCTTCCTCTACATTTACCTCCCCAGTTTCTCTTTTCTATCCTGCTCCTTGCAGCCAACTCTAATTTTTTTGCTTGGTTGCTCTGCCTGCTTGCTTCAGGAATAGTCCTTCTTCCATTGGAACCACAATCAGTTCCCCCATTCCTGTACCTGTGACTCTAATATCTATTGATTCTCTTCAACACACTTTGGAATTGGCAGATGCCATCAATTCATGAAAGACTTTTCCTTTTATCTTTTCTCTCTCACTGCTTCTCTTTAACACTTTTTCAGTCTTGTATATTTTCTTTATTTTTTGCTTCTTTCCTTTTTGTGTGATTTTCATTTTTACTAGGTTTCATTTTCATTTTTTTTTTTTTTTTTTTTTCTCCTGAGTTTTAATATTACCAAGTTCTCGATTTTTCTTTTCTTTTTTCTTTCTTTCTTTGCACATTTATGCTTATTCTACTTACTTGCTTCTTTTTACCATCTCTCTTTGTCTCATTAAAACTCTAGTTGGATTTCAACTGCTTTCCTTTTTTTAATTATTTCACCCCAAGCAAGGTAATAATGCCACTAGAATGCAGGTGATTACAGGGAGTGAAAGTGAAAACTTCAGTGGAGAGCTCTTTGAGGAAAGGACAATAAAGGAACAGAGTTCAAGATGATGATGATGACTGGATGTTGTATTTAAATTTTTGAAGATTGTAGGTGGCAGAGAAGCAAGTAATTGGGAGTTCACAGGTGGGAATTGCAAGAAAAGAAACTGAGTAGTAGAATGCTTAAATTCACATGGTTGAGGCACGAAGGGGAGGGAAAAGCTCACTAGAACAGTTTCCATGAAAATATTTGTAGAAAAGACAGAGGGAAGCTATGTCATGCTGGTGAGAAAGTCAAGGAACCAGATCAGAATTGATTACAAATCCTTCTTTGAATATTGTCAAAAATCTCAAGACATACAGCAGGAACACAAGACTAGATATGACAATGGTTTCCAATGCACGGACAAATGGTAGATTTATAAATGTGCAAGATTGATTTTGAAGAGAAAAATTTCTTGCAGTAGATGTAGTAGTTAAATCTATATAGTTGCTCAGGTTTATGTAAGTGGAAAATATGAGGCCAAGAAGGTGTTGCACTCTCCTGAAGTTTAACATCAGCCATGTTGATGATAGGTAGAAAAGGTTCTCTGTGGTGAGTTTTGGAGGCATTAAAATTTACAATATCTTTCTTGCCCCATTTAACCATCGATAGGAAGGAGGGCCTTTTCAAGATCAGTAACCAGATTTACTTTGTTGGATCTGTCAGATTTGCTAATAAGACAAGCGTAAATGGTTGTGTCATCTGCATAAATACCTAGTTGGGAACTGATGACATTGGGGAGATCATTGATGAAAATCAGAAACTGTAGGCCCAAAGATAGTCCTGGATAACCACTGTGTTAGTATGAAATGATCTAGAAGCATGCCTGTTTGAAACAACCTTCATTAAACAATTTCCTTTAATTTCTTCAGAGCTTTCTCTCATTAGCTTCCCTGTCAAATTTCTAAGGTCTCTCAAATTCCTCTGTTAAATTTATTCCTGTTGGAATTTACTGACTGAAGTTGTATAGTCTGAATTTGGCTCTCTCCTTGTTGGAATTTGGCCCTCTCTAATTTCTCAGTTGTGTTTCTCTCTTTCCATGTTTCCTAGACTAGTTTTTCTCATGATTCTCTCTCTCTCTCTCTCTCCCTGTTGAATTTCTATCAGCTTTCTCCATTCCCTGTTTGGTTTCCTTTATCTCCTTTTCGGTTCTCTCTCTGTCTCTTTTGCTCCCTCTCCACCCCATTTGACCCCCCCCCCAAAAAAAAAACTTCTTTCTTTGATTTTCTCTCTCTCAGGATTTTTCTCTGTATATATTTCATATTTGTATTTCTCTTTCTCTCTCCATTATCTTTTTGATTGGTATTTGTCTTTCATGTTTCTCCACTGTCTCTTCCCATCTTATACCCACTCTCTTTTCTCTGTATGCTCTTGTTCTTCTCTCTGCTTCTCATTTTTCTTATTCTCTTTCTGTCTTTCTAGACATTAAAAAAAATTCCTTTGCTACCAATGTTATTTACTACTACTGACATGTTTTTGAAGTGTGCTGTTTTTGTTCTAATCTTAAAGAGTAACTGAGGTCATGGCATCAGTGCTTTTGGCTACTGTCTGTAGAGTTGTTTTTGAAATCTTAGGATCTTTCTCAAAGACATTTCACTCCTTACAGTCTTGTTCGATGCTGGCTTGCAGCACTAAAGAAGACTTCTTAAAACATTCTAGATATCTGTTTGATGATAGCTTAATTATTTCACTGTCTGGAATGTATCCAGCCATTCTTTAAAAAAAAAAAAAACAAAAACAAAAAAAAAACATCTTGATAACTGGTTGTGTAGTCTTGATATTTCTTGGCAACCAGTTAGATTTTACAGTACATATATGAACATTAAATGAGCTTGTGTGTGAGTATTATATTCACAAAGACTGAAGAAAGTTTTAGTTTTCATTGTATATCACCCACAATTGTCAGTTCCCCTCCAATTCAGATTACGTCTCTCTACACTTCCATTTTTGGCTTTTTCCAATGCTAAACTTGTTACTGGAAAAGGCACAATTAAGAATTGGTAAAACTATTCATACACCCACGTCATATAAAATGTGATACAATCTCATGTTTAGTGTAGGATTGTGGAAGCCATTCAGAAATTATTCAAACCCCCTTAGTATTTCTTTAATTGGAGGTGCTGTTAATGACACCAGCCCCCTCTCAAAGAAGAGGTACTGCCTGAGCAAGGACCAGCTAGGGCTTAAGCCAATATGAAATTGAAACTCCTCAGCTGGGCCATTAAGAAGGTTATATGGTGTTGCTGGTGATGATCATAAAAGTGGAAAAGACATTGGGTTAATTTGAGATCACAAGGTGAATATTTGGAAGGGTTTCAGGTGATATGAAATGGCTGAATTATTCTGGACAGACCTTGTATACAGAGCTTCGGATAGAATATCTAAAAAGAATAAATAATTAAAATAAAATACACCAATATGCTTGCTATTTCATTCAAGGGCAAACATTCACAACAAAGAGCATTAACAATTTAATCAACATGAAAAATTCTTTTGATCATTATTAAATTTTTAATTAAATGGTTAAGTCTATTGCTTGATTAAAAATGAGTTTTAAGAAATATTCTTATGAGATTCCTACAGAAATGAGTTAACACTCAGAATTCTTAAGAAGTTGACTGTGCTTAATGGTTTGAAGAACTGAGTAAAAGTAAATTAAAAATCCATGAATTCCAATAGTTCATCTTGGTGATGTAAAATCAAGATGTTTACTTGAGTAAGTGCTTATTCCTTTTTTCCTGGGTGAAAATCAAAGACAAATTGCATTCTTGCATTTATGAGAGTGCGCTTAAAACTTGATAGCTTCAGCAGTAATTATTGATTGTGAGTGAGATGAAGAATAGCTTGACAGGCAAATGTTTTGAAGATAGCTTTTATAGACGTAATCATGACAAGAGTGTTAGACATTGGAAAGAAGATTGGATGTGAAGTATTTTGTTAATGTAGACAAACTAAATTCCCAGGTTCATGGAGATTGAAGTTCTTTTTTTTTCCCCCTCTGTTTTAGGCTTTCTTCTCTTCAGAATTATTAAGGGAACATTTTTAGACAGGTTTCAGGTTATTTGGTGCACAGATTTAGTTTGCAATTCTGCCAATACTGGTAAATCTATTGACTTAAGCTTGTGGAAGATATAGAAAGTAAGACTTCAAGTTTTTTCTTGTTTTTTGTTTTTTTAAATAATGATAGCCTTTTTTCTTTTTCATTTTTGTTGACTATTTCAAAATAAGACTGTTCAACCTATCATCTCCCTCCCCCTATTTGGGTTTTCCAGATTCCATTTTAAAATACATTTCCTTCAATTTCTTTGCTCTTAACTTTACAGCTAGTTCTTTTTTTTCTCTCTCAGTTTCATTCTACCACCCATTTCAACCCACTACTAACTAAACAGTCTTTTACCGAGTACCACCACTCTGTTGTCTCCCCTCTTTCACTTTGCTAACCATTATACCAAAATAAAGAGACAAACTTGTATCAAAATAATCATTAATACTGGCTAGTGTGTTCAATCCTTAGTGACTGCTTACAAGCAATTACTAAGCTAAACACAGATAACCATATTTTTTGTTTTTAACTATTTTTCCTATTTCTTGTTTTTGTTCCTTTCTTCCTAAATATGCTTTATTTCTGTCCAGTTATTCCTTTATTTATTTTTTTTGAAGCATGAAAGGATGGGAAAGTGATTTTTTTCCAAATTTAATTGTTCACACTAAAATGAAGTATTGCCTTTTATTATTTATTATCCTAATCAGTTTTGCATTCTGTAGTGAAAAGTGGGTGAAAAACTACTTGTCTGCAGAGGATATTCAAAGATTGCACTAAATGAAATAGTGAAAAATAATTCAAATATTTGCACCTTTTCTATGCTTTTTCCTCATTACTTTTTCTTTCAATTTTTTTAAAAAAATTTTTTATAGAAAATCATTTTATGAGTAAAATAAGACATTTTTTGCTTCCACACAAATTGTACTTCTAGGAGATGTTTGTCATATGTATACTTGTTCTGTTACCAGTTATATATGTGGAGAAGTTTGTAAGGAGCTGTTCTTTTCATGGACTCTATACCAATCAGTACTGTAAGAGTAAGTTCTAGTTACTTGAATGTAATAACCTGTCATATATATTTATGTTATCCTCATCTTCATTGCCATATTCACAACGTTTCGGGCATTGTACACTCTGGCATTCAGGTGATTGTAATTTTGAACTGAACCTTTTATTTCATTCACTGGGATAGTTCACGTTCCACGTGCCATGCCTCTTCCAGATGTCTCAGTTATTTCCCTTTAACTCAACTCTCCAAGTTTTGGTTCACAACTGCAGTAACAACTCTTTGGGTCTAGTCACTGGATACCTTATACCTTAGGTATATGTTACTCTGGGATAACCTATATGGAACCCCCACCACCACCACCACCACACCTTGATCAAATAAAGTGTTCAATTCAGAACTCCCTATAGGTTACCTGGATTGACATACACCTGATAAAGGGCCCCCCCCCAAAAGGTATAACTGCTGAAACATTATGATAATGATGACAGTATTCAGCATATAAGTAGTGTAAATAATTCTTCATCTAAGAAATTCAGATAGAAACAGCTCTCTCTTCAAATTGAACAGGCATACTGATAGTTATTAGGGTTAGCGTGGCTTAGGAGCATTATTATTATATAGGCTAACTTTCCCCACATGACATTTGACCATGAAAAGGATGAAAGTTTATGCATATAGCAATGCTCTAAAAAGCCTTCAATAGTATTTGGATTTCTTAGATGATGTATTATCGATTATTAAAACAGTTTGAAAATATATGCATACCCAAGAATTAACAAGAGTGACTGTCTAGAAAACTGAATGTCAAAATTGCTACAACGAAAAAGAAAAAATATAAGAACCAATAAACGGAGAGTATACGGTGACAGAAAAGGAGAAATAACCATGACATTTTGCATGTGTGTACAAGCATATGCATGCTTGCATACACACACACACACACACACACACACATCTATAAAAGGAAAAACTGTCATTAATTTCACTGTTTAAGAAAATATGAAACAGGGATAACAACTCAAATATATGTACCCATTAAAAAATGTTTATAGTAATAAGAAAAGTGATGATTAAGATATCTAAAAAAAAAAAAATTATTTAGTTAACATATGGGAGCATGGTAAAGTTTTGAAAATTAGAAAATTTTCAGCTATTTCTGTAAGCTAAACTCCAGTAAATTACTGGATTATGTGTTAAGCATTAACAATGTATTATATATGCTAGGGAGAAACTTTGTAACTTGAAATAAAGTATACAGAAAGCAATTGTCACACTGCATCGTTCATATGATGATTTATGTGTGAAAGCACTGTATGCATCTTTTTTTTTTTTTTTTTATTCAGTACTATTTAAATATCCTATCATTATATTGACATCCTCCTCTTTTGGTTCATTAACTTTTTCTCTTTAATGTTTTTCTATCTGTAAGGTTTTTGACATCTTTTCCTTCCCAAATTCTTTGCTTGTCCTGAGTATATAACATAAAAGGCCAATGTATTCAACATATTTTTATGCAACTTTAATAGAGAGAAATTGATAGTTGATGTCTGCATTTGGCCATTGTAATGTATTAGGACATGTCTTGCTCTCCAGTAATAATTATGTAATCTCCACCACAAGATTGGGTCTTCTGCCAATAGGCTAAGTTTTCAGTGCAGTTGCTTCCTCTGCTAGGTTAAGTCATTCACTGGCATCTATAATTATTCATATCCCTGCACTTATGACCACTCTAAACTCAACTCTACACCCCATTCACATAGCACTATTGCCATACCTCCCCCCAAACCTTTGCATATCAACCGCCCTCACTCATTTCCTCTTCTGAGCGGAAACTGAACAAAATAGGAAGTTAGATTCATCCTATCGTTTATAAAAGCAACCCAGTAATCCAGTTATCATTTGTTTCAGTAGATTGGAGAGGAAATGTGTGTGTGAGCGAGAAGAAATTGACAATGTGCCATGTTAGTATTCTGTCTTTGTTCAAAGACATCTATTACTACTACTACTACTTCTACTGTTGCTAAGAAGTAGAAACAATGAGTTCTATTGCAAAGGTCAATGCCAATATTCATTCTGAAATCTTTGTTTCATCAGTTTCGAATGTTGGATGAAAAGAGTTTAAGTAAATTCTTGTGGGGAAGGGGAAAGAGCACATGTTTTGCTTATATCCTTATAACAAAAAGGAAAACAAAAGCACATAAGTGCTCTTGAGATCCGTCTTTGAAGATCTCTACTGTGAAGAAAAAAAATAAAATAAAAGCAATGCTTAAACTTTGGATGAAATTTTCAGAAAATGAATATTATAGAAAAAGATAAAATAAAATAATGATAACTTTAATTTATTTTCCCTATGAAGGTTACATTTGGCTTTTTATATATTCAAGTGCTAAGAAAAGGAATTTTGATTTATTTTCATTTGAAACCACCACTACTTGATGCCTGAGGTAAAGTTATATAGTAAATACAAGCATTCTGTTTGCATAAATTCTGATATTAAATGATATTTCCCATATCTATATATAAAATTCTGTGACTTCTGTTAGTTCATTTGTCTGTGCATTACATCCTCTAAAACAGCCATATTTTGACCAGTCAAAACCAAATTTTTGGGAGAAGGGCAAACAGGTAAGGGTAGGTACCTTCATGAGATCACTAAAAAAGAGCATAGCATGAATAAAAAGGGCCTTAAGCTTGATGAAAATAATTTTTTATTGTCTAAATGTTTAAGAGGAAAGAGTATTTTGGGGCTTTTTTTTTTTTTTTGAGTTTTGTATGTTACAATTCGGAGCTAATTTTCATGTAGAGGGTGTCATAAAAAAAAAAATAAAATTGCTTTCCTCAAAAGCCCTGTGCTTTTAACTAATGTAATCACTAAATTGTGTAGTATTGAATTGCTATAGTTTTCATAAAATTACTTAGGGGTGGGGTACTAAATATATATATATATATATATATATATATATATTTATATATAAAAACAAATATATTTTTGCTATGACAAAAAAAAAAAAAAAAAATTATAATAATTTCCAAAATTTGTGAATAGTTTCTGAAAGTTTCATTAAAATCTGACAACTATTTTTATTTTTGCAAGATTTTCCAAATCAATTTGCTATGTTATTTAGTACTTCCACTGACAAGAGAGAAACAGTTTTTTAATCAAAGGTTAGAATGTTCTAAAAAGGAGGAAAACTTTTATGAAATAATTAAAAAAATACTTTCTTTCCTCTTAATAATAACATAAGCATTTTGAAGAAAAAAAAAGAAGTTTTTTGTCAAGTTTGGGGTCTTTTTCATCATGCTATGCTCATTTTTAGTGATTTCATGGAAGTACCTCGGTAAGAGTGTACTAAGTACAGTTGGTTTACTAAGGTGTGTAGCTTAATACAATAAATTTTCATTCATTTTTTTGGGGGAAAAATTAAGTTTTATTTTTTAATATACAAAATACTCCCACTATTTTCCTTAAAAAAAAAATGATTAAAATGACATACTTTTTTAATAAAAATTCAATATTATTTTTTGCTTATCTTTTCTTTTAAGTTTTTATATTTCATCGATTGGCTTGTGAAATTGAACAAAGCATAGTTTGAAAATCTTGACAAAAAAATCTTAGTAATAACTTCAATAATATTAACTACTGTGAGGATTTCAGCACATGTCAGTTTTTAAAAAATGTTCTAGTGTTTATATATTCTTGACATTGATAATAGTCTTCCAATTATGTTTTTCACACAGTGTTATTTTTCTTTTTATCTGTAAACCAAGTGTAGCATTCAGTCAAATGTCTAAATATTTTTAAAATCAATAGTTACTTATTTCACAGGTCAACACAAATTGCTCAGTACGTGGAGAGGTAAGCTGAGATTCCCTGACAGGCAGGGCCCACCTTGCTTCATGCAAAATCCCCCCCCCTCATCCTATCTAAAGAAAAAAGAAAAAAAAAGCCACCAAAAGAACATGACTATGATGATTAATTATACAATGTAATATACTTCCTATTAAAAGTTCATTGTAATTTAAGTGTAGACATCAGTAAATGACTAAATTACCTTTGGTCTTTCCAGAGAAACCACATTATAACAGTGTTTCAAAAACTTTTCAATAGTCATTCTGAACAAATTTTTTTTTTTTTTTTTTTCTCTGGAGGTTGAGGGAGACATGGCAACTCTCAAAACAAAATTTATTTTCTCCCTTGTTTAATTATCCATGTAAATGTTTAATTTATTTTTTCCCAATAAATTCTTTAATTTTAAAATCAGTAAATTTTGATATTTCTAAAATTGATTTGAAGAACTGGAAAAACACAAATTCATGTAAATGTATCAATTGTGCATCACATGTCAGTCATCTAAAAATGAAAATTTCGTTTTTGACTAAGCAATTCTCAAAGCAGAAAGAGAATTTCAGTTTTCTCTCTCTTTAATTGTTTGTGGATTGTTTGGACTTAGAAAATATAGTGGTTTCCCATTACCTTTTCCTAGACTAGTTATGTCCAATCTACTCTATTTAACCCATAGTTGGGGAACGAGGAGCTTAATTCATAGCTTTCTCAAGATCAGTTATGCTAATGTGAATGCAACAAATCATGTTGTAATTTGAACTCTGCGTGCCAGTTTCACTTTCCATGTTGATAACTGTTAGACTCTTTCCATATCCTTTCTTCATTTTGTTCCTCCAGTAAATTTTACTTCAATTTTACAATGAATAAGTCTTAAAATTTCTTATATTAATCAAATTGTAAAGCATAAAAAGCAGTCATCTAAAAACACCAATGCTAGAAGTGAATATGAAATTATACAGTGATTGTATCAGGCTACAATCACCTTGGCCTACAAGTACTGGAGGGGAACAGATCAGAATATGTCAGGAGTTTTCATACACTTATTGTATTTATTATTCACAATCGTTTCCACTTCCTGAGTATCAATGATAGTTGACAAAATTGGGATGTGAATATATTTCTGACTATTTTTGATTTTTAACATTTTTACTTTATTCCTTTTATAATTATTTAAAAAAAACATTTTTCTTCACTTTTAAATTTTTGCCTTTTATTTTTGGTAAAGCATCATCTCTTGTCTCTGATTTGATTCTCAATCATTTGTTTTGGGAATCACTACTTTACAAGGTGCCTGAAGTAAAATCTGATTTTCAATGCCCCCATTTTGTCTCCCGCAATTGAGCCAATTAGCCTTAGCCAAACTGTAATGGGCTGATATCACATTATTTCAGTGTTAGATTTCGTCAGTGGTAGCAGTTAACTAGAGCAGGAAGAAATTTGTCATCTAACATCACTCTTTATTAGAATCGTGTGTGTTTTTAATCCCTAGTACAGGTTTCAAAGGAAGTGTTATGTTTTTGGATTGAATGTGTATATTTACTTATAATGAATAATTATTATATTTTAATTTTCAAGTAAGTTTGAATAGTTGAGGTTGTTAGATAATCAATATTTTATTAATAGATAACATGATTTGTGTTCTGTTTATTTGCATTTTTTTGTCTTTTTTTCTTTGTGATAATTATTACTTATTGACATATATCTATTCCAATAAGTATTGAACATCCCCTTCAGTTATAATTCTCAAGATGATGTGATTAAATATGCAAAAAAAAAAAAAAAACCATTAAGAGAAATCTTTTGTATTTTTAATTAAATACTTTATACTTATTGATTTATTCATTGCCATTGAACAATTACTGTCTATATTTGTGTATCATGCAACTTCTGAAGGCCTAATTTTTAAGTTAATTCTAAAGGGGTCACATTGTACACGAGATATAAAATTAGCATATATACTGATGGCCCTGGTATGCCGTTAACTACAATAAATGGATATATAGTTTGGTCAAAGTTATCTTCAAAATTAAGGTCTTCAAAGGTCGCATGATATGCGAGTATATACGGTAAGTGCTCTTTTATAGTAATGGCACCATATCTGTTAAACCCTTTTAGTTTGTGTGTGTCTTCTGATTGCAGGCTCCTCACAATTGGCTAAAGATGTCCAAAAGACATATCATCTAAAATGTGTGTATCTCCAATACTGGAAGAGCAAAAAGCATTGGCTATTTCTATAAAATTTCAAATGAGCATTTATCATAAATGGGTCTCATCTTTTTCTTTTTTTTTTCCAGTTAGATATTTCAACTGTTCAAAAGAAGTGAAAATTGACTTGTTTATAGAAGAGGTTAGTTAAGCCTAATCTATATTATTCAATAGGTTATCTTTTTCTCTGGCCTTTTTTCCTCCATGTCTTTTTCCTTATAGTGTTAAATGGGGATCAGACACAGTAGAATTTGCCTCTTGGGATTTAATGAATGATTTTGGAAATGATTTTATACTAAGCATGACTGGATAATTTTTATGAGGAAGTTCATGGATATTAAATTATATTTACTTTTAATGTACAATAACCTTTTAAATGCTAACCATGGGAATTTCTATGACTGCAATTGTCTGGCTCAACTGTGAACGATGGAAATTTCAAGCCACAGAATAAATATAATATTTAATAAAGCATCAATTACATTAATCATTAGCAGAACTTTGTATTTTCTTTTTTTTTAATTGATAAATTAGAAATTTACTTTGCTCTAAGATGACAAGGTTAGAGCAACAACTCTAACAAACTGGACTGTGGAACATTGTATGAAAACTGTTGAAATGTTCATCTGAATGTTTTAAGCGTGTGAGAGATGAAATCAGTATATGTTCTGCTACAAGCAGAAAGAGGCAGGAACTCTTAATATGCTGCTTTTGATGGTATTCCTTTTCAGAACGTTTGTATTGATGGAGACCTCTTTGCATCTTAGGGTCACAAACGCTTCACCCTTGAGCCTGTATACCTTGCTTAAATTGGCTCTCACTTGCAAAAAGGCTTCCAACTGCAAGATCTAATAAACCAACTTGACCTGGTTTCAGTTGCTGAGGTGATCTCCTTCTCAGTTTTTTTTCTTAATTGTTTGAAAGGGAAGCATGATTTTTAGCTGAGGATGCTATTTAAATTTTAATGGTATTTCCAAGATAAAGCGCAAAATAAAACAAACCTTTTTTTTTTTTTTTTTTTTTTTTTTAATTTTAACCAAAATTTTCTATGTGCTAGAAAGGAGTAAAAAATTTCAAAAAATAATTAAAAAAATACTTTGGTCTTTCCTCTTCATAACAACATAAACATATTGAGACAAAACTTTGTTTTCATCGATTTATGGACCTTTTTTCATCATGATATGCTGCTTTTTTTACGTGACCTAATGGAGGAACCTAATGTAAATAGTGTAAATAATCGTTTACTGTCTTTCAGAGAATTGAATCTGTTTTCATTAAGAGAATTTTATAAAGACCCATAATAAATGTTAATTTGAAGGTGCAAAATTTGATGAAACTTTGCCAACCAAGTTATCAATTTTTTCTTTTGGTTAACAAAGAAACTTGTTATCTAGGGTTATCCCAAAGGATTATTACGCTTTTTCTCTGATCTAATTCCAGATATTTGTTTATTGCTATTTACAGTTGTTTAATTGGAAGCAGTACTTTTTCGAAACAATAATTTCATTTTTTGTTAAGTAGAAAGCTTTCTTCCAATTAATTGTTTTTTATTATTATTATTATTATTATTATGAAGACATGTGGTATGATTAGGAGTAGTACATTTTCTTTCTGCACAATCTCTGACATTCTATATCAGTGAAAACTTGACAGCCAAGCTGTATAAATTTTTCACTTGCTTAACAAAAAAGCATCTCATCTAGTGTTATCCTCTAATTGTTCTTGAAACTAATTTCAGAGACATGGGAATGCTACTGCTTGTAAAGATTGCCTTGGACAGGAAGAAATGGCCAAGTTGTGTTCTAAGATCTTTTTGGGATTAGGCAACTAATGCTTTTTGTCAACTGCTATTTTCAGTGTCTGATTGGGAGAAGTTTTTATTCAAATCAATTTCTCTAAGCAAAAGACTTTAAATTCCATTAGCCTCAATGATTGGCTGTAGATTCAGTAGTTCATGTCGCTTACCTGCTGATCTCATGTAAAGTATCCACTTTTCATCATCCATTGTAATGTGCTTTAAAAACGGGATATTAGCATTATGCTTAAGTAGCAAATTGCACATGCAATTCAATAGTTCTTTCTTTCTTTTTTTTCTTTTTTCCCAACATTACTTTTGTGAGAGCCACATACCAAAGTCATTAACATAACAAAGCAGGTACAAATTCTCAACACTTGAGTTGGATATTTTGAGTATGTTGTCTATCTCCTATGTTGTATAACATTGTGTGTGTTTTATTTTTCCTCAAGTAATATCTTGAATTGCTATTCATCTCAGCTGGTTAACTTGACCATTGAGCATATTTTAACAAAAAAGAAAAACTTGTATTGGAGAAAACACCAACATAAAGACATATTTAATCATTCAAATGATTTTTGTTCTGTTTCTGCCTCTTATTTGTTGTATTTTGAAAAAAACAAAACAACAAAACCATGATGTTCTGAAAATGTTACTTAATGTCTCTTTCCAATGTTAGGATTGGTCCAGAACCAAAATATACCAATGATGTCAGACAACACTCAAAAGCACTCATTTTGAATGAAGTTAGTTAAAACTAAACACTTGCCATCTTAAAAAGACAAAAACAAAAGGAACTTTTTGGTCAGTTCATCTAGATCTTTCTGAACTGTGTGATACAGCTTGTAAACTTCTTGCAAATTGGGTTTGAAGGTTGTTGTTGAAGAAAAAACAGATTCTATGAATTGATCATAAAGTAAAAATAAAAAACAAAATTGTTGAAATAAACTTTTATTTTTATTTTTTTACATGGGTGTTTATTATTATTATGTAAACATAGCCAGTTTGAAAAATAATGAATGGAGGTTATTAATAATGAAATACTAAGGCACTGACAAAAACACAGTTCCTCAAGAATTGGTAATGGTTAGCTAGCTAGTTTTATCTGGTTGAAAATTACTATGAAATAATGAATCATCCTAACTTGGTATCATGTACTTAGATTTTCTATCTACCATAATATACAAACTGAAAACAGTAATAGGAAATAGTTTGAAAAATCCCTAAAAGTAAAGTGTGTAAAAAGTAATGTTAATGTTATAAATGGATATTAAGTCAGATTAAAGCAAAGAAAAGCTGATCTATTAATATATATATTTTTTTATTTTGAAATTGCTTTTTGAGAAGTGCATGATTACATTAATGTTGAGGAAAGCATAAAAGTCTATAAGAATATATTCAAAACCCAACCTGTATGAATATTATGAAATTGCAATCAACTGCTAAAAATTAATCTGTTTGCCTGCAGAATGGATGCCATGAAGTTGATAAATATGTTCAAATTTATGAATATCTATTATAAAAGAAAGTTGCTGCAAAATCGATAAATTTTATTAATTTTTGTCACTATTTCATAATATATTCATGATTACAAAATAATTATACTTATGTAATTGTGTAGCATCCACTTTATCTCTGCTCCAGCTATGATAACTAGGACAGACTAGGTCCTATATTCTTGATGTCAACCAGTCTAGGAGAAGGACAGTTCTGAATTCAAAACCCCAACTATAGGTTAAACAGCTTCACCAACCTTCAGTTGCCAAATGTGGTGCATAGAGCTACATCTCTGAAGACCTGGTTGATCAGGGAGGGATTCCTCAAGCAGGATTAAGAGTGGGCCTGGATTTACATTTAGTGTAGCATAGTTGGATGTGAACAAGCATTATGTGCCAAATACGGTTTAGAATTTTTGGAGTATGTTGTATTTCAACATAATAAACATGCTTGTGATTTTTGTCAAAATCTTTCCACATTCAAATCTTGATGAATGTGTTTATTTGTTTTGTACATAGCTCAAAATCTATTCTGTTAATGTATTTTGTAAACTGAGTTTATTCTGGCACAAGGCTTCAAGTGTGGGCTCCAAAATGACTATGAAACACAACTCAGCAATAATAATCTGCTGCCTTATAGCAAGGCTCCAAGCACATTTTCAGCAATCTTTTTTCTGCTTTTTTTCTTTAGCTGATCCTGTTGACCATAGATATCCTTTTATTGATTTCTCCATGGAAATGTATCTGCAGGTGAAATTGAAATTATCATATCTGGCTACATTTTTCCTAATCTAATTCTTTTACTGTAATATTTATTTACAAGAACTACTAAAAACATGACTAACAAAAGCAACCATATCTAATATAATTTGGTGTAAACAAACAATATGATATAGAGAAAACTGTATATAACTAAAATTCAAATATTTTTTTTTCTGCTGAGGGTGCTCTGTGGCAAAATTGGTAGGGTGTGTCATTTGTGTGAGTGATCTCCTAAGGATACATGTAATGAACATTTAAATCTTGTTAAGAGCAATTTTTATTCAAGGCACAAGTACTAATTATGCATATGACACAATACAGACTATTTTCTCTTTGTGTAGTAGGAAGGAGGTACTGTCTTGGTGAATGAATCCTGTATGCCAAAGCCATAAGTAAGATTAATACTTTTATTTATTTATTTTGTCTCATTTACCCATTTTTTTCTATTGTTTTTTCATGGGCATAAAAGTACTGAACTTGTCCTTGACTTGTTGAAGCTCTGAACTAAATCAAATAAGACCTCCCTTTTCAATCAAGCAATAAATTCCAATTCAATGATACTTGAATAAATAACAAAAAAAAAATACTGTTGTCTATATTTATGGAAGATAATGTTGAAAAATTCAGGCCAAGACTTTTCCTAATAAGAAATATGCTAAGTTGAATCTTGTTTACATTCTATGTAATACTGGCACTATATATATATATATATATATATATATATATATATATATATATATATATACACACACACACACACACACACACATGCGATTTCTCTTTATGCTTATGGAAGTACATATTACAGCATCATGTTTATACAGACCTACAAGTGGCCATTTTCCTATCAATCACTACATAATTTGCTTATGTATAAGTTGCATATATGTCTATACATATAGGCACAATTATGTACACACACACACACACACACACACATACACACTTAAATCTATTTTAATCTATCCATTATTCACACATTCATACTCATGTGCACACATACACACACTTCTCTATCTCTGATCTTGGTTTGCTGGGGTGTTAGATATGCAGCTTGTGTGGCTAGCAAAGTTAGCTTTATTGTTAGTGTCTAGTCAGCATGTCTCCACCTTGTGCTCAGAAGGGGGGTACAAAAAAAAAAAAAAAAAAAAAAAAAAAAACGGTGGCAAGTACACACACACACACACGGCTCCCATTAAACTCATTCATGATTGACCAAAAGGGAGGGACTTAGGAACCAGCGTTGACTCCTTCCCTGCCCTGTAGTGGTTCTAGGTCTGTTCTTGATATATTAGAAACAGTTTTGAAGAGTGGGCTATGTATAATATATCAACTCACTCATGAGATCAGCCATTTAATCTGATTTCAAATAGGAGTGGAAAGAGGACAACTTGCAGGAAAAGTACCTGATTTTGCTGCATACGAATATACAATAGTGTGTTCTATTTTGAAAATAAGAAAGCTGCTGATGAATTGGTGTAGAGAGGAATCAACAATTTATTTGTATTTGGCTTCTAAAATCATTTTCAACTCAGAAGTAAATTAAAAGGAATTTAAATGGTTATCAAGTGATAACTTAAAGTATTTTTTTTTATGTCTCACATTTTAACAAAAGAATGTTGATTATAGAACTTGATAATTTTATTTTATCAAAAGTGATTAAAACAAACTTTGAATAATTGTCTCCCCCACCTCTCTTTCTTTTGAATCTTTCCTGCTTCATGTCACTTAATGTGTTTCTGAGGAAATATTTCTGTTACAGATCAAGTTATTAAAGTCACCCTAAATTATTCTCTCAAAGTGAGAAAAGATGGCAATTTCTCTGGCATTTACTTGCAACTGGCATTAAAATAGTTTTCTCATTAATTTTTAATTAGTATTTTATTCATATTTTATTTATTTACATCTAGTACTAATAGATATAATAATCTTATCAGAATTTCTTAGATTGTCTTTTGCTAATATTTTTAATTAGTATTTAATTTTTTTTTATTTAAATATAATCATTTCACCCCAAGCAAGGCAATAAAGCCACCAAGAGAAAGGGTTACTGAGTGTGAAAGAATGAGAAAAAGAAAGACATTATTAAGGAGAGGGGACAATAAAAGAACAGAAATTAAGAATACAGAAGATTCATTCTATTTTTCTTAACATTTTGTAGTATCAGAAGCAATTTTTATAATTTCTGTGATTTTATTTTATTTTATTTTTTTATTACAATACACAGGTCAGTTTTATTTTGAGTATCTGTTGAATAAACAGCATTGTTTGGAGGGTGATGAGGAAAGTAACCCATGACAACATTAGAACTCTCATCTTGTGTCTTTACGATCATGTCTACCATGGATATTTATTTATTGATTTCTCTATGGAAATAGATCTGGAATTGAAATTTTCTTATCTTGCCACATTTTTCCTAATCTAATTATTCTCTTACTGTAATATTTATTTACAAGAAGTACTAAAAACAATGACTAACAAAAGAATCCATATTTAATATAATTTGGTGTAAACAAACAATATGGCATAAAGAAAACTGTATTAGAAGGAATGTATATGACTAATATTTGAATTTGCTTTCCTGTTGGGTGTGCTGCTCTATGGCCAAATTGGTATTCAAATGTCTTTTGATCTTGAACTACCTTTGTCCCATAATAATTGTTACATTTAGTAGATGAAATAGGTATGCAAATGTGACTATTGCTATGAGGTGCGTAGTAATTGTTTCCTACTTTTTATCACAAATTACTAACAATCCAAAATAAATTAAAAAAAAAAAAAAAAAGTGCTTAGATAGTTTGGCGAAATCCTGTCAGTTTAATGAGGATGTATTTTTTATTTATTTATTATTTTTTTATTTTTTTTATGATTTGGATGTTTAAGCATCACTATATCTTTATGGGAAAACATAATCTAAGTATATTTAATTGCATACAAACAAAATCATTGTAAAATTTAAATGTTTTTAGTTTTCTCATTAGAATTGGAATTCAGATGGACCTTGGATATGTGTGTTCCCTCTGACCACAGATACGAGCTTTCCCTCTGGACTGCCTTCTTGGGCTGTCAAGCTCTATCTACCTGAAGCAGCTGGTCGTGGAGCACCAGTTGTCTGTCTTTGCCAATTTCAGGCTTGGAGCTAAACTTAGTTATCAAAGGCTAGAGACACATGCCATGGAAGAATTTTATAGGCAGTGGGTGTTTCATCATCTTCAGCTATGACGGTCTTTGGGGCATATGTAGGTATAAACATTATATACAATACATGTTTCAGAAGCTCTTAAAAAATTAATGTTTTTTTAAATACATCAAATGTTAAGTAAGCAAAAATGCTAGAAATAAATAAGCAAACATGAATGTTGAAAAGTTTGTTAATTTTTGAAAAACATAGCAAAGAAAAAATGAAAATATAAATTGGAATGTAAGCCTAAAATACTTGGAGGTTATCAAATAAAATAATTTATAATACCTTTTTGACAGTACTAATACATAAAGTATGAATTGATAAACAATGAACAAGAGTAAAAAATAAAATAAAATGCGCAGTTGATAAATATAACTTTAGGTAAGCAAAAACAAAATAAAAAAATGACAAATGATCTTCAGGTTAGTTGTGCAAAAGCAAATCAATATTAATACAGAAAAATCTGGTAACTGGAAAAAGTTTAAATAATATATATATATATATATATATATATATATATATATATATATATATATATATATAAAAAAATTCAAATATAATAATCATAATATATTTTATTATATTTATTTTTTATATTATTTTTATAGACACAAATATTTAAGTAAATGCTCTGTTTATAATAAACAGTATTAACAATATTTATCGGCCTCTGTAGCTAAATGGTATAGTAGGATACAGGTTTGATTCCTGCCAGAGGAGACATATTTTCTAACCTATTTACCAGTCACTCAGGACGGTAAATAAAAATCACATAAACACAAATATCAGAAAATTTAATAAAGGTGAAAAAAGATAGCAGAAAGAAAAAATATAAAATCGAGATTTAAGCCTAAAATGCTGAGAGATTATGAAGTCATTATTTATAATATAGAATAAAAATAATATATATTACCTTTTTGACAGGGCTAACATCTAGACTATCAATTCATAAAACTATGGACGAGAGTAGAAAATGCAAAGTTGATAAATATTAATACAGAAAAATCTGGTAACTGGAAAAACTTGAAAGAAAGAAATAATAAACACTATATATATATATATATATATATATATATATATATATATATATATATATATATAAAAACTTCAAATAAATATAATAATCATAATATATATAATAAAAGAAATAATAATTGTAAATGACTCTATTATTTTACTTGTAACAAATATTTGCAGTTTTATTTGGTTAAACTTGAAATATGTTAATTTTTTAGAGCATAGAAAAAAACACATCTCTCCTTGAGTTCAGAACACCATGTCCAAAATAATATACACTATTCAATAAATAAAAACTGGCTGTCTATTTCAAATATTCACTATAATAATGTTTGAAATAATAATGATTAAAAACATGGACATGTGTTAATTTTTGTTGTTGTTGGGGTTGTTTCTTCTGAAAAATATTTCAAATGTTTGATGTGAAATTTTTGGAAACTTGGAACTTTGCAACATCCCAGAGTGCACATGCACAATTGGCATTTACCTATTAAAAAACCTTTACATGTTATTAATATCAAGTGTGTATTTGTGTCCATGTGTTTATCTGGGTTGTTGGGTATTATCTTTATTTATATCTGTCCATTGATCAACTTTCTTCAAGCACATGTGCGTTATCAGATAGCCTCTTATTTCTCTTGTTCTCCATGTTGTGGGCTCTTTTTTGGTGACATGAAATGCTGTTGGGGAGAAGTTTTTTTTTTTTTTTTTTTTAAGTTTGCTGTTGCTCCTGCTTTCTGCCAGGTAGATGAGAACAGTTCAAAATAATCACTGGATATTGACAAATCCTTATCTCAAATACTCTGGCAGAAGATATTTTTAGTAGTCATAGATTAAAAACAACTGCTTCATGATGCTTACTAATGATTGTAGAATGATAGTCTCTAAGTTGAGACAAAATGTAACTGAAAAATTACAATGAAAGAAATACTTGTCAAAAATTTAAGAGGGGGAAAAAAAAAAGATTTTTGTATTTTATTTTGGGCTACAATAAGGATCTGTGAAAGAAAACAGATTGTCGTAATTGAAGAGCAGGAGGACAACAAAAAAAAGGAAAGGAAAAATTGTCTGAACCTATTTTTTTCTGATAAGTTGAATGTCAATAAATGTTACAGGAATCCTTTTAATTTTATATGCTTAATAGTTGTCAATAAAGTGAAAGTCATAAATTCAGATAAAAAATACATTGTAATAAAGCAATATTTGTGATGACATTAAACATTTTCATGTGAAACATAAACTGTTTATATCTATAATTGCTCCATTTGTAATATGGATCCATCTTTTCTCATAAACATACCAAATTTTAAACATATTTCTGAGGTCTGATCAAAAAATATTGGGACTGCTGCTATAAAAACAAAGCTACAACTCATGTCAATTTGGCATTTAATCTCCTTTGAAGTAGTATCCTTCTGAAAGCCTCACAGTTTATCCAGTGTTGTTTCTATTGATGGAAGTTTTTCTGGAACTCCTTTTATGGAATGGCGAGCAGCTGCCTTGTTGCATTCTCTTTGGATTTCTTAGAGGTCTTGAAATTGTGTTCCTTTCAAGTGGGAATTGATTTTTGAAGATGAGAATGTCGCAAGGGACGAGATCTGGGGAATGTGGTGATTGTTGGACCTGGGGAATGTTGTTCTTGGCCAAAAACTGGTGCACAAGCTATGGTCACTAATAGAATCTCTGGTGTAGTAAGACCACCATACTCTATGCATTTTCCTTCCAAGTATTGCAATAGACAACAGAAATGAGCAACAACATTATAAGTTAGTGTGTATTCGCAACAGAATTCAATCTGTGCCAACAGTTTTACTCTGCATACTTTAGCTTTGTTACCCGAGCAACAATTCCAATACTTTTTGATCAAACGTTTTTTTTTTTGTGTGTGTGTGTGTGTGTGTGTGTGTGTGTGTGTGTAATAACACATATTGTTAACACCTAAAAAAAAAAAAAAAAACATTGTCCAGAGAATTACTGGAGTTCAAAGTTGACAGTGAAGTTGGAGTTCAGTGAAGTGTTTAATAATAAGAATACAGCAATAAAGGAAGAAAAATTCCAAATGGATATATAGATGGATGTTCACAACTGGCGACCCTTCTGATACATCTAACTACTGTCCTATCAGTCTCCTACCACTCTTTGGCAAAGTCTTTTAAGCATTAATCAATGCAAAAAGTAGTTAAGCACCTTACATCCCATGATCTACTCTCTAACACGCAATATGGTTTCCGCTTTGCCTGATTTACAGCTGATGTGCTCATGGCCATAACTGAATTTGTTTACCAAGCACTTCAAAATAATTGAGAAACTTGTGCTGTGGCTCTAGATATCTCTAAAGCATTTGATAGGGTTTAGCATGCCAACCCCCTTCGTAAGCTTCATGATACGGTATTTCAGAATGATTATTTGACTTGATACAATCAGTCCTGTCAAACCATGTAAAGAATGTCGTCCTTAACAGATTTTCCTCTGGTTCCTTTCTCACAAACACAGATGTTCCCCAAGGATCTTATCCTGGGCCTTACACTTTTCCTTATCTTCATTAATGATCTTCCTGATGTCATCAGTTCCCAATGAGGCATCTATGCAGACAATATTATTTACTCCTGCCTCAATAGCAAATCTGACCTGACTGTTGGTCTCAGAAAGGACCTCCAATCGGTTGTCGACCGGGGCAGGAAATGGCTGGTTAACTTTAATGCGCCAAAAACAAAACTGCTCTCTATTACCCACTACAGCTGCTTGGTCTCACACTGTTCGCTTACCTGAGATGGAACAAATACATTGAATCAATAGCTTGATCTACAGCAAGGAAAGTTGATTCTCTGTGTCACGCCAGAAAGTTTTTCTCACCTGAGTCCATTCTTAAAATCTATAAATCAACCATTTGTCCTTGCATGGAATACTGCTGTCATATATGGTCTGGAGCTCCTGCTGTTCATCTTAAGGTCCTCGACAAAATCCAGAGTCAGATATACAATGTGGTTGGCCCTGATCTGGCATCTTGTTTAGTTACTCTCTAACAGACATGTTGTTGCCTCCCTCTGTCTTTTCTACAAATACTTTCACAATAATTGCTCCAACAAGCTACTTTCACTAGTTCCCAAACTGCATGAATTTGAGTGTGCTACTAGGTTGGCATCTCAGTCCCACCTTTTCACTGTTGAATTGATTAAATGTAGACGTCTCTTCCAATAGCTTCATGTCTCACACTTTGCATCTGTGGAACTCCCTTCCTCTTACTTGCTTTCCTGATAGCTATAATCTCCAACTATTCAAATGCAATGTCAATCAACATCTCCAGATGCCCTGATCTATTCCCCATCCTTCTCTTTATCCTTTCCTCTATCATGCCTCTTTACTCTTGCTCTCACTCTCTGTAACCCCCTTGTGTGCTAGTAGCACTCCTGCCTTGCTTGCGGGTGAAAAGCTTTAAAAAATAAATGATTTCAATCAAGCTAAAAATGCCAGTTTGCTAATTTAATCCCTATGGAAAACGAAGACAGTGATGGATTGAAACCTTTCTCAAGGGTTTCTTTGTGCATAAGTGAATATAACGAATTTGACTTGAATTCAAACATTGCTCTCTGATTTCTCATTCTGAGATGGCCATCCACTATACTAGCTGCACACTTCAATATAGTGGTGTGGAAGTGTAAAAACCTTTTCCTCAGCCCATTATAGAATACAAGCCATTCTTTCCATTAGTCAGACATTCTGGTAGGGAATTTGAATTCAAGGTTTATCCTTCTCCCTGACTGGATACCCAACCAAGTCTCAAGAGTCCAGTCTGCTTGACTATTTTGCCTATGGCTTGAGAGAAAAGAGATGATTTCATGTTTTTTTTTTTTTTTTTTTTTTTCCCCCCCCCCCCCCCCAAGAGCATTCATGCAAGTAAATGCAACATCTTTGGTTGGAATTTGAATGTGGCCGGTTGATTATCAGTTTCTACACCAATAAATTTCACACACACACACACACACATATAATCCATGAAGAATTGGAGAAAATTTTTTTCTACTTGTCTTCAGTCTGGTTTTTGATCAACTTGCAATCTAATTTGTAATACTGAATTTATTTTTTTTAAATTTTCTCTTTTATGAAAATTCTACTTCTATCTTGTTGCCTAAGTCCTTAAAAAGATTCATGTGAAATTAAGTATATTCACCAAGTATTTGCTTACATTATTTATTTATTTATTTTTTTTTTACTTATCCAACTCTCTAACACAAAAATAAATCTTGGACAGGTGTTAGTGTTCATAATTCAATATTAAACCATAGATATCCTCTCTTTTTTTTTTTTTTTTTTTTTTTTTTTTTAAACTTTGGCATAAAAGCAGGAAAGAGCATTCACATTTCCTGACATTATTATTGAGATATTTAAGCAGGATTTAAAATGTGAGAACGTTAAACTTGTAGAAGTAAAAAAAAATTGTTCAAAGTCATTATCAATGAATTGCGTGCACTTCATTATCTAATTGTTTTATTAAGGTAGATCAAACTGTATTTTTCTTTTTGAATAAATTCCTTATCAAGTTGCCTTGAAGGAGGAAGAGATCTTAATTTTAGAAATTTCCTCTGGACCATTCTTTTAAGTGTTAATAAAAGAAATAGTAGCAATAACTTCTAACTTAATTTCTGGATTGAATAGTTATTGTTTGCCTGATTTACACTCTGTCTATTATCCTTATCTTTGTTGTTGCTATCACTCTGATTTTCTGGGGTGACAGTTATCATTTTTTGCATTGTTTACATGCAGACTATTGTCCCCATCTTTGTTGTTATCACAACATTTTGGCTGTTGTGCCCTCTGTCCTTCATCAAGTGCTTGTTTTATCCAGGTGACCTTCAGTGAACTTTAAACTGAACCCTTTATATAATCTATGGGGGTAGATTGTTCAACTTCTCTGTAGATTAAATAAAGGGTCCTGTTTGAAGTTTCCTGAAGGTTGGCCAGATTGGCAAATGTCTGAAGAAAGTCAGTGGGTATAACAGCTGAAACGTTGATACCAACAACAAAGATGAGGACAATAATCCACATCTAAATAATAACTCCTCATCCCAGCAAATTAACTGTCCAAAATAAACCTTGTATTGTCTCTGCAATTTGTACAAGTTTAAAGTGGATGTGTAAAGGAAATATAAAATAGGTTTTTATTGATTGTCTTTTTTTTTTTTTGTACAAAATTGATAATGCAAAAAAAATAGAAATTGATTAAATTTACCTGAAATCAAAGAGCATAAGTTTCGCCTTTTTATTCTGCTTTATAATTTTCAGTTTGATTGTACATTCTATTGTTCAGTTTCTAATTTTCCCAACCATTACTCATTGAACTTGAGAAAGTTATTGTGCAATTGAAATTATTAAATTGAAGAGATAAGAAATACTGACATTTTATCATTGATTTCAACATCTCAAAATATTCACATGAAAAGGAAACTGAATGAAATATCTATTTCTAGTTTAGTTGAAACACAACTTTATAAGTCTTTTTCTTATTTCTGTATATTTGATATGCAACCAAAGAAAATGTTCTTTATTGCTTTTATGTATAAATATTGAATGATGGTTTGACTATTGTTTGGTTAAAATTGTCTGTTTTTTAAGAAGGAATTTGATGGAGAGAGAAGAGGGGTCACATAGCAACAGAAGCTAAAATATTCTGGTTGTTTTTGAAAATTAACTTTCAAAACGAGAATGTTCACAAATTCCAATGAACTGAGAACCCATGTGTCCTTTTTATATATAAAATGTTTTATGGATGAAAGTGAATTCAATAGCATTTCTATATTATCTTAGTATTATTCAAGTTATTGAATAAAGTATTTTGCAAAATGTAAATAGCCTTGAAGTCTTAAATAATCATGTGATGTTTCATTGGAGATCAGCAGATATCATCAATTGATGATTTTAAACTCTTTCCAATGATACTGACGTCTCATCTCATTCATGATTCTTGTTTTAAATTGGCAACTTTGATACACAAGAATGCTATTTAGTAGGATTCATGAGGTTATGTCTGAAATATTTGCCTGTAAATAAAGTTGAGAGAACAACCCAAAAACAATGTTATGATTACGTGCATTCTTCTTGAAGAAAAAACAGGTAAAAAATGGCAACAACTTGGTGCAAAGAATGCTCAATTCCATTGTCCATAGAATTCATCATGAAGTAGGATGCCATTTAGAAAATGATAAATTTAGGAAACTAACATTTTTTTAAATTTTATTTTCTCTTTATTTTTACAAGGTAAAAATGTTAAAATACCATTTTTATAGTTTTTGTATATAATGAAAAAATTGAATTTTCTTTAATCTCTTCTCTTTTTAAGGCTTAAGTATTTCTATAGTTTGTCATTCCTCAAATATGTGTGTACCATGATTCATTGTGGATAAGTAATATTAACCTTATTGTTATACACCAGTAATTTAAAATTGCAAATTAGTAAAGACAAAATTTGGATATCATAATTGATGCATACAATAAAAATTAGAAATGCTTACTGCATTAATTTTAAAGGAATAGACAGAATTGTTACTTGTAAATTTGGGGCCAATGAAATTACAATTAGAAAAATAACTTTATATAATAAGTCTTTTTGTTTATCTTCATGTGTTTATTATTGCTCTCCGGAATTGCTTTTTTTATTTATTTATTGTAAGCTCTGACTTTTTTTTACTGGGCTAGAGATATTTCTCTAGCACTGAAATGCCAGGCGACAGTGTCTTTTTGATGACAATGGCAAGCTGGTGATATTTACAAAGTTAGGTGATGGGGGGGAAAAAAAAAAAAAAAAAAAAAAAATGCCATGAAACAGCAATGCACAATAATTTTAAATTTTTTTAGAGGCCACAAAGTTCTAACAATAGTAAGTTTTTTTTTAATTTTTTTTTTTTAAAGAGCATGGGTGAGTAAGAAAAAAAATTACAGTAGCTTTTTTTTTCTTATTTAAGAAAAGAAAATGAGGCATTTTCCAGGAGAATACAGATTATTTCAATCTACACCTGCACCCTGCATCCCCAGTTTTCGATAAATATCTCACCATTTTCTTTAAATTGCTGTTGGCTATGCATTCATGAGCTGGTGTTAAATGTTGGTTACTAGTTTGTTTACCTGCTGGCCTTTTCTACCTTTTGAGTAAATCTCCACTTGATAAAAGTTAAATGTATGTCAGAGTAGATGGATGATCATGACAAACTAAAAGACTCACTAAACCAATGCATCTAATTAGGATCGAGTGAAAGGAAAATATAATAATGTAATTACTTGAATGTACAGATGCATATACATTAAAATAGGTTGCTGTATCATATTCATATTTTATTCATGTTTTAGAGGCCGACACAACATATTTCAGGGGTAATCTACACACCAAAACAAAAAAATATTCAGTTTATTCTAGTGTCTGAAACTAATTTTAATAACCACATTAAATGGTAATCCTTCCAATTTTCCTCGGCCAGTCTGATCAAAAATAAAGAGATTTGTTTTAATCATGATATATTACAACCAACTGAACAAACAAAAACAATTATTGATTTGGCAACTTATTAAAATAATATTTTTGAATATTTGGTTTAAATTGTTATATACTTGTATTTTTATTTGACTGACTTTCTAGCTTAAGAAAAATGACTGAAGTTTATTCAAATGATTGATTGTATAACACCAAAATTCTGGTTGACTGTATTCCTGTGTATTATACTTGCTGTATAAGATTCTATATTTTTTTTCACTCTGTCTCCAGGTGTGTGTGTGTGTGGGGGGGGATGCACGCGCAAATATATTTCTTTCACTCTCTCTATCCTCTCTCTTTCTCTCTCTATCCTCTCTCTATCCTCTCTCTTTCTCTCTCTATCCTCTCTCTTTCTCTCTCTATCCTCTCTCTTTCTCTCTCTATCCTCTCTCTTTCTCTCTCTATCCTCTCTCTTTCTCTCTCTATCCTCTCTCTTTCTCTCCTCTCTCTCTCTCTCTCTCCTCTCTCTTCTCTCTCTTTCTCTCTCTTTTCTCTCTCCTCTCTCTTTCTCTCTCTATCCTCTCTCTTTCTCTCTCTATCCTCTCTCTTTCTCTCTCTATCCTCTCTCTTTCTCTCTCTATCCTCTCTCTTTCTCTCTCTATCCTCTCTCTTTCTCTCTCTATCCTCTCTCTTTCTCTCTCTATCCTCTCTCTTTCTCTCTCTATCCTCTCTCTTTCTCTCTCTCTCTATCCTCTCTCTTTCTCTCTCTCTCTATCCTCTCTCTTTCTCTCTCTCTCTATCCTCTCTCTTTCTCTCTCTCTCTATCCTCTCTCTTTCTCTCTCTCTCTATCCTCTCTCTTTCTCTCTCTCTCTATCCTCTCTCTTTCTCTCTCTCTCTCTCTCTCTTCTCTCTCTCTCTCTTCTCTCTCTCTCTATCCTCTCTCTCTCTATATCCTCTCTCTCTCTATCCTCTCTATCCTCTCTCTCTCTCTATCCTCTCTCTATCTATCCTCTCTCTATCCTCTCTCTATCTATCCTCTCTCTTTCTCTCTCTATCCTCTCTCTTTCTCTCTCTATCCTCTCTCTTTCTCTCTCTATCCTCTCTCTTTCTCTCTCTATCCTCTCTCTTTCTCTCTCTATCCTCTCTCTCTATCCTCTCTCTTTCTCTCTCTCTCTATCCTCTCTCTCTCTCTATCCTCTCTCTCTCTCTATCCTCTCTCTCTCTCTATCCTCTCTCTCTCTCTATCCTCTCTCTCTCTCTATCCTCTCTTTCTCTATCCTCTCTCTTTCTCTCTCTCTCCTCTCTCTCTCTCTATCTCTCTCTCTCTCTATCCTCTCTCTCTATCCTCTCTCTCTCTCTATCTCTTTATCTCTCTATCTCTTTATCTCTCTATCTCTTTATCTCTCTATCTCTTTATCTCTCTATCTCTTTATCTCTCTATCTCTTTATCTCTCTATCTCTTTATCTCTCTATCTCTTTATCTCTCTATCTCTTTATCTCTCTATCTCTTTATCTCTCTCTATCTCTTTATCTCTCTCTATCTCTTTATCTCTCTCTATCTCTTTATCTCTCTCTATCTCTTTATCTCTCTCTATCTCTATCTCTCTCTATCTTTATCTCTCTCTATCTTTATCTCTCTTTATCTTTATCTCTCTTTATCTTTATCTCTCTTTATCTTTATCTCTCTTTATCTTTATCTCTCTTTATCTTTATCTCTCTTTATCTTTATCTCTCTTTATCTTTATCTCTCTTTATCTTTATCTCTCTTTATCTTTATCTCTCTTTCTTTATCTCTCTTTCTTTATCTCTCTTTCTTTATCTCTCTTTCTTTATCTCTCTTTATCTTTATCTCTCTTTATCTTTATCTCTCTTTATCTTTATCTCTCTTTATCTTTATCTCTCTTTATCTTTATCTCTCTTTATCTTTATCTCTCTTTATCTCTCTCTTTATCTTTATCTCTATCTCTCTTTATCTCTCTCTCTCTCTATCTCTATCTCTATCTCTCTCTATCTCTATTTCTATCTCTCTCTCTCTCTATCTCTATCTCTATCTCTCTCTCTCTCTATCTCTCTCTATCTCTATCTCTCTCTATCTCTATCTCTCTCTATCTCTATCTCTATCTCTCTCTATCTCTATCTCTCTCTATCTCTATCTCTCTCTATCTCTATCTCTCTCTATCTCTATCTCTCTCTATAAAAATGTCTTTAATAAATAAATTGTCGGACTTTGTCCATTTCTTAATACACACACACACACACACACACACACTATGACTATATTTCATGGCATCTAAAGCTCATAAGCATCTACTCTTCCCACTTCAGCTCATTCAAGAAAGAAAAATGGTTAGATCCTGTATTTAATGTTAATGGAACTTCATCCATGTTCCTTAGTCAGTTTTGTGTGTGCATTTATAAATTTATAAAATTCTTTAATAGTTTATTGAAAATATGCCTACAAATACATTGTGTGTGTGTGTGTGTGTGTGTGTGTGTGTGTGTTTTTTTTTTGTTTTTTTTTCATATTTGAGTAGATGTTGGTGAATAATATCCACTTGAACTGATGAGTTCATATTTATGTATTTGATTGTAGGTATTACACACACAATAATTGATATGTTTCATTCTGTTCATCATCATCATCAGTCCCTTGAGCACATGATCAGTTCCCTCTATTATATCTAGGTTGAAGGCCAGAGATATATTCATTCATGTATAGCATGTTTTGGCTCATTAGACTTAGCAGGGCCAGTTGTCCTCCAGGTCAAACCATAGCAGATACACTCAAATCTGCAGGTTTGCTTCATGGCACCTGGCCATTGATCCCATTGAGGAAACACTCCACTGTGTCTTTGACTGTCTAGGAAGCCCTCTGCCTCGTGAGACTGTCACACTGCACCAGAAAAACCCTGGTAGGGGAACTGGTTTAGTTGTTGATGACTCTTTCATGTGGCAGGTAATACTTGGCTATTGCACTAGTGACACTTGTAGACTGACCAGACATATATCTATTTGTATATACAAGAAATGTGGTGTGTGTTTGTTATATTTATATTGGCTAATTTGTTATTTGTATTTCTCTGTATAATGAAGCATAATGATTCCATGCAAAGTACTTGAAATTTGATCTTATTGCATTATATGAAGTTAGTTTTTTTTCTTTTTTTTTATTTAATCAGTTGCACCTTGTAATTAGTCTTAATTTGTGTTTAAAGAATTAATTTGTTTCTTGATTTACTAAAATGAAGTGATTGTTGCATGCAAAAAAAAAAAATGAAAACCTTGACATTATTAAATTTTATTCATGTACACACACTCACGTGTGTAACAAAAGAAAATACGATAAATAGAAGTAAAGGGAACGACAGAAGAGCAACTGAGTTTTATGGTTAAACAAGAAAAACTTTGATTATAGTTGTAAAGATTATGATCAATGGCTAAAAATCAAAAGATTTTAAGGCTAACCAGCAAGAAATTAGAAATACTTCAATATATCTTCAGTTGGGAGTTGCTAGGTTTTTGGGGTATAGCTTACAGGTCAGGTCAGCGAAGGGTAGTAAATGAACAGCCTTGAAGCAGATTTCTGTAACAATTCTTAGCAAGTAAACTAGTTTAATTTTGGTGCCAACCAATGAATATGAATACCCAGATGAAAGATCTCTACTTGTAAGATCATCTGACATCAACATCAAATGAACCAGAACTATGAGAAATTTCATTCACACACACACACACACACACTTTCAAACATTTAGTTTTTGCTTGTCCAATATTGAAGGTGATTTCTCTTTTCTCCTCTCTCAACTTGCTTTCCACATTAAAATGATGTTAACCCTTGTTGGCTTAACATTATCCACTGACATGAAGTGGAGTATTGAATCAATTGCTTGGCCTGCTGCTGTTAAGAAACTTGGTTCATCATGTCATGCTAGACCATTTTTCTTTGCCAGAATCTATCTTACCCATTGATAAATCTACAGCACATAGAACATTTGTTTTATTGCTTTATTTTTTAAAATTTAAAATATCATTTTTAAAGTTTATGTATATAATTAAATTGAAAATAAATATAAAAACTACTCTTGAAAAATATTTTTGGTTTTTATTTTTTTACCTGTTTGTTGTGCACCTTTATGAAACTGTCTGCTGCTGCTATTTAAGTGTTAATAAGGCCTCCTGATGATATGAAGGATTATTGAAATACCTTATCTACACTGCAATATACGATTGAAATAGAAGTTGTCAAGAAAGATGACAGTACTTCAATGTTCACAATCTTCAACATCATTTTTTTCCTTTTCTTTTACTGAAATATTTGACTCATTTCTCATGCCAGTGTTTCTTTATTTTTTATATGCCATGAGGATGTGGATGATCAAAGCTTTCAACAACTTCCTCTCCTTTGTACCTCTAAGCAATGTTTTTCCTCTTACCAACGCTTCCATTACACCCATTTTTATAATGAAAACATCTTGGCGGCTCATCATATTTGCCAAAATATAACAAACGTCATTATTATTATAATTATTATTTGAGATTCTCCCTGATGCTTAGATGTTTCAGCTGAGTGATAATGGTCATATCTTAGTTCCAACAACATTTCCTGAGCACAGGAGTTTTTCCAAGCAATGCTGCTGCCTGCACATTTGCAATGATGTCGGGTATTGCCAAGGCATCTTGCGAGGCAAAGAGATTCCTGAAGACTGTCCTAACCACAAATGGAGCAACTTGTGCCGATGCTTGGTACATTTCCTCCAGGTTGCCCTGCCAGGTATTGGTACTTTTGTAATTTTGCCTGCTTCACTTTCATGTTCTTCTTATCCCAAGTTATTACAATGTCTATCAGGATCCATTCATGGTTTGCTCTTGTGCACAACTGTGAGGTCAGGATGATTACTTTCCAAACACTTGTCAGTCAAGATGGTTGTATTCTCCATGAGCTTCACTTGCTCATTCTCAGTTAGTGATTATTACTTATTTATTTTAGAATGTCTTCTTAGGCTGAGAACTTTACATTACTCTCTTATATAAATGCAGTTTTATATATACACACACACACACACACACACTGGGTGTTTATATTAAAATGCTCTCTTAAAAAATATAATAAAGAGTGAAACTGTTAGATAAAAATTTAGGTTTTGCACACATTGACAATAATCTTGCTTTGAATATGAGTAACCAACCAAACAATATATATATATATATATATAAAATTCTTAATAGAAGTCATTTTTATTATTTATTATTATTTTTATTTTTTTTTCGTATTTATATTCTTAGCTTTCTTGACTTGATGTATTTGATATAAGAAGTTTTAGCTATGTTGCTATGTGCACACTCATTTAACATTCTGGACTCTATGCACAGGTGTCAGTTATAACTGGAAGACAACCTTCCTCATTTTACATTCTTTTCCTGCATATGATGATGTCCCAGTGTTAACTTCCTACTGTGTAAAGATGAGCTAAAATGAATTTCTCTCTTGATATATCTTCATATTTTCCATGAAGTGTGATCTTTGGTCCATTGCTTCCATTTGACTAGCTGTGGAAGCACTGCTAGATTCTTTGCTAAGACTTTCAGGTTTATAGCTTTGGCTTGCAGATGGATAAAAAGTGCTTTTTCTGCTCAATGTTGGGAATGTGCTATATTTAACTTTTTGACAGCATTATTTTTCTTTTGGATCAGAGCTTCCTTCTTCTCTCCCCAAATGAAATTTCTTTTTTGCTCTACATGTTTGGAAATGGTGATAGTGTGAATAAATTTATTCTCACTAACAACAATGTTACTATTTACACTATTTGCATTTTTTGGATTGTTGTCCTCATCTTTATTGCCATATTCATGATGTTTCGGCTGTTGTAAGCTCTAACCTTCTTCAGGTTATATACTTAGTCCATGGGGTAGTTTGTTCTAATTTCATGTGCCATGCCTTTTTTGGATATCTCTGTTTCAATTAACTCCCTTTAGTAACTCAAATCTCCAAGTTTTTGTTCCCTTTGCTGTGGCTAGGTATTGAACTCACAAATCTTTGAGTCAAGTAACTTTTTGGATTACTTCAACCAATGCTTTTATCCACTGGGCCATAAAGAAGGTTGGAGTGTATCATGTGAATATGGCAATAAAGATGAGGGAAGCAGTCCAAACAATGTAAATCATGTAAATAATTACAATACCTCATCTCGGAAATATAGATAAACATTATTACTCTCAACGACTTTCTGGTATTTTACAATAGAATTTGTTCAACATAAGCGAAAACAATGCTTAGGAAGATGGCTCTGATTGGGTTTATTTTTGACTAAGCTCAGTTTAGTTTGGCACAAGGCTAAAAGTATGTAGCACTCTGAGAATTAACCTCACTACTTAGTAATCATGGTCAACTAAATGAGCTTGTTAACCATTGTGTCACATTGATGTACTTATTAAAATTGATGCAGCATGTGATTTTAAAATTTGTGTTTTTATTTGTTGATAAAAAAAAGTCTAAGGGAAATTAAATTAAAATTTTGGATGGATCTTTAATTTATACTTACAAATAATAAGTGCAATAGATTTGTCATGCATCTGGGCTGTGTTGATCATTTTGATGCAAAGCTTCTTCAATGGTTCAACCAGATAAGGCACTTGAATACAAATACTATTCTGTTAGATGACATTGACAAACACCTCATCTCTTTCGATTCATATAAATGGTTTGCCAAATTTAAATGTTTCTGCTTCAGAGCACTGCAATCTTCCTTCATTGTTTTCTATCTTTTGTTGTATTGGAGAAAAAAGAACATGAAAACATTTCTTTTTAATAAAAATTTTTAAAAGAATTTAAGATTTTTCAGGAGTATGAAGAATTTCAGGCTGAACTGTAGGGATAAGTTAAATTTAATCTTGCTTAACAAAAACACACACACACACACACACATATATATATAGTGTGTGTAAAATATATGACCACTAATAAAAAAATTATTTTTTTAAAACTTTTTATTTATTTCACTCTCTGTAACTTAATATAATTATTTTTAATTAAATTTATTTGACCAAGCAATTTTTTTATACTTTTAATAAACTTATAATTTAGGAAAAAAAAAAAAAAAAATTAAATTTTAAAAAATTTAATCCAAACAGAATTTTCATTTTTATCTATTAAATTACATGTACAAGCAGCTAATTCAAAAGTATTTTTATTTATTTTATAAAATTCTAGTTTTAATCTATATTGCCAGCAAAATAAAAAAAAAAAAAATTCTGGAACTGCTGTTATGAATTTCTGCCAGACCTGCTAATTTACCTATTTAACATTAAATACTAGATGAGAAGAGATAAATTGTAAAAACTGTAATTTTTAACTCTACATTCAATTGAATTCAAAACTATTTTAATATTTGATAAAGATCAAAGCAACAAAACTGGTGATTGAAGTAAATTTTGATTTTTTTTTTTTTTTTTTTTTTTTTTTTTTTTAAAGAAAATTCATATTGAAAGAGGGCCTTCCTTAAAAGGAAACAATATCAGGACTTAGCCTTTAAATTCTGGGGTGAGGGAGTGAGGGTTAGCCATTAACACAGGCATTCCCTAGGGGTCGATTTTTCAGACCAAGCCTCTTTTTACTCTAACTCCAGTCATTTGTAAATATCTATGTTGATGATACAATGATATATGGGTGCACCTCCCAAACTCATGATGACCAGAAGAGATTGGCAGCTAATCTCTCCTCTGACCGACCTCTAACCTCTCACTGGGGGAAAAACTGGCTGGTTACATTCAATGCCTTGGAAACCAAACTAATTACATTCCGTTATCACTGATCAGGGCCCTGAATTATCACCAATCCCACTGAATGGATATATCCTCAGGGAGGCCGGCCTCATACTTATTGGGCCTTAAACTCAACCCAGACCACAAATGGTGCTTGTGCATATGATCCATTACTAAAGATGCTGGAGAAATGTTTTGTTCCCTGTATCACTCCAATAACTATCTAACTCATTGTGCTATCTTCTACTTTTCCAAAAGCCAGATCAGGCTGAAAATTAAGTACTGCTGCCATATATGGGCATGAGCTGCACAGTCTTCACTTTCCAGTCCTGATAATCCAAAAGAGTCTCCATCCTTGTGGGTGACAATTTATTTTCCACCCAACAACCTCTTTCCCACAGACAAAACATTGCAAGCCTCTCACTGCTATTTGCATGGAAAGTGCGCAGGCAAACTACATTCCTTAGTTCCACCTGTTTTAACTTTCACAGTTAAAATCTATGGTTAACTCATTATCTTCCCCACATATCCCCATAAACTGTGCCTCTTACTATGTCACCCTCTACCTTATGTGGCTCTTAGGCCTTGTGCAGGGAGAACATCAATGTAGAAAAAAAAAGTTTAAGATTAACAGTGAGTGTAAGTGCTTATTTGAAATGCTTGGACAATTAACGTACATATCAAAGAGAGGTATGCCTGTATATTTAGCCATCATATTTATGCATGTAACAAAAATGTTATCCTGATAATGGGGAGAGAACAGAACATAAAGTAAAGTGTATTCATGCCTTTCTCCAGGGAATTTGTTCAGAATGAATACATGCAGCCCTGAAAAGCTATTCTACCTCAAACCTCCAGTTTTGCATAGCCTAATAATATTGCACAACATAAAATACTTTCTATACAACAAATATTCATTTTTTCATAGAATATCCTTTGTCATTAAACCAATGACTTAGTATAGTTTCAACATTATACAATGAAATTTTCAGATCAAAACTTAGCTAATTATGTACAGAGTCTGCATGTAAATGATAATTCTTTAACCCAGAAATTAAAAAAACAACAAAAAAAAACTATTGATCAATAAATTTAATTCACTCTTGTGTGTTATCTATCTATCTATATATATATATATATATATATATATATATATATATATATATATATATATATATATATATATATATAATATCTTGGCACATAACAGATAATTTGCCAAAGTGAGTGTCCCTTAAAATAAAACAGTATTAAGCTAAATCTTTGAATATGATCTTAGATTGCTCTGTTATCTTTATAATCTCTAATTACTGTGACTTCATTTTATACTCTGAGGTCAACAACCAATGGTGACAGTTGACACAGTCTTCAGGTCATTTTTTTTTCTTTCCATATTTTCTCTCAATGCCTCCTTTAATCAAGATGGCAGATTTTAGAAATGCTGTATTAACCTTTTGGCTCTTCACGAAATAACCATCAAAATACCTTGCTTATCTCCTAAAACAAACCATGCCCCCTGAGATTTCCTCCAGAATTTAGGGTCTTGAATTTCCTTCACCATTAAGAAACTGCATGGCCGATTGTTTCATTTCCAGATCATAAATGTTTCATAAACATTGACAAATCATCCACAAAATTATCACAATGATTGAAGCCTTTTGGAACCTCTATATACCAAACTGCTCATGGACTATAAGCCTAATACATTCTCTGGATATAGTGATAGTTTCAGCAATTTATTTGCTGAGATTTGTCAGTGAGGTGAAATTGGTCTCTGAACATGAATCTCAGTGGAGACTGCTGAAAGACCCCCTCCCCCCAGAGTATGCTTCATTTTGGGGTCTGACAATGTCCACACTGGAAGTTGACACACCACTTCACAGTTGATTGGCACTTGTTACCTAATGTTTGCATTATACATTCATAGTTTTCTTTTTAATGTTTCCTTTGCAGAACAGGAATTTCATGATGGCCTGCAGTTCAACACTTGAAAATTCCACACTTTACATTCTAACTGTAAAGAGGAAGTTCAATTCAGTTTTATCCTTTTAAAACTGTCACTTTGTGGAACAAACTCCCATGTGGATGCTTCTCTGACTACTGCAATGTTAACTTCTTCAAGTTAAGGATCAGTTTCTATCTAACCTCATTATTCTCATAATTTTCACTTCTTTCTATTGCCTCTTACATTCATATCATATATCTCATTCAATAACTATTTCTAGTTTAAAAAAAAAGAAAGAAAGAAAAGGTTTGGGACCATTTTTCTGGTTTCCAGCACATATTTAAATATAAATTGTCTGTTGTCTGTTTTCAAAAGCCATTATCAAAAAGTTTCTACTTTTAATACTAAGTTGGATACATCATTTTCAAATATCACTTCTAACACAAGACACCATTAAATACACTGTTAAAAAAATGCTTTAAACATAATACACACACGGAAGTATTTTTTGTTTTATGTTCACAACACCTGTTCCTTTCTCATCTTCCAATGTATTGTAATTAAACTTTTTATCTAGTAATCATCATCTGGCAGCATTTTGAAGGACTGTAAATTTCAATTGGCAATAGTTTGAGAGTGCAAGATGACCACTCAAACATGGGCTTCTTATTACTGGTCATGTGTCAAAAAAATCTTTTGTCTCTCCAAAAATTTAAAAAAAAAATTTTTTTTGTCATTTCGTCCCAAGCAAGGTGTTAGTGGGAGTGAAAGAGAAAACTTTAGTGAGATGGAAGGACAATAAAAGAACAGGTTTCAGGAAGACAGAAGATTGTAATTGATGTTGTATTTAGATTTTTTGAAGATTGTAGGTGGCAGGGAAGCAAGAAACCAGAAGAGTTCCAGAGGTAAGAAAAAAAAACTTATAAGAATGGGAACATATGGTTACATCAAAGCTAATTCAACAGTCAAATGATAGACCTAGTTGCCAATCTAGTACTAGACTTAAATTCATGTGGTTCAGATGCCAGCTCAGGATGGATAACATTACAGACTTTGAAATTTGTTGAGAATCTTGAGATATACATTCAGAACTCCAGACAAAATATGACAGCTATATTTAATGCATGGACAAATGTTAGACTTATAAATGTGTAAAATGGATTTTGACAAGCTTATGCCATAAAATCTGAACAGAGGTTGGAAGAAAAATACAGTCAGAGGATGAGAATTAGTGATTATCATAGACCAAATCAAAAAGTGTACAATTTAGAACTAGTTGAAACTATAAAGTATTAAACATCTTTTCATAATCTTCATCAGCAAGAAAACAATCTTCTGTGTCTATTTTTATATTTTCTTTTTATTGGAGAATAACTACAAAATGAAATTAGTTAAATTAAAACTACTAAACATGTACTCATTTGAGTTATTTACTAGTTTGAATTAAAAATAAAACAAAAAAACTATAATACTATTCATCATTTATCGAAATCTTTATTCATTATGCCAGTATCTTAAATATCATAAAATTTTAGTTATCATTTTCTTTCAAAAGCTATGATTATTTCCCTGTAGTCATCAGTTCTTGCCATTCCATTTGGATAAAGAAAAAAAAAAAATCTGTATCTGTTTTGCCAAATGTATGGGCTTTCTCGTTAGCACATTTAACTGCCATTACCTTTTCTTTAAAGACAACTTAAAAGATCCTTTTATTTTGTTATTTTAATTCACAGCAAAAAGCAAAAAAAAAAAAAAAAAATGCAAAAACATGTTGCTTTATTTTATAAATGTATCTAAAGAGAGGCTAAGGGATGGAGATGTCTGTCTTAAATGCTAATTTACTTATACAATAAATTGCTATCGTATTGTACTTGGAAAATATCAGAAAATCGTTTCTCGCTTTTTATCTTTTGTTGAATTTTTCCAGAATACTAAACTGAATAAATTTTCTTTTCTCCCATCAATGTTCATAATTTACATGAATGGCATCAGAAGAATCATAAACATTATGAATGGAGAAGAGTCTTGACCTAGGCAATAGGCTATCTATATATATATATATATATATATATATATATATATACACATACATATAAATGCATACATACACACACCTACACTCATTTGTTTTATATTTGTGGATTATTATAACTATTAACACTCTTATTGCATAATTATTTTGCAATTGAATTTTTTATTTAATGCTAAGCAATTTATTAAGCAATTCAAATTTGCTTTTTTTGATTAAAACTTCCTGTTGACAAATTATAATAATAAAAAAAAAAATTCTGCTTTTGTAAATCATGAAAAGAGCAAAATATTAACCTGGTCTAACTTTTCAGCATTGAGGTTTTCTGTTATGGTAGCACAAAGGCATGTTTACTGCAAGTGTCATCATCTAATAAGTTGTTACCATACCAACGGAAAATCTCATTGCTAAAAAGCTTCACTAGGCTGCACGTCAAAGAAATACATATAAAAATCAAATTCTTTTATGTATTCATCTATATTATCATAAGAAGAAATATTTATCTAAAGATGGAAAATTTCTTTTGAAATTTAAGACAAACATCACTGAATTTCAGTGTCATGAAGTGTATTGAAGTTGTGGAAGTTTTCTCCTCAATTTGAAAGTTTATATATATAATATATATATATATATATATATATGTATATGTGCCAGTGATGCATTATGGGTAGTCTATTATTCTTATGGTTATTTTGGTGGATGTGGTTTGTTAATTTGTTTATTTACTTAATTATTTATTTGTGTGGATTAATTTATTTTACTCGTTTTTGTTTGTTTATTTTATTTACTTTCATTTATTCATGTTTGTTTTCAATTTTTAAGTAACGTAGTAAAAATTTGTTTTTGTCTGCATTTTGAGCTGAGTTCTGATCATTTATTAAATAGTTTGTGTGTGTGTGTGTATATATATATATATATATATATATATATATATATATATATATATGCACATCAAAGTTAAGCAATGTTGAGTCTGATTAGTACCTAGATGGGTAACTGATTGGGAATACAAAATGCTCTAAGCTTGGATGTGTGGATTGTGTAATGGATAACATCTTAGAATGAGAAATTGGTGAGCAGAGTTCAAATTCCAGATGATTGTTATATTTACTTACATGCAAATACATTTGGAAAAAGTATGAATCTATCTCTTAGCTATGGGTTAAATATGACATCTATCGGGAAATCATTATCACTAAAAACTTCTTACAATTTAAAAATGTTTTGCTTTTAATTAACTTTAAAAGTTTGATAAGCCATAAAAGAAAATTCAATCTCTCACTCACTGACACACACTTGTATGCTTAACACTGTAGAGTGTGTTCAAATTCTATACACTTTTTTGCAGAAACACTGTTGATCCTCAGTAGAGTGCACTGATATATTGATCGAAGGTAGAAATGCCAATATATACATAAATAATCTTGTCATTTTTGGCAGGTACCATGCTTGTATGTGCCTATATGATGGAGTGTTAACTTGGCTCAACCAAAAAGCAATTTTTTTTTAATATGATGTTAAGTCATGTGATCAGATTTTGTGGAATGGGTAGGTGTATGTTTGTACTTTTCTGTATGTTTTTTGTTTTGTACAATTCAATTTCTGACAAGATTAACATTTTCCCTTTATAATATGTGAGATGAATGCTGAAAAGTTCTCAGCCTAAACCACTGCATATAATTTTGATCAAAGAACAATATCACAGAATGACCCTGAGTTCTAACATAACTTTGAAACTACAGCATCCTTATCACTAATCCAGGGTGCTCCAGCAGTACCCCATGATACTACCAGGTTTTGTTCTTTTTCATAAAAATAGAAGTACCAGATGGAAGCAGATGCAGTCTATATTCCAATCTTGAATCCTTCTCCTTTATTGTTAAACAGGGATCAGTTGGATATGTGAGGGCTGAAGTGAAATGACACTCACTAAACAGGACCAGCATTAGTTGTGAAGTTAATATTTCTAATTCTCTTAACACTAAAGTATAGTAACAAAAAAAAAAAAAAAAAAAAAAAAAAATCCAACTATGAAGTTTGTAGTGCACAAATAAGTGAAGACCAGACAAACTTGGAAATAGAACTGAAAGAAAAATTTGTATAACTAAAGGATAAAGAAAATGCCTGGAGATGACCAGAAAGCAGTATGACGATTAGATTTGACTTCTTCTGTCTCTTCATGTAATATTTAAGCTGTGCATGATTGAATTCAGCATCTTATGTTCAGCCACAAACTACTGTTAAGTAGGTATGTTCATGAGATCGCTAAAAAAAGCGCATAGTCTGATGAAAAAGACGTCAAACTCGACGAAAACAAAATTTTATCGCCAAAATGTTTATGTTACTATTAAGAGTAAAGAACAAAGTAATTTTTAATTATTTTAAAAAAATTTTCTGTCTTTATTACAACATTCTAACTTTCCATTGAAAAACTTGTTTCTCGTCATCACCGGAAGTTCCGTAAAAATAACATTGCGAATTTTTTGTCCATTTTTTTCTTATGGCACACATTAATTTTGAAAATCTTGCAAAAATAGAAATAATTGTCAGATTTTAATGAAACTTCCAGAAACTATTCAGGAATGATGGAAATTGTTATAAATATGTTATTTTTTTTTAAAGTCATTATAAAAATATATTTTTTATATATATATATATATATATATATATTACACCCCCATAAATAAATTAATAAAAAACTATAAAAGTTTATGGACGAAGCACGCAGGTCATTATAGTTACAAACACAAGGCTTTGAGGAAAGTAAATCATGTTTTATTTTTTTTAAAATCCGTCCTCGTAAACCTAAATTCAGCTCTGAATTGTAACATACAAAACCCAATAAAACAAAGATACTATTTAATTTTAAATGCTTTTAGTTGCTTTTATTTGTTTTTATCAATATGCATAATATTGTCTGAAGGCAAAAAACTTTTTCGATGAAAAATGAATTTTTAAATGAATTAATTGTTATTTAATAAATTATTTTATTATTTTTACATAAAGTTACTAAAAGTTGTTGAATATTCTAAAATTAATTGTACCGTTGAATCCTGTATATAATGCTTTTTTTAGGGGCCTGTATCTGTCCAGATTATAAATAGCACAAGGGTTTTACAGTCGACGAAACACCATTGAGAGTAATCTTACTGTTCTTTACCCTATGTGAGGGAAAAAAAAGGTTAAATCAAATGTACGGGGGCCCGGAAGAAACATGATACAATAAAAACATCACGTGACTTGATTTGTACGGCAGTGTTATCGGCCTTTACTAACGAGGTAAATAAGTTGTTAACGTAAAGATAAATTGTCACTTATGACCTTCTGTACTATAAATTTCCACACGTAATATGTCAGTGCGTGATGAAAAACAGGCACTTGTCATTTGTCACTCAACACCGCAGTTCAGACCAGCTATCTCCCATTTGAAAAAACATGTTTTCATCACAGAAAATAAGCAATCTTTGTTTTAAAATATATTAAATAAACTTTATAATTTCTAATTTTTTAAAAATTATTTAAAAAAACATCATAATTGAAATGGTTTTCTTTCTGGAATTCATTTCTCTTCTTGAACTGTCATCACCCCCTCCCCACACACACACACACTTATCCAGATACTCAGTTTAACCCTGCCTACTTCTGTTCTCAATTTATACTTTCTGTTCATTCATAAATGTTTTCAGAAAGTAAATAATTTATTGTATTGAATGTGTTGGAATGCTTTAAGTTGCTTGTTGGGGCAACTTGTGTGTTCAGTTGTAAAATCAGAATAATTAAGTGTGAGGTCTTCTTAATGGCTGTTGGGGGTTAAGGAACATGTTACACCTCAGTGATCTGTGAATAAGAATGAAACTTTTGCAGACATGATGTCACCAACATCCCCCCCACACCATTTTTTTGTGTGTGTGTGTTGAAAAAGCTGATACCCCTGCTACTCTCGTGATGGTGGTTGCAACTTGGGGTCGGGAGGGGAGCATGTGTAATAGGCTATGTTTTTTCAATTGAGGGATTTTTTTTAAATTTTTATTTTTACCAGTCTCTTTCTTGGAGTTTACATTCTGAAGTTTTTGACCTTGAAAAAATTTTTTTCTTCAGAGTTTACTCCCTCTCAAAATTTTTTTTTCTTGCATCATTTTGTGTTTGCTTAAGGATTCAGTAAATTAGAGATTTTTAAAGAGTTGTTTATGATTTTTCTCTTTACTTACCCCCTCCCATATATATATATATATATATATATATATATATGTGTGCACACACACACAAATACTACTATTACTACAGTTCAAAAATTAGAAGTCATTCTCAGAATTAGCATGGTATGAGCTTGAAAGAAGAGAGAGAGAGAAAAAAAAAAAAAACTGGAAAAAGAGCTCTTAGTCATTGAAAAAAAATGGAATCAATTATCAAACTTGGACTTTGGAACTTTTTCAACAAATGCCAAAAATTTGTGCTACAGTAATCAAGGCTAAAGGAGGATATATTGACGATGGCAAAATTATTAATTTTTTTTTCTTTTTGCCATGATAAAATTTTCAATTAAAAAAAAAAAAAAATAATGTCTCACTTTTTTTTAAACCATGTATAATAATTTTCCCTTGTTTAAACTACCAAACAACTACTCTTGGGGTTAATTAAAAAAAATTACCAGGGATATCCTCAAACATTTGAACTGTAGTGTGTGTGTGTGTGTGTGTGTGTAATTGAGCATTGTGTATATAAAAGTTTAAAAAATTGCTATATTTATGGGGTAAATGTACTCGGTAATTGGTATATATTAATAAACAATATAAACATAGAAATCAAAAATTCATAGTAAATGTCAGTTTCATGCCTCAAATGAGCTTAAAGGCATTGGTCTAATGATTGTTTGAGGTTATTTGTCACTATGCTGTACTGATTTTTATCTTTACACTGAGATATATATATCTATATATATATATATATATATATATATATATATATATATATATATATATAATGTGGGTGCTGAAATGCTGAGCCCAACTTGCTTTCCAAAATCTGACCAAATATCAGAATTTTTTATTGTGGGGGTGGCTTCTTAGTCAGACACATAGAAAATTGTAACACCCAGTATGTATTTCAGTTGACTCAAAATTAAATGTACAGACAATATAGATGTGTGACATAGAAAATTAATATATTCATAGGTCCCAAAATAAGAGCTTTATCAACAGTATATTCTCTTTAATTTTCATTTTCTATGGCTTATCAACCTTTTGCAGGTTACTTAAAGCCAGAAAATATTTTAGATTGTAAGAATAATGGTTTAGTGATGCAAGTTCTAATTAGCTCATACCTGAGGGAGAAGAGATGAATTAATCCCCCCCCCCTTCTCCAAGAGTATTTGCACATCAGTGAGTGTAATGAACCCAATGAGATTTGAAACTTAGCCCTCTGATTAACGATTCTAAGCCATTATCCATTACACCACCCAAACATCCAAGCTTAAAGCACTTGGTATTCCCAGTCACCCATTTAGGTACTGACCAGGCTTGGCATTGCTTACCTTTGGTGATCATATGGGGACTGGGGTTTCAACAGGATGTGGCCAATTTAGACACACTTAAAGTTAGTCAATGTTAACTAATATAAAAAAATTTCAGTAAAAGTGCTCAATACTGTTTAGAGCCCAAACTTAAAAATTTGAAAATATAAATACCTTAGAAAATCAATATAAATTATACACACAAAAACACACCATAAACGATATCACTTGAGAACTTGCAACAACTAAAATTGTTAACATGTGTAACTTGAAAAGAAAATAATGACATAATCAATATATTGACATTTGACACCAACTTCAGATAAAAGGTTAGGAAGGAAACCATCAATACTGTAAAGAGTGATAGCAGCTACTGAACTTGAGAAAACTATTTTTCTGAAAAATTGTTTTATGAAAAAGATTTTAGAAATTTCAACTGACAGTAGTATTGACTGCTCGGTTAATGAAGACTTAATATTTTCTTATAAAGAAACAGCTCATATTATTATTGTTACAGACACAGGATCTAATTTTATCGTTTAAAATTAGCTATATTTATAGGGTAAGTGTGTTAATATAAAAAATAGACAATTTAGACAGATTAATGAGTGCAAATGGACATAAAGTAGTGCAATTTAGTGGTCACCAACCAATAACATGTTTAAGCAGGACTTAACTCATACTATTATGGAACTATCACTACCACAAATCTGCATGGTATATTATTGACAACTGGAGAGCATGACCTCTGTACCATACTCATCAGACCATGCCACAGATTAACAGTCCTCGGGCATTATATCCTAAGTTGTGGTGTTTACAGGGACACCCTATGTTGAACTTGCTTGTCAGATATTCATCCAGTACCTCCTACATTGAATGTGGGTGTGATTTAAGCCAGTGTCACTGTTCTTCTACCACAGAGACACTTCTAATCAGGATTATTAAATATGTTTGGTCGGCTACTGGACTGTCTATGGTGGCTTCTAATGCCTTTCATTAGGCATTCCCAGTATGCCCATGAAACTGAGTATCAAGAGATACTAAATGTCCCAACAATTTCAAAATGGAATGCGTAATCATACCCTCTTCGATCTTTAATGAGCAACTGAACCAGCTGTTCACTGTGACTCACCAGATTTATATGGGTTTGTGCATTTCTGTGATATTAAAATTAAGGTATAGTGAAGACATTTACCATTACTTCTGCTTCTCTGACTTTTGGCACATCAGTGTATTAATATTTGGGGGGGGGGTGTACTATTGATATGACTGCTAAACCTGTCCTTCATTCTATATGCATAACACACAATGTGATGACACCTGATGCATCCCTTTAGCCTACCTACAGCACTCTTCCTATATTGTACTAACAAGTGAAATAGGTGTGGACTAATCTATCACTGGATGGTATTTGCCATCTGTATGATTGTATACATGTGAAAGTATAGGCACATGTTACTCTCTTTGGAGAATAATTAGTGTGTATTAATAATGGGTTTGAATACTGTAGATCAGTGGTTCTCAAACGGTGCAGCATGCCTTATAGATGCGACTGAAGAAGATAGCAGGTGAGGTAGAATGATTGAAACCTGTGCATGTATTGATCTATATATGTAATCATTTACTATGTAACTCATCTATATTGCCTATATATTTAGAATGTTGCGATTTTATTTTCATTCAGTGTGTGTATGAAAGATGATGCTAATCAATATATACATGCTAGAATGTCAGATATTTTGATTAAACTTTTCAAAATATTCAAGCATCTTGTGATATAGTAACTTTCATACATGTGCAATGTCTATGTCCCAGTTTGAAACAATGTGCATGCTGCAATAAAATTCTGCATCTAATGCAAGCAACTGTAATGCAACTTTTTTCTTCATTTGAGTGAGGATCTCAACTGTGGGTTTTTGAGAGGCTCAGTAGTTATTTCTTAGAAATGTATAGGATTATACAGTTAACCCACCTATAACACTTAATGTATTGCATTAACAGGTGCAAATGGCATTGAATAGTATTAAGAAGGATGTGTGTCTTCATACCCATGTCACGTTGAAACACTGGTTACTGTTAAGCAGTGTCAAGCTTGGCCAGTACCTAGTTAGGTGACCGTTTGGAAATATCAGGTGCTGTAAGCTTGTATGTATGGGTGGTGCAATGAATAATGGCTTGGAATTTTTAATCAGAGAGCAATTCCAATTCTAGTTGGGTTCGTTATATTCACTTATGAGCAAATACTATTGGGAAGGATGAATTCATTGCTTCTACTTCAGCTATGTGTTAATTAGTGAAACTAGGATCAGTAAATGATTATTATCTTTTAAAAAAACAAAAAACAAAACAATTTCTTAGAGTCTAAAATGTTTTCTGGTTTTAAATAACCTGCAAAGGTTTGATAAGCAAATCACATACATACAATGTGTATGCAGTTTTGGTGGCAAATTATATATATATATATATATATATATATATATATATATATATATATATATATATATATATATATAATATATAAATAATAATAATAACAATGGACTCTCCTGTCAATTTCGACATATGAGGATCTGACAGCTTAATTGATTCAGTTATGAAATTTTGTGCGATAATCTCAAGTGACGCTTAAGACCCACTAGTGATTTACAAAGATGGCCACATATGGAACAAGAGTGAGGATTGTGAGATGAGATTACTGTTAGATTGGCTGACCTTTTAGATCTTGCTCTCACTTTTTGAAGATGATTCACACACGCAGATTGAAAACTGCTGAGTCCACTAAAACATGTTGATGTCCATTCTACCTGTTCCAAGGCTAAGTGCTCAAGGATGTTATCTGGTATATTGACAGCTGATAAGTTGCTTTTCAGCTTGTCTTTGTATCTTAGCCATGGGCGTCCTACATTCCTGTAGCCCTGATCTAACTGGCTGTACATTAGGATTTTGGGTATCTTGTCATCAGACATTCTCAAGACCTGACCAGTCCACCGTAACTCAGACTGTATGAGAAAAGTCTTGATTCCTCCAATATATATATTATTCAAATTGCAATAATACTATTTATTGTAGTATATTTTCTCAGCAAATGGCATTACGTAGGTGATCCTTAGGCAAGAAATTGAAAATGCATGTGCAGCAATCCCACTGGACACTTTGGCCAACATTGCTGAAGCAGTATTTTACGTACTAATAAATGTTTGGAAGCTAAAGGCCACCATTTTGTGCATCTCTTTTGATTGTAGAGTCCAAAGTTAACTTGTTTTAATCTTGTGATGTCTGAATCTCTGAATTAACCTTTCTCACACTAAAGATGAAAATTATTGCCATAGAATTCTCTCCTTTTGCTGCTCTAGGCACATTATGTTGCCTTGAGATGGTTGCTATAAATAAACACTTGTCAACTGTTATTTCGGGTATTTTAAGCAGGAAATTGCCTACTACTGCTTTGGAATAAGGTTAAACTTCCATTTTCCAACGCCATTTTGAATTCTTCTAGATTCTACATGAGGTGTAACATCGATTAAACCTTTAATATTTTCGTAATATTTTGTAAAGAAAAATGGTCGCTTCAACATCCAACAATGTCTTTATTCAGGAGTTTTTCTGACTCTGATGATTTTGAAGGTTTTACTCGAGTGGATATTGATGGGGAAGTGGTTGAAAATGATAACCACGCATCACTACGTGGAAGAAAATGTTGATGACCACTAGTGGTTACTATCATCCATGGCTGACTAATTTTATAGAAGCTACTGGCAACCATCAATTTACCTGATAGCCTTTCTGAAGGTGAATTATTTTGTCTATTTATAAACGACTAAATAACTTTATTTGTCAACAAGACAAATAAATATGCTAGTCAGGTGAAAGAAAGACCAAACAAATGTTGACATCTTCTCTCATGTAAGCACAAGGGAGCATGTCACTTTTTGACAAAATGAAAGCCTTCTTAGCCATTTTGCTTTTTATTGCACCTCAGAACTGCATAAGAAGTAATAAAAGTTAAAGTATGTTAATTCGTTAATGTATTTGTTTTTTACTTTGTGTTTCAATTTTTTTGTTTTCAATGTCAAAACATGCATGCAAAACATAATGGATCGCATAATGCATTCCATCAAAATATTACTCATCCATTCTTTTATTAGTATACAAAAAATAAAATCTATATACACAATACAAAGAAAGTTTTAAAACAGGTGTTTGTTTTTGAGCCATCAAAAAAATGCAGTGGCAGGGGGGAAAATTTTAGAAAGAAATTAGCATGGTAAAGGTTTATGTCTGAATAAATTTAATGTCTATACACATTTCCCCTTCTCTGAAGTGTATATACATTTTTGGGCCTCTCTCTCTGTGTGTGTGTGTATGTGTATATATATATATATATATATATATGAATGATAAAATATAGTTTTAAGGTATGCTATAATTAGGGTTAAAGTGCTCAATATCAAGGATAGAGCATACTTAGATATCAGTATATAAGTTGGCATTGAAGTCAACACCGAAAAGCAACAATCTAATTTCATGCTGAACACAATCACCTGGGCATGACTTGTCAATTGTGTTTAGCATGAAACACACTGTTTCCTCCAATATATTTGTAGAAAACTAGTGACAAAGTGCTGTGGTTGATTTTTTTTTTTTGTTTTTTATATAATTTCTCATGTGTTCATATAAATTTTTTTTTTTTTTTGTTTTTTTTTTTTTTTTTCAGGGAATAAATTATATAAAAATTGTCAGAATGTGTTTTCTAAATAAAACATTCCTATAACTCTAGATACATACATAAAACATTTCATATATTCAGTTAAAAGTAAAATAAAATTCATCCTTATAAAAGTATAGCCAAAAGCGCTTGGAAAATATTTGGATAATTTTTATATAACCTTGTCAGATGTTTTCAACAAAACTTGCAAAAAAGAGGGATTGCTGCCCAAATACACTAATATATATATGGCTTCAGTAAAATGAATTGGAGCCCTCTGACTGATTGGCATTTGTTTGCATTTGTAAAAAAGTATGCTAGAATGAGCTGTTTCTCTCTGCTAAGTGATGATGGCTTAGTGGTAAAAACTCTGACTGATGCCAAATTGGTCAGGTTTCAGTCTGTTTCCTGGCTTGAGGCATTTAGATGTCTAGTCACACTGAGGAGCTTAGATACAGCAAAACATTACTGTCTGTGAATGACACACATATACGTGTGTGTGTGTGTGTATATATATATATATATATATATATATATGATGTAATTGGGAATTGTATTTTTATATTTGTATTACAATGATATTGTATTGGTTATGGGCACAAACATTTTTCATTGACTGTTTTTTTTCCTTTGCATCTTTTATTCTCTCATTTATTTTTATATATAAAAATAGAAAGAATGTTCCATTTCTTGATAAATCTTGGTTTGTGAATCAAAACAAAGAATTTCTCTTTCATAATGGTAATATCAGGAAGCTCAAATGAAGTACACCATTTTTCCCCAGTGGATTCAAATGGTGAGCCTGTCTTATCCGTTAAAATATTTTAGTTTTTGGTATGTGGACTTATCCTACTGCTATCTGTTGATGAGTATCTTAGTAGAAAAAATAGATTTATTGAATTATTAAAAATAATTTCCAGAAATGAGATGCATTGGAAAAATATTTATTTAAAAAAAAATTATTTTACAAATTCTATATAAATTTATTTACAAATTCTAAGTGTTTGTCTTTCTATTGTGCTAACTACTTTGTTAATTCCTGTCTATATTTCTGAGATGAGGTATTGTGTACACTATTTACATTATTCGGACTATTGTCTGAATCTTTGTTGCCATATTTATTACAACGTTTCAGCCGTTGTATGAAATTCATACACAGATGTCCTCAAGGACACATGGCACAATGGATAAAGGCGTTAGTTTGAGCCAGTGACAGGACCCAAAGAGTGTGAGTTCAATACCTGGTTAAGGCGGTGGAGAATTTGGAGAGGGAATTAACCAGGAAATAACTAACTGACATCCATTGGACATGGCACGTGGAACTAGAACAGTCTACCCCAGTGAGTGAAATAAAGGGTCCAGTTCAGCATTCCAACCACCTGAAGAAGGCCGGAGCATTGCAATAAATATGGTGACAAAAATGAGGACAATAGTCCAAATAATGTAAATAATGTAATTTTCAATTGTTTCCTTTATTGTGATCAGCTTTGGCAATTTATGCTCCTTGTATCATTAACAATGAGGCTCAATAATATAAATTCTTGAGAAACTGTCAAACATGAGGTTTTGAATCATTTTTATCAAATTCATCCATTTTAAAATTATAAGTATTTTGAGTTTTACTACACTCAACTAGTGTGCAAAGAATATTGATAGTGACTCTATTAGTTTCTGTTTTGGGTGGGGTTAACTGATGTGCAAGTTACTAAAAATTAGCTTTTTTTTTATTTTTTTTATTTTCAATATTGTTATGCAAACAATTTTTTATGGCTTAGAATTTTTTTTTTTTTTGTTAATTGCAAGTCATAGAAAGCCAGGATTATTTTCATTATCATCTTAATCAGTCTAATTCATGATCTTCAAATCTGGATCTATGCTTATGAATTTTCATTGATTTGACAAGTAACACAACATTTTGATTTTTAATAGAACCTTTGTCAGTGATATTTGTTTACATGCACTGTGGGGACAACAGTGTGGAAGGGAATTGGTGAGCAATATTCACATTCTAGAATCACATTTGAGAAAGGCTTGAATCTATAGGTTCTTCCCTGTCCTCCATCTCAGTTAAATATGGGTTCTCATAGCCTTAGTAGGCAACCAACCTAGGAGAAAAACAACTTTGAATTTAAAAGTATTGGTAAGGTCATGAGAAACTGCTCTCCTATCTTTCCCAAGAATAATCATGGCAGTGCTCAGTATTAAAGAAAAAGAAGCAGTGGAGAGTTATGATCAATGAGGCTATGAAAGGACATGATACTTAGAAAATTTTTGGTTGCCTTTTAAACTTATTTTATGCCAATATATATGGTGAAATATAGTTTTAAGGTATGCTATATTATGGGTTAAAGTGCTCAATATCAAGGATAGTGTGTATGTAAATATAAAAGTCAGGCCATCGATTGCATTTAGCATGAAAGATACTGTTGCCTCTTGTTGTTGACTTGAATGTCCACTTATACACACACACACACACACACACACGGTTTATTTATCTTCTCTTGAACTTGCTTATTTTTCAAGACTCAACAAATGGAAAAAGAGATAAAAATCATTTAGCCATAGTTTGAAATTTTTCCCCTCTAAATATATATATTAACAAGTACCAGCTTGGTACTCTTAGTATTAATGAGAATTTCTTTTCTCATATTCTATTCAATACACGTTATTCTTTTTTATTCACTCTTGTTGCGCGCCAAGAAACTTTTCTGCATTGAAAGTCTAAAAAGTTATGCTTCTCTATATTTGGTACATTTAATAAGACACTATTATAACTGCCATAATGAAAGCCCATTCTTTAAGCTAACTTTATTATATTCCTAATACATCATTATATTATTGCTTGAAGCATTTTAGAAGAGGTCAATCATTTGTTCTTGTTCTGTCACTGGACACCCACAGTTCCTTCCCACCTTATAGTTATTTTCATTACGAAACACTCTTCATAAATATGTATGTCTTATAATTGTTATTATAATAATATTAATGCCAGGAGAGTATGTCTTAATGAAGTCAGTTGAGGAAGTTGGTTGTGATGGATATTGATAGGGTGGAGGGTCTCTTTACCTTGTGGGCTCAAAGCTTGTAGAATACTCATGTTTACAAATCTGTAATGAGTTGAACTTCAGTATTAAGAGGGTCAATTGAGCTTTATTCATCCAAGAGGGTCAAAATTGACATCCATTAAGCAATCTATTTTTTTCATTTCACTGTTTTATTTGGTAGGGTTTGTAATCTTGGAGCAAGAGGTGAAATAAATCTGCGAGTGGGGGTAGTGTAGATTAAAAATAAACAGGTTACAGTGCCAAAATAAATGTTAGATAAATATAAATGTGCTAAAATTTTTTTTTTAGAAATCTAGACTGAAACCAAAACTTTTATAAAAGCATTTCTTTTACCAGTTTTACCAAGAAATTTTTTTTAATACCCCGCCCCACCACCACCCAAAAAAACAATACAGTTTATTTTAATTTGAACTGTACCAAATAGACTTATATTTTCATTGGATACCAATGTAACATTGGTTACACAGAATAATAGTAGGCTAGTAGGACTGATGGAGGAAGAATGGTAGGCAACTCATACCTTGTCTGTTCACATCTGTGCTATTCAAATTCTTAAACTTTTTGTAGCTGTGTGTGTCTGTGTGTTTCTCCTTCTCTCTCTTTCTCTCCGCCTCTCTCTCTCTCTCTCTTTTTTGTGGGTGTTTCTTGAATTCACCAAGAAGGAAGCTCCCCAGAAAAAAAAAAATTTTTTTTTTTTGCCATTTTGGCAAATTTGTTGTGGGCTGAACTCGGCTGGGTCCAGATCTTTTCAGCCCCCATCCTCGTGTGTGTGTGTGTATATATATATATATATATATATATATATATATAAACAAACAATGCTAACATTAACATTGCCAGTGATATTTGGGGCCCATTACTTCTGAATTAGAAATTCTGCATGCTTTTTCACTTTGCTACAGGGACACTGATCTAATGGATTGCATTGAAGTGCGAAACTGACAATTACTATGCAGTGTTGATTCCTATGTCCACACAGTCTATATCTATAAATGCCCTATTCCTGATATTTTTGATAAATGTAAAAAAAAAAAAAAAAAAAAATTATTGTTACTATTTTTGTTGAAACTAATTTGTAAGTTTATAAATAAATTCATGTAAGGTGCATTGTGGTTGGATACCTATGTAATATTATATTCTTCAGAGAATGGACCATTTCCCATTGGGAAGACATGAAGCATATACCTTAAAAATATTAACAACTTATAACACTGCATCTCCAAAATGTAAAGTCTTCATTAAATTCTACTTACTATAGATGATGAACCATTAAATGCTTTTACTTATTCAGTTCAGTTTTGTTTTTAAAGTTATTAATTTCTGATATTTTTTCTTATTCTTGTATAGACAAGTTGCTTGCATGAGTGATCTCTTCCAAGCCCAAGATTAGAATAGGTGAGAAAATCCCTCAGTAAATCTCTTGTATTTTTTATGGGGATTTAGACATTGTGGTTTGCTTAAGAAAATCTCTCGCTTGCCTCCCCCCCCCTTATCTGGTTTGATCAATTCCATAATTAAAACAAACTTATACAAATTATTTGAAGTGATTCAAAATAGTTTCACACATTTCATTGTGTAATGATGGGGAATATGTTGTGAAATTATTTCATGATTAAATGTTAAAAATTGAATATAAATGTATTGAATTTTTTTTCCTCTTCCAATATAAAAATAAGCAAGGATTTTAAAAACTGTCGTTGTCCTTTTTCATGCACATATGTTGATATTTGCATTGAAAAGTTAATGTTTTTTTTTTTTTTTTTTTTTAAATTTTTATTACTATTTTTTTTATCTTCAGTATTTGATTGTATACTGGATTTTAAAATAGTAAACAAACCTATATTTTTTTCTCTCTTTCATCAAAATTAAAGAGCTTTTAGTGTGAGAATGGAGTCATTGTTTATTTTAGCTTGGCAATGGAGCAATAGCCATGAAGATGAGAAGTTCTTTGTAAGGTCTTAATTGGTGGAACTAAACTCTAGAAAAGAAAACAACAATTTTAAAAGACTCTAACATTCAGTGTGTAATGATATGGCATTTGTCCAAGTGATATGTTAGAAATCTGTAATGCAGACAGTAAAGTTACTTACAGGCCTCAGTGTTTTTATTAATAATGTAACTTACATTGAAACCAGCTGATAATAGCAAAATTAATGACATGGGATGAAGTTATCCTTTTTGTCATATATTTGAAACCTGGTAGACTAACTGGACTAGTCAGGAATGTAGCTTATGACAAAGAAAATGGCTGGCATCATTTCCTCATGCTCTCAAAAGAACATCCTTGTATTTTTTTTTTCTGAACTTTGTAATTCAGACCAAGTGAACACCATTTGCAAAAAGCTTTGTTTGTTTTTTTTTCTTACATGTTCTTCTTGTTTTATCTTTTTAGTTTATTCTTATGATCCATGATCTCAGTTGAAGAAAAACTGTATGGAACAAGAAGAAAAGACAAAAAAAACTAACTCTGTGGCTGGCATAGATGGATGAACTCTTGGTTCTTGAATAAAGTCAGTGATACAATATAGTGGAGTGAAATTGTATTTCAAATCTAATAAGTGGAGGGGGAGGTTGTACAATCTAAGGAGGAGGGAGGGTTAGTCTAGAATTTATTTTTTTAAATTTATTTAAAGAAGTTGGGTGTAGAGGAGTATCCCTCCTCATCCAAAATCAAAAAGCTAGTGAGTAGGGGATTTGATCATTACAGCTGAAAGGGAGTCGGGTAATTGAAATGTGCCTAACTCTCAACCTGACATGTAAATATAAAAGTGGTGTATTGCTTAACTGGCTGTAGCAGTGAAGATGACATTGACATTGACTCTGCCAAGTTTCTTCAGGCAACCATAAGAGTATTATCAGTCATTATCTAGTCACCTGTGTAGCACTTGGTTTGGTGGTAATAGCCAGCCGGTTCTTTTTTTTTTTTTTTTTTTCTTTTTTTTTCTCCTAGTAACTGTGGGGTGGTGAGTGTTATTAGGTCTTTTCAATTCAAGGCCATGCTAAATAGTACTTTCTTTGGCTTGGAGCAACAGTAAAAGGATAAGAAAAACAAAACATTATCAGAAATGAATTAACTCTTTTTGTCTTTGTTACCCTGCTTCCTTCCTTTCTTGATTGGTTGATGATCAATTTTATTCATTTTAGCCTTTCTCCATTTTTTTTTTTTGTATTGACTTCACTCTTAATTTTCTTTTTATCTTCTTCTCCCTATTATAATCTTTCTCCATTTTTATTTTTTATTAAAAAAAAGAAAAATTTTCAAATTCCATTCTTAAAATATTTTCATTGTCTGTGTTTCAGCATCCAAATTTAGTTTTCATTTGTTGTCTTTTAATGCAAATTTTCCACTTCAATTTGTCAAACCTGTTAATTGTTTGGTAAAATGGTTCTAAAACAATCATTTGTATGTATTCTTGAGATACCAGCCTATCACTGTATTTTCTAGAAATGAGAATTTTCAGTAATATTAGTTTACTTTTAGAAAGAAGTTTTTTTTAAGGGATATCTACATTGTAAAATGTTGCTAGATAAGTAATGGAGATTTTCTTTTTGTGACCTTTCATCAATGGATACCAAAATTAAGATTGATGAGAGAGAGAAAAAAAAGAATGTTTTTCTTATAAAATGCGTTATTTTCTCCTTTTTTCTTAATGTTAGTCTAATAACTGAAATGTATTTTCTCTTATTTTAATCCTCTTTCCAAAGTAATGACAGGTGCAGAAGGAATTGAATGTTTTAAAAATGTAATGCAAGCCAAAACGCACGTATAAGAGTGCACTGTGATGTTCCAGTGGCTTTTATTGATGGATAATTAATCAGCTTAATTGCTTTGTTTTGATTACACTTCTGGCCAGCAGTGACTGGTGTGGGCTGGAAACAGTGTCAGTCAGTCATCAATAAAAATGTGTGTAGCTCAATAGGGGAGGGGTGATGACGGGGTATACCTTCCCTCCCCATATATTCAGAGGTGAGGTGTAATAAAAGATAAAATCTGCTGTATCAAACATTAATTAAGAAATTAGGTTGGTAGTTAAAAAATAAATGAATAAAATACTGATTAAACCATTTTTTTAAACACACACAGATGATAACAAGAAAAATAAGAAAAAGTTTAATTTCAAATTTTGCATTTTTATTTGTTTCAAGTTTTTAAATAAGTATCAACTTTTTTGGTAAATTTAATCAGACATTGTCAGTCTGCACAGATATATTAATCTAAATTAGAACATTTAAAAGGTTTGATTTCTGAACATTACTATTATTTTTAACTAGTGCTTTTTTTTCTTCCTTCATTTATTTAAATACAAGGAATATGAAAATAAACTATTAGCCAAAAATGAATGATAGTTGACATTGTTTCATCTAATAAAAATAAATTTGCTTAAGTTTCCAGAGGGAGGGGGGTGAGGTAAAAATAGAATGACTTGTCCTTCAAAACCATGAAATTTTCTAAGTTTATCATTTAAGGCTATTGAGCACTCACTAGGATTTCAGCAATGCAAAAAGACACGTTTGAATCTCACGAATGACTTACACATTATTTTTGATCACTGTTATAAAATTAACATCTGAAATAAAGTTGCAATAAAAGAAAAAGCAAATACTAGTCAAAAATGAATAAAAATAATGATGAGTTTCATTTAATATAAAAGAAAATTAACAAAGTGCAACACAAATTTTTATTTCTAAACAAATTTAAAAGATTATGGCTGAAAGAAACATTGGCACAATATCTCATCTGCCTGAATAGATTTTATTATTGCATGTGTGTTAATGAGTTCCTTGCTATTCTAACCTTCATCTATCTTTTATTCATTGATATTTACAACTTTTCAACTAATTCAAATTTAATATTATTTGCAGCAATTTTTATTGCTTCTCAGTTCTTAATTTTTTTGCTTGAATATTTATTTCCATTTTGGTATTCATGTCTTCTCACTGATAGCTAACAAGTTTTCTATTGGATTTATATCCGGAGAGGCTGATGGCGTGTATTCCATCAATTTGGTGTCTTTGGAGCTGTTTTGAAAGGTGGACATAAGTCAGCTTTGCAGAATGTGACAGAGCATTGTTTTTGACGAGATATTCTTTAACTTAAAGCTTTTTGGTTGTGAATTGTAGCTCTTTCACATAAACATTTCTTCCAATAACTTACAATAAATTTCTGAATTTGTCTTGAAATCATCAATTTTGAAGGGATCTATAATTTTACTGACTGCAATACTAACCCAAAATGTTACTCCCTCTCCCCACGGTTGTTTTTTAAGTCATCTTAGTTGAATATTTCTATAAAGGACATTACCTCTAATCCAGCCATCAGGTCCATCCAATGTAGCTCTACATTAATCACTAAAAATTACTGTTGAGAAATCAGTTTTCTTATGTTTGTTCACCCAACTTGCATGTTTCTCTTTATGATTTTTTTTATTTAAAGGTTTGGTTTGTTGCTTTTGTCTTTAAAAAATTTCATTAATATTCATCTGTTGATATTTGCAACATCAAAACTGCTTACAATTTAAAAAAAATTTTAAATTGTTGTTAGTCTAGCCCCTTTTTTTCTTGATTTTTATTTTTCTCTTAGATTTTTGTGGAATTCTTTAAACTATTTTTCTTGTTCTTATTTTGACAAATATTTAAATTATTTTTTGAGTGGTGATCTTAACTTTTCTGCAATTTGCAATGTTGTCTTCCCATAAATCAACTTTGAAATGTCTTATTTCTCTTTTGAAGTTATGTTCAGTTATAATCTTATGTAGCTTTCTCCTCCCGCCTTTTAATAATGGTTTATAAAATACAAAAATCTATCTCTCTATCTCAAAAAACGAAAGTGAACATTTTGGCTCAGTGTGTCAACAAGAAGTCAACTCAAAAAAAAAATACAAAAAAAAAAACACTTATTTGATCAATTTTATTTCTTTGTATCTTGACCTGGTTTGTATCTCCAGTTGATGATAGAGCAATAATGACGAGATCCCCTTTCATTTTCTTATTTGTAGAATTTTTTTTATTGATTAATGAATTCATAATAAATCTTAACACCCTCCTGAGTTGGTGTCAGTTGTTATTGGAATATTTCAATAATTTTTTTTTTCTTTTGATATTCTACTTGCAAGATTTAATGATGTTTTAAGTTGAATCCCCTTAGACCATCTTAATGGCATTCTGGTTGGAAAAAAAATTTGATCTCACAAGTGAATGGTTTGCCTCTTTGTCCTTTGCCTGTTCTCAAAACTGTGGTATTTGTTTCTTTGAAAATTTTACTTTCAGACTTATTCATGTACATTTTTGTTTTCATTTGACTATTTTAGTCACCTGAAAATAGACTGGAATAAGAACTGATGAAGAATCAATAAGAACTGCTAAGATTATGTTCAAAGAAGGGCCTCTTTCTGAATCATTGATAGAAGGAGAATTCATGTGAGAGTTTAATCTGGTAGAGTCAAGAGTAGAAAAGGCAGAAGTGGGAAAATCTTGTCCTGCATTACAAAAAGTTGAGCATCAGGAAAATGCAGTCACCTTTGATTCAGTACCTTACTAAACTGGACTGAATTTCAATTTGCACTGAGGCAGCAATTCATTACTATTCTTTTTATGTCCTGTAAGTTCCAGCATTTTCATCACAGAAAAACGAAAATATATGAAACATCTTTGTTCATTAAAAATTGATTGATAGTTTCTCTTTTTTTTTTTTTTCTTATCAACCCTTTGTGGCTTATTTAAAGTTGAAACATATTTCAGATTGTAAGAATAATGATTCCCCCCCCCACCTTCACTATTTAACTGACAGCTGGTGTGGAGGAGATGGACCCTTACCTTTCCCAAGGGTATTGCACATAAGTGACTGTAATACATCCAACTCGGATTAAGATTCAGCTCTCTAATTTCTCATTCCAAGCCAGTATTTAGTCGGCTATACATGCAGACCCCTTCCTTACTAAAAAAAAAAGTTCACTTTATTGAACTTGAAAATCTAGTGCCATTCACTTTTAACAATTTTACAACTGCATTTACATATTGATTTCTGTTGTAAAACACTGATTTTTACTTATGGTAGTGGCCTATAAATGTTTTTGTTAGGTAGCTCAATTCATTGTTTATCTCCATTAAAATTTTGAACATAAAGGAAAGTACCTTGATATTATCCTTAAAACTTCAAGTGTATAATATATATATGCAGGTGTGAGACATGGAAATCAAAGGTGAAGGAAAAGGAGAATCCTTGGGATGAGTAAGAGTTTGAAAGTGGTCAGCATTTATCAGGAAACAAACCTTGAGATTTTGTTGAATGGAGGTGATCGTGACAAGGAAAGAAAGGACTAACTGATAGAGAAAAAATTGTTGCTTGCTTGAGTCGATTGAAAATACAGTTGACAAAAGACTTAAACAAAAAGGACACTTATGCTTAAGATCAGAAAGAGAAAGTTGAAATTTCTATGGTGCAGAATGAGGAAAGAGGGCTTGGAAAATTTGTTACAGGATAGACTGAAAGCAAGAGGTACAGAGGAAAACCATGTATAATCTACATAGCTTGAGTAAATGGATGGCAGAGCAAAGTTTAGGAGAGATAGCAAAAAGACAAAATTCATTAAGAGCTGCAAAAGACAGGAAATTGTGGAGAGCTATAATCACCAATGTCCTAAAAGGACATGACATGTAGAAGCTGTTTCTGTTAATGATGACATGAACATTTTACTTGTAATTTTTTTTTTCTTACTTTTTCCCTATTATTTAATGCACATAGATTTAAGATATTTTATAGATAGGGTAAGATAACAATTGGACTAAGGGTGTTTATTTAATCCAGCTACTTATAATCTGGCAAAATCCCTAATTTAATATCCCTTAAGGCTTGGTTATATCGGCTTAGTAATGTTAGTCAACCAGTATTAAAATAAACTCATTTAATTATACACGCCAATTTCTCTTTGTCTATCTTTTATTTGTCTGTTTTTTTTTTGTTTTTTTTTTTACTATTTTATTTTGGTAAAATATAATGTCTTTTAGGAATTAGATAATGTAACCAACTAAATTAATGATTCTATATTTTAATTATTTTTACAATTTATTTTTGTTAATCATGTTATTTTTACACTGTATTAATTTCTTCTTTCTCTTTTCAGCAAAACGTTTAGGAGGTACCACACAAAAGCTTTTTTTTTTTTTTCCTGGTAAGTGTATTTGAATTCATGTAATATTTTATACAAAATACATTTGACTGAAGATATTGAAAACACTCTAATAAAAATTCAAAATAAACTTTTAAATTATAAAATTTTTTTTGGAAAAAAAAATTGATTTCCTGACTTTAACTGCCATGAAATTTATGGATTCATTATTGTTACATTCAACATGAATTTTAGATTTTTTTTTTCTTTCGTTTTAATGTTTGTTTCCTTTTTATTGCTTCTCTGAATATAACTTTATTTTCTGGAATTCTTTTGTCTGTTTTTAAAACTCATCATAGCATTTGCCAAAAAGAAATAATTTTCTCATATATATATATATATATATATGTGTGTGTGTAATTTTTCTTTCTCCGTCTATAGAAAACTTGATTGTATTTGCTAGATACATTCAGTTTTTTATTTAATTTTGTTATTGTCTTCAATTAATCTTTGATTCAAATAAATCTCTCATTTTATATCTCTTAAAAAAACAACTACACTGACTAAACTATTCCATTAAAAATGTACATATCCTCCTCTTGCCAACAACTTTTGTTGCAAATTAAAAACTTTTGTTCTATTTTGTAATGGTCAAATTAATTGTTCAGATTTGAAAATATTGGCAAGAACAACTTAATTTTTTTGTGTGTGTTTTTTATAACGGAATTTTTTTTTTTTTTATTTTTTGCATAAAATGTTAGCAAGGTTATCTGGTATTGCCTTGCTTAAATAGAAAATATTAACCCAAATTGATTACTTTTGATTTGCCACATCATTTAAGGACTTTCAAAAAGAGCAACAACTAAAATAAATAGCTCATGATGCAACTCTAAGAGAAAATGACATAATCATAATGTTGACTTTCTACACAATTTCAAACAAAAGGTTAGGAAGGAAAGATATTAGAGAGAGCGATAACAGTGAACTTGAGAAAAAAAACCTGAAAAATTGTTTTAAGAGAAAGATTATTATTATTATTTTTATTTTTTTTAAATAAAATTCACCTGAAAGAATCGGTAACTTCTCAGTCAATGAATGCTAAATATTTCTTATAACGAAATAGCTAATATTACCATTTTATATTTCAAAATTTGAAATGCAATAAAAAAAAAAAAAAAAAATATCAAGTAAGATGACAGATCTCTTCAGTTAACTTTGCTTTGCTTGTGTGTCTGTTGAAAATACTACAAAAAATAATTTTAATTTGAACTGTCAAACATCAAAAAGGGCAATACCTTCTAGAAAATGTAATGTATTCAAATCAAACAGCTTATGATAAATAATTATCATGAGCTGTTTATATAAACTTAAAGCATCACTGGTAGGATTTATTAAACAAATCAAAATATTCTTTTCTGAAAATTTTTTAAATGCTGACTTCATTTCAATTTGGTATATTTAAGCAAGATTTTAGTTTTTCTTATAACTGCCCACTTGCTATATCATTACTTCATGTAAAAAGTGAGTAAAGATGAGAGGATTTCTAATCTTTACTCACTTTTTACATAAATTAAGCATTTCATGTGGGAATGGGGGACAATTTAGTCAAAGTTGAATTTTGGAATTTTTTTAAACTTAAAAATCTGTTTTAATAAGTTTTGTCTTAATTTCTATAGTGGGATAAAAGGGATTGTCAGTGGTCAGTAATTAATGTGAGCTTTACTGATAGAGTAGGACTATGTATTATTAGCAGAATTTACAGACAGAAAATCTTTAAACTTTTTTCTCAGAACTTCAATTTATCAATCATAAATGGAAACTATCTCATCCTTCATAGAACATCAAAGAAATTTGCATGAGATTTTTTTTTACTCTTTTTGTATTGAGTTCAAGAATTATGAGTTCTTGAATAACAACTGGTTTAAAGTGTTTGAAATATTGTAGAAATGACACACTCTCAACAGATTATTTGGAAATTTTGTTTCTTGCACATTTTCTCCAGACTTTTCGACATCCATATATTGGTAGATAAACAAAATTTGTTTGACCATTTGTCTTCACATGTTTTCCATAAGTGATGTGTAGACATGTTTATGAAAGCTTCTCAACATAACAGAAATTCTTAGTTTTTCTTTGTCTAGCATTCATTGGTTGAGCACAAGGTGGTGCCTACAGGTTGAGCACATTTTGGCATGCATTTCATTAATTTTCTGCTGCTATTAGGCACATCTCTTTTTTTTTTACCCCCCCCCTTTTTCTTTCTGTTTACCCTTTTTCTTTCCGTTTACCCTTTTTCTTTTCATTTTTTCTCCTTTTCTTTTTTTCCCACATTTTTTACTCTCCTTTCCCCCCATTTTCTCTCCTTTTTCCCCCATTTTCTCCTCTCCTTTTTCCCCCATTTTCTCCTCTCCTTTTTCCCCCCATTTTCTCCTCTCCTTTTTCCCCCATTTTCTCCTCTCCTTTTTCCCCCATTTTCTCCTCTCCTTTTTCCCCCATTTTCTCCTCTCCTTTTTCCCCCATTTTCTCCTCTCCTTTTTCCCCCATTTTCTCCTCTCCTTTTTCCCCCATTTTCTCCTCTCCTTTTTCCCCCATTTTCTCCTCTCCTTTTTCCCCCATTTTCTCCTCTCCTTTTTCCCCCATTTTCTCCTCTCCTTTTTCCCCCATTTTCTCCTCTCCTTTTTCCCCCATTTTCTCCTCTCCTTTTTCCCCCATTTTCTCCTCTCCTTTTTCCCCCCATTTTCTCCTCTCCTTTTTCCCCCCATTTTCTCCTCTCCTTTTTCCCCCCATTTTCTCCTCTCCTTTTTCCCCCATTTTCTCCTCTCCTTTTCCCCCCATTTTCTCCTCTCCTTTTTCCCCCATTTTCTCCTCTCCTTTTTCCCCCATTTTCTCCTCTCCTTTTTCCCCCATTTTCTCCTCTCCTTTTTCTCCTCTCCTTTTTCTCCTCTCCTTTTTCTCCTCTCCTTTTTCTCCTCTCCTTTTTCTCCTCTCCTTTTTCTCCTCTCCTTTTTCTCCTCTCCTTTTCCCCTCTCCTTTTCCCCTCTCCTTTTCCCCTCTCCTTTTTCCCCCATTTTCTCCTCTCCTTTCCCTCCATTTTCTCCTCCCCTTTCCCCCCCATTTTCTCCTCTTCCCCCCATTTTCTCCTCTTCCCCCCATTTTCTCCTCTTCCCCCCATTTACTCCTCTTCCCCCCATTTACTCCTCTCCTCTCATTTTCTCCTCTCATTTTCTCCTCTCTTCTCCCCCCATTTTCTCCTCTCTTCTCCCGCCATTTTCTCCTCTCTTCTCCCGCCATTTTCTCCTCTCTTCTCCCCCCATTTTCTCCTCTCTTCTCCCCCCATTTTCTCCTCTCTTCTCCCCCCATTTTCTCCTCTCTTCTCCCCCCATTTTCTCCTCTCTTCTCCCCCCATTTTCTCCTCTCTTCTCCCCCCATTTTCTCATCCCCCCATTTTCTCATCCCCCCATTTTCTCATCTTCCCCCACCCCCATTTTCTCATCCCCCCATTTTCTCACCCCCCCATTTCTCCTCTCCTCTTTCCCCCCATTTTTCCCCTACCCCCATTTTTCCTCTCCTTTCTCCCCATTTTTTCCTTTCCCCTCCCCCCCTTTTTTTATGTATCTAGATTTATAGGAATGTTTTATTTTACAAACACAGTCAACACTCAGTAATATCAACTATGAACATTACCATAATGTGCTGACAGTGTTTGGAAAATAAAACATCTCTATAACTCAACTAGAGTTATATATATATATATATATATATATATATATATAAAATCTATACATTCAGTTAAAAGTAAAAATAAAAATCATCCTTGACAATGGTTAAAAGTATAGCTTAAAGCAGTTGGACATACAGAACATTCAGACAATTTCTACATAAAAGCAGAAAATTAACAGCTGAGTTAAAGGGAGATAACCAAGACATCCAGAAGAGGCATGGTATATGGAACTAGAATAATCTAGGGTCTTCTAGCAGCCACCTTCTTGACCCAGGGCTGCACTACCTCCTCAAAGCACTTGTTGTAGGCCTCCACATTGAGTCTGAGGCTCTCATTAACAAACTCAGTTCATTTCTTATCAGAATGATCAGAGTGAGTTTTCCAAGTTGCAGTACCTTCATAATCATCGCTAGCCTCTCCAACTCTTTCCAAATCCTCTGCCTTCAGATTGACACCCAAACTCTCTGAAATGTTCATATTGGAGGTTCTGGTGTGAATGCCAAGCAGCACAGCATGCTGTTTCCAAATTTCTGGTAGTGTGAATTGCGTCATGGTGCTCTTTTTCTCACAGACGGTACCCAACAAACCCTACTATACTGTGCAATCAACATACAATGTGCATGCACAAAATTAAAAATATAAAATGGTGACAATTTACCCATCGCACTCTATATATTTAGCAGACTGATTTAGTCTTGTGTATAAAAATCATTAAGTGTGCATATGTATGTACACACACACACACTAATTATACCATAATTCTTTCTTTGCAGTCGCATTGAATGATAGTATTGAAATTTTCAAATTCCTTGTTCAATCAGAAGTGATAGAAAATTAGTTCTTCTTGTACTAAAGCTTTTTAGAATATTTCAGCAAGAGGACCATTGCATTGGTAATGACAATAAGAGCTATAACCACCCACCTACCCAACTCTGAAATGCTCCTGTTCACGTCTGTCTGATATTGTTTCCATGTGCGTACACATCTGTTGTGAAGTTCAGAATTATAAGCAGATGATTTTTCTTTTATAAACTAGATACAAATAACAATTTTTTTTTTTTTTTATTTTTTTTTTTTATTTTTTATATAGTTATGACTGTTTTTATATGAATGACTGCATATATTTTTCAGTCAGACAACTTCAGTTATTTTTCTTGGTAAATTATTTCTTCAGAATCCTTGGATAGAAATTACCCCATTTCTTCAGTCACTCTGAATTTTTATTTTATTTATTTTTTTAGGTATTGTCCTTGGCACTGGGAAGTTACACTTTTTTTTATTGTTGTTGTTGTTGGTAGAATTGAATAAATATCTTTATTGGAAGATTATAGATTTAGAATTTTAACAAATTATTACCAATTCTTGTCACTGCTGAGCAAGAATTTTAAATGGATTGATTTAAAAAACAAGGTTCCGTTACTTTTAGATAATCTAAAGTATCAAATTTGCAACATTTTACATATTTTCAGTTTTGACAAACATGCACTTTTTTCTTAGTCACTGTCTCGTCTGTTGCTTTATTTTTTTTTTTTTTTTCTGCAGAAGTAAAAAAAAAAAAAAAAAATCTTTTTTAATATTCTGGCTTTAGTTAATATGCATATATTTTTGATGTTTTCCAATTTTAGCACTTAAATAATTCTTTTGATTAAAAAAATCAACTGATATTTGGCATCTGTCCTGCAGTGTGTGTGTGTGTTTCCCAAGTATATTGATACTGACACACCTAGATTTTATAGATGTATTTGCAGTTGGGCTTCAGTTGCTAATATATTTGTTTTTCATTGATGGTATAACACAATATCTGAAAGGATTGAAATACATAATTCATAAATTGTATTTGCAAGAATTGTAAAACCTGATCAACAAAACATTTTAAAGCCCCCCCCCTCCCAATGAAAGAAAGTAATAAAAAAAGAGAAACGTTAAAACTTACTTTCTTTTGATGTTGCTTGGCTTATTTTTCATTGAATTAGGTTCAGAATTAATGAAAAGTTGCAAGTCAAAAGGGCTGGACATGCAATTGAATAAAAATGAATTGATGCAAAATGCATTTATTTTTGTGCAAATTTATGGCATATAAAGAGGCCTAAGGTAAAAATTGAATAACACTCACGTGCTCGTTGGGAGTGAATTTTTTTTTTTTTTTTTCTATCTTTTTCCTTTGTTATAACTGAGTAATACTTTAAGACAGATTTAAAAAAAAAAAAAAAAATTTTTCAAAAGCCTGAAACGCATTAATGAAACCAACTGTACCCGCCACATCTGTGATATTATTACTATTTTTCGTCTCCTATTTCTGTTTACAAAAAAAAAAAAAAAAAAAAAGCAAAAAAAATTCTAACATTGGCTTATGGCCATATCATGTTGAAACACTAATATTTGTATGATCACTGTGGTTAAGCAATGTCGATTGAAGTGATTCACTACTGAGGTGGATAGCCACTTGGGAATACCAGGTGCTGTAATCTTGGATATATGAGGGACTGTAATTGATAATGGCTTGGAATTGAAGATTAGAAAAAGTTCCAGTTAGGATCATTATATTCACTTATACACAAATACCCTTTGGGACTTATACACAAATACCCTTTGGGACTTATACACAAATACCCTTTGGGACTTATACACAAATACCCTTTGGGACTTATACACAAATACCCTTTGGGACTTATACACAAATACCCTTTGGGACTTATACACAAATACCCTTTGGGACTTATACACAAATACCCTTTGGGACTTATACACAAATACCCTTTGGGACTTATACACAAATACCCTTTGGGACTTATACACAAATACCCTTTGGGACTTATACACAAATACCCTTTGGGACTTATACACAAATACCCTTTGGGAAAGGTTAAAAAAAAAAAACACCAGTTAATTAGTAGGACTTAGTATCAGTAAATCATTATTATCTCCAAAAGAGTCTTACAATCTAAAAAATTTTTCTGGCTTTAAATAACCTGAAAAAGATTTATAAGCCATAAAAAATTAGATTAATGTTATTTGTTGTGAACTTTAAATCCATCTAAAAGTGATTGCCTGCTCCCCCCCCCTTTTTTTAAATAATAGAAATTCTCTTAAGAAAAATTCTCTTTATAGCATTGCACTCATTCCTCCTCCCTTTTCAATGATATTTTTTTTAATGTATCTTGTTCAGTGAATGCAGCAAAGAAAAATCACCTATTATTTCTCATAACAGGTTCTATATTTTCATTCTATCATATTTTCCTTATTTATTAATCTTTATTTTATCTGACACAAGATTAAAACTTATGTAATTCTTCAAAACCAAACAATGCATCTATTTGAGCTTCTTCATTTCATTACCCATCACTCCTCTGTTCTATATTTTCTCTAAGAAACTTGTTCTGGAGTGATCGAAGTTCCCAGATAATCACTCTGCTATTTCCAAGTTTTCTAGCATGCACAACGAAAAATTCCTGATGACCAAAAGTGAGTGGGTGATCAATGAATGCACATTGTCCACTTAATTGGAAAACCCAGAAGCAGAAGTCCAAGTAAAGTTTGCAATTGAATGCGCTAAAATTAAATATAGATCAGAAAGTAAAACCGACTGTAAAGAAAAAGTGATTTTAATAGGAAGGGGGGCAGTGGGGTTTTTTGGTAAGATTAGTCAGGTTTTAATCTGTCATCACTTGGTGAGGAGGCAGTATCTAGATCTGTTAACCAACCTGTTGTTTACTCAGGTTAAGTAGTACCAACTTCAGTTGGGGTGGCAATAAAAGAAACATTTTCAAAACACATTACTTTGGTATTTGGCATATAGAGTTTTTTTTTAAAAAAAAAAAGAAAGAAAAAGTTATCTGATGAAGAAGTTAAAATGTGATTCAATGATAAATTTTCTGAATGTTGTACAAAAATTCCAAAACTTGTCATTTACTAAATTAGAAAAAGCTTTTGTTTAAAGATGTTGGGCAACGACAAAACAGCATGTTTCTAATAAAAACCACCATCTGATGGCATATCAAATATAAGGAAATACTCAAAGTTGTCCATAGATCAAATTTCATTTTAAATGCCAACAAAAATGTGAGCTAAAATGGACCAAATCAACAATTATGAATTTAGAAACATTTTCAGAATGAACAAAAAGCAATCTGTTACTGCCTATAATTCTTTAAAAAAAAAAAAAAAGTAGCCATATAGGAAAGACTGATCAGAATCGGGCAATGCCAATTTTTCACCTCCACAACTAAAATTGGGACAAGCACATAAACAGCAAATCTAGGCTCCCCAGTTTCTGTTTTACCAGAAAAAAAAATCTTCATGTGAGAATAGACAAAAGTATCCTTTGTACTGTCCATATGTCTTCTTACCTAATCAGGCTGTCATACATTTTACTGAGGTTTGTGTTTCACCTGGGCCAGAGAATGTCACCATTTGATCCTTGGTCAGATGTATCCAGTTTCCGTTAAAGCATAAGGCCGCATCATATTGAAACAACAGTTCCCATATGATCACTGAAGTTAAGTGATGTTGAATCTGGTCAATATGATATATAGCTATAATAGATGAATGACTACTTGGGAATCCCAGGCGATGTAAGCTTGTATGTACCAGTGGTGTAATGGATATTGGCTCTGAATTGGAGAGAAGAGTTCCAATTCCAGTTGGGTTCGTTAAATTCTCTTATGTGCAAATACCCTTAGAAAAGGTATGAACCCACCTCTTTCTCCCATCTCTGTATTAATTAGTAATTTTGCCGTGCATTGAACAATGTTGCTATATGTGGTTAGGTGCTCCTGCTATTCATTTCGAGGTTCTTGACAAAATCCAAAGAAGATTTGGCATCTCAACTTCAGTCACTTTCTTATCGATGTGACGTGGCTTCCCTCTGTCTTTTCTATAAATATTTTCATGGCAACTGCTCTGATGAGCTTTTTTCTTTAGTGCCCCAACTACATGAATTTAAGTGTCCTACTAGATTGACATCTAGATCCTACCCATTTACTGTTGAAATAGTTAAATGTAACTGCCACTTCTATTCCAACAGTTTTTCTCACACTTCCCATCTGTGGAATTCCCTTCCATTTACTTGCTTCCCTGAAAACTACAATCTTCAAAAATTTAAATGTAGCATCAATCGACACCTTCTGTCATTTTGAACTCCATTCATCTATTATCCTTTCTTCAATCTTCTCTCTCACTTTCACCTCTCTGTAACCTCCCCTGTGCACTAGTGGGATTCCTGCCTTGCTTAGGGTGAGATGATTAAAAAAAAAAAAAACGACTTCTATCACTGAATTATTCTTTCAAAAATATTTAATATATGTGTGTGTGGGTAAATTACCATAACATTTTGTAGTATTTATTATTTATACTATGACCATTTTTAATGAATTAAAGTATGTACAAAAAAAAAAAAAATAATGAAAAAATATCATTTTCATCTTACAATTTTAATTAATTTAATACATTTGTAGATTGAATGTGTCAATGATGCCTACAGGGAATTCCAACTGATTGTCTTGAACAAATTTTAACTTTGTCTATTTAACCTTTTACTCATTATTAATTTTGACATCAATCTTATAAGTATTTACCAAAATGCCTTGTTTGATTTGAAATAAATTATCAGATGAGACCAATATCTGTTTACATATTAAACATTTGGTTAAAAAATGATCATAGTTTATATTTATTTTCAATAGATCAATAATTGAACCTTATGTAAAGATCTATAATGGCTCAAATTTATTTAACTTTTTTTCCTTTTGTTTTTTCTTTCCCTTCAAAAAATTGTCTCTTTTAATTTTTATTTATTTATATATTGGCTTTTAACATATTGGCTTTTAACATTATTGTTTGCATGAAATCATTTTCTGAAAATGATTAGAATAATACTTAACTCTCCAAAAATTTTAACAGAATAGCAAACCAATACAGACATTACCAAAATCATTTGAAAGCTCCCAGGGTTACTTTATAAGGATTTTGTTATTTTCAGGGAAAATGGAAACTTGTTAGAAATTTTAAAAAGAATATTCTCATTTTATGGAGGATCAAAAAAAAAAAAAAAAAAAAAGTATATATGGCATGATTTCAGTGGACACTGGGATATGCATAAAATACTCAATAAATATTAATTTTTAAGTAGCAGGACTTAAAATATTTACTACACATTTCTTTTGTATGATTTTACTGATAATAATTATATATATATATATATATATATATATATATATGCGCACACACAGACACAACATACCTGTACCAGAAAGAAAGAAAAAAAAAAATCATCAAGAAACCTACCTTAACTTATCAAGATAAAAAGTGCTTATTCGAAGCCAGAAATGATAAAATTGAAAAGCAATCTGGAAAAGCTAGTGCAAACACAATCCAAGACAAAGAGACACAACTTCACTGTGACTACTAGTTTCATGCACAAATCATTTCTCAGACTGTGTGTGTGGGGGGGGGGGGGGTATAGTTTTAAGGTATACTGTATTTATGGGGTAAAATGTGCAATATCTGATAGATTGTATATAAATATAAGCAATGTGGACTGTTATCAGCACAGTCTGTTTCATGCTTGAACACAATCTTCAGGTCGTGCATATATATATATATATATGTGTGTGTGTTTATTTGAGCAGCAATCCCTCTTCTATACAAGTTTGATTAAACACAACTGATGAGGTAAAGTTTTAATTTTTCATGTGTTTTATAATTTTTTATGGGCATAAATTATGTAGAAATTGTCTGAATGTTTTGTAAGCGCTTTCAGCTATACTTTTAGCCATTATCAAAGATGATTTCATTTTTGCCTTTAACTGAATGTATGGATTGTTTTATTCAGTCTTTTTTAATGAAACTTTGTGTGTATGTATATATATATATATATATATATATATATATATATATTCAAGAAAGAAATTCGGATTGCTAACACGAAAACAGAAAATGTCTCATCGAGATTTTTTGACATTGAAAAACATAAGGGAAAAATTAATTATTTTTAATAATATGTGGAAATCTCCGCTTTTACTTGAAGATGGTCGTGAGACCAGAAACACGTGTAGTAAAATTATGGAAAACAAAGCATAATATTAGGTTGGTGCAAAAATAATGTTGTTTTCTCACATAGTAACATATGTGAGAAAACGACATTATTTTTGCACCAACCTAATATCTTTTTCTAAATAAATCCACATTAAAACCAAAAACGTTTGTGGCACCTCTCTTCTCTTCTCTTCTTTTTAATATACAACCTCTTTCTTATATATATATATATATATATATATATATATATATATATGTTCCAAAAGTCCGTCACATTTGACACAAATGGTAGCATGACACAAATGGTAGCATGAATGAATTGGACCATTTAAAAGCTAAGTGTCAAGTTTTCTTCGATTTATTTTAATTTAACCCTTGCTATGAATTTTGCATAGAGATGCTGGAGTGATCGGAAGGAAACGGATTTGATGAGCAACTTGTTTTTGGTGATGAGGCAACCTGCCATTGTAAGCGTCAAAGTTAACAAGCATAACACATGCATATGGGGAACTGAGAATCCTCGTGTAACTCTTGAGCATGCTGCAAAACTGGTTGACAAAAAAAAAAAAAAATTGCTTGAGTAGGAGTTTGCTGACTTCATTTTCTAACAGGATGGGCCCCCACCTCACTGGAGTCTTAACTTAGACATTATCTGAACACCACTCTGTCTGACAGATGGGTCAGATGTTCTGGATAGATTGATCATGTGTTCCTGTGATGGCCACTGAGGTCTCCATGTGATTTCTTCCTCTGGGAGTATGTTGAAAGGCCCTGTGTACATATCTCCCCTTCCAAGAGACATGGATAATCTGAAAAAATGAGTAACTGAAGTCTTGGCAACCATTGACAATGCTATGCTTGGTTAAGTTTGGCAAGAATTAGATTATCATTTGGGTGTGTGTTCTGTAATCCACAGCACTCACATTAAACACCTGTAAAAACCTGTATAGAAATGTGGAAATATTAGATTTCAGGACATATAAATTGTCTTTTGATATCTTCAATAATTATTAATATATACTGTGTCAATATAACACAGACTTTTGAAACACACTGTATATTTATAAGAGTGCTAAATACTTATTGGCTGTATACATTTTCTAAAAGACTTTTAAACTAAATGACCAAATCTCAGAATTTTTTTTTTTTGATTCTTTTATTTCTTCTTGACCAGGCCAGGAACTTTTCACCCTCCACTCCACACTAGAAAAGGGTTCCCACTACATAGAGATGCCAAGTTGCTTATCTGTACATAGTACACTCTTACTGGCAATGGTAGTAAGAGAATACATCAGGTTAAATTTGGTTAATATACACTTTTCTCATTTCTATCTGGCATATAGCCACATCATGTGGAAACAATGGTTCCTGTATAATCACTGAAGTTAAGCAGTGTTGAGCCTGGTCAGTGCCTAGATGAGTAACTGTTTGGGAATATCAAATGATATAATGGATTGGAATTTTTAATTGTAGATTCCAATTCCTATTGGTTTCATTATATTCACTTACATGCAAATACCTTTGGGGAAACGTATGAATTTAAAGATTATCACTAAACCATTATTTACTCCCAAAAATTTTTACAATCTAAATATATTTTCTGGCTTTTAAATAATAAGCTGTAGAAAATCAATCAGTCAATCAATTATTTCTGTTTACTGAACTCTCTTGATAATGTAGAAATGTTGATAATGTAGAATTTTTTGCAGTTTTTTTTATTAAATTTTTTTTGTAATTTGAAG
>OZ010593.1:103307479-103357479 GCA_963932145.1 Acanthosepion lycidas | reverse complement strand
TGTATCCCAGGAGCATTGTTTTTAAGTTATTGGCATCAGCACACAGTTGTTAGGTGGGGGTGACTGTGCATATGTGGGTGGGTGTGACTCTCCCCCATACCTCCACATGCATACAGATTACCGATTTGTCTCGGAGCCATATTTGAAAATCAGTTCCAGAAATTGTCATATCTTACATAAAGCAGCTCTAAATGATAAAACAGTTGACGCAAAATGAAAATAGACTCATCAGATTTGCTAACAAAAATATTCTTTTTTTGCTTAAAAGCAGTGAGAAGTCATATGCTTCTTTTTTTTTTTTTTTTTTTTTTTTTTTTTTTTTAAAGCAATTAAATAAAAAGGAAAAAAAATGACTGTTAATTTTGGTGTTTGTATTATGTGGTTAGCATATTGTTTGCCAATTACGAAGTTCAAATCGAAATGTTTTTAACTTAATAATATCTGTATTGATATTCGTCTTTCCTGAGAGTCCATTCTTTCCCTCCCACGAGTGCATGCCACTTGTGGTCAGCTTCATCATTGTTTATCTGTTTTTACTTTTTACTTAATCTCTAAACTGACGTTGGTCTTGTTTGTGCAATTTTAGCTTTTTAATCAATCATTAGTCATTTTTAGAGATTTTTTTTTTGTTTCTGCCTTGGAAATAAAGATTTATACATGTTTTGTATAAATTCCTGAAACCAATTGCTTTTTCTTTTTACATTTAGCAATACAAAAACACTTTGAATTAGATACATTCAAATATTTCAAGTCTTGCTTGCTTGTCTCTTAAGTTTTGTTTCATTAAATTTCTTCTATTGACAGAAAATCTTTTTCAGAGTTCTCCTTCTGTCTCTGGTTTTTATCTTTTGTTGATTCAAATTATTTTAATATGATAGAAGAAATTTTAAATTTGTATTTTGTTGACTTAATTCACCAATTTTCTTGTATTGGAGTGGGACTGACAAAATTAATTCTTGTTATAAAAGATTGGCTGAACATAGCTTTTATTTAATGATTTCATCAAATTTAGTTTGACTTAGGATAGCCACATTTGTCAAATAGAAAAACACCTCCTGCTCAAACTGAAATTCAAATGATTTCTAATATTTTTTGTTTATCCTATTCAGTAATATTATTTTATCACTATTTACATATGCAGGTGCAAATTAGAAATTGTGTTTCAATTGGAACAGTGTGTCCTGCATTTCGATTTGGTAAACCTCATAATCCTAAATGTATTCCCCTTTGTATTTTCTCATGTATGAATATGTGCACCAGAAAAAAAATTTATTTCAAATAATGTAAAAGTGAAAAAGAATATTTTAAAGATATCCTTATTCTGTTAATACATCATAGTCATTGTTTATACCATTTGAACAAATCCAAAACAACGGCACTACGACTGATCTTTCTGGTGTCAAGTTCCATCAACTTTTCTTCCTGTCTTTATTGCAAGGTGAGAGTTCAGGCAGTTGGCAGTTGTTCACTGGAGAATGGTTAATGGCAAATTTCTAAAAATACCCATTAAATCTAGTGGTTTTCTTCTTATAACAATTTCAGACTGATTAACAATTTACAAAATAGAAGAAATTGATTATTTGAAAGAGATTTGTTTTTATATTAGAAATATTTATAAATCTAAGTAATAATATTAGTTATTTGTTTGGTATCAAAGAATTCTTAACATTATTATAAATTGTCTGGAGCAAGATTTTTCCTTTAGTAAAAGTAAAAGAAAACTTAAAAAAAAAAATCAGTTATACCTTATCTGTTATACATAGCTTTGAGATGGACTGACAAACATTTTTTTTTTTTTTTTTCCATCTATAGATTGCTGAATTACTTTCTCCTTTGAACAGAAAAGCAATTAAAAGAATTAAGTTTAAATACTTATTTTGTTTCTATTTTGTAAGGTAGTTGGAATTTTTTGGAAGTGGTTGATTTTGAGGACCTTCAAGAATCCAATCTTAGAGGAGAAAGGAAAAAGTCTTGGAGTGGGTGGGAGACTAGCCATTCTAGGTTAAGCTGGAACCATTTTGGTATTTTGGTGACTATTGCAGTGGTAGTTAGAGCAGCACCAGCAGAATTGGTACAACCACAAACGAATGTGCTACTATGCTACAACTATGCTGTTGCATACAACTAGTAAGTACTACGCCTACTACCAAAATACATGCACATATACACATTAGGCTGGTACCAATCTTATAGTGCTGGTATGTATCAACAGTTATCTATGCAATGTTTTTTTTTCTCTTCTCTTCTCCAAAAGAAACAAAAAAAATGTGAGAGTTGGTTTGGGTTTATCAAAGGAAAACACTTGCTATATATTTTTTTCTGTATTTTATTTTTTTTTTTTTTTAATGGCAAAAAAATATCTGTTCAATTGTCTTTTGTCCATGCTTTCACTTTGTTTGTTTGTTTGTTTTTTTTTTGTTTTTTGTAATGCTTCATATTATCAATGGCCTGTGTTTAAAAGGTTTGGTACAATAATCTTAAGAGTGAAGAAAAAAATCACAAATTTTCATTATAGAAGCAGAAAGAAAGAAAAAGAAAAAGCCTTTAACAATTATCTTGATTGAGACCATGTTTTTTACAAAATAGTTGAGATATTTTTCTTAGCCATTGGCTGAAGGTATATGCAGCCATGTGACCATGTTACTATTATCTTTTAGAAAAATGGGTTCATAGCTATTTGAAAATCATTTTTAAACTTATTTTTTTACTCTAATTAAAATCGTATACTTTCTTAATGTTCGGTTTACAAAAACCTAGAAAAGGTTATTAAAATTCTTTTTATACAAACATTTGGACAATAAACTTGACTTTCAAGAGGTTAATGATGATCAAGAAAAAATCCTTTCTTGCTTTAAAGTTTCTTGTCATATTTTTTGTTTATGATATGCTTTCAAGTTTTTTATCTTGAATTAAATTCTACTGTGATGAGGGAAATTAATTTAAAAAATTAATAATAAACATTGTTTAAGACAGTTAAATTGTTTTGAAGACTTAAGGTTTTAATGTCCATGTTAGACTAAAATCTTCAAATTCATATTATTATGGTTAAAGAACCAATATCTTTGTCCGATCAGTGCCTGTACATAAGTTATCATTTGTTATCACTTTGAATTATTATTATTATTTTTTTTTTTTTTTTTTTTTTTTACCTGCTTCTTGCCGTAAAAAAATATCAACCATTCTTATCTATGGGTTTGTAAAAGATGCTAAAAGAACATTTGATATGAATTCATAAAGAATTTATTTTTTGCAAAAATAAATATTTGGCATTACATGATCCAAATAGTAGATATGTCAAAACATATTAATGTCATAAGTAATTGTTGTCTTGGTTTTTATTCACTTGTCTTGTAGTTAGTGTAATGGTATTTTAATACGTATTTAATACTTTTGAAAATTTAATTATTAGTAATATTTGTGATTACTTTCATGCAAAAGCACTTTTAAATACCGTTTTTATATATATATATATATATATATATATAGTTTTAGTGTTAGAAATGAGTTTGTTGTCTTTATACTATGTTGCTATAGTTGCAGTTTGACCATTTCTCTTGTGATGCTAAAATTCAGGAGAAACCAGGTGATATTGTTGTTACTCTGATTGGTGTTTTGTGTTTGGCGTGGAAAAGTGTGTAATGCTGAGTTCTTGGTGTTTCTTTAAGTACCAACCATGTTTCTCTTTTCTCTTCCTGAACTTGGGTAATGGTGGAGAAAAAAACAAAAAAAACTCTTGCTATTTATAAACTGAATTTACAGGTATATGTGGGTATTGCTCAGTGGTACATTATATGATTCGAGGGCATCAGTTTTTGGATTCTTTATTTGATAGCAGGTCAGTGAAATATATTGCTCTCCTGTATAAATATCTAAGGTAAACTCATTTGAGTTTGGTTTCGTCTTGAACTCATTTGTATATATAAATGTTGTTATTGCTGCTTTCTGAAGATAGATTTTGCATTTCACATCAAACTTTGCTTGTGCTGTAGAAAAAGAAGAAGCTATAAATATGTATATATGGACATTTGTCTTTAGCAGTGGCTGATTTGTGAAAAAGAGACAATTTGGTTTAGTGTAACTTCTTTTTTCATTATTTTTAAGAATAGTGTAGAAATCATGCTGATTCCAAGAACAATAATTTGTAAGGCATGTTTGATTCAAATTTGGTAGTTTTAGTAATTTTCTTTGAAATATTAAAATTGACCAAAGTATTTGGTTTATTTGAATGAGTATTCTCATTTTTGCATTAATGAGAATCTTAATCAAAACAATTTGTGTGATGATAATGTTAATAATAATAATGACTTTTCAACATAGAGACAAAATGGGAAGCAAATTACAATTTTTCTTATAATTGTTTTTTGACTTTTTATATAAATCATTAATCAATGTGTACAAAAGGATGTGGAAAGAAATATACATGCTAATGTAAATTTCTCACGAATAAAATATTTTGTAATTTACAAATCAGATGTTAATTTAAACAAAATAATAGCTTCAATTAATCTTCTTTTTTCAGATGTAAATGTTTTTATAAAATTGATTACATTATTTTGCCAAAAAACATTTTTCTAAAAGAAGAATCTGCAATGTTATTGGTCCTGACATTTCATCTTCAATCACTTTTCCACTACTGTAACGTAACTTACCTGTGCTTTTTCTATAAATATTTTCATGTCTGACAAGCTTACCTCTTTGGTACCTTGTCTTTGCAAATTTAAGCACAATACTAAATTGGCAGCTAGGTCTTGTCCTTTTACAGTTGAAATTGCTAGATATAACACCATAAATTCTATGCTAATAATTTCTTCTCTCGCACTTCTTGATTCTGGAATTCTCTTCCAGCTTCTTGCTTTTCTGTCAACTACAATCATCAAAAATTTAAATACAAGATCATTTGTCATGTGTCTGTTTTAATCCTCATTTTGTATTGTCATTTTTACTGTAATGTTTTTTCGGTTTTCACACTCAGTATCCACTTGCATCTTAGTGTCTTTTATTACTTTGCTTTGTGTGAAATTATTTAAAAATTAAAAAAAAAAAAAAAAAAAAAAAAATGATTTTGTTATCAGTATCTTCTCAGTTCACACAATTTTCCCTCTATTAAAAAATTAATGACTTATTTCCACCTGTTATCTCAAGAACTCTTTGAACTTTACTGTTTCAAATATTAAGATTCTGGATTGATGTACGGCACTGGAAGTTGGTGTTTAGGATTGACCTTAAACTGCATTTTTCTTTTCACAAGAACAATGCATGACAGTTATAAGCATAGAAATATATTTTGAAACTAACAAGAAAAAAAAATTCAGCATGTCTTTATCTGATTCCTAAAATGTCTTTTTTGTCCGTCTCTGATCAAATACTTTTGCTTTCTAATTGAATATTACCTTCATATTGAGCAGATGTTTTAGAATATTAATTATTGATAATTCCAAATTTAAAATTTTTTAGGACTGGGTTTGATTTGTAATATAAATATAGTACTAAATTGGATCCTGACTTTTGTGAAAATCAGACTATGCTTTTTGATTATTGATATTTGGAGATACAATCTCTTGATGGAAATGAGACTTCAGAAATAATATTGTTTTTACAGAAGAAGGCAGATTTTTGAGCTTATTGGTAATAATTAAGTTTGACTTTTTAAACTTTTTATCATAAATGAAAGACCTAAGATACTTATTGAAATCATTAAATGATATGTACTGGTAAATCATATTTTTAATAGCTTTTTCATTTTGTTTATAGTTAAATTTAATTTGGTTACAGTAAAATAAGTTAATATTTTTGTTGATATCATAAAGGTGTGTTATTACTTTTCCAAAAATTTTAAAGGCTTATTTGATTTGTTGATGACATGGAGAATTATTGTTTTTAAGTGTTGGTTTTATGTTGTTTGATTTGTTATAAAATATGTATGAAGAAGAAATTTTTGATGGGTTAATAATGTTTTTCATTACAGCTATTTTATGTTTGTGAAGACATTCACTTTCATAATTGAGAAGACAAGAATTTTTGCTAGTGGGCTCCTTATACAGTGAAGTAGCAATATTATCACTGTTCATGTCCACAAAAATATCAAGGAAATGGGTTCTATTGCTTATGTTAAGTTTATAGGTGTAGGATTGAATTTTTCTTCATGGTTTCTTTTAAAGATTTTATTTCATTTATGTTTTTTTCTTGAGTGTAAATGTTATCAATATATTGAGCATAAATGTTAGGTTTTGTGAAATTAGTAATGATTTTGTTCTTTATGAGTTGTATAGAAATATAATAAAGTGGGACCAAGAGGTGAACTCATAGCTATGCCATGTCACAGTGTGTAAATGTTACCACAATGCTCATAAAAAGGTTCTTTTCTGATATAAAATAGAAATTTATGTAGAAGTGTAGAATACTTACATGCAATTCGTATTAATCATGATAGTTTCTTTGGCAGAAGCATTGGTAAATACTTTCAGTATCAAAAAAGGTTAGGGTGATGTTATTAGGTTTATTTGTGTGCATGGTAGGATCAGTTGGTTTAAAGCTTGTTATAAATTAGATACATGGGTTGGGATTTCTGAAATGGGATATAGAGTTGAGCCATTTTGTTGAAAAACACAAAACCCATAAATATCAGAACTTTCTCTTCCATGTTTCATTTGGGATCAAGCTTAAATAAAAGCAAAACATGTTAAATTTATAAACATTTCCTATTTGTTCATTATCATATATATATATAATTTTGTATGATTTTATATATCAACAAAGAGAATTTAGAAAAATATCACACACTGGAAAATTTCTTGTGACACATTTCATCTGTTAGGATTTCATTGGGCTGTGCTTTGTTGATTGTGCCAAGTCTACGCATGCACATAAAACGAAAAATGCAGGTAGTTTCATTTATTTATTTTTTTTTGCAAGAATATTTTGTTTCAATCTAGCCAAATTCATCTGTATTTTTCTATTCATCACCTTTTTCCCCTGACTATCCCACACTGTGACAAAATCTACCAAGAATGGTAATATATTGTAAGAGCCTGGATGCAAATTTACTGAAAATTTTGGCTGAACTAGTGATCAAGGCACTTTCCAGAGATTTTTGTCTCAGTGGATTATTTTAATCAAAGTAACATTTCCTATGTCAAAATTGTGGTCCATTTTGTGTGTTGTCATTTAAAATGTCCCTTTTATGTTCATATAGTCTGTCATTTAAACTTCTTGATGTTTCTCCAATGTATTCATTCTGGTAATTCCTGCATTTGATAGAGTAAATTCCTCCTTCAAATTTTGACTGGTTTTGTTTTTTATTGATTAAGTTTTTGATTGTTTAGATGTAGTTGGAGATAAATTATTTTTGATTGTAGTTGTGATAGTGGGTAGAGTAATATATTTTTTTGATTTGTTGGGTTTGTCAAGAAGGATAGCTTTTCTATTTTGGAATATTTTATGAGCCTTTTGTTTCTCATTAAAAATGCATTAGTTAGGGTATTGAAGGTTCTTGAATGTATTTTCAATATATTTCTCCTTTTCGTATAAATATTGAGGGCTGTAAATTCACAGTGGTCTTAAATAGAATCCAAATTTGCATCCAGATTCTTAAAATACATCACCATTCTTGGTAGATTTTATATTGTCACAGTTTGGGATAATCAGGGACAAAGGTGGTGGAGAGAAAAAAAATGCAGATGAATTTGGCTAGATTGAAACAAAAAACATTCTTACAAAAAAATTTTGAAACTACCTTGTTTCTCATTTCATGCACATGTGTAGATGTGGCGACGTCGACAAAGCCCGGGTCTGATGAAATCCTAATGGATGAAACACATCACAAGAAATTTTTCAGTTTGTCATATTTTATATGTATGCACGTGTGTGTGTGTGTGTGTGTAATCATGCAATTTGTTTCAACTTGCACCTATCTTTTTTCTCCTATGATTCTTGCAAAAACTTGAGTAAAATTTTGTATTCAGTGTCTATATGGCCCAACTTTTGTAAAATAGAATTCTTTTAAAACAAACCATAGTGATAACTGTTGCAAAATAGGTATAAAATATTGGATCTTTTAAAAGATGATACTTTTTTTTTTTTATTTAAAAAAAAAAAAAAAAAAAAAAAATGAAACATAATTCTTTTATTTTGATTCTCAAAAATTTCTTTGAGATTACAGTTTAATTAAAGTAAATGATAAGCCTAATTTATATGGAAAATAGCTTGAGTTTGATGATTGAGCCAATTTCTGAATATTGGGTATTAATGGAACCCTTTTACTTCTCTTTCAGATTGTTTCCAAAGTTATACAGGTTTTTGCTCTTCACTTTTTAAAGAGCTTATGCCTGGATTTGCCATATCTTTTTGAATATTCTACCAAATAGACAAAACACTGATCTGGAATCAAATTTCAGATTCCACTAACAATCCCCACCACTTGTCACATTTGCATATACATTTCATAGATTAAATGTACCAACTATTATGGGACAGGTAACATGATAATGTACTGTATCTGTCCCATAAGTTGTTACATTTGCATATACATATCATAGACTATATTTGTGTGTGTGTGTGTGTGTGTGTGTGTATATATATATATATATATATATATATATATCATAGAATAAATGTGCCAACTATTAAGGAATAACAGGGGTATAAATAAATGAATATTATTTGCCATTGTTGAAGTTGTAATAACTTCTATGGTTCTAAATAACATTTATTTGAACAATCCTGTCACATTCATTTTTAAAATTGCAAAAGAACATATTTGCTGTATATTTGTAAACAATCTTTTTGGCTTGTGATCAAAATATTGTTAGTACCATTTCAAGACCTAAAAGCCACTCCAAGGGGCATAAAAGAGAAAACATTTATTCTTTCCTAATGCTTCCAAGTTTATATGTACACATTTAAGAGAAAATTTGTAAATTTTTCAAGTCTTTTCACACAAAGAGAAAATGCTGTTCAGGCATTTGTTAATATTCCATATAAATAGGACGACCTCATATATTTCTTTGAGGTTAATAATATCTGAAAGCTTTTTTATCGGGCTTTTTTTAAACTTCTCAATTTAAATCCAAAAATAACTTAAGCCTCCTTGCCAATTTTGATTTTTCTTTTTACGTTTAGAAAAGTAACAAACAACCAAATACTTGTAAATATCTGGGTGTCACTTGTATTTAGAATACTGTGAGTTTAATTTCAAAACACAAAACATTCAAAGCAAAATCATGGATTCAGGATGCTAGGTTTTACTATTGTTGTATTAAAAAAAACAAAATGAAAAAAGAATTGGTAGGAATAATTTTCCGAATCTCGGAACATTTTTGAAATAGCATTTGGATGATTAAAAAAATTGAGCAGCAAGTTGAAATGCAATATAGATACTTATTTCTTATTTTAGAAAAGGAAGCAGGAAATTGCTCTGAAAGAATAATTTTAATTTAAAATCATTTCTTGAGAAATATTTTCACTCAAACTTTTTGTTTAAACTACTTATCTAATTAGTAGTATTATTTGCCTGTTGATTTCTTTTTAAAATGTCTGTGTTCATCTATCTTGGGTATACTGCAAAAGTCATATTCAAAAGTGGCAGAATCTAGTGTGTGCGGGTGTATATAGACACAGAAGCATACATGTACTCATTGTCATGAACACGCCTCTTTTAATAATCTTAGAAAGATTAAGAGAAGTTGAATTTTGTTGCTTTTTACCATAAATAATTAATCCTAATTCTAGTACATATTGTGTAAATGACTTAATTTGCTGAAAGATGATTTCAGCATCACTTACACAATGTGGACTTGAATCTGAAAAGTGCATCTGTAATATCTCGGCAATTTTTTCTCAATCAGTGTTTTGAGTTATACAGCATTTTAACAAAAGAATTGTGGAATCATTTTGAAATGTAAGCATGTTTACAAAATATACAAAGACAATCTTTTTATTAATAAAATATCTAGTCTATTAATCAATGAATTCTGTGTGTGTGAATTATATGCATTTGCGCACATCTATATTTGAAGATCTGTATAGGATGTTTATAAATTGTATTTAAATTATATTTACTGTAGAGGATATATGCTTAGATATGTATGTGTTTTGTTTTAAACATTTTGAATGTGGACATTTGTGTTGATTGTATATTTGTTAGTATTTAGGTGTGTATATATATATATATATATATATATATATATATATATATATATATATATTTTAGAAATATATATTTTTTCTCTCGATAAATAAATGGACTACTCTGCTATCTCAACACAACAATTAGTTTTCAATTCACACCTCATGATTGCCTTGTGCATGCAACTCAGTTGTATTAGGTTGGTGCAAAAATAATGTCGTTTTCTCACATATGTTACTATGTGAGAAAATGACATTATTTTTGCACCAACCTAATACTAAATGCCGAGGAACAAAATGTCTATTTATTATTTATGTGTATGTGCGTGAAGCTTTTCAGTTGCTCACAAAGCCATGTCTGCACTACTTGTTTGTTTAGACATCTGATGTGCACAAATTTTACATTAACCTGAGAGACATCCAGCACTATGGATTGTGCAGATCTATAGCTTATGCCCATGATTGTCACTGCTTATGCTAAAGAGATTCATTTGTCTTCCTTGATCAAGGCATTCATTCTCTGTGCAGGAGAATGTTGGTTTGACCAGATCAGGTTTAGTGTCCTTCATCATGGAGTGAGAAATAAACAGAGAAATAGGAATTACTCACTGACAGAAGTTTTTGTAGACGTTGTATTTTCTGGTGGAGATCATAAAATTAGTAAAAAAAAAATCCTGATTCTGTCAGTGAGTGATTCCCATTTCTCTTTTATTTCCAAATGCAAACATATAAATTTAATTTAAATACAAATATACACATCTAATATGCACTTTCAAATATAATGCAAGTAAACATACAAATATCAATGACATATCCAAATATATATATATATATATATATATATATATATATATATACACACACACACACACACACACACACTTCCTCTTCCTATTCATTATTAATGTTTCTGTTCCAAATTCTTCCACAGCCAGTAATTCCTTGTCTATAAATGTGTATCAATGCGCATCTATTCAAAAAATATAAGTTAAAAAAAAAAAAAAAAAATACTTTGAGGCTTGCCTGAAGAGTTCTATAGGCTGATCAAGTTATAAATATTAGTCACAAGAATTGGTAGATTAAAAGACATGAAAGTGTACCAACTGCTGTGTCAACTTAAATTTATATCTTGGTCAGCTTATGAACTTATCAGTTGACTCTCAGTTGATATATATATATATATATTATTTGCATGTGCTTGATTAATGACTGGGTTGATAGGTGATAATGTTTATGATGGCATAATATGAAAGCACCAAAAATTATTTTACTTAAATTGAGTAAACAAGTTTGTTCTTTTTTCCTTTTAAAAACATGTGATGTAAACAATTTTCTTAGTTTCATTTTTACAGTAATGACATGAATGCATATATATGAAAATAGTCCTTCCATTTCTTGGCCTTTGTTTGCTTTTGCCTATGATTTAGAATTTAAAGAAAACAAAAATCTTAATCTTTTTCTTGATGATAGTATATAGGGAAGCATGAGAATATTTTTGGCAATGATAAATCTGCTGAAAGGAAAGATTGAAAGAGCGTTTTCTGCAAATTTTAATCAGCCTTCGAGCTGTGGTTTTTCTCCTTTGCAATCGCTGCAAATATCTCGACTGGATGCTGGTATTCACTTTAGATGCGAATGTATCTTTATAAATTTTGAGTTTGACAATTAGGACAAAAATCTTTCTATCTTTTTTTTTCTTCTTCTCCCTGGCTATAATAATTATTTTTACTCCAAATGCAAATTATTAAAAAAAAAAAAAAAAAAAAAAAAAAATCATTACAGCTGTAATCTAAAGCATTCTCAAAGGAAGAATAAATGGAAGGAAAGTGATTATTGAGAGAGAGGTGAGGGAGGGAAACAGATATCACTCGGATTTCTTTGGGGACCATTTTGGTGCTCATGAATGATTTTTATGCTATCTGAAATTGGTAAAGGTGCTAATAATGTTTTGTTTCATTCCAGAGGAGAGAGTAGCAGGAATTACCAATTCTTAATGACTTTTCTGATAATTGCTAATATCCTTAAATTCACTTCCTGCTATCTGGTGCCTTTGTTGCATTTTAATGATTTTTTTTTCAAAGACTGAAATAAAAATTTTCAAGGAAGTAGTGATAACAACAGCTTACCCCAGTTACCCAAACTTAAAATAACAAAAAAAAAAAAAAAACTGAAATTCACAATAGTTTTAATTTTAAAACTTATTTATGTAACCTGTGATATTGGAGGTAGGATTCACTAAACAAATACAGCAAAATTTTCATTTTTGTTTTCATTTAATGTGTGTGTGTGTGTGTGTGTGTGTGTGTGTGTGTGTGTGTGTGTGTTATTTACTGGCCTGCATGTAAGGCAACATTAAAAATATGTTGAATAAAAAAAAATATCCATTAATTTTTTACAAATTGGTTTGTTCATGTGTCAGATATAAAGCTGAGCAAACACACACACGCACGATAAGAGAGTGGAGTGCAATGGATAAATTGTCGCCATTATTTTGCACATGTGTTTTCTTTGCTTTTGATTTTGTTGACTAAACAATATAGTACGGTCACAGTTTATGAGAAAAAGAGCACCATGGTGCATTTCACCAGAAAATTAGAAGCATCATGCTGTACTGCTTGACATTCATGCCAGGAGCTCCAATGTGAACATTTCAGAGTGTTTGGGTGTCAATCTGAGGACAGTGCAGAGGATTCAGAAAGAGTTGAATGATATATCCAGTCAATATCATGGTGTTTAGAGTGATCACTAGTGATGGCAATGTTATGCCTCCATTCATCTTCCCACAGGGCTTCTTCAGACTCAACATGGAGGCCTCATCGTGCCTTGAGGAGGTAGTGCTGACCTGGGTCAAGAGGATAACTGCTGGAAGACCCTATGTCTGGCAACATTCCACACAAGCAGGAGAACCCAGTGGTGGCTGTTGGACAATTTCTGTGACCACATCACCTCTTACATCTAGCCAAGTAACTCGCCAATCTGCAGTTGAGCAACAAAATTCCTTATAATACTAAAGATGAACTGAAGGCAAGGATTATGTCAACGTTATTTTTGGTTAACTTACATGACAATTTATCCTTCACACCCTCAGTGTGTGTATGTGCGCGCATGCGCGTAATAAGTATCTATCTATCTATCTCTATCTCTCTCTCTCTATATATATATATATATATATATATATAGAGAGAGAGAGAGAGAGTTCTAGTAGCTTTGTAGTTAGCAGAAGCAATTCATGTGATATTTGAAACCTGTATGCATTGACAATGTTTTTTTTTCTTATCACTATTCATAACACATGCTGAATTTTGGCCATTTACTGCATTAACAAAATGTTTTTGGTAATTAAGTAAAAAAAACAAAAAACTAAACATTAACCTCAAATTTTAGTTCTGGAAATCAGTTTTTGCAATCTATAGCATTAAATCTGCATGTATATTTGAATTAACATATACACACAGTTAGATAATAAGGCAAATATAGCTTTTAGAATAGAACCATTATATGTACAATAGTGAAATATTTACTATAGAAATGCATTATAACTTAAAAAGAAAGATATTGTTGCAAGTGTTACTGATAGAATAATGCTATTATATATATATATATATATATATATATAAGTTGAACATATAGATATGTTTTATAAATCAGAAAGCAGGTATAAGCTGTCAGATATTAATGCAAGTGTAACTAATAGAATAGTGCTGTTGTATGTATAATACTTAATATTTACTACACCAATGTATTATAAATCAAAAAGAATGGGATTGTTAGTCCTCAGATATTAATGTAAGTCTTATTGATAGAAAAGAGCTATATTTCTTTTAGCTTGTATTAAAAGTTTACATTGATTTTAAAAATAATTCAAAATAATCTAGAACTTTACGTATCCTTAGAAAATATCTTAATTTTAAATTATTTAAGATTGATTATAATTATTACAAAAGAAGCAACCTCTGAAAAAATAAAAAGATGAATAATAATTTATTTTTATAGAAAACTATCTGATAATATATTTACAAATCTGTTTGTTCCTAAAAGCTTTTTTTATAAGCATTTTTGTTTGATATTTGTCAGTTTAGATAAAGCAGCAACAGTAGTAGTGGTAGTACTACCATGTAAAAGTGCAGCTATAGAATGTACCTTTCTATTACACTATTGTATAGAGTAAAAAGAAAAAGAAGAAGCAAACTTAACACTGCACAGCTATTTGGATCTTTTACTCAACTGACGAGTGATGTTTTGACCTAGTAAACTCATAAAGAAGATTCAGACACAACTAACGTTCACCCAGTTAACCTTATTTGCTGATGATTGAATCGGTGAGACATTTGTGTATTTGGAAGGACTGTTTTTCTCGGTTTTGCAATGGCAAACTTAAAGTAAATAGGACATTCAAAAAATCATCAAAAATTGAATCCTTCTAATTGTCTATTTCATATTAAACACAAAAATGTATCTTGTATTAATGTACACAAACAAAATCATATTTTCAGGCATTATAAAAATTTTTCCTTTCATCATTTAACCCCAAGCAAGGTGATAATGCCACTAACATTGCAAGGTGTTCCTGGGAATAAAAGAGAATAATAAGAAAATAGTAATGAGAAAGGACAATAAAAGAATAGGATTCAGGGAGAAGATGCTGATTGGCATTGCATTTAAATCTTTGAAAATCAACATTGACTGGGAAGCGAGAAATCAGAAGGGTGTTCCACAGCCATTCAGTGCAAGAAAAGAAGCTCTTCTAGAACTTATGGTTACATCAAGCTAGTTCAAAAGTGAGACCTAGTTGCCAATCTAGTAATGGGCTTAAATCCACATGGTCAAGGTAACAATGAGGAAAGCAATATTTTGAAAAATACAAAAATGTGGCACAAGGGCAACAAAGGGGTGGATAGGGCAAGGCTGATCTTCAATCTGTCCTATCTTAAACTTAGCTAGTTATGATTACTGATCCAAATATACTACAGTATTCCTTACATTAAAACAACACATTCTTATTTACCATTCTTACTGCAGGCACCATAATACTGCAGTGTCTCCATGAAGTCTTAACTAGTTCCCATATGTACAATTTGTTGGGAGGGGAGGGGAATAAAAATAACATTTAAAATGAAACTCCCAATGAATGAAAGCTCATTAGAACAATTGCCATGAAACTATTTATAGAAATACAGAGGCAAGCCACATCACAGTCAGGGGTGGGAAAGGGACTGATATATGAAAAGCATCTACATGTGTAATAAGCAATTCTAGCACAGATGTAATAAGCAATTCTAGCACAGATGTAATAAGCAATTCTAGCACAGATGTAATAAGCAATTCTAGCACAGATGTAATAAGCAATTCTAGCACAGATGTAATAAGCAATTCTAGCACAGATGTAATAAGCAATTCTAGCACAGATGTAATAAGCAATTCTAGCACAGATGTAATAAGCAATTCTAGCACAGATGTAATAAGCAATTCTAGCACAGATGTAATAAGCAATTCTAGCACAGATGTAATAAGCAATTCTAGCACAGATGTGTTTAGGCATCATAACTGAATAAACAAAAATTTCATCAGTTGAATTATGGTTTCTGTATTAGTTTTTACTTAATAGGATAAAAATCTTTCCTGTATGAATTCCTGGGATGTGATGTTATTTACCTGTGGACTATTGTCTCCATCTTTGTTGTTGCTATTACATTTTGACTTCTGTGCCCTCCAGCCTATCTCAGGTGCTTGTCGATCCAGAGAATTTTGAATTGAACCCTTTATTTAATCTCTGAGGATAGATTGTTCCATGTTCTCCTGTCCATATTTAGGGATATCTTGTCTATTTTTTTCACTTAGCCCTGCTCAGTTAATGTTCACCCTCCCCACCCCCATTATTTATAAGAAATCCAATAACTTTAATAAAACATGTTGAAACTACCTAAAAATTTAACTTTAGCTTTGTTTTAATGTCTAAATTACTCGTTTAAAATTTGACAAAATTGTTGTTATTCACATTTGTGATTTGTATAATATCATCTGGTGGACTGTAGTTCAGTATGGTGTAATATTTGACAAATGGCATCACAGTTTTTTTAAACATCAATCATTTTCACTTTAAATTGTTACAGAAATTTGTTTTTTTTTTTAAGTTTTGATTATATTTGGATTTCTTCATAGTTAAAACATGGAATTTTGTGAAGTTTTATAGTAACAGAATGAAAAAAGGCAACTTAAGTTGTGCTATTTATAGAAAATCCTTTATTCATGGTAAGTCGTCTTGATTACACAATTTCATTTACAGCAAACAATCTCTGTAAAAACAGAAGTTAACAGATTGAAAAATTGAAAGAGATTAAACAATAAAAAAAAAAAAAAAAAATCCACATTTGTGTGAGCAAGGTTGTTTGATGTACCAGTCATTCTTTTCTGGCATTTGCATCATTCAGTTGACTCTATGCTGTGATGTTTGTTTTTTTTTTTTTTTTTTTTTTTCATTCCTTTTCTTGTTTGGTGAATTATAAAACTCTACACCAGTATAAGCTTATCTAAAATCAAGTTTTACATTTTTAAGAAAAGGTTTTATTGTTCACCATGGGGTTGGCTCAGTTAGTTTATAACACCACTACACTTATGAGCTTGTCTATAAGAATTAGCATGTTGATAAATATTCATTGTGGATTTTTAGGAGCTCCTGTTAAACAGTTCCATTTGTTTTCTACAAACAACTCTGGGAATGGCTTACTTGTGATGGTTGGATTTTTACGACTAATGATTGAAATGCTTTTTATTCACACACAAAAACACACACACACACACACACACACAGTGCGGATTTATTAATTCTCTTTGGAAACTGGATTTACAAGCTATCCTTTCAGATTTTCCTCTACATATAACATTTTTAATAAATAAGTGGAAACCATTTAAGGCTTGAGAGCCAATGTTCATAGATTGGAACAAAATCACTGGAATAGTTTTCTTTCTTTTATGTATCAAATATAAGTGTTGGCATGATTAAATAATTTCCTTCAGTTCCCTCAACTCTCCACACTCCGACATGGTGACTGTTTGGTGTGGCATTCTTATTATTTTGCAAGTAATTTTCTCTGTCAATGATTATTTGAAATTAACTACCGGAATGTTTATTTGAACTGACATGCTTCTTTTATATGTTGGAAAATGAAAATTCCCATGGTCTTGACTCTATTCTCAATGTCAGTTGGCACAAAAGAATATCTTAAGTGGATATCTTGACACAACTCGTAACTGGAAGATTATGATGATAGTATGAAAGTCACCTAGAAGTACTACTTTGTGGAATAGACTCCCAAGTGGATAATTCCCCAATCACAATGATCTTAAAAACTCTTCAAGCTTTTTAAACACAGATTATGAAACCCAACAGCCTCTCAACCTTTTATACAAAATAACCAACTTAAATTCATAAATTAATAAGGCTTCGGCATAAATTGACCCAAATAGGAGTTGACATGCCGTTAAATCCAACAACCAACCAACCAACTCTTCAAGCTTTTTTTATAATTTCTATTTCCATTCTCGTCTTCCATCCATACAACAGCTGCATTCAGTAAGCTTCAATCCTGAGTGTCTCCTGAGCCTTGTATTTGATGTACATTTGGTTAAAAATTGCAAGCATTCATGAACTATTTCAAAACTTGCAAGTGTAAATTTCCATCTCTGAATTGGGTTAATTTGATCTTCTAAATGAGAATGTGTGAAGAAACCTGATTTGCATAACATTTTCCTCTTTAAGTACTGGACAAATGACCTTTATATATTCAGCACAAAGTATTGAACTACTGAACCTGAATATTACATTCTAATTGTCTACCCATTGTATGATACATGCAAATTGCTTTTGGTCACGAGAAGGGAATCCAAGAAAGAAGTTTAAATAATTTTGTGTATTTGAGAAAGAAATATTGAAAGGGGAGATAAATCCTGCAGCTGTAGACTAAATAAACAGCAGGTGTAAAAAAAAAAAAAAAAAATAAAATAAAAATTGTGGCCTTGTGCCAAAGCTAAGCTCAGCTCAGCAAATAACAACAGGTGTAAAAACCGTGACAGCTGCTGCTGCTGTGAAGTAGCTTGCTTTGTATTGTTTCGACTTCAAAAATAAAAAAAAGATGTTTTTTTTTCCCCTGCATGTGGGGATCATGAAATTCTGTCTGTCTGTCTGTGTGTGTGTGTATATATATATATATATATATATATATATATATATATATGAAGTATCAATATTATCAAGATATGTCTCATTAAATAATTTAGGCAAGTTTTATCTGCTTATTTTTAATATGATCCTCATATCCATGGACAAGCTTCCCAGTATCCTTATTAAAGGAAGAAATAAAGTTACCATATTGATGCATATTCTTTTATTCCAAGTACTCTCTCTCTCTTTTTATATATATATACATATATATATAAAATACACTCTCTCACACACATGTAGCCAAATTGTAAAAAATTAATTCGATCATTGTTTTTTTTCCTACCTGAGAACTAATTTAAAAATTTTTTTTTTTTATAAAAACACCATAATTATTTTCTGCCAATCGACTTTAATTGGTTCTCTCTCTCTCTCTGTCATATATATATATATATATATATATATATAATCTCAACAAGCATTCATTCAGGCCTGTTTTACTGAATTTCACTAACAAGGCCTGTATGTTGAAATTTCTAGTTTGCACATAAGCAGTCACACATCCAAATAAAATATCTAAAGAAAATGTCTAAAGTTCATAATGTTTTCTATTCCCTTTCAACCACCACTAAAAATCATCATAAAGGAGTGTGTCAGTGTTATTTCTATGCAACAGTTCTGATTAATTTCATCCTGGTATTTTGAAGAAATCTTATAATTTTCACTTAAAATGCAATAATTTAAATTCTCTCTGCTCTTTTACATTTTGTCACCAATATATCCTCAAAATTCTTATTGTGAACATTTTAGATTTATCTACTGCATTGTCTCTCTTGTTTTGAAATGCAAGTGTTCTTTTCCCTCCAAGCAAGAAAACTCTGTTTACAACATTTGAACAAAGAAAGAAACAAGAATAAGAAATTAATTAAAACTTTTTCAGAAGATTTTTTGCAGTCAATAAACAGAACAGGAACTTGCTTATTGTGATAAACATGCTTAAGCTAAATTTGTGATGGCTAAAAAGAAACAAAAACAAAAAAAAACATCTTAGCCAATTATAATAAACATTAGTCATTTTTTAGCTTCATCAAAAATACTTGAATAAAAATTTATTTATTTATTTTTTGCTTTTAAACACGTGGAAGAAATTTCTGCTCTGTGTGTGTGTGTGTGTGTGTTTTCTTTTTTCTTTTCTTTTTTTTCTTTTCTTTTTTTTCTTTTCTTTTTTTTCTTTTCTTTTTTTCTTTTCTTTTTTTTCTTTCTTTTTTTCTTTTCTTTTTTTCTTTTCTTTTTTTTTTTTCTTTTCTTTTTTCTTTTTTTTTTCTTTTTTCTTTCTTTTTCTTTTTTTTTTCTTTTTTCTTTTTCTTTTTTCTTTTCTTTTTTCTTTTTCCTTTTTTTTTTTTTTTTTTTTTCTTTTTCTTTTTTTCTTTTTTCTTTTTCTTTCTTTTTCTTTTTTCTTTTCCTTTTCTTTTCCTTTTCTTTTCCTTTTCTCTTTTATTTTCTCTTTTATTTTCTCTTTTATTTTCTCTTTTATTTTCTCTTTTATTTTCTCTTTTATTTTCTCTTTTCTTTCTTTTATTTTCTCTTTTCTTTCTTTTATTTCTCTCTTTCTTTCTTTTCTCTTTTCTTTCTTTTCTCTTTTCTTTCTTTTCTCTTTTCTTTCTTTCTCTTTTCTTTCTTTTCTCTTTCTTTCTTTCTCTTTCTTTCTTTCTCTTTCTTTCTTTTCTCTTTTCTTTCTTTTTCTTTTCTTTCTTTTCTCTTTTCTTTCTTTCTCTTTTCTTTCTTTTCTCTTTTCTTTTTCTCTTTTCTTTTTCTCTTTTCTTTTTCTCTTTTCTTTTTCTCTTTTCTTTTTCTCTTTTCTTTCTTTCTCTTTTCTTTCTTTTCTCTTTCTTTCTTTCTCTTTCTTTCTTTTCTCTTTTCTTTCTTTTCTCTTTTCTTTCTTTTCTCTTTTCTTCTTTTCTTCTTTTCTTCTTTTCTTTTTCTTTCTTTTCTCTTTTCTTTCTTTTCTCTTTTCTTTCTTTTCTCTTTTCTTTCTTTTCTCTTTTCTTTCTTTTCTCTTTTCTTTCTTTTCTCTTTTCTTTCTTTCTCTTTCTTTCTTTTCTCTTTACTTTTCTTCTTTTCTCTTTTCTTTTCTTTTCTCTTTTCTTTTCTTTTCTTTTTTTCTTTTCTCTTTTCTTTTCTTTTTTTCTTTTCTATTTTCTTTTCTTTTTTTCTTTTCTATTTTCTCTTTTCTTTTTTTCTTTTCTATTTTCTCTTTTCTTTTTTTCTTTTCTATTTTCTCTTTTCTTTCTTTTCTACTTTTCTTTTTTTATTTTCTCTTTTCTTTCTTTCTTTTCTCTTTTTATTTTCTCTTTTCTTTCTTTTCTTTCTTCTGATTACAAAACTGGTGTGCCTCAGCTGTAAAATTTAAACCGCTTATTGGTTTATTTCTGCTAAACTTACCTTTTATCTTTTTGTTTGAATAAGCACAAATGGGTTACTCTGGCATGCCAAAAGTTATGGGAAAGCTGTATGTAAAGGTAATGTTAGGTGGCACCACTATAATGTGATAACAAATCACAATCACATTCAGGTCAGTGCTCTTTAGTTTCCATGGGATATAGGTTGGGTGGGGGTACAGAAGACTTAGCAGGTTGCCTCCGTCAACACCTCAACTCTGGATATAAGGTTTAATATGGGCTTGTGATGTCCCTGGTTGGACCCTGGATGGCTGACAACAGGTTGTGTGATTTGACGAGTCATTGTTCCAGTTCTTTTTAGGCTGATAGCTGCGTTTGGATTTGGCACTGCACCTATGGATCACTGTTTAACAAAGCATTATACAGGCTGGTGGTGGTTCTACAATATTATAGCATTGAATCACTGGTTCCTATATGATCAGTGAAGTTAAGCAACATCATGCCTGGTCACTATCTAGATGGATGACTGTTTGGGAATACCAGGGGTTGTAAGCTTGAATGTACAGGTAGTGTAATGGATAATGGCTTGGAATTGTTAATTGGAGAGACGAGTTCCAATTTCAGTTGGGTTTGTTATATCCACTTGTGCACAAATAACCTTGGGAAAAGTATGAATCCACCCTTTTTCCCTCATCTATGGGTTAATTAGTAAAACGTGTATTACTAAATTATTATCTTCAAACAAAATTTTTAAAATCTAAAAATATTTTGAGTTAATAAGCCATAGAAAATGAATCAATGAATCAACCAACCAACCATAATAGTATAGAGTGTGTTCACCTGGTTTTTGGTAGGTTTGTTGCTCTATCTCAACATGTCATTGATGAGTGACTGCTATGTTGCACTTCTTCTTGACCATTTGCAGACTCCATTTATCCTAACAATGAAGGGTTCTTCAAGTAAGATAATGTATGGGCCCCAATATGCCCAGAATTGGTTTGAGGAATATTCTTTTAAATAGTGTAGCCACCATGTTCACTTGACATAAACCCAGTTGAGCATTTATGAGAGGTGGCAGAAAGGTCTATTTGCATGCAAGATCCCACACTTAAAACTATCAGTCAGAATGGGGAAGGGGGCAACATCTTCCTGAAGGGATTCTAATTACTTGTGGAATTGATGTCAATCTAGAAGGGGTTCTACTTGTTACTAGATACCTATCTCATGATCTTTGAAATGTCAGTGTAGTTAATAAAAGCTTACTAAGAAATTTTAACAGCAGGTTACTCTCAAAGGAAAATATATGTCCATTCAATCTTGAAAAGGATATTAATGTTTTATATGTATGAAAATTCATTTGTGTTGAATGGAAATTTGGGCAAAAAGCATTTGTAGTTGAGAACTTGTTTTTGGTTAACCCTGAAAATCATTGGATGGGATCAATTTTACTATTATGAATAGAACTGGAAATTCTCTCAGCTTTTATAAGAAGGAAATTTTATAAGAGTGAAGTTGTTCATTGCTCATGAATAAATAAATAAAAAAAATAAATAACCAACTTCCATTTTTACTGTTTATAGCTTATATGTGAGATTGTTTTTTGTAATTTTTTTCTATTTTTTTTTATTCATACAATATTTTTGTCTACATTCACCACAAATAGAAATATTTCAGAAACTTTAAGTTGTGAGCTATTCTGTACTAATGTAGATTTTACAGATATACATAAATGTACAGTCTGCTATGGACTTGTCAGTCCATTCTTCAAAAATTGATAGGATTTGTTAATATTTTAAGCCCTAACTTTTTCTTGGATTTGAATACTGCAGGTGCCAAACTTTTAAACACCTCACCCATCCAACGTATTGTCATAATATTGCTGATCAGAAGTCAATAATAATAATAAAATACCATTTCTTTTACTTGTATAATGCAAAGTGTTAAATAAGTACCCATGGTGTCCTTTTCTGAAGTAAAATGAAGAACTGTAATATAAACATCCCACTTTACACTTTTTTTTTTTTTTTTTTTTTTTTTTTAAGGCAATATGAGGGCATGTTTAAAAAAATTGTAAACTTGAAAAAAGGTTAAAGGCCATTCTAATATTTCCTGTCATGCTGACACATGTGAAACAGCCACTGTGAAAGTGTGTGTATGTCGGGCAGGATCTTTTTTACTGAACAGATGTTGTTAGGTTGTTCTGCTCTCATTGTTTTATGAATATAGATTATTTTTATCCTGCAGCCTTGTATAACTTAAACATTTTATAAAAACATTACATAGATACATACATACATATACACACACACAAATATTTCATATACTCTGCGCACAAATGTTCACCCACCCACACAAAAGTGCCTGTACCATCCTACTTTCTATTTATCATCTCTTGACTTCATAAACACTTTGCAACAATTCCCCTTTTGCCATAACAGACATTGCCATCTTGTGTCACCAGTGAAAGATGAATAAATCTTATGCAGCAAAAAATCAGATATTACAAATTTATAATGGATTTTTTTATTTATTAATCTGACAGATTTTTATCACTTAAACATTATTTTTGGTGTGGATATGCCACAAGTGATAAAATATATTGGATTTATAAATAAAAAAAAAAAAATCCATTACTTTAGAAATGCTTAGTTTATGTTTTGATATGAAACTGAGTAGATACAAAATTTTGAGAATCTATGAGGAAAAGGATTTCACTTAATAGCACTATTCAGCCTTGCTTGAATGGCAGTGTTCTTTGTGGCTGAGTTGTTATAAGCATGTCTGATCTAACAACAGTTTCTCCTGCCAAGAGAGATGTAGGTTCGGATCTTGGCAGAGGTCATATATTTTTCTTTAATAAGAATGGTATCAATAACATTTATTCAAGTTCTGGTAGATGATAATAAATATACTGTTAAAAAAAACATAAAAACAAAATAGAAATAAAGTGTCTACTCAAATATGGATATCCACTAAAAATTACGTTTGAATAAAAAGGATATTACAAATAAAAACACTTGGTGTGTGATATATTGAGTAATTTCTATTTTAATGACAAATGTGTCATCCTAACTAAGCATGCATTAAAAATATCATAATGATGTATTAGGTCCAGTTATAAGTAAATTTCTGTTTTAGGAAATCAACTCTAATAACGAATATCTCATCCGAACTGCTAATCATATATGGCAGTCAAGAATAAATTTGGAGTCCACATTAACATACCTTACCTTTTAGTCTCTTATGGCTACATCACATTGAAACATCAGTTCTCTTATGATCATCAAAGTTAGCAACATTGAGCCTGGTCCCTACCTAGATGGGTGACTGCTGGGTAGTACCCAGATACTGTAAGCTTGGATGTGTGGGTGGTGTAATAGATAATTATTTGGAATTTGTCAATCAGAGCTGAATTCCAATTTCATTTGGTTAGATTATATTCACTTGTACACAAATACCCTTGGGAAAGGTATGAATCTGCCTCTTCTCCTCCCAGTTATGGGTTAAATAATAAGATTTCTATCACTAAATCATTAATATATATATTATACACTGTTACATTAGAATATGTAAGTCTCTTCAGGTAATTAACGATACCATCATTGTTAATTACCTGAAGAGACGTTTATTTAAACATCGAAACAAAATGCACAATTTTGTAGTAATTACTGACATGTTCTAATATAACGGTGTATAATAAATATTTATTGCTCTATTCTTGTATTGAGCCCTGTTTTAAATCAATGTTTTGAATTTGAATGTTGGAATTTTATTCCTCATTCTTCTACATTTGGAGATATATATTACTTATTCATACAATCTAAAAATATTTTATGGCTTTAAATAACCTGCAAAGAGTTTATAAGGTGTAAAAAATGAATGACTCACTCAGTCTTCATTTTTGCACAGCAATGGCAGTGTACCCAGTGGATTAAGAAAAATGTTCTCTTCCATGACAATGCAAGGCTGCATACAGCATTAATAACAAAAACAGTTTGGAACTTGGTTGGTCTGTTCTACCCAGCTAACCTTATTCATCTGACCTTGCACCAACTAATTATTATCTCTTTTAATTGCTGCAAAACACTTTTCTTGGGGAAAACAGTTTGGAACTTAGTTGGTTTGTTCTATCCTACCAACCTTATTCATTTGAGCTTTTACCAACTGATTACCTTTTTTTTAATTACTGCAAAATGACTTGATAGAGGTAAAAATTTATCTCATGAAAACCAGATTTGAGAGTTTGTCTAACATTTCATATAAAATCCTATGGAATTTTAAATGCATTGGAGAACAACAAGTCATTGCAAATAATAGTGAATATATATGAGAATAAAATGTAATTGTGCTTTATTTTTTGGAGAATAAAGTTGATAAATAAAAACCAATATTATTTCTGACTCAACCTAATAAATTGATTAACTGAAAAATTTAAATCTGAATATTTTAATGCTTAAATGTACAAATCCTTTATTCCATTTTAAAAGCATAATTCTGTATGGTGTGTGTGTGTATATATATATATATATATATATATATATATATATATATATATATATAATGAAGAAATGTAGTTTAAAGGTGTGCTATATTTATGGGATAAAGTGCTCAATATCAGAGATAGAGCATATGTAAATATAAAAGTGAACATTGAAATCAACACTCAGAGGCAGCAGGCTGTTTCATACTAGACGCAATCATCAGGCTGCAAATGCTAGATTTTTCTTCAACTAAAATATATATATATATATATATATATATATATATATATATATATATATATATATATACATATATATATATATGGGTCAGTGGTGCATTGTGGGTAATCTATTCTGGCAGTTATTTTTATGAGGGGTGGTGCTTGTTTGTTTATTTGTTTGGGTTACTTTATTTTACTTGTTTTTCATTTTGAATTATTTATTCTTTTCGGTTTTTGATGTTTTATTAACATAACAAATTTTGGAGGGAGGATTTGCTTAGGTCGCTTATTTAATAGTTGTTTTGGTCTGGGAAGATAATTAAAATAATTTATTCGTCCAATGTTTAGATTACTTGCCGTAGTCTATTCTGTTATTTTGGTGGGGACAGATTTTAATTTATTTATTTGGATTGATTATTTTTATTTGTTTTTGCTTATTTATGCTTCTTTTTATAATTTCTAACGGTTATTTTAGTGGGGCGATTTGTTACTTTGTTCATTCATTTATTTATTTGGATTAACTTGGATTTGTTTTTTATTTTTTTTATTTATTTGTTTATTTTTTATTTTGTGTATTTTTATTTACTCTATTTGTTTTTTCGATTTTACACCAAAAATATGGAAAATAAGGAAAAGATCATGAGCCTGCAACAATCAATCCAAAGCCTGCAAACATTGCTTAGAGGAAGAAATAGCTATTATTACCTTCCCAGACCAAAATAAATTACTAAATCAAAACGATCTGAGCTCATCTCAAAATGCAGACATGAAAACAAATTTTTACTACGTTACTTAAAAATCGAAAACTAAAATGAATAATTACAAATAAACAAAATAATATAAAAAAAGATAAAATAAATTAACCCATACACAAAATATATAAATTAACAAACCACCCCTGTTAGAACAAACAAAATAGAATAAATAAAAATAAAAAATAAAATACATAAAAACAAGTAAAAATAATCAACCCAAATAAAGTAAATAATAATAAACAAATTAACAAACCAATCCTACCAAAATAAAATTAGAATAGACTACAACAACCAATCCAAAAATTGGACGTAAAAATATAACGATAAAAAAAAAACAAACATTAATATTTCACTCAAAAATTGAAAACCAAATAGAGTAAATAAAAATATACGAAATAAAAAAATAAGTTAATAAATAAACAAATAAAAATTAATCCAAATAAATAAATGAACAAAGTAACAAATTGCCCCTGCTAAAATAACTGTTAGAACTAATAAAAATAAAATAAATAAACAAAAACAAAGAAAAATAATCAATCCAAATAAATAAATTAAAAACTGTCCCCCCACCAAAATAACAGAATAGACTACCTCAAGCATTGGACGAATAATTATCTTCCCAGACCAAAACAAACTATTAAATAAGTGACCTAAGCAAATTTTCTTACTACGTTAGAATATCAAAAACCAGAAAGAATAAATAATACAAAATGAAAACAAGTAAAATAAATTAACACAAATAAATAAATAAACAAGCCACTCCCCAAAAAATAGCTGCTAGAATAAATAACCCACAATGCACCACTGACCTATATATATATATAAATAGTTGAGGAAAAACCCAACATTCGTGGCCTGACGATTGCGTCTAGCATGAAACATCTTGTCACCTCTGAGTGTTGACTTGAATGTTCACTTGTATATATATATATATATATATATATATATATATATATATATATATATTTAACTGATTTAGACATGTTTTGAGAGTAAACAAGTTTTTGCTCCAAACCTCATTTGTATATGAAAACTTTTTTGTTTTTTACTACTGTTCATTCTGTACAAGGTTCAAGAGCCACTCAAAGTAGAGGTTTAATGAAGGAACTTGTTGTGTTAGTGGTAAGAGTAAGGAGGTAAGAGGCACAATTTATATACAAGATAATAATTAACCCCAGATAAAAATGTTAAGATTGTAGTAGTTTGGGGAAAGCGTTCTTCTAGGAGTTGATTCCATAAAATTATTTGTGTTTTGTATACCTTTTGTAAATATTTTTTCTTGTAGATTTAATAAAAAGTTTGTAGATTGTTCTTTTTTATATCTTATATATTTTTTCTTATATACAATTACATATCAATTGATCAATGAAAATATGTGCATGTGTGTGCAGAAAGTATTCTCAGTTTTGGCATTATCTTTCTTTTTCTTTTTTTTTTTTTCTTCCTTCTTTTTTTGTAGCTTTGAAAACAGTCATTTTTTATGTGATTAATTTATTGCTAAAATGTATATTCATAAATTGATATCCAATCTCTTTCATAGCAATTTGATGAATAAAATGTTTGCAGTTAGTATGTTTGTGTTGTCTTCAGTCTCCTGACCTTGTCAGTTCCATTTTGCTACTGATTCTAAAAGATTGATTTACCTCCACAGTAAATTGAAGGTGGAGGGGTACTCTATTTTGATCTCTCTCGCTCACACACACACACACACACACACGACCTATTAATATACACACAAAATTATATAATTTCAGACATACCAAGATGAATGGAATTCTTATCAATAAAGTGTTCAGTAGTGATTGGGAGCAATAATTATTGTATGAAAGATGATAAAAGTTAACATTACTTATCAAATACTAACTCAGAGTCTCATAAGCTTAATTTTGTTTTTATGTATGTGCGTATATGTGTCCATGCTACTGGATAGACAGATTTTATAATGTAAGTTACTGTTTTCTAATCAAAATTGTTATTAACCAATCGATTTGGTAAAATTTTCAGGGCATACTTATATTGATATGACTGATATATTGTAGGAGATTTAGCTATTAATATTTATTCTTGTTAAAAATATAGACAAGTTATTTTGGGGGATTGTCAGATTTTATTATGCAAATACACTAAGTGCAACATAGATTTTTTTTCATAAAAATCCCAAAGACACAATCTACAGAAACACATTTCATTTTATATATATATATATATATGATGACTATTTGCCATATTTATCAGTACTTTTTGACATTCTATAATCTTTATTAGTTTTTCATTCTTTGTGATTTTATTCACTTTTCTACTGTTTTGAGTTTATCATTACTTGTGGCAGTTTTTATTGCTTCCCAGAGTGTTTATTTGCTTGAATATTGTTTTTCATTCTTATCCATGTCTCTTACCGAAAGAACACAAGTTTTTCTGTTGGATTAATATCTGGAGAGGCTCTAAGCTATTCCATTAATTTGCTGTCTTTGAAAGATTTTATTTTATGTTTTGGTCAACTTTACAAAATGTGAAGGGGTATTTTCTTGTATGAATATAATACTCTTTAACTTAAAGCTTCTTGATTACAATTCTAACCTAACAAATTACTCTACCATGCCCATTTTATTTTAAGGCATGTTTTAGGGAACATAATGTAGAAAGAGGGCTTGGACAATTTGACACTCATAAGAAGTACTGAAGGCAAGTATAGCAGAGGAAAGTGAATAACCTACCTAAGAAGCTTGTAGAATTGACCTGCAGAACAGGGATTACGAGTGAAGAGCGACAACGGGTAGGAAGTTGTGGAGAGGCATGATTGCCCACACCCTGTAGTTTCTTGGAAGGCCTTAATTTCTGACTCTGCAATTAGTTTTATCCAATGTGGCTCTATAAAAGTTACCATTGAGGAATTAGTTTTCATGTACTTTTTCGCCCAACTTCGATGATTCTCTTTTGAAATCATTTTCATGTTTTTAGCAAATGTTCTTCATATTCTGTGTCTTTTCTCTGTTTACCTTCACAACATCATCTGCTTCAAATATTTTCTTGCTGGTGAGTCCACTTTTCTGTCTTATTTTTTTTAATTTCTTCTTTGTGACTTTTTTTTAAAAGCCACACTTGGCACCATTTTCAATTTCTTCATTGATTGATCTATTAGGTTGGTGCAAAAATAATGACGTAATAATGTCGTTTTTTGATGTTAAAAAATACGTCAAAAACGACATTATTACGTTATTATTTTTGCACCAACCTAATATAATCTTGGTTCAACTATTTTGCAATTTCCAATGTTGTATTCCCATTCTTCAATAACTTTATCTTGTTTTTCTCTTTGAAGATTATATCTTTTTTCTGACATATGCCAATTTTTATATATGTGATATTCAAAATAGCAATAATTATACTGTTATATATAAGAACAGTTCTGAAAGAAAAGATGTATGACAAACTGGAAAAACATTTTTTAAATTTTATATTTATAAACTATGGAATGAACTTCATGTTGCATAATAAAATTTCATATCACCAAGTTATTCTGAATATTTCTAATAAAAACAGTATAAGCTGATACATTGCTTATATAAATTTTAACAAGATCAGTTAACATCAATTGGGAAAACATTGACTTGCATTATAGATTCTGATATAGTGGATGTATATGTAAGTTTGTTTGCACTTATATATATATATATATACATGTGTAAATGTGAAGTGTATATTTGTAGATTTGTGTATCTGTATTAGTAGGATATAGAATCAAAACAAAAGTGGAGAAATGAGACAAAATGGAAAAGCTTTTTTAATGAAAACTCATTTCACCTTTATGTGTTAGGTTGATGTCTTTAGGTCAAAATCGTGGGTATTAAAGCTGTTAATGTCTGTTTGCTATGGTGATATCTTCCAACAAATCTGACCATGATTTGGACTTGATGAGTCTGATCAGGATTTTTGATCTCACCACTCTCAACAATAAACCTAAGACAAAACTCATGCATAATATCACGGCTCATCGCAAAGCAACAGCAGCACTCTACAGTATAGAAGCTAATCGTGAGAGTAACAGTGGCCTGTTCAGAATTGACTTATTTCAAATTGAACAGACATTGACAGCTTTAATACAAAATACACACAGTTTAGTCTTTCATTCTGGCCTGAAGTTGCCAAATAAGCACACAAATGTGAAATGTGTTGCCCCTAAAAAACAAAAAAAAACAACACTTTTCTACTTTGTCTCATATTGTGCATGTATGAAAGGATGTCTAACTATATTTCTGTGTTGAGGCATTGTAATTATTTACATTGAGTTAAAAGGAGATAACTGAGACATCTGGAAGAGGCATGGCACATGGAGTTAGAACAATCTACTCTGATGGATGAAATAACAGGTTTAGTTTGAAATTCCAATCACCTGAAAAAGGTTGGAGCATACAACATTGTGAATATGGCAATAAAGATGAGGAGAACAGTCCGAACAATGTAAATAGTATAAAAGGATGTCTATGAAAGTGCATGTTGTGTGAGGGGGTGGGGGTCAAAAAACATTCTGTATTTGAGCATATGCTTGCACATATCTGAATATACATCTATTTATGAGTCTATGAACATATGATCTGATAGCTGATGTGTAAGATTTGTGTGTGCATTTGTGCAAGGGTTGGGAAGACAGAAGATGGATTGTGTGAGATTGATTTGCCCATGTCAATATATTTGTGAAAGAATGTATTTCTGAATGAGTATATATTTGTATACAGATGTATACGGTCATGTGAAGGCATTTGTACATATACGTATGTCAGTAGGTACATGAACATGTATAATGGTGTGTGTGTGTGTGTATATGAATTATAAATTTTTAATTAGAAGGGTCTGTAATGTTATTGATCTTGACCTGGCATCTTGACTTCAGTCATTTTCACACTGTTGTGATAGTTTTTCCATAAATATTTTCATGGCAATTTGTTCTAATCATATTTCTTTCATGAATTTAAGCATTCTACTAGACTGACAACTTGACCTCCATCTTTTACTGTTGAAATAGCTTGTAAGTTCTATTCTAATAGCTTCTTTTCTTACATTTCTTACTTATGGAATTCTTTTATGGTTTCTTCCTTCTCTGTCACCTGTGATCTTCAAAAATGTAAATACAACATCAATTGCCATCTTCTGAATTCTGTCCTTTTATTGTCCTTTCTCCTCATAGTTTTCTCGTTCTTTGTTACTTTCAGTAACCCCTGACGTATTAGTGGCATTATTGCCTTGCTTGGGGTGAAATCAATAATAAAAAAAAAAGTATTTGTTTTTTCTATTATCACTGGAGTACATTGCAACTTAATAAACCTACCAGAATATTTAAGTATTCTATTGTTATCCATGGTTTGAATGAATGTATTGTCACTTGACTTTTATATCGAAATCATTTAAATGTAAACAGTCACATTTTACATTAATCCTTAGTGAATGAAACTAGCCAAGGATGGAACCATTGGAAAAAAAGAAAAAGATTCTCTTAGAGTAATGTCTGTATTTGTGGCTGTACTTTTACGATATTCATCTTTGCCGTGAAAGATTCTTTGTCTCCAGTGAACGAGCAGAAAAGGCTAAGTTATCACATCAGCTTGTGAGACCCCTCCCTCTACCATTCTTCATTCATCATCCAATATTGAAGAAAGAAAGAAAGCTTGGATAGATACAAGCCATTGTTTTATTTATTATTTTTACTTGTCATATCTCTGGAGCTTTCAAAGTCTTACTATCCAAAAATATATTCCTTATTCTAGAAACATGATCCAGTGCTGTCCAGGAGAAAATAGCTTACATGACAATCATTCTTAGTCAGTATTTACTTTACAGGTACATAAAACATCTGGACTGTGTGTGTAAATTTGTAAATTGCATGAAATGTAATCTCATTATGAGAGGATTTAGGTGAGGGTGATCATTTCAGATGGAGAACTAATAAACAATGCAGTGGTAAATGAAATTATCAACATTAAAACAATTTGAAAAGAAATCAAGAGATTTTCAAATGAGACATCATAGATATTAATTTTGATTTCTTTTCATTTGAAAGAAATACCTATCTTCATAGGTTTCAGTAAAAAAAAAAAAAACCCAAAAAACCCAAAAGGAATTTTCAAAATTGCAACTAGAAAATTGTTTATGGCAGACATATAAAGGGATTTAGTATTATCTTCATTGTAGTCTACATTAATTTACTTTCTTTCTTGTATTCTCTACATTGTTGAACCCTGAAGTGGTCTAAGTGCATGGGTTAGGGTAAGTAGCATTGTATTTCAGTCTTCTCTGTTGTCTTCTCCATGGTGATTTTATTGAGACACCACCTCGACTTAGCTGACTGTTGACTCATCAAAAGTTCTTCAACCCTTTGATAGGTCTTATTTTTCATCCTACAGGGTCATTAACAACCTGCCTCACTCGTAAGAAATTGGAATGATGGTGCCGGTTTAGTTGCCAAACATACAACAATAGCACATATGCATGCATATACGTAAATTCTTAATTTTTCTAGAAATTTTATCTTAATTTACTCTACATTTTCCTTATTCAAGATTGTATTGAGCACTTTAATAACTGAACCATTTCTTGACAAATATTGTTATTGTTAAAATTCTGATTTTTTTAAAAATTATATATAAGTTTCAACTTAGCTACCATGCAAAACAGCAACATCATTATTATTAACTTGACTTTCTCAAGTTAATAGTAAAAGAGGAATTCACTTCAGAAATTTGAATTTAAAAATAAAAATTATTTATATACTTTTGTTTTTTTTCTTAACCCAGCACGCCTATCCGGGGTGGGGTGTATATTGACGAATGTAAATTATTTTTTTTAATAAAACATGTTGACAATAAGTCACTTCCAAAGAAAATAGAATATCAACAACATTATTATTATTTTTAGTACACAGCATTAACAGTTCTTCTATCAGAGCAAGGCAGCCAGTGGAGTCAAAACATAGAATACAGTTTCTGATAGATGAGAAAAGGAAGTCACTTTCAATATGCTGTTGTGAAATTTTAGATTTCTAAAACCATATTTCATAACCAGTAGTACTGAGAGGATTTATGAGGTTTCGTGCCTGATGTCTTTCTTTGTGAGAAATTGTCATAATAAAGCATACATCTTTTGTTTTATCACAAGTAGTAACAGCATTACAACTTCTTTCATTGAGGCTCCTTATATGTAAAGAAATAAGCTTTCTCTCTTTGTTATATCATAGTTGAATTGAAAATGTTTTTGTTTTCAACAATTATACCTTTTGTCAAGGTGCTATGTCTTGTGCCATGACAATGTCTATTATTTGGTAACAGTTATCAGATTTGTCATAACTGATAGCTTTATTAATATGTACATTAACATTCCTGTTTAAAATCAAAGTATTCCGGAATTCTTTCTTGTGATCACTGGTATCACTTCTCAGATCTCTGTATTTTGTCTCTTCTTAAAAGATTATTGTTTGACACTACTGCCTATGAGTGTAGTATGTGTGCACTGTGAAACATTTCATAAGCACACATACATGTGCATGTGTGGACATTGTGTGTTTTATATATATGTGGCCTATATATTGCAGAATTATAAGTACTAATAAAACCCTTCTTTAGATTTTGTTTTATAAATTGTGTCACCCATTAAGCATCACAAATATGGACACAATCTAATGAAAAGAATAATTTTAAAAGGTATTTTAATTCTATCCAAGATCATTGATATTTCAGAAACTGGAGCCTGTTATTCAAAGATTTTCTTGGAAAAATTTCCTTTGAAATAAATCTAGTATTTTGTCTTATTTACGCGCGCACACACACACTGAATGGCCAAAAAATAAACCAAGAAGCTTTAAATATACAAACTGGAGTTGCATATAATACATGACACATTTATATTTTTTTATATTTTATCACTTTAAACATTACTTTAGTGGATACTCATATTTGAATAGATGTTTATTAAACAGTATATTTATTTTTGTCTACTGGCCTGAATAATCAATGTATCTTATTCAAGAAAATATCAATTAATAAATAAAATCCATTAGTTCTTGAGAAATATTTTTCATATATAAAAATACCTGTTTACTGATGTTAAAATTAAAGGAAACTGAATTACTGACATTTTTTATTAACCTAAATTATCAGATAAAATATTTTGTCATTCATTTAAATGTGAAAAGTATGTGTTTCATTTATTATAAAATACAAGTTAAAATGTTTTTTTCTTAAAACTAAAAGCTCATGATTTTTTTGAGTCTTATACTAACTCATTATTGAAATGGGTGATCAAAGTTTTTATTAATAATTATAATAATTCATTTATATAATACTAAATATTAAATGTAGATAGGTATATCTGTTCTTTTTTCAAAGCTATACAAACATCACTTTAGAATTTGTATCCAGATTTATCCTTTGAGGTCTATTAAATCATATCTCTTAATTTATAAACTACAATATGAAATCCCAACTAATTGTTCAATTTTCACTTTCAAACTGGATCCTTTATTCAATTGATCTGTGTAGGTTGTTCTTATTCTTCCTTTCCATTCTTAGGGGAGAGAACTCATGTCAGTTAATATTCACCAGCCTTCTTCATTTTTGTGTCATTTTAGTCTGACACACACACTCTAAATCAGAGTATAAAATCATAAATACCAGGAAAATAGATATATTTTAACAAATGCTTTGATTCACTCGACCATGTGTCTCTTGGTTAAGACTTGTGAGTGTTGTATGAAATATCCCTTTAGCATGGAAAGTGGAATGTAAACGATCTGTGTGCATTAAATAAAGAGTTTAGTTTATAATTCTAAGAAGCTTACCGAGTACATAGATGCCTGAAGAAGGCTGGAGAATACAATGGCCAAAACTTATAAGTATAATAATCAAGATGTGCATGTTGGTCTGAGTAGCAAAGCCATATCAAAATTAGTGTTATGATTCACTCTTGGATGATAAGAATAGTAGAAATTTGAAAATTTATACTTTACATTTGTATTATTCATCATAGCTAAGAAAGAAATCTTGTGTATTTAAACAACTTCTCTATATGGGCCTTTAATTTGAAGACTAAGTTTTATAAGATTTGTAATTCCGATATACAAGATATGAAGAATATTTCAAATATCAGTTTGTATCTCTAATTTAGGTGATTCTTTTCTTCATGGCATCTAATGAGGAACATTTTTGTAATCTCTCTTTTGGGCCCTCACTCAGCAAATTTTTATTCCTAAAATAGCAAGTGTTTTTGACCCCCCCCCATACTATTCAAAGATGAGAATCTCTTCTGAAGTTTTGAGTAAAAATGTGATGTTGAATGGAATTCACACCTCCCAAAATGTCAGCAGATGGACATTTTGAGAAACAATAGAATTTGTAAGAGTACAAAACCAAACACTTGTTTGTATGCCAATTTGTTAGCACTAATATAAGTGTGTACCTATTAAATGTATTTTTAATATAATTGTCATGTCATGTCATATGCATAATGCTTTTTATTTGTTGATAAATGTCTCTTCAGTAAGATTTCCTTTTGTTGCTTCTTTCAACACACATACGGTTGAGAATGAAAGATATCTTCAAGCTTAACATTGTTTTGTTTGTGAATGGTTAGATTGCATTATAGATGTGTGTATTTGGCTTGAATAATTATATTCCAGTTTGATATGGATATGTATATATGTATGTACCTTTAGGCTCTTGTGTAAAAGCACTTACAATGTGGTGCTGAAAACATTTTGATCTGGTTCAATTCCAAAAATTTCAATAACCAAACATCAGAATGCTGATATTTTTAAATTTTTAAAATATGTTAGGTCAAGAACTTTTCAGCAACTACCACTTAATTATATTCCATTTTATATCTAACTTTTTGCATGTCAATGCCTTTAGCATTAAAACATTGCCATAGTAACACAGCTGTGAAAGGTGATCTATGCAATAAAGATAGCAGGCCATCACCTTCCAAAAGCCCTACTGTTTGACCAACTGCCCTTAAGTCAATGAGACAAAGAGGTGCAGTGAAAAAGAAAGATTCCCTCAAAAGGTCCCTTGTTTCTTGTGTTATATCTCTACCACTGCAAGTGGATCATTGAAGCTGCTGACAAGTCTTCTTGAAACCTTTAGAATTTCCAAATGACCACAACTTCATTGAATCAAATCTGCAAAGTAAGGGATTGAGGGGGATGGAGGAGGAAGTGCAACAAACTTGGCACTCCTTTCAGCCACCAATTCTGTATATCATCCTGGGTATGACAATAAACTACATCTGCATCCTGGGTAAGATGATAAACTACATCCAACAGCAGGAGGTTTTTGAGGAGCATGGAACCACCTCTTCATTGCTCATTGATGTTCCCAGGTCCACCTTGACCCAGAGTGGTAGCACCTGTTAGGGTCCCAGCTATGGGCAAATAGTTAACACCCAAACTTGTGCAAAAATAGGTTTTAATACCAGAAATACTTTGTAATAAAAAAAAAAAATATTACCAGCAATATTTTTTTGAAGGAAGAATTATCAGCAATATTTAAAAAAAAAAAAAAAAAAAAAAAAATGACCAACTATAGATTTCTTCAAAGAAAAATATTCCCAGAAATAGATTTTTGAAGAAAAACATATTAGCAGCTATAAAAATTGTCAGCATTAAATTGAGGTTGATATGCCATAAAACCAAACCAAACATATTGTATTCATACGAATCTATTCTAAAAATGTTGTCAGCATTAAATAACCCATTGAGGTTGATATGCCGTAAAATGAACCAAATCAAACCAATCCTGTACATGCTGTGGAAAAACTTTGCTTGTCTTGCATGGATTTTGCTAATCACCAACAAGCTTTCAACAGATGTGGAATTCTCTGTCTTGATCTATACTTGCAAATCAGAATCATAATATACTGGGTATGCTGAAAATTTCTTGAGTTGACCAAGAAGATTAAAAAGAAAAAAAAATTCTCTTGTGAGATTTGGTTTTATTTTGAGAAATGGGTTAGACCAGAAACTTTTCTACACTCACCTATATTATATAGTCCCCACCAAAAGTATTGAAACAGCAAGGCCAATTCCTTTTTGTTGTTCACTGAAGATATTTGGGTTCAAGATCAAAAGATGAATATGAGACAAGAGATGAGAATTTCAGCTTTTATTTCCTGGTATTTACATTTAGATGTGTTAAACAACTTGGGACATACCACCTTTTGTTTGAACCCACATATATTGGAACATGTGACTAGCATGTGTTGCCTTTTAGATTGATTTTTTTCAACATTAAATAGCTTTGAATGAGTATTCTTGGTTTTAGTCTTGGGTTTCACCTGTAAAGATTGTATTTCTTGTTAAAAAGGACAAACCAACATGACGAGAGATCTGTCTGTGGGTGAAAAGCAAGCCATTTTGAAGCTGAGAAAAGAAGGGAAAATCAAAAATTGGACAAACATTGGGCATAGCCAACACAACAGTTTGAAAGATCCTGAAAAAGAAAGAACATGGTGTATTGAGCAACAGACATAGAATGGGTCAGCCAAGGAAAGCAACATCAGTTGATGACTAAGATATTGTAAGAGCTGTGACCAAAAACAAAATGACATCACCAACAACCTCCAGGGTACAGGGTTGAAGGTTTCATAAGCCGCCATTCAAAGATGACATTAAGAGCAGAAATATAGAGGCCATACCACAAGATGCAAACCATTCATCAGCAGTAAGAATGGGAAGACCAGATTGAAATATGCAAGGAAGTATAGAGATGAGTCAAAAGTTCTGGAAGAAAGTTTTATGGACTGATGAGACCAAGGTTAAGCTCTACCAAAGTGATGGAAAGACCAAAGTGTGGAGAAAGAAAGAAAGGATTTGGTTATGATCCAATGTATACAAGCTCATCTGTGAAGCATGATGGCGGATGTGTCATGGGTTGGGTTTGCAGAACTGCTTTCAGTACAGGCTCATTTACATTTATTGATGATCTAACTCCTGATACTAGCAGCAGAAGGAATTCAGAAGTCTACAGAAACGTTTTGTTTGCCAATTTACAGAGAAATGTATCCAAACTAATTGGGCAGAAGTTTATAACCCAAAACTTAACAACTGCCAACATAACTAAGGACTTCATCAGGGTAAAAAAGTGGGCAGTTTTAAACTAGCCGAGTCAATCATCGGAACATAGCCCAATAGAACATGCATTTCATCTCCTGAAGAAGAGATTGAAGGACCCCCCCCCCAAAAAAAAAAAAAAAAAAAAAACAAAAACAAAACAAAAAAAAAAAAAATAAACAAACAAGAACTGAAAGAGGCTGTTAGAAGTTTCTGGAAAAGTGTCACAAATGAAGATTGCAACAGTTTGGTGACATTGATCAGTTGCAGGGTCAATACAGTTATTGCTAGCAATGATTATGCAACCAAATATTAAATGTTATTTACTTTAAGACTATCTGTTCCTTTACTTTTGATCACCTGAAAATGGGGGTGATCGGATATAAAAGGTGGTATGTCCTAAATTGTTTAACACATCTAAATGTAAGTACCAGGAAATAAAAGCTGAAACTCGGAACTCGTCTCATATTCATCTTTTGATCTTAAACCCAAATGTCTTCGATAAGGAACTGGCGTTGCCATTCAAATAATTTTGGAGGACACACACACACACATGTATATATACACACACTAAGATCAACACCAAGTGCCTGAAGATTGTGTTCAAGCATGGAACACTGTTGTCACTTGGTGTTGACCTCATTGTCCACTTTTATATTTATATATACTTTACCTCTGATATTGAGAACTTTTATCCATAAGTATAGCATACTTTAAAATTATATTTTTATCATATATAATAATGGTAATAATTCTGTTGGTATATAATCCAAGTGGATCCTAGTAATATAAAATATTAAAACTGATCCACAAAAGACCTCAATGTATTTATTATTATTATAGAACAAAAATTAATACACAATAAAATCAAAAATCACCTCATATGGGGGAATAAGCTTATTTTGACTGACAAAAATATAATTTGTCAGTTTTATCAACTCTCTGCGTGTTTTAACATTTTATATATATATATATATATATATATATATATATATATATATATATATAGTGAAAGTGTTCAATATTTTGGATAGAGTCTGTATAAATATAAGAAATGTGCATTAATGCCAGAATTTTGTTTCATGCTTGAGCACAATCCTTAGGTCTGAAGATGGCCTTCATGCCTGAAACAGACTATCCCCACTCTGTGTTGACATTAGTATTCACACTTCTGTTAGGCCAGAAGGTATTTTATTCTTATACTAATTTTTAAGCATGTCTATATTTCAACTCACAGTTGATTTTCAGCTTTCACTTGCCTGCCTGTTTCAATTTATTAAATTACTGTATTTAATTTTAACTTTTTTATTTTATTTTATAGTATTATGGTAAAATAAGTTTTGGTCTTATCTATCATACATATATATATATATATATATATATATATATATATATATATATATATATAGTTCAAATGACTTAGTTTCCGTCTTGGAGTTTTACAGAGACATTATCAGAGCAAGAGAAATGTATTGATATCATTGATATATTATATCTGTGCATACACTGCAAATGGATAATAGTGATTTCTGACAAACCTTTTTGGTACCACTGATTTTTGCAGATAAATGCCCTCACTAAAAGCATACTCATATGCAATAATAATCATCTGTTATTATGCATGTAGGCATCTTACATTAAAAGATGAATTATACAAAGCATTCATAAATTATTTGCATTATTATTTCTTCATTTCTTAAAGATTAGTACAATTATGATTTCATTTTATGACCCTCAATCCCAGATTCAAGCTTTGACTGTGACATGACCATATAACTCACGGTACATGGAAATTAACTTTACATTAGTAATATTAATAAGTACTTTTCATTAATGTTTGATCAATCTGGTTTTCTCTGTTCCATTTGTATATCTGGTTATGTAATTATGCTTGATAGTTCATATTTATTTGATATTAAAACTGGGCAAACAAATTATTATATTTTATGTTAGGTATTTGATTTCATTATTTAAAAAATTTAAACAAAATACTATTTCTGAAAATTATTGTATATAATTACTTATTTGTTGTTTCTTCTTTTTCATTTACAACTGATAGTAGCAGCAGGAATGTAAGTTGCTCTTCTCTCAGCTTCTTATAAATATACAACCCATCTTTGCATATTTATGTTGCATACTATAGGCCATGGAAATACAAATGCACATTGAGTTCAGTTACAAGAGTTGAATCCAATACAAAGATCACTGTGGATGTGTTGGTGGTGTAATGGAATTGAATTTCAGTCATGTATATATATATATATATATATATAATATGGTTGGTGCAAAAATAATGTCGTTTTCTCACATAGTAACATGTGAGAAAACAACATTATTTTTCACCAACCTAATACACACACGCACACACACATTATTTACGTTATTCGAACTATTTGTTGCCATATTTATTACACTGGATCTAACCAGTGACAGGGCCCAAAGAGTGTGAGTTCAATACCCGGTTAAAGCAGTGGAGAACTTTCAGAGGTAAATTAACAGGAGATAACTGATATCCATTAAACATGGCACATGGAACTAGAACAGTCTACCCCTGTGACTGAAATAAAGGGTTCAGTTTGACACTCCAACCACCTGAGGAAGGCCAGAGCGTACAACAGCCGAAATGTTGTAATAAATATGGCAACAAAGATGAGGACAATAGTCCGAATAATGTACATAATACCTCATCTCAGAAATATAGACAGAGATATATATATCTATATATATCTATATATATATATATAATCAAAGTGTAGGAGAATAAACAGTAAGATTACAGCATTTAAAAACAGTGCTCAATACACAAAGAAAAAAAAACAAACTTTTAGTATTAGGTTGGTGCAAAAATAATGTCGTTTTCTCACATAGTAACATATGTGAGAAAACGACATTGTTTTTGCACTAACCTAATAACTCTGGGATTCCCCACCTGATGAGATGTCTAAAAAAAAAACAAAAAAAAAAACAAAGTTTTCCCTTTTTGATGTTGAAACAAAAATGTACAATTTTGTAGTGGATATGTGCACGTTCTAATGTAACACTGCATAAGATGGATACACGCATACACACACTATTATATTAGACAATTCATATTTGAAATGGTCACCCCATTTTCTTTATTACATCTATCATCTTGTGCATTCAAATGTGTTCCTTGGCAGGTTTTGAACCTGTGTTCCTCTTTGTAGAGGAAACCACAATTTGATCTGGCATGCTCTACTGCTTGGCCATGAAGAACATTGCAGTAAGCAAGGCTCTATTTTCCCCTTTTAAAAACAAATCCATTAATTCTTTAGAAACTTTAAAAAAAAAATATCTACTTGATTGGTCTGAGAGTTTTTCGTCACCCCCCTTGTATATAATGTTTACTGTATTTGTTTTGTAGACACATTGTAGGCTTTTATGCTGTGTTGTTTTTAGTTATTTTATTTATTTTTTAATATTTTTCTCCATTCTCTGCTTTTCATCTCAGTAATTGCCCTGTATTTGTTTGATTTTACTTGTGCCCTATTTGACAAAATAGCAAAGCTTCAAGATACGCCATCTTTCTTTCTCTTTGAGTACACAAAGGAATTCTTTCTTTTCTTTTTTCTTTTTTTTTCTTTCCTTCCTTTCTTTCTCTGTCTCCCATTCTTTTCAATTGTATGCTTCTTTCTCCACCCACATATCATTAAAGCATCCAGCTCACCACCTCCACCTTCTCCTTAGAACAAATACATACCATGTTTTTTACTATTGTACCTAACTACTTTAATAATTCCTTTTTTTTTTTTTTTTTTTTTTTAATAAAATTCTCCTCTTTCTCTCTTATATTTTTTTTTTCTTTTTTTTTTTTGCTTGATATGTTTTAAAAGATCAAGTAGGAAAATAAGGAAAGAATTTAAGAGGTGGTTGAGAAGAATTGCTTATTTAAAATCAATATTTAGAATTTGTTGATGTACCAGTAATTGTTAGTATTGAACAGTAAGTGTTTTCTAGGTATTATAAGAAAGGGATTCTAAATTTTCTTTCACTTTTTGTTTTGTTCCCCCATTTTTCAATAAACAATCTGTACAGACATTTATATGTGATGTGAGTACTGAAAAGTTCTTGGTCGAACCCACTTTTCTAGAATCTAAATATCAGTGATATTTAAAAAAAAAAAAAAAAAAAAAAAAAATATTCTTGGTTGAGCCAAAAACTTTCAGCCTTCTCTTGTGTGTGTGTGTGTGTATATATATATATATATATATATATATATATATATATATATATATATATATATATATAAAATCCAGCAATGACAATGTGTAAACAAATATGTGTGTGTTAAAGATGGAGAAGGTGGGAAGTGGAGGGAAAAAAAAAAGATCAAAAAATTTTATTTCCTGCAATCTTATGCCTTATTGAGCAACTGCTCCAAAGTGATACACATAAAGCCTGTTTAAATAGATTACTTGTAGACTCTTTGATGTTACTTTCAAATTTTGATTGAAATTGTTGTTGTTTTAATCACTTATTTCTGCACAAAAATATATATATATACACACATATATATTCATTGTTTTCTGAAGTTATGTTCAGTAAATGTGTTGAGTTGAATTTAAAAGTAAAATATTTCAGAAAACAAAAGTCTCAATTTTAAAGAATCCCAACATTATTATTTGTTTCCAAATATAACTGTGATGCTAATAGCTTTCCAGTTTTACTCCTACTTTTTTTTCTTTATCAATTTTAATGAAAAATTATCTCTAAGTATGCTAGATAGGTAGCTTGGTATCATCATGTTAGCTAAATGAACCTGTTCTATTCTAATAGTTTCTTTTCTCACCTGTGGAACTCCCTAGACTCCAAAGAAGGGTGTGTAATATTATCAGTCCTGAGCTGGCATCTTGACCTCAGTCACTTTTTCACCACCATAAAATGGCTTCCCTCTATCTTTTCTATAAATATTTCCATGGCAGTTCTTCTGATGAGCTCCTCTCCTTGATACTTATTATTAGAATGATAACTTGATCTCATTGTGTTACTGTTGTGAGCTAGCTAGATGTAATCTAAAGTTCTCTTCTAATAGTTTCTTTTTTCACACTTTATGCTTATGGAACTCTCTTCAGGTTCAGCACTAATTGCCATCTCCTGTTTTCCTGAATTCTGTTCTTTTATTGTCCTTTCTCCTCATTAAAATAGTAGTAGCTATAAAAAGGGTTTGACAGTGTTTTCTGAGAGTTTAACAATCAAATTGTGGTAGCCCTAAAAAGGGCTGGATTACATTCCCTGAGTGTGTTACAGTTTACAAGTGGTAGCCCTAAAAAGGGCTTTTATTCATTCATGTACAGCAAGAGACGGTAGTATACTAGAGATATGGTAACGGCTTCTAATGAAATGTATGTGGAATCTAATGCTGACAAAAGAGAAATAGACACAGTTTGTAAGTGTTAAACAAAAGGAAAAATACATGAAATGCGTCACTCACCTAAAATCATGTGTGGAAAACGAGGCAAAAACCAGAAGGTATTATAAGCCAATTGCTGGTCTTTAAGCAACTTTGGCATGTTTTCACTGACATATCATTCAAGAGCATTGGATGTTGTAGGAAGTTTCCTGAATTATGTCTGTTAGAAGAGTATTTGAACTCGTTCAGTGAACTTGGAGCAGACTGTAAGTTTGCAATGAATTTCTGCCCTTAGAAACAATTCTATCTTTGATGTCAATAAGCGCTCTGTTTATAAATTCGTCACTGAATCATATATCAAAGCCACGAAGCATTAGTTGCTGAAGTGGACAAGGCAATGGTCAAACTTGATGCCCATTTCTTCTATCTTTCTTTGTGTCTATCTGTTGTTTTTCCAAGTGTAGTGATGGTACTTGAGGGTATGAGTCAGAATTAATGGAATTCTGTTAAAGAATTGATTGGATAATTAGTAGTGTTCACAGTTTACACCTTATTGTCAGGCCATGTGCTTAGAGGGAGTAAGTGAGTTTACACAAATTAAGGGGCTTAAAGGGGACATTGTTAGTTTTTACACAAACAGGTCAAAGGTTGTGCTTTCTGTTGTCCCCTTATCAGACAATGTACAAAATGTATTAAGGAATATGATGGTGAAAAAGGGGGGGCATTACGATCGTGGGCAGTGATGAGGAGTGAGGGGAACTGAGTAAACCCTAAGGACATGGTTAAAGCAGTAGTTTACACCGAATAAGATGCTGAAAGTGTGAGGACACATTAATAGTGTTCATACCCACATTACAAAGGTCATGCTCACAGTTCACACCATAGGTGGAGTAAAGTTTAACCAAATAAATTATAAATTTAAAGCAAATTAACTTTATACAAAATTAGTTTGAAACATTCCTTGAAGCATAAGTAATATTGGTGCAAAATTTGGAGCGGATTGGTTGGAAATTGCAGAAGTTAATGACAAAAAACTGAATTTTATGCAGTTATTTGGAGATTTTTTTGTAAATGACCTTAAAAAAAAATTTACTCAAAACAATTGTTGTATCATAAGTAATGATTGTATCAAATTTGGAGAAAATCACTTGAAAAATCAGGGAGCTATGGACAGAAAACTGTTTTTCTAAATGTTTTTTTTACAATTTTTTGTTATATAGTTGTGGGGGGTCCATAAAAAATAAAGTTGGCCTTGACCACCCTTGGAGCATAAGCTATCAGTGTGTCAAGTTTGAGCGAGATTGGGTGAAATGTATAATACACACGCACACACACATTATCTGTTATATATATGAAGATGTGTGTGTGTGTGTGTGTATGTATATATGAGACAGAGTGAGTGACAGTGACAAAGTTTACCTGGAGAATAGATTGATCCTTTGCTTTTATTTCTTTTCTATTTTTCTAAAAATGTTTTTGCCCTTACAGCTATATAGCTGTACTTGTCTAATCTGGGCTTCTATACTCTGGTCATTCTCACAATTCAGCATTGTTTTAAATCTGCCACAATTAGTTTGTGGATCTGCCATTAGAGTTCTTCAATATGCTTTGAAATCATGGCTCATAATCTAACTTGCTAGGGCACCTTAGCATGGTGTAATGGTTAGCAAGCTTGTTACAACTGAAAAGTGAGTTTCATCCTCACTAGGTGCTTCATATTTTTGGCCTTGTGCCACATCTAAGCTAAACTTAGAAAATAAACATAATCTAACTTGCTATATGAAATGTGTATTTCCCTGACCAAAAAAAAAAAAAAGTCATTTTGAAACCAGATCAGATAAAATTGACATCTTTTGATATTTATTTCAGCATCATAATACAATGAAATTTTTTTCTAAATCTTATAATTATGTTCAGTACAACCAATGAAAAACTAAAGACAATTTTCATTTATTGTAATTTATATCACACAAATTATATTTAAATCTATTGCAGTATTTTCCAAACTATTCTAGTTGTCTAAGATCTTCACTGCTTGGACAATAGCTAGGTTCCAAGGTCGCTACATTAATGAGAAACAAAAGTATTCCAAGAACGAAAGAATACAAAACTTTTCTTTGGCATAAACATAATTTTCTTGGAATATATCCTGAATAATTGTCCTATTTGAAATGGTGTTTTGTATGATTTCTTACAAACAACCACTGCCTCTTCTCGTCTTTATTTCATTCTTTGAAATTAGTTTAAGAACAAAGTATGTTGTCTTCATTTATTTATTAAATGGAAATATGTTTCTTTATAGTTTAATAGCAAATACTATGTTTATTGAGATTGTCTCCATTCTTAGATTGTGTTTTTTATTTATTTATTAAAATCCAAGTCAAGAAATTCAACATTAAATAATTCAACAAGGGCTGACATGTTGTAAAATCAACCAACAACTGGCATAGGGTAATGGTTTGGGAGACTAATCTGGTTGAACATTACTACTGAGTAGTGAGTTTGATTCTCACTGGGTGCTCCACCACCTACAAAATTCAACATTAAATAATTCAACAAGGGCTGACATGTTGTAAAATCAACCAAGTAAAGAAAGTTAATCTCAATATTACAAGAAGCATAAGCTCTCAGTACTTACTAGAGTCCTTTTTCAAACTGAAATGGGTATTTTTTTTTTTTTTATTGAGCCCCCTATATGATGTTTTCCTTATTGAATGATATGAAAACAAATTGGATTTCATTATGTACAAAATAAAAAGTTTATATTACATGACATATTGTATACTGAGCCTTATTTTAAATGTTTTTTTTTTTTTAAGTGTTATATCAGTATTAGCTGTACATGAGTTGATGTTTTGTATTAGTTGAGATAGGTGGTTTTAATGTATAAACCATGTGGGCAATATAGTTGTGTCACATCACTCTGCTCTGCCCTCTCTCTCTTTATATATAAAATGTATTTCTGTATATATCTGTTTACAATGCAAATGGCTTGTAATCCATACAAACAGTTTATTTGTCAGAAAATCCAGAGCAGATGTGCATTGAAATAAGTGACTCGGATCACATCATCAATACTATTGTTGCTTTCTTCCCTATTTTTTCTTTAAATTTTTTTATGTAACTCTGCTTTAAAAAAAAAAAGATTTCTTTGCTATCTTCTTTGTTTTTCTATCTCTTGTCATGAGAAAGGATGACCTGTTTTTGGCAGCAAGTGAAAATTATACGCTGTCTTTTGTCCTTTCTTTCCACACTGCATGGGCTCCAAGGGCTAGAGTAACAGGGAAGGTGAATCTGTGACAATTAAACAACTTCCCTATTTTCTTCACTGCCAGAATGCATTCAGATAACCTTCTCTTAGACATTCTGGCACCTGGGTGCTGTCTGTTCCAGTCTGGCTGGATCCAAAGGTTCTCCCATTTCACCCCACACCAAATCCTTTCAAATTACCTTCACAGCCAATCAATATGTCACCTGATACTTAATTCACTTGGTTGCAGCTGCTGCTTCCTCGTTGGTGGTAATGCCACCGACACCAATCGTGTAGTTTGGCACCAATGTATTTCAGGGAATTGAATAATTTTTTTTATCTTTCTTTTTCTTCCAAAGTTATAAAAAAAAAAAAAAAATCCCTAGTATTTAGATAAAATAATGAAATTCCTTTTTCTTATAGAAGATAGTTTTTAAAGCTTATTTTATTTTTTAGCTGATAATCGTTTATTTTTTAGAGGTCATTTTTCCAAGGCATTTTGTTAAAATGTTTTAGTTACATTAAATTTTTTTAGAATATTTTAGAAAAGTTCTAAAGTTTTAAATATGCTATTTAAGAATGTTACCCATATAATTTCTATTTTTTGTTTAGTAAGCATTAGATGTCTTTGAATTTTTTAGAATTTTTATAGTAGAAAATGTTACCCTACTGACATTTTTTTTTTTTTATGATTTATGTTGGTTTTTAAAATATGTGCAGCTTGAGTTTTCTATACCTTTTAATGATCCTCAAAGAATTCTAATAGATTCTTCCAGATGTTGTAAGAAATGTAAAAAAAAAAAAAACGTAAAAAATTAAGTATGAAAATGAAATTCCTTCTGACTGATAACACTGATAAAACTGTCTATTCTCAGATTTTGATCAGTTTCATCTCTATTCTCTGCTATATTTAAATACCAGGGGAAGATTTTTTTTCTTGTGCATCACTTCCACTTGACTGAAGAAGAAAAAAGAATCAAGAGCAAAAATATATTCAAGCCTTTTAACATTGTTGCCTTTTGATTTCTCCAATCCATTCTAAACAGGGAAACCAATGGAAGTGAAACTCATTATCACTTATTAAGTGTCTCTTTTCAAATGTTGCTATAATGAAAGAAAAAAAAAAAAAAAAGACAGGGTTCAACAAAAAAAATCTTTCCTGTGAAAATGTCCAAATTAAAATTACTCAAATATAATTTAATGTATTGTTAATCAAAATTTTTAGAAGAAATGAAATTGTGCTTTTTAAAACTTGGATTTTATGAATTTTATTTTCAATGAGTTTGTGTCAGAAATAAAAGAGGACTATATCTCCATATCTCCCTCCACCTCCCAGACCACCTATTCTCTTCTGCATCCCAGTTTGTCATCCATTAGTCACACAAAGAAATTCTGGGTACATACATAAATCCGTATTGATTTATTCAGTTTCTATATTTAATTTAGAATCACCTATGTTGTGTTATTTTTGTGATCTGTTCGAAATGGAAAAGTTTTTTTGTTTTTCTTTTTTTATATCTATATTACTATGAAAATGAAGCAGAGTTGGAAATATAAGCCTTAAAGATATCAAACATGGATTTTCTTCTTCTTCTTCTTCTTCTACCCCCCCCCCCTTTCCAAAATCTGACCAAATACAAGAATCCCCCCCCCACTTTTTTTTAATTAACTTCAAACAGCCACCTTGGTGAGGCTGAGATTTTTCAGTCTCCATTACAAATATACAGGTTGCTAGTAAATGTAAAGCATGAAATAGCTTGCTCGAAGAAAGAAAATGGCTAGAAAAAAAAAGATTAAAAGATTTATTTCCTGGTGAACTCCTTAAAAGATACATATGGAATATGCTGCAGGACATGAGAAATGGTTGGATAATCTCACAGATGAACACATTGATCAATCTTTTCAAATCTCTGGAACTTTCAAGGAGCACCTTGTGTGTGTTGGGGAGGAGAAATTCTCAACCCTGTCAAGAAAAAAAAAAAAAACTTATGTTTGGTCAGATTTTGAGAAGTGGGTTGGGCCAAGAAATTCTCTCTCTCTCACTCAGTGTGTCAGATTTTCTTATGTAAGTCAATGTTTTCACAATAAAATTGCTATTAACCAACAGATGTTGGTGAACATTTTCAAGATATACTTGTATTTATATAAGCTTATAATATCTCATTTCTTATTAAAAAAATCTTGATATCTTGTTTTGGGAATGTCAGGTTTTATGATGCAAATAAAGTGCACCATACAGTTTTATTTACATCAATGACAATTTTTTTTATTGCTGAAATTAAAAAAAAAAAAAAATTGAAAGCTACAATTATATGGGATCACTTCTATGCAAGGATTAAAGTGCTTTATAACAACAGAAAAAAATGTTTATTTAAATGATTTCATTGTAATGTGTATTCTTTTGAGGAAAATAAGTACCTTTCTCTCCAGGTGGACTAAAATCATTTTTTATTTATTTGAACAAACCTAGGATGAACACTAGATTATAATCTTGGTATACTCAGTAAGGCTTAAACTTACTGTTAATGGTATATGAAACTAGTAGGTTTCCCTCTGCATTGAACTGAGAGTTTGACGTCTTTACATTGTCTTATTCACCATGCTTCTGTATCACTTCACTCCCACTGTAAGTGGGGAATTGCAGTTGCACACGCACACACACAATTTGAGCATATTCAAAAGTGCTGTATTTCATACATACATAACCTGTTAATTATAAAATGACAGACACAATTAGTATTTGTTGTCTTCTGCAACAAATGTATGAAAATTCTCACAATATATCTGTAGAAAAGACATTGAGTAAAATATATATATATATATATATATATATATATATAGTTATCATATTAGGATTTGAAAATATGCTTTGTGATGAAGTATTATTTGAAGCAGTGTCCATAGCAACATAGGTGAAAGTAGAAAAAGTATGAGTTCTAAGCTCTCATGAGAAATGACAAAATCACTTGAATAACACACAATAAATAGCTTTGATATTGAGCTGTGTGTATTTAATGTTATCTAAATATAAAAATAATATAAGTTGTCAGTGCATTTACAATTTGTAGGATTGGAAAATGCAATAACTGGATATTAAAGAGAATAAACAAATAAGAGAAAAAAAGGAATTAGAGGAAAATTTTTTAAGGAAATCT
>OZ010593.1:103284979-103304979 GCA_963932145.1 Acanthosepion lycidas | reverse complement strand
TAAAACTTGGTTCTGATTCCTCAACCATATATATATATATATATATATATATATATAAAACTTGGTTCTGATTCCTCAACCATGTATATATATAAAACTTGGTTCTGATTCCTCAACCATATATATATATATATATATATATATATATAACTTGGTTCTGATTCCTCAAACATATATATATATACCAAGTTTGAATTCCAGTAGAGTTCATTACATTCACTTATGTGCCAATAGCCCTTATGATTCCATCTCTTCTCTACGACCCACTATAGGTAAATAGCAGGACTGACTGGGCCTTTTAGCCTTAGGTTTCAACCAGTCTTTGAGAAGGATAAATCTGTAGTTTAAATTAAGAGAAGACTCATTAAGTGACCTTGTGGCACACTATGTTCATCAGTTCTGTGTATTTGGCTCTTCCAAACAAAAAAGAAAAAAAATTTTGATTGGTTCTACACCAGCCTTCAGCACTGATCAAATCATGTAACTGTTCTTCCATTCTTAGAAGTGAATTTCTGTACCCCCATATATTGAAAGTGATGAGAAAGTCCACTAATATATATATATATATATATGTGTGTGTGTGTGTGTATGAATGTATATCCATCAATTATCTGGACAGATTCTAGAGTTTATTGCATTCATTAAAGCTAAGATCTGTTAGTACGCTTTTTTGCAAGTTAAAGAATTATTAAACTTCTAATTTATAGACAGTTTGTTCTCTCTTAATTTATATTTAGTTTGTCTTTACAGGTAAATATTACAAGTGCTTATTATTGATCCCTGACTTTAATGAATATGACCATACCACAAGAAAAAGTGCAATGAGTATTTTGTACAGTTAATTTATAGACACACACACACACACACACACACACACACACACACACACACACATATAAGTTTTTCAAGAAATAATCAATTTTTTATTTATTAATCTGACATATTATCACTTTAAATATTATTTTTAGTGGATGAGTAAACATTCTGTTTATTTTAAACAGTATTTCATTTTCAGGCCAGAAAACTATATAAAATACTATTTAAACTAAAACTCAAATATGGGTACCCACTCAAAATAATGTATAAAGATATATATATATATATGAGAGAGAGAGTTGTGGATACCAACAGTATAGCAATTGGTAGTGAGACTATTGCATTTGAAGTTTGTTCTTTACTAGATATGCTACTATTTTGGTTCATTGCCAGGCAAAAATGCAGCTGACTATACGTGTCTGTGTGTATACGGTACCTGTCAAATAGCAATGCTTTGTAAGTTTATCATTAGATATATTGCTAGTATATTGACAGATCTTCAGTGGATGCATCAATGTTCTAATCTCCCATAATGGGCTAAATATCTACTTGTCAGTAATTTATTATATGCATTTATTCATATATATCTGTATGCTATAGTTTTTATTTTTTGTGGGCATGTTTTTAGAATTCGTTTTCATTTTAATGAAGGTGCTACTTAGAAATATCTTATTTTATTTAACTCTATAAATAGTTATTACCTGTTATTAATTAATACTATTTGCTACCCTAAATATTTCTTTTGAAAGTATTTTAACCTGTTTATAGCTAAGCTTGTTCACCTGATTCTTACATATTCTCTATAATGTTGTATATTTAGAATTGCTGCCATATTCGTGTTGAATATAATTGTCTCAGCCTCTATTATACTGTTCCAAATAAAGCTTCATTTTCAATAAAATGTCACTTTTGTTAGCTAGTGTTTGTCATCATAGAGAAACACTATCATCACAAGATTATTTGACAATATATCATATTTTTGGTATTTCTCTGCTAGAAAATCTTACCTAGTACTTAATTTCAATTTCATAGTGAATATTTATAACAGATCAAATATTGATATATATATATATATATATATATATATATATATATACACACACACACACACACCAATATTCTTATTACTACAAAGAATTGTCTTTGTATTATCTCTAAACTTGCCAAGTTTAGAAAGTTCAACTGAAGAAGAATGGAAATTAGTCAAAACATAACAAAGAAGAGTTCATTTATTTAACAAAAGGAAGTGTGCCTAGTATGTAATGTCTATGAAAATTTTGCAATAGTCAGATTTGCATTTGTTGTCCAATACTGAATAATTAAGACAGAAATTTTTGTGGGGAGATTTTTATCAGAACAAATAAATGTTTCCATATTTCTCTTCCTAGCGAAGAAACAGTTTCTCAATATTATAAAACAGATAGGCCAGATATTTGGCGCTGAATGGATTTGAAGAAACCTCTTTATTCAAACTGATATCTCTTGAAGCTTGTAAAATCCATAAAACTTTAAAAAAAAGTTTAAATAACTATCTACATCAAAGAAATGTAAAAAATATTAACAACTGTAAAGATTTTAAAAACCTTCATGTTTGGAGATTATAGTAAGCACACACGTGTGTATGTGATATACATTATCTGAACACCCACTTAAATGAAATATGGCAGAAGGCTGTGTTTAAAGTGGGAATCCCATATGTACATTGGGAATAATAACAAAAATTTCTCAGTTTTCCTTGGGGATGAAATATATATCCATACACAAGGTGGGGAGAATCAAAACTTGCAGAATTTCTGCAGCTTCCAAAGTTTGCTTATTATGCATAAATAGGCCGTCTTAATACAAAACGATATTAATACAATTCTTAGATAATATACAAATAATATATTCAATGCGGTTTGCATTACTTTTCAATTACAACTCCAACAAGCTGTGTAACTCTTGACCATAAAGTGTTTGGCCCACTTTTTGATGTTGGGTGGTAGTACTTTTTGATGATCTGCACAAAAATGCAGCCCCATGGAATATTTTAGTACAGGGTTGGCCAAACTGCAGCTCATGAGCCACATGTGGCTCTTTGACCTTTAATATACAACTTGAATCTGTTGGCTGAGCTCTTTTTTTTCATCACAATTAATATAAAAGATAAATAAGAAATTTTAAGCTTTATAATTATTTACTGAATTGGAATTGAGACCCCATTGGATTTTTAAAGCATAAGTTTAATGTTAATGTATATCTAACAAAAACGTATGTTTAAATTTTATTAATGTCTTGTGACTCTCAAACATCTGAACTTTATTGTATGTGGCTCTTATATTAAGCAATTTTGCCCAACCCTGGACTCGTATGTTCAGGTTTGTTCTTGATGGATGGCCACAAATTCACTGTTAGCTTTGCAGAATTTCTGTACCTTCTTAGATGGGATCACTCTCTGGGTCTGCACATAGGTGTGTCCTCTGTGCTGTTGGCTTTGGTACTTTGTGATCTTGTAGCAGGTGTCTACACACTCTTTTTATATGAGTTTATAGAAGAATGCAAGAAACTCCCCCCCCCCCAATCACAGACCATAAACCCAAGATCTGATGTGAATGTTTGATCCTGAAGGTGTGCCCTTGTTAGCAACTTTTTTTATCCAAAATTATTTTCTGTAATTGTTATTTTTAGTGGTTATATGTTTGATTTGTTGTTCCTGTTGTTTTTAGGCTGGTTGTTATTAGTTTCACTGTTTAATTAAATAAAAAAATAAAAAATAGGTGCAACAACTCAAACTAATATAACGTTATTTTGGTACCTCCACAGATTTGCTAAAAAAAAAAAAGAAAGAAAAAAAGAGCATACATGATAAAAAAAAATCCCCCAAACTTAATAAAAACTGTTTTATTTCAAAATCCTTTTTATTAAGACTAAATGGATATTTTGATTTTTTTTTTTTTTTTTTTTTTTTTTTTTTTTAAATTATAAATAGTTTTTTAAATCCTTTTTAGAAAGTTTGATTTTTTTTTTTTTTTTTTTTTGTGCATCAGCAAGGGATCAAAAATTAGTATAGCAAATTCTAGCATCTTTTTTTTGTGGCCAAAAAACATTGATTTGGAAATAAAAAAATTGTAGGATTTTAACAAAACTTTGAGGACTTATTCACAAATGAATTAAATTATTTTAGAAACTTTTCTTCTCTAAAAAAATCTTGGTAGAATTTTTTTTTTTTTTAAATCTGTTATCTCCCACTGATTTAATTTTATGAAATTTTAAGTAATTCATTTTTGTAGCACTTAATGTTTATATTAGCTATAAAAATGCAATAAAAGTAAGACATTAATTAGAAAAGCTTTTAATTGCTCATATGAATACAACATATTATACACACTATTGCCTTAAAATCCCCCCCCTCCGATGAATAATGAATTTTTACAAGAATTGTTTTCATTTTTAAAAAATAATTTATAAAGTTTTAAATATTTTAAAATTCTGTATTAATTTGTACCAGTTAAGTGATATTGCTATTAAGAAAAAACTATATTTATTATAAATGGAAAAGTTTACTACAATTCTGTGACCACCACTATTTTCAAAAGAATTTAAAAATTTTTTTGTGTGTGTATAAACATGTTAACTTTTGTAAATATGGATGTCCATACACAATACTATCAGAAAATATAGTATATTTAAAGTCAAAGTACCTAAAATTCAATAAAATATTACTTAGAATATTTTCCAAATTTTTTAAGATTACAGTGTAGTGAAAAATTATGTAATCAAGGTACTCATGTTATGTTCAAGTAATTTTTTACAGATATGTCCCCTGTAGAAAAGAAAAAAATTGATAAACTTCTGCTTGTCAATCTGTCACCACCTAATTAAAACGCCCTACATGTTTTACAAAATGCATTTAAAAATGGAATATTTTAAACTAAAAGTAATTATTACTTAAAATTTCAAATCAGATTAATTAAATTTTAAATCAGCTAATATTCTCGAAATATTTTTTAATAAAGACAATTAGATTGTGCAGACAGGCGGCTAAAATTTTTTTTTTTTTTTTTATCCTTCCAATTAATTTAAATTAGTTTTGAAATACAGCAAGGTATTTTGCTTATTGGAAATATTAAATTTACTCTATTAGCTTAAAGCTTCGAAACTTTTGTTTTCATTTTTAAAATATAATTTTAAACCTTAGCTATTGCATTTCTTTCTTTGTTGCGCTCTCTCTCTCTCTCTCTATATATATATATATATATATATATATATATATATATATATATATATATATATACACACACACACAATTTACAAATATCCTATTTTCAGTGTAGTAATGGTTGCATTCTCAGGCTAATGACTTGTTTTTATAGAAAAGAAAAAAATCCAACTCTTGACTTGTTTCTCTCTCTCTCTCTCTGCCTAGCTATTTATGGTTTTTGGAAGTTTTCAAATATGCGTTCCCATTTGCAAAGTTTAGCAAAAACTATTTATATATAATTCAAATAACAAGGTTTGATCTTGACGACCCCTTCATAAATAGATAATGTACCACAGATATTTTAAATGTTATAAATTATATGGTTGATTTGTTTACAGATCACTTTGTTAAAAGATGAGACACAGGCAAAAATAACATACCCTTGAGTCCTTTAAAAAGAATCCAGTTTTGATTGGACAGATTTTTTTCCTCTTGTGCTACATTTATTTCAGAATATTGGCATTATTTTTGCTTGGCACTCATTTTCTCATCTGCTATGCATTTTGGGCACTGACACTAGAATCCAAGTGAAATAAGATAATCAAGTTGTCCTACTTATGTAAATGGTTTGTTGAGCATTGATGTTACAACTTAATGAGGCTGTCATGAATTCTGGTAAGCAAGCATCTTAGACATATTATTTATTCAGGACAACTACAACACAATTTATTGGTTTGTTGAAACAGTTTATAACCACTAACTTGCGATGTGTGCTCAATTCTTGACAAAATCTTAAAAGCCATGGTGGAATAGTCATCCAAGTAACATTTTCTGAAAAAGTCAAATATTATTTCATGTTTTGATTTCTGACTTTTTTTATTTGTATTTTTTGTGTCTGTCTTAATTGTTTATTTTTTTCTTCACTTATGAAATTTTCCAGTTACCAAATTAGAGGCATTTAAAATTGAGAAATAGCTTTAGATGAGATATGAAACTCCCATTCCATATCATGGGAACTTGTTATGTCACGTGGCAAGCTCTATACCATCTTCGTATTAATTAGCTAGATAGTTGTAAAATTTCCTAAAAAATTTAAAGTTAATTATTTTCAATTATGCTCAATTTTAGTTACTTTTTAAAAGAACTTTTTAATACATATTCTTGCTTTAGTTAACCATTTACAGCCTGCATGAAATTGTAAGTGGATAATTAAATAAAAAATAACACACACACACATCTGAAAAAGATAAAATGCTAACTGGAACACTACTGCGAATTCAACTGCCAAGGGTCTCTTCAGGTGGTTTACTCAGCATGGTGTTCCAGTCAGCTTTTTTATCTTTTTAAGATATTAAATCATTCTACACGTTTGATTTTTCTTACTTGAAATTGGGCATTTTTTTAATGTGTATGATTTTAACAAATATTTTAGTGTTGGTTTATTTATATATGTGTGTGTGTGTTTTTCTTTTAATCTTTGCTATTTATAACATTAGTAGCTGACAAAAGATTTGATTTTTGTAGTAAAAGACTTTTTTGTTTTGAATTATCACACAATTTGATGTTTGAGGAAGAAAAATAAAATGTCCATTTTACTTTGACCTTACAATGGAGTTAATACATCAAGAAAGACATTTTGAATATTTTTTTCATAAGGAATTGAAAAAGAAAGACAGGAAAAAAAAAAAAAAAAAAGTGATAGAAGTGAATTCCAGGTTGATAAGCGACTAGTTTTTTGCTCATTTTTGTTATGAGAATCTGCTTAGATTTCTGTGTAAAAGCTTGTTGGATATTTAGACACCATAGGAGCATCAGTGTGTGCATGCATGGGCACACATATTTAATTAGTGAACATTACAAAAAGTTAGATGCAGATTTGTAAGACAACATTATTTGGTCATTAATTTTCAGTTTAAAATGAAATGATGCTTGACTATTTGATGTCTACTGATCAAAACATAATTCATTTCTTCATCAATCATCTTTTATGCTCATTCCTATATTCATAATGTTAGTGCATTTGGTGCAGTATATTTCTGCAAAAACTCTGTAAGTCTTGTGTGTATGAGAGAGTGGAGGAGTCTGAAAAGTTCCCAGTTTGACTCACCATGCAAAATTTGAATGAAATATCAAAAAGGAGAGAATATGAAGAAACAAGAAAAACTATGAGAAAGAGAAATAAACACACACTAAAAAAGAAAAAAAAGAAAGAAAAAACTAACCTGAAAAGTGTATAAATCTTTTTTAATTCAATATAAAAGTGATGGAAAATGAGAAAATAAACAGTCAATTCCTGGTATCTCTTAATGAGTGGCTGAAGTGATTGCTATGCAACTCCAGAGTCAAGATGCTTAAAATAACATCAATCAGCTGATAAATTTTATATTTGTATTGATCATATATATATATATATATATATATATATATATATATATATATATATATATATATATATCACAGCATCTCATGGAGGCTTTTTCTAATGCATGGGCTGTGCTGGGATTGACTATTAGTTTGAAAAAAAAATAGTAGTCATGTACAAACCAGCTCCATGGGAGCCATATTGTGAACCAAGCATCTTTGTCTATGGTGAAAGGTTAAAGGCTGTTTGTGCATGTCCTGTGATCTTGATGCGGAAATTTCAAGCGGCATATAAAAAGCTAGCGACACATTTGGAAAACTGAATAAATGCCTGTAGTCTCAGCACAGAATATCAGTGAATACAAAGCTAAAGGTCTATCATGCATGAATGCTTATAGCACTTCTTTATGCTTGCAAGACATGGGTGGTTTACTGCAGATAAATGAAAAGGCTTGAGAGATTCCATCAGTAATGCTTACGTTGTATCCTTGGCATTACCTAGCAAATGTCTGTTAGTGACGTAGATGTGCTAGAGTGGAGCAGCTGTGATAGTATTGAGTCCTTTATACTAAAACATCAATTTCGGTGGACGGGCCACCTTGTCAGAATGGATGACAGCTGTATTCCAAAGCAATTGTTTTATGGTGAGCTGCAAACAGGGAGGAGAAATGCCATCAAAGCTAAGACACGCTTTAAGGACTTCATCAAGGATACACTGAAGAAATGCAACATTTCTTGTGAACACTGGGAAGAATGTGCATCTGATTGCAATAATTGGAATGAAGAGAAGAGGTGTCATGCATAGCTTAAGAGATGTGCGTAAGGGTGGTGATTGACTATATAGGTGTAGACATCCAGTAACTGAAATGTGATATTTACAGTAAAACATGCAGATCCAGAAGCAGTTTCATGCAACATTTTAAATTGCATGATAATGTAACACCTGCTGTTGCACCTCTTGATTGCCCTGTTTGCGACAGTATGTAGGTCCTTTGCTGGGCTAATGAGCCACATTTGTTCAGCACATCTGTAGATATTCTCTAAAAAGATATATAGAAATGGCCGTACTCTGACACGAGTTGGCAACCACCACACACACACACACACACACACGTGTGTATATATATATATATATATATATATATATATAAAAAATCTGTTTTTGGTTTGGCTTAGAGCTTTTCAGCACCTCTTGTATAAATGGGAATAAATCAATAAATCTGTTGCCTGACATGTTGCTAACAGCTGAATTTTGATCTGAAATTTTCCCTGTATATTGTTTCATCTGTTAAAAAGATGAATGGAAACAGATGTCTAGGATATGGCAACAAGTTAAGACAAACTGAAATTATTAGAACATTATAAAAGTTATCCGTTTCTAAAGAGATTTTCTTCTGTCCTAATTTTTTATAATATTATATGAATAAGATGTCAGCTAATTCAATTTATTTTTCTTAAAGTTTGAAATTTGTTTTTACATAATTTCTAGGCCAAAATTCTTTAAGAACAATGTCTATCTGATATGTATCTTCTATGTACTTTGTCACTTCACAATATTGGCATTCATGGCTCTCCTCAACTTCCTGTCCTTTGTAGCTTGTAAAGTTTCTCATTTTGCTATCTTTCCTAAGCCTTGTTCTGCCATTTGCTCATGAGGTAGATTATTCACTGTTCTCCTATCTCTCTTGCCTTCAGTATGTCAGGTGAGTGTCAAATTCTCTAAGCCCTCTTTCTTCGTTTCCTAGAAATTTCAACTGTATCTTTCTGTTGCTAAGTGTTCTTTTAATTTCCATTTTCTTTGAAGTCTCCTCATTATCCATGTGGTCAGTCCATGGTATTTTCAGAATCCCTTTTGTAGAACCACATTTCTGTTATATGAATTTTATTTATCTGCATGGAGATGCATTTACCAATTCTAAATGTTGAACAGTGAACATTTGCAGTCTCATCAAGAGAAATAATTCCAAAGTATTGCTTCTACCTTTTCAGTTTTTGCTTTATAAGGAGCTTTTTTGAAAATATGATAAAAGTAGGCATCTGTACTCTAATTCTGTCTTAGCCTTGTATATAACCGAACTCTAAATGGTTTGCACATGTTAACTTCAGTTCACACAGTTCATTTAACTTGCAATGATAGGGACACTTAACAGATGCTACCACTGCCACCATCATTAACAACTTATTCAATAATTATTTCCTTATATATAGAAACACTTTTATCTAGTGAACACAAAAATAAAACATCTGGCTTGTATTAGTTGGACATTGTATAAATTCTATGACTAATTGCTGAAAAACTGATGGTATTATCAATTTGTCCACCTTCCTGAGTTTCTGCTTTTAAAATTTTACTTAGTTTGTCTTCTAGCTTCTTATAAATTCTTTTACAACTTATACCCTAAAAAGTTAACTTCCTTTTTCCAACCAATTTCACAGCCTCTTAGACTTCTGCTTCTCAATGATTTCTTTTGTAAACTGAGCTATATTAAATTTCCATTTGATAAAGTTTACAGCCTGAACTGTGACATTTCTCAGAGATGCTTCTCATGAATAAAAATTGTAAACAAAATATTTTGCTTACATTATTTATATTGTTTGGGCCGTTGTCCTCATTTTTATTGCCATATTCACAATGTCTCGGCTGTTGTACACTCCGGCCTTCTTCAGGTGATTGTAATTTCGAAATGAACCCTTTAATTCATCCACTGGGGTAAAGTGTTCTAGTTCCACATGCCATACCTCTTCCACAAGGACACATGACCCAATGGATAAAAGCATTGGTTGGACCCAGTGACTCGATCCAAAGAGTTGTGAATTCAATACCTAGCTACTGCAGTGGTGAACAAAAACTTGGAGAGCTGAGTTAAAGAGAGTTAACTAAGACATCCGGAAGAGGCATGGCATGTGGAACTAGAGCAATCTACCCTGTTGGACAGGATAAATGGTTCAGTTCAAAATTCCAATCACCTGAAGAAAATTGGAGTGAATATGGCAATAAAGATGAAGACAACACTAAATAATGTAAACAATTACAATACCACATCTCAGAAATATAGACAAAATATTTTGCATCATTTCAGGACTTTTGGCGAAAAAGAGTTCCTGTTTTGTTTTTTCTTTTACTTTCTATTGACCTATTTATTTGCTGATATCTTTTGGATATTTGCAGCATTCATTGTACCTGTGGTCTTCTGCTTCTCATGAAATGTTTGTCTTTCTGTTGTCACATCTGGGTTATAAACCATTCAAGAGTAAGCTTTGAATAAATAGTGTTAGTATTGCAAAGCAATTAACCAATTGAATTCTCAATGAAATGACTGTAGCATATGTATTGCTTGTGCAACTCCCTTCCTGCTCCATCATTTCCAGCCATCTGCAAAAAATTTAAATGCAATGTCAATCGCTATCTATTGTCCTCCTGATTACTCTCATCTTCACACTCACTATTAATGTTTCTGTTCCCAATTCTTCCACACCCCTTGTGTCTTAGTGGCTTTACTGCCTTGCATGGGGTGATATAAGTTTAAAAAAAAGAAAAGTACTTGCTTTGTTTTTTTTGTGTGTGTGTGTGTGTGTAAAAAGGCTTTTAAGTCTTCATAATGGAATCTTACATATTATTTTGAGTTTTGGGGCTAAATAATCTTCCTTCCACAATTTGCATCACCATATGTGGAAGGTTTGTGCATTGTTCTGTTTAAGTTGAGTGATTTCAACCACTGATATTGATTGGGTGGGAAATTGAAGAAAACTGAACTTTTTCAATTGGTGATGTTTTTCATATCAAACTTCTAACTGCTTGCACAGACAAACAGATACCATATGTATTGCTTTGTTTCTTTTGTAGAAGACTGGAAAGAATAAAATAAAAATAAAATCCAGGGATGTAGATTTAATACCATGTGGGGTGGGGGCAGAGGGTAGGCCATTGTCTTCTAAAGGAGGTCAGCAAACCAATTACTTTGCTTTCTCAGTGTTGGTCTACAATCTGCCTTGATATATAGTTTACTCCACCTTCTACTCTATCACCAAAAATAAGCAACATTTGCTTAAGCCCCGACCACTTGAGAATGCCACATTCTCCTGGGAACTAACACATATTGGCTTGCTTTTTCGTTAATGATCTTCATCTTTACTTTTTTTTTTCTTTTTTTTTTTTTTGGCCAGATGTGACATTGTTTTAACAGAGTCTATGGTGCTATACTCTTTGCAGTTTCTGAATGTTTTTCTTCTGCATGTTATTATATAAACTTTGCTATTAAAAACTCAGACGTCTAATATATGACCAGAATACATTTATTTCCTAAGAGTCATTTGGAATGAGTACATGGGCAAACCATTTTACCATATTGATATTGTGTTTCCAGAAAAACTAGAATTAAATTTAAAAGAAACAATGTTTTAGTTTCTTCCATGGAAAGCCAAGAGAGACTTCAGTTACGATTTATGGGTCTTTTAGAACATTGATAATTTAAAAATAAATAAATACATAAAATGCAGCTCATTTTAATATAAAATTCAAGCACTTTCTTCATGTTAATAATTCATTTGATTTTAAGAGACTAATTTTCAGGTGACACGACCATCCACCCAATAAATACATTGAAACTTCTTTCTTTATCCTATTGTTATGAGATTTTGATTGTATTCCAGGCAAGATTTAAATATTTTAGCTAAAAAGCTTTATGCCAATCTTAAGAGACTTGTCAGATTGTTGTCTTGATGAAATTTGATCACTATCAAATATTACTCTTATTATGATTATCTTGTAGATTGATTGATTTTGTTTTGTGGCATATCAACCTCTATACCAAAATCTAAATATTTTGTATGTAATTTTATACTTTCAGGATAAATGTATGTTTTTATTCTTTTTTTTTTTTTTTAATAAAAGATCATAAAATGTATTGTTGATCATTTTATTATAAAAATGTACTGTTGATTTTTGTTTTGGGGGTTCACTATTTGCTACTACCCTGGGAACAACAGTAATTAAGAGGTGGTTTCACACTCCTCAAAACTCCCAATCCCTTGATCAGAGGCATTGCTGCTCGATTTAGTTTATCATCATACACAGGACGAATTTTGTAGGCATTCATAAGAGATTCTGTAGGACTTAAATCTAAGAGAAGTGTTCAAATACAATCAACAAAATTTTTATTTTTTATTTTATCATGTTTCTGATTATCAGTATTAACAGTTAGTTTCATTATGCTGATATGGGGTTTGGGAAAGTACCTCTATTTCTCAGAATTGGAGAAAAAAAAAAATCATGTTTAAAATAGCCTGTAATATTTTCAACATCTAAAGATGAGATTTTTTTCTTTGTTTTTTTTTTTTTTTTTTTTTTTTAATATTTATTTTGTTTTGTCCTTTCAGGATGGAGTTGATCATGACTCTCCACAGAGAGTAAAAAAAAAAAAGGGTAAATTATTAAATGATTACACATGAAATTAATAAAAACTGGTCTTGATTGAAAAGTTCTCCTAAAGAAAGATTATGCCTCCAGCGAGTATTGAACCTGTATCTCCCTTTTTTTTTCTTTTTTTTTTTTTTTTAAGCAGGACTTCTAAATCTAGGTCCGTTGTTATTGATTTCACTGTTTAAGAAGATTAAAAAAATAAAAACAGGGATAGCAACAACAATACATGTACCCACTATAAATAACTATTTCTTTTTAAAAATACATAGGCTGATTTCAACAACAAACTTTCACCACTTCAAGTGTTAAGTTAGCAATCAGTTGACACTCAGTCATCAAAGATCTGAGTCTGCTTGTTAGGCTTCTCTATCGATTTGCCTTGATTCTAACCCTTTCCCAAAAAAACTCCATGGCTTACATACTAAATTTTTTTTTTGTATTTTGAAAGTAATTTTTGGTTAATACAAGGAAGGAATATTTTTTGACGTTTTATTATGAATGGATGTAGGTTGATAGTGTATCCAAGAACTCAACATAATTGGTTTTTGCTATTTATCAATCTTAAAGTTCCAACACTTTAATGATTTCAAATGAAAACCATGCTTATAAGTGTGTGTGTGTGTGTCATCATTTATAAATTTCAGTATGTCGAAAATTAAAAGCTCAATTTTAGAGAGTGAAACACACACACACACACACACACTTAAATGGTTATTTATCCTTATTCAGAGTTTCAAGTAGATTGCATTCACTTGTTGGAAGTGGGTGGGGGTGGTTGATTGTAAAACTGAATTTATTTATGCCTAAATAAATTGTAAATCCAATTTCACAGTCAAAGATTTTTTATTCAGTTTCACCCTTGGCAAGTGGATGTAATCTTGAAATTCAATATAGGCACAGTCACGTGGACCTTTAATTTTATTTGTTTAATATTAATGTTCTATCTCTTATGAGCATTTTAGTCACAAAGACTACTTGCCTTAAAACTCAAGTGTTATTTTCTCATCTTACTGGTCAATTTTTTTTTTTTTTTTTTTTTTTTAAATGTTTTTTTTTTTTTTTTACGTTTTTTTTTTATCAGTTTTTGGTCTGGTCAAGAAGAGTCAAACAAAATGTTTTTTCTGGCCATTTTGGACAAACAGGAAACTTTTTAGCACCCCATCATATATATTTATTCTGTGTGTAGAGTTTACAACTTTTGGAAACTAGGTCAAGTAAAATTTGACTCTAGTAACTGACCAATTCTGCTATTAATATTTCATTGTTGACCACACGTAGACATTTTCTGATTTCTGATTAACAGTAAATCTCAGGTAATCCCTAATCAGCTTTAATCCCATGCACGGTTCCTAATAATCGGTCTGTATGAATAGCTTTTAGTGAATGCGATTAGGCAGACATTGTCTTCTAGCTCGACATGTTAGTGTTCATTAGAAGTGTGTTAATTTCCTCTCTTCTATTCAGGTTTGTACGTCATTTAGATTGTGACTCTGTCACCTTCCAATAGATTGTTGCCTTATTAGACTCCATCTTGTCTCCATTCATTGGTTTGGACATTATACTGAAAAGAATTAGTTCCACTAATGACCATTCATTTCCTTCATCATTTAGATTGCAATTAGCTTTTCTAGTTCGTCAGTGGTCAACTTGATATACTTTATTGGATAGTCTCTTGACTAGAAAAGTTTTTGAATGGAAGGTTCAGATGATTGAAGAAAAAGGAAAATATTACTTCTAAGAAGGCATTTATTTATTTCATTAAAATATTATTTAAATTCATAGCTAAGTTCTACCTAACGAAAATCACCTGTTTGATATGAACTTTAACATTCATGGTTTCCTTTCAGTGTTTTAACTATTGAGCCCATCACACAGGGTAAATTTGAGATATTTTCTATTGCACCAATACCGCAATGTAAAATAAATGTGGATATAACTTGATTGGTCATGTATAATTTTCTGAAAATATGTGTGTGTGTGATATGTGGCAAAATATGTAAATCTAATCTGGATCTGAAAAGACTCTTAATGATCCATGAGGAGGACATTACTCAATTTGATCCAATAAATCTTCTCAAGATGACATCCTTTGTATGTCACATATGCTGCAAACCATGCAAATCCTTTGCTTGGTTAAAAAGCCACCTTAGAGTCTGTGCACATTTACAAGTTGAACAACAATGTATAATTAAAGCAACAATGCTTACATGATCATGCGCGCACAAACATGTGCACAATGTGCTAAGTAAAAGTTAACACATGTTTAACACTTTGTGTGAACACCTATTTTCTTTGACCAATGGTTTCAAATCTCCCCCTCCCTCTACAATGTATGGTCCTTAACAATTTTATTAGAACAGTTATACTCTACTATACAACACAGTTATCATGGGTTTTCTTCTGCCCTAAACTGACTAAAAAAAAAAAGAAAAAAAGTTTTGTTTTATATATATATATATATATATATATATATATATATACATACATACATACATACATGCTTTATCCGATTTTAAGACAGTTAAATCTCTCTTAAAGAAAAAAAGTAATTTCCAGTTATTAGGGAATTGAGGTCTGTCTATAATATTGAACCTATAAATATCTATTAGGTCGGTGCAAAAATATCGTTTTTTGACGTTAAAAATATGTCAAAAAACGATATTATTTTTGCACCAAAAAGAAAATAGGAATAAAGCATTGCTTCAGAAATCTATATTGCTTGTCTCTGCAAATATTCTGTGAAAGGTAGTATCTGTTTGAGATTGAGTAATTTGATGAATAACACTTATAATGTAAGATCTGGTTGAAAATGAAAAATTGTGTAGAAGAAAAAATAATTACACATGGGGAAATTATTATTATTATTTTTTTTAATGAAGCAAGTCAATAAAAGTCAGTAGGCGGCAAAGGGTTTCAAAGAGCAAAATAAGCAGAAGACAATAAAAGAATAGGAATCAGGAAGACAGAAGATGGCAACATTGGTTTCAATTTTTAAAGATTGTAGTTGGCAGGAAGCCAGAAAGACTTATACAAGCAAGGCAGACTGAGAGAAGAAACTATTGGCATAGAACTTATGGTTACATCTAGTAATTTTAACAGTAATAAATAATGAAACCTAACTGCCAATCTTGTACTGTACATATATTTGTGAAATTGAGGTACTAAGAGGTAAAAGCTCATTGAAACAATTACCATGAAAATATTTATAGAACAATTTTCAAATAAATTTCAATATCCTACTTTTCATTGATGACCTCTGGAATTCTGAGACTAAGTATTGTCATTATTTCATGAATTATCCTTTATAGCATCCTCATTTTTATTGTTTTCAGCTTTTTTGAAAATTGACACATCCCATAATGCTTGAATGATATTGCTGGATACAATATAGACTTTTGAAAGGTAGAATAACATGTAACCAAAAACAAAGATGAAGATACTAGCTTGAATAATTAATGGAATACTGAATAGTACAAGTTCTTTTCAAACATTTTTCAATTTTTTTTTATTTATTTATTTATTTTTCAAAAAATTCTGGACATCTAGCAACAAAATTTGATTACAATTTTCAAGAGAAAATTTCACTGGCAAAAATTTATAACATTAACTCTGTTAAATGCTAGTTGTAATTTTACTTTTGTATTTTATTATCTGATAAAAACATAAGTTATTAGGTTGGTGCAAAAATAATTACGTAATAATGCCATTTTTTGATGTTAAAAATACGTCAAAAAACAACATTATTACATCATTATTTTTGCACCAACCTAATATAAGTTGTTCTTGAAGAAAAAGTTTGCATGTACCACTGCAAACACAACCCTTGAACCATCCCAAATGAAACTTCAAACTAACATCAACACTACGGTGAGAGCATTTGTCAATCTCTCAAGAACCCACAAGTGAAATGAGGAACTGTAGTGTGCTTGGATTAAGTATAGCAAAGCTATTTGCACAGGTGGCAGAGGGATAGCAACTAAATACTTTTCAGATATTTCTGCCATTTGCTGCAATAAGTGCATGCTAATCTCAACTCTTTTTACTTGTTATATAAGTGAATAGTCAATTTCCAGATAATTAGTTTCATGTTGAATAGTACACAAGATTTAAGTAATTCTTCTATCTAATATATATATATATATATATATATATATATATATATATAAGGACACTGAAGTTAACACCAAATAGTGACAGTCTTTTTCATGCTTGAATGCAATCTTCAGGCCATGAAGTTTGTGTTGAAACAAGCGTGACTAAGACTGTGGCCACTCACTGTTAGCCTCCATGTCCACTTTATATTTATGCGCCCTCAATCTCTGATATTGAGCACTTTTACCCATAATTATACCAAATCTTGAAACTATATTTTCATCATTTATGTTCGATCATGGCTCTCCACAACTTCTTATCCTTTGAAACTCTTAACAATGTTTATCTTTTTACTGTCTCTCCCACTCCTTTCTGTCATCTCTTTATGCAAGAATGTAAAAATAGGTTAGTTGCTGTTTCCTTCTCTCTTGCCTTCAGTATATCCTGCGAGTGTCAAATTCTCCAAGCCCTCTTGCCTAATTATGCATTCTATAAATTTCAACTATCTTTTTCTGATTCTATTTGTTTTTGTTTCCATTATCCTTTTCATCATTTGCTCATATGCTTCGACCATGATATTCTTCTATAGAACTACATCTCTGTTGCCTGAAGTTTCTTTTTTCAATTGTGAGGAAATTGTCTTGCATTTGCTGCCATCTAAGGTGGCTTCATTGATAGGATAGCATTTCAATACTCTTATCTTTTGTTTCTTCCAAAATTATCTTTCTTAGAAGATTTAAAAAAACAAAAAACACTTTTCCTATCTTTTTTGTACTGTTTTGTAATGAGATTTTGTTTTGAGAGAAAACAAACCAAAAAATCCTTGGTCACTTTTGGTCAGTCTACCATACTCTGCTGTATTGGCCAAGCAAATACATTCAAAACTGATTTCTTAATTTTTTATTTTTTTTATTTAATTTTTTTTATTTATGTATTTTGGTAATGAATCTCACTTCCTTTGCAACTATAAACCTTTAGGATTTTTAACCTATTGCCATGGCTTTATTACTGAACCTCATCTAGGTTGTGTAGCATACACAAAATGTCCTTTTAACTTCCTTATTTTATTCGCACAGTTCATCATGTAACAAACTTTCGGCTTGAGTACACAGGAACACACATGACATAGCAGCCGGAAATATGGATCATAACACAGGGAAATTAATACAAATTTTAATATCTGTTGCAAGACACAATGGTTGGCTAAACCCTCAATTGGCTTGATACTAATTAAGGCATTGTTAATCTGATTCTGCTTGAAAAGCAGGCCTGGCCAGCTGAAACTGTTATACCATTGTATAGACTAATGACCACTCCATATTACCTCTAGTCGGCATTGTATGTAATTTGGATCAACAGGATTCATTTGACCATGCTTTTATGTATGCACATATACTTATCAATAGGAGAATGTTATATCCATCTCTATGCAAGAGTCTGTTTGATAGTCATGTGCTCTTGATCATTTCTCGAGAAAGACATTAGATTTCTTTGTTTCCTTTGAGTTGTTGCTGTCAGTTGTAGCAGTGTCTTTAAGTAAGTACAATATTTACTTTCCTTTTAATGTTTGTCATGTGGTCAACTTCAATGCAGTCTGTTGAAGATGAAATTGTTTTTTATTTACTGAATAGTTTTTTTCTTTGTTTAAATCTATTTTCTTTTTACCTGGTTGTTTGCAAAATGTTCATTATTAATCCAAAGAGCTTATGCATTTTAATTCTTCAACAAATCATTAAAAGCCTGTTATTAACTTGAGCAAGTGAACTATGTTTTGAAATCATTTATTTTTTGCTGTCTCTCATTTATACTGTTCATTTTTCTGATTGTATTTTGTTTTCCCCTTTTTATAGGCTGTTGTGTACAGTTGTCCATTTATTTTAGATTACAAAATGTTTATTGCAAAACATTGTTTTTATTTTATTTTTTGTTTTCACTATTGTTTGTGAGGCACACAGGCCTGGAGGATGACAATGACAGTTTATTAAATGGAATGGATAAACACATATACAATGCTCTGATATTTATGGTGGCAAAAAATGAATTCAAACAAAACCTAAGAATAACAAATGATATTTTAAATAAGATAACTTTGCCCATTATTTTGTTAGACCTGCTTTCAATAACCAATTATATTAAACCTAATTGCAATTAATGATGAAGTTGTTACAATAGGTTCAATTATTGTGAACCGATTAATCAATAACGCCTAAGGTGTACTTGTCAAAATATTGTGATGAGATTGCATCACTACTTTAGTTAATTAGGCTTATTCCATTTAGCAAAGTATTTTATTCTAGTTGTCATTTTTTTCTCCAGGACTGTGCACCTGATAAATGATAGCCAAGCCTTTATTTCTCTGCACAATGAAAATTATTTATTTTCTTACTGGATTGATAATCTTTCGGTTATTGGTGACTTATTGAAGATTTATGGTATTTAAAGACATTATTTGGGGTACAAAATTTAATGCAATAAAAACAGGAGTCATAATTAAAACAGACAAGAGAAAAACTTCAGTTACAGTTGTAGTTGGCAATATGAAAAATAAAACCAAAATAAAAAGATAGAATAAGCCAACTACTTATTGCTCCTCTCTTGTCTGTCTTCATTTCCTCAATTAAGTACTATCATCCTTATGCAAACAATAGGAGTAGCTAGGTTCACCTATTGTCAGGTTTATGCTCCTTTACAGTCTTTCGAATAAGAGTATTGGTTTATCACTGGTTTTGTGTCTAGGATTGGTTTTTTTTATTTTTTTATTTTATTTTTTTTTTTTTTGGGTTCCTTCTAAAGTTTTTTCAGTTGTGTCTTAGTGGCATTATCTCCTTGCTTGGGTTGAATTGAATAAAAGAAAGAAAGAAAAAAACTAAAAGAAAATTAAAGGTTGATTTTTAGGACTTACTATGCTCTGTTTACAGGTATACTTGAATTGATATGTTGTGTATTCTCTTTCTCTTGTTTCTCCCTTTTTAGTCAGTGTGCATAGTAATTTAATTTCCTCAGTTGAGTTCTAGGAAGTTCTTTTTTCCTTAATTTTTCTTTTCATCTTGACAGCTACTGTAGTTGAAATTTTCATGTTGTCCCTTTATATTAAGTCAGTTTTTTTTATTATTATTATTATTGCATTAATTT
>OZ010593.1:103229979-103279979 GCA_963932145.1 Acanthosepion lycidas | reverse complement strand
GCCATGTTATCTATCAATTATTGACCACCTCATTTCATAGTACAAATTACGTATCGTTCTTAGCTGGCCACTTGGTTTGTTTTAGAATTTTCAATTCTCTAGGAACAAATTATTATCAGTCTCTTGTTATTGATATCTATATACATTTCATGGTGCTTTATTTATCAATATCTTCCTTTTGTTTGATATTCAAAGCCTTTATTAATTACCAGCAACCCAAATAGTGTTAAAACAACGGTCGGAAGTGACTGAATCCTTGATGCCAGGTCAGGACTGATAACATTGCAGATTCTTTTTAGATTTTATCATATATATCAGAGCACCAGACTCATGGAACTAAGGAATATAACTTGTTTGAACATTTGCCATAGTAATAGCAATGTAATAGTGAGAGACTAATAAAATTTTGTCTGTGGGGTAGAAGTTGCAGTGTGGAAAATAATTCATCAGCGACAAGGCTGTGTTTTTAGCCCTGTAAATTGAAACTTAGACCAGACAATTAAAACTCTAACCACTGATGTAAAACTGAAAAAGTAAAACAATCAGGTTTCAATTGTAGTTAACCACTGCTTTTAATATCTGTCCGTGTTCTATGTCTATTGTTACATATACAATTTCCCTGCATTGTTATTGAGCTGAATATTTCTTTAAAGTGTTTGTTATTGTGCAAAACAGATCTGTTCAGTACAGAGGAACATAAAGATTAAGGAGTAAGATTAGTTTAAAAAAAAAAAAAAAAAAAAAAAAAACTTTCTTGTATTTTGATCTTATCTCAAAATGAACAATAGACACCATTTTGAGTTGGGTTCATAAAAATGTTTATTCTTTGTTTTGAATGAAGATACTCATCTACTTGATAATTGTTTTAAATTGCTTTTTTAATTCTATCTGATCAGGTTTTCAGCTGATTTTTATTTTATTTTTTGTGATTTTGTATGGAAATCAATCATGAGAAATAATCTTTTTTTTTTTTTTTTTTTTTTTATGAAAATTAAACTGATGCTTTGGGAAAATTTGAAATTGTCACTTATTTTTAGTAAAAATGATCGGCAATATTTGTGAAAATAATTTCTACAAGCATTTTAAAGTCTACGCTTAATATTTTCACTTAGTTCATTTCATGTGTTGCTATCAATTTATTTTGACAGGTTTTCAGATTAGTTCTTTTTTACTTTAAGGAAAGCATGTGAAATATCTAATTGTTAAAGATTAGGTATAATTTAGCTTCATTTTAATGACTGTATGGAATTGTGTTCATTATGAAGGTTTTGGGGGGGGATTTTGTCAGCTACCTGTGTTAGCACCAACTTGTCAATATAATGGTAATAATAGCCATTTCAATACACATAACATTGTAGTGCCAGTCGATAGTGTTTGATCTTGGATTGTCATCTTTTAGATTCATATTATGCAAACGTAAAAATGATTAGCATGTTTTGTTTTTGCTCTAGTTTGGAAATAAAGTTCATTTTCATTCTATTAGAAATGTGTTTTGTTGCTGTTAACACTTTTTTAAATCCTGTACATGACTGGAAAACTTAGTTTATGATTATATAAATGAATTGTAAACATCTTTATCATCAATTGGTCAAGAAAATGTTTTTCAAAGTGAAAGAACTTAGCCTCCTAAATATGACAATTGCATTAAGTGACGTATTAAATAAAAAAAATAAAAAAATCTTAAAATATATTTTGTGTAATGATAGAATATAAACATATTTTAAGTTCGAGAGTAAAATTAATGAATTTCTCATTGAACCACTGTTGTTTTGAAAGATTTTTCAAATGTTCATCTTAGTGGTTGAAATTGTTAGTCAAACTGGAAAGAAAATTTAATAACTTGTCAAAAATCAGTTTACATGAAAGAACACCATCAAATAAGTTGATTTGAATTCTTTGTATTGGTATGGTAACATTTTAATCAAATTCCTCATCCACTGTTGTTTTTAATTTATAGTCTATTTGTTACTTACATGCAAAATCAAAGATAAAAATATGCAACATTTATTAAAAGATAATGTTACTTAGATGTGAAATTCGAATTTAAAATTTCTAAATTAATTTTTTTATTGTATTTTTCCAATTTTTGATTAAGATGTTGAATATTGTTTGAAATCGTGGATAAACTGTGCGAAGTTCATGTTGTTATTTCATTCAAGTACTTTCGACTGTCATTTTCAAGAGCTAATTTTGTGTCTGTGGTAGGCAGACTTCCTTTGTCTACTTCCTAGTATTCTTTTGAAAGCTAGAAGTTTGGAGTTTTCCAAAGAGTAAGCAGAATACATAAATTTTTAATTAAGAAGTCCAAAAGATATAGGCCATAGAAATGTATATATCAGGCAACTATTGTATATTTTTATTCGTAATATCTTCACCAGCCCTCAAGCTGCATCTCAAAATCTTAATACCAAGAAACATTTTGAACTAAAGCAGATTATAAACTAAAATTGACATGGTAAATTTATAAAAATATCTTTTGCAAATTTTACTTATAAATGTTGGTTTATACCAATTTTATTATGAAAACATTGACTTATATAATAAAATCTATTACACACAGATGCAAGATCATTTTAAATATGGCAATTTATCAGCTAGTGCTGTTAAGTTGCCATGTTGTTTATATAATTAAAATGATCTTAGCTTATTGAGCACTTATTTTTTTTATCTTGTGGATTGTCAAAACTATGCTAATTTTACACACAGACATTACTTTGTATCCCTTTTATCAATCTCTAAACTGTATCAATTTATCTATGAAAGGTTTTCTTTTTACTATTTTTATGAATAAGACAGGGCAGTAGTGTTGTTTATAAAAAAAACAAAGGAGGACTTGGTTGAATGAAAAATTTTGGGGTTGGCCGTTATAGGCAGAGAGGTGTTTGTGAAGTACTGTGAAGGATGGACATGATTGGTGATTATTGGGAAGGAAACCTGTGAAATAAAATGCTTTGAGTCTCTTCTGTTCATTTGGTGAAAAAGACTTTCTAATGAAGTTGCCAGTGTTGTTGCTTTAAATACAAGAACTGGAAATTAGTGAAAAGTACAAGTGTTTGGTAATCTGTTGAGTAAATCCACACCAAATTTCCAGCTGTCCACTCTTCACCTAGTTACTTGGTAATGTGCAAGTTGGTGGAAAAAGGAACTCTCATATTTTGTGTGCATGCACACACACACACACACACACACAGTGTTCAGTTCACTTCTCGTGTGTGGATTGTTTCTTTCTCTCTCTCTATCATACTTTCTCTTTTTTTTTTTTTTTTTCTGTTTTTTAACAAGTCAGCTAAAACAATTTTTACTTTTTTTTTTAATTAACTGAAGTATGTATTGGAGGCAAATCCCAATACAGATAATAGTGTTGAAATGACTATTGTCAGTTTGGTTTTTACTCATATAGTATATATATATATATATTATATATATATAATCAGTAAAAATTTGTATAATATTATGAGAGTGTGAAAAATTTATTAGCCTCTTTCACTTCACAAAATCTCACTAAACATTAGGTTTTTTTTCTTTTTGAAGGAGTTCATTTAGGCCAAGAACTTTTCAGCAAACCCCTGGCATATTATGCATCATAAATAAGTATTCTATGAAAAAATACTATGCATAACAAATTAAATACGAATTTATATAAGTCTCCCCATCATACTATATATATATATATATATATATATGTATGTAGTAGATAAGTTGGTCAATAAAACAGTTAAACAAAAGGGTACCGATGAAATCAGTATGAAAAACATTTAATAATATTAACCAGGTGACACACTCACACACACACACACACACACACACACACACATATATATATAAAAAATGTCAAACTTTTCAACTTTACTCCTAGATGATGTAGCCCAACATATCATACCATTTTGGAATCAATCAGGCTTGCGTTGTGAGCAAATTAAAAACATTCAGGTTTGGATCCAGGCCCACAATCCTGAAATTTCAGAATCCAAAGTTTTCATTACTGCAATTGTTTTGTCAATTGGTTTTATGTGATTTTTTTGCAATACATTTTTTTGTACGATATCAATTTAAATTTGGGAATAATCAAGGTTAGTTGCAAAATCCAACGAAAGTCACCCATGAAATAAAAATAATTGTTTACATGGAAAGTAAGGACCTACATACATCAAATTGTCTTTAAATTAAGTGGAAGCAGAAAAATTATCATTAGACTTTTAAAAGGTAATCGTAATTATTAATGCAATACTTAAACGCAGTAATCAAATTTAACTCTGCAATCTACCATTGCTTCCTATATTGACTATGCATATGACAGTAACATAATTAACAGTAGTGGTTCTTTCACCAGTTAGCGGACATGGGTAATAAAGAAAATCTTCCTGAAGCACACATTTTATTTATCTAGTTTTGTCGAGTTCACAGGTCGGTAAACAAAATAGATGCTATTTAAAATCAATGGAGTGCCTATGCAAATATAGGTATTCACTAAAAACAACATTTGAAGTAATATACATGCATGCACATGTCTGAGTGATTAGAACATCCACTTTTTGACCATTAGACCTGGCTTCAAATCTCACCTGTTGTCAATTTGTGACTTGTTAATGTTTATTGGTCTAGTGAGGTGATCCTAATGTGTGACATTTTTGGAAAATGACTGAAAACTATACCATGGGTTGACCTTTGTAAGTGAAATTGAGTAGACTGTACTGTTCAGAAGCCGTTGATAGTTGTACTAGCAGAAAGTCACAAGTCATCACGACTGAGGGTCTCAACATACTGATCTTGTTCAAACTCCTGATTATGACAGATTATGTACTGTCTCCCTGAAACTGCAACCATGGTCCACTCAACATAGTTGCAGTATAAAATACAGGTGGGTTCTGTGGGTGCTGTGCAAATATGCCTGAACAGGTAGCACAGTCAGTTTGGCTAACCACCCTAGCAGATAGGTATGTCCAAAAAACATGTAGGAGGTTGCACTCTGTATACTTAATTAGTGAAAAATCTTTAAGTCAACCAGGAAACCCTTTTAAAAAGGTTCTCATATTTTATCATATTTTGGGAAGTGGTTTGAATTGAGGAATTTTTGGTGTCCTCTGTGTGTATGTAAATATATATAATGCCCAAGTCTTATAATCTGATTTCCCTGTTTCCGGAGTTAGATCGGATAAGCTGTATCATTGGATTTTCATGTCACGGGGTTAGATTATACAGTAAGAAGAAAAAACACTTCTGACCCACTTACAATACATTCATTTTTAAATCCTTAGATTGTAGGAAATGGAAACAAATAAGATTCTGATAAAATTGTGCTCAGAAAATATTTGTGTGAGTAAAATATGTTCTTAAACATAAAATGTAGCACTGCTTTTGTTGATTAGTATCTAGTAGATTTTTACAGTAACTTAGACTTGAAAGCACACCAGCAGCTGACTATGTACCTGCTTCCTTAGCATAGCTGATAAAAGAACATGGATCATTCTTATCTATCTATCTATCTATCTATATATATATATATATATATATATGACAGTTAAAGAAATTCAAGAGATAAAAATCTAGAAGAATAATATTGATAAGACTAATAATGATATCATGATGAGAAAGATGTTAAAAATCAAAATTTCCAGATTTTTAGACACGCCTGTGTTTTTTTTTTCCCCCCAATGAGATGAGAAATAAAATGAAAAATGAAGTGGGACTTTCTTTTCTTCTCTTTTTTTTTTTTTTTTTTCCTTGCATATATTATATTACCGAAGAGACCTGATAGAATTGGGCTAGTTGGCAATCAAAGCAAACAACTGACCCCAAAACTCTCTTTGGTAAGATAAAGAGATATATATATATATATATATATATATATATATAGAGAGAGAGAGAGAGAGACCCCCCCCTCCAAAGATATATAATTCAAATGCTTTGAATCTTGCTAGAGAAAACATTTTCTTTAATAAGCTTTCTCAAGTGTACAGGCTGGTAGATGAAATACTGTTTAAAATGAAATGGAGCATCTACTCAAATACAGGTATTCACTAAAAAATAACATTTGAAGCAATAAAAATGTCAGATTAAATATATATGTAATATGCTACCTTTTTTATTAATTTTTTTCTTTTTAATTTATTTTTATTTTTTAAATCATAAAAAATGTTCTGCCTTGAAAATATTGTATAATAAATGGGAAAAAGTCATGTCTGGATTGGTTTATGATCTTAGCATATTGTAATCTGCCCAAATTTTCCTGCATTTATCATAGTTAATCTTTGCTTTTGTTTGTGTTTATGACTAAGTACTTGATAGAATTGATTTGCAGCCCTTTCTGTTCTTCTTTTCTTTATAATTTTGTAAGCAGGGTGTGTGAAACTTTTTGTGTGTTTGTTTTTATGCAAAAGACATATCTTGTTATATAATCTCAAACATATCGCTGCTTATTATGATCTTTGGTGAGCAAAAGATTTTAAATGTAATATTTAGAAATTTGTTCAGGCATTTATTTATTTATTTTTATTTTTTTATTTTTTTTTATTTTTTTTTTTAGCTGCATACCAGTCAATTTTATAGTCCAGTTTATTGACTTGTAATATTTCTCCAATTGATCTTGCAGCTAAAATTCAAATTAACACTCTCACAGCTTATCCCACTGACAGTGACATCAGGGTTTTCATTAAAGGTAGTTGCCCTCTTCTCTTGGTGCGTGTATGTGTGTTGGGGGTGCATGGATCTGTGAGATATACTCTTAACTTTGTGTGCTTTTGTATTAGAGTTCATCATCTGGATTTTTTTCTACTCCTGTTTATTAAATTAATAATTGTCCTTCTCTATTGACAACCAAGACTATCTTGTTACTTTTTTTAAAATTTTTATAGCATTAATTGAATAATTGTGATAAATGCTAGAAAGATTCTCCATATCGTATAGGGACCTGCATTTTTTTTTTTTCTTTCTTTCTTTTAAGCAGTAAATTTCTATTGCATCTAGAGGAAGAGCATAATGTCTGCAGTTTGACCACTATGACTTTTTTTTTTTGAAAGGGAACCCATTGTAAACAACTCAGTCTTGTGACAAATTTTACATTATATGGGGATGCCAAATAAATACTTAATTAATTTTAACAAATTATATGAGAAATAATATTTTCATATGGATATAGAACAGAAGGATTCACAAATCCTGGAGGAGTGAATGAAAGAGAGAATCATAACAAAAAGAATATCATAATAGCAGGTGGTTGGAAAACAGAAGGTTCTTTCCTTAGTGAAAGTTGAATGGCAATAAGCCAAATTAGCTTAATTGCTTATGCAAGTGAGAGTATGAAATCTCCCCAAAGAGGAAGGAGAAGAGAAAATATTAGAACCTTTTGTCTGTTCCTTATATAGTTACAATATTAATTCTCTTCATTAAAAGAATATCTTTCTAGCTTATAATTATGATAGATACATATTCTTTATTTTTATTATCTTGTCCTTTTCAATGATTGTATAGCATTGTATTCTTGTTTACACAATAAGTAAAGAAATCTGCTAACGCAAAATAAATGAAAGATAATCATAGATCTAACAAAGACATGCATACACATTTTCAAATCAAATTTCTACACCTTGCTACAGATTTCTTTGTTTTGTCATTTGCAATCTGGACATTTTCAGTACTATTCACCAAAGTTACTGTCCACAAATCTTTTATTGAATGAAGATTTTGTAAATTCTTAGTGGATACTTCATTTTTATGGCCTTGTGCCAGGCCAAACTAAGCTAGAAATCATTAGTGTTTGTTAGTTCATTTTATATCAGTTTTTCAAATTTGATTTTGTCATTTGCTTGAATTCACATATTTTCCTTAAAAGACTCGAGTGCATAAAATATGAAAAAGTATTATCAGTAAGTCTGTATCATGATTTAGATGTTTAGTCAACTGCTTGTATACTTTAAGAAACTGGCATGCAAAGACATAAGGGACCAGAAGATGAAACTCTAAAGTCACTGACCATGTACCTGCATAAGCAAAGATTTTTTAGCCACATTGTAAAACAATTGGAGCTTTTTCTATGCTTAGTTTTGGCTGGTGGTAAGCCAGAAAAAATACTTTCCCCAAGAAAGGAAGAAAGAATTGCAATAACAATAGACTTTAAGGAATATCTTGACCCTCATTTCCCTCCACAAAGGGAGGGAGTTGACTATCAATGCTATGTGTAATAATATGAAGATATATGATCTTGAAATTAAATAAAATCTGTTTTAATACAAGAAGAATTATGTCAGCATATCAATAAGTCTGTAACAACTGTAAGAAGAAGCAGGTAGGGAAGTGGGGGGTTCATTTTTACATCACAATAATTTACCTCCTGGTATATCATTTTCTGTTAATGCACTTAATATAGTGGTTCACTACAGTTTATATAGATGGAACATTATACTGAAAAGTTTAGATTAAATGTCAGCTCATAACTGTATCAGACTATGGACATATTGATCCATTTTTGTGTATGTGTGTGTGTATACCCTACATACAGAGTTGGTGCTAAAAAGTGCCCCCTCCCTCCAAAAGAAAATTGGCCATTTGGATAGGTTTTATAAAAATAGGTCAGTTCAACATCTTGTTGGCATTTCTTCTCATATATATATATATATATACACACACACACACACACACACACACACACTTTAGATATGACTTCTTTTTTTTTTCTGTAGTTTTAGTTTTAAACACTGTATTTTCTTTACTTAGCTGAATTTTAACAATTGATCTTGATTTCCTCATGGGAAGAGTGAAGCCTACTTTACAGCACCCCCATTAGGTGTTAAGGATCTTTGAAAGTGTGAGATAATGTCTGTGCTATAAGATATGGTAAAAATAAAAGGACCCAATTGTAATTTTAAAAGCTGACTGGATGGCAGGATCTCCATTTTGGGCAGTGAAGTTGATAATGTGCATTAGTGAGGCATGGCTACTGGAGCAACTTATTCTGGCAGGATTGCAATTGCTGCTGCTGCTGTCGTTGTCTTTCCCATCTCAGCTATTCTGTGTCAGGTAGAGACAGACTGGGAAGTGAGGCTGGGAAAATATTGTTGGTGTCTTGATGCTACATGGTAGTTACTTGTCAAACAAAACTTAGATTCCCCTCGTTGAACACTCAGCCTTTTAGTCTATCACTTTTGAATTGAAGTTATCTTGTATCTCTATTATTCCCACTTGCTTTTGTTCATTCATAGAAAACAGAAGAAAAAAATCAAAAACTATCAAATCTATTTATCCTCATTAAATATGCAAAAAGCATACTCGTTGATATATTCTTTAGCAAATGATTCAGGGGGATAAGAATTTATCTTTCTCTCTTCTGTGTTGTTTGATATAACAATTTGTGATAATGTTTGCTTCATGTTTTATTTATCAGTGCAAAATGAAATTAGGTTTGGTGATAAATGCTTTATATAAGTCTTAATAAAGACTACAGAAAATAATAAAATAAAATAATTTAAATGCTTTAGCATTTAAAATAGCAAATATGATGGGACAGAGGTAGTGTATGTTTACTTTTTACCTGGCAAAGCTTTTCAGAAGCTTATGAGTTTCTAATGAAATCATGCTGAAAATACTGGCTCTTGGACTGAGTTTAAGCAGCACTGAACTTGGTCAGCACTTAGATGGGGGGAAACACCAGGTACAAATAATAGGGGATTAAACCGGGGAAAAAAAAAAAAAAAGAAGCTACCTTTGGAATATTGGGAGGGGGTAAAAGATGGGGACGCCTATAATAACAGACTAGATCACGTATTACATTTGCTTGGCAGAGGAATGTCATATTCAGTGGCAAGAGAGATACCATCTCTAAAGATGAAACACTGTAACATTTACAAGTTGAGACTGTTAATTGTATTTGGATTGCAATTGAAAAAAACAAAAAAAAACATGATTGACCACTGAGCATGTTTTTTAAGAGCAATTTGAAAAGGAGCAGCATCATACGCATTTAAAAATGATGGGATTACTTACGTATTGACCAGCATTTTTTATCTCCGATTAGAGTACCTGTGTTCTGACTTGGATCAGTGTTGCTCCTCAGCCCTTTTATCTAAGATCAGAGTGTAGTATCTGTGTGCTACACGCATGCACATATACAAGAGCATTAAACATTAATTTATGAATTTGGTGACATAGTAATTGTGAGTTCAGTCAGTGAAGTCACTGAGTAGTACAGACTCAATTAGTGGAAATAGTGTGAACAATAATCAAACAGTAATAAAAAAAAAAAAAAAAAATGAAGTATACCTAGATATAGACAGCAAAACTAGAAGAATGTATTGCTGCAGATTAAATTATTGAATCTTACTAATCATCTTTAATGAGTATTTGAGGAGGGATTACTGGAGAATATAACTAGTGCAAATTTCCTATTTTTTTTTTTTTTTTTTTATTATTTATAATAAAATAAAGCATTCTTTTGGGCTTTACTTTGAGCTACTTAATTGGGGCTCATTCAGAGATATTGGGCAATAAAAGAAAAGGAATCTCAAAGTTTTCTCTTTGGCTTCATTCTTTTAGTTTAAGCTAAAACACATTAAACTATTCTTGTTTAGTTGGTAACATTTTGTTTTGGTTAAATTTAATTATTTGCAAAGACAACTTATTTGTAATCTTTTTTTATTTCATTACTCTTCTTCTTTGATATCCTCTGAGAATTAGTTAAGACCTTCAAATGAACAGGCATTTACCAAGTCTGGCTTAAAGGTGCACACTGATGATGATATGGTAGTAGTCGCAGCATTTCATGTGCCAGTGAAATGAGCATGCATTCATTCTGTAGCAGCTCTCCTTTGAGATCTTTTGGAAATAGCATCCATAATTCTTCAAACTTTTTAGGCTTCAAAAAGAGAAGAGAAATCTTGCAAATATTTGAATTCTAACATTTAAAAGACTAATATTCCAAACTTTGTTTAAATAATTGAAAGTCTTTCTTTGTGTTCTTAGTCGACAAGTGAAGCCATTATAGATTTCTGAATGTTTTTTGCTTCTGCTTGATAACGTGGAATAATCTGGACTGATGGCCGGGTGTCATGGTCTTTGTCTATCTAGCATAGATAAATGGTCTGATTCACTTGATATTAGGAAGACTGATTTATGTTAGCAATTTTTTAATGGATTATACTCATGACAAAAACTATTGTTTGATTGATTTGTTTTTATTTTTTTTTTATTGCTTATCAACTCCTTGTGGATTATTTAAAGCTGAAGCAGATTTTGGAATAATAAGATGAATTAAAAATTTATTTTTATTTTTTTGGATTAACAATTTTTTGAATATAACAATGATTTTCCCAGATATGTCTTACTATTTAGCCCATAGCTAAGAGGAGATGGATTCATACCCTTTCCGAAGGGTATTTGTGCATAAGTGATTGTAGTTCAAATTCTGACTAAAGAATGGATCAGCTGAAATGCAATAAGAAAAACAAATGGGTTTTTACCTGTCTGAGTAAAATATAAAAAGACTTAGTAAACTGTTTACATTTTTTTATAGCATCTATTTTTAATTTCACACACTTGAAATTTTCTGAGTTTGTTTTCATTCTGAAGTTTAAGTTTAAAAAATATTCCAGTTAGTCATTAAAAAATATCCTGTTATATTGTATTTTTATTTTTATCTCCCCATCCCTCACACATGATTTTAGAAAGAAAAGCAAATTTCTGATTTCTTTTCAGCCTCTTTCTCTTCCATGTTTATTAGTTTCCATTCATTCTGTTTAGATTGCATGTCAATCATTGCATTTTTCTGAAATGTTTTGCAATTTGTTTTCTCTGCTGCTTCTTTTTCAGAACTTTTCTATACCAAATCTTGTATTAATATTTTCAACTTGAAGCCAATCCTAAGATGTATGATTACTCTTAGATTTGGACTTGAGAATAATTACTTGCAGTCGTAGAGAAATGAAAAAAAAAAAAAAACTCTATAGGGTGATTGCCAAGCCCCCCCCCCCTTTAAAAAAAAAATCCTTCAGTTCTAGCGTAAAAAGAAAAAAAACTTCCTGTTTTTCTTTATTGGTGTTTCTCTTGTTTCATAATTATTTTCTTAATTCTTATACAAGTCTACATATTGAAATGGGTTGCATATTAATTCTTAGTAATGTGACTCTTAAGTATATTTGTCTATACAGGAGGATGCTGATTAGTTCTCTGCCATGGTGAAAGAGTCTATAAAGCTTTAGTTGAGAACAACAAAGCTCAGGCTGTGGCTTTAGATATCTCGGACATTTCACAGAGCTTGGCATGTTGATCTTCTTCACGAACTGAAGGGCTATGTTATCTCTGACTAATCTTTGATTTGATGCAATCTTTGTTAAATTGTGTCATGAAAGTCATGTTCAACGACCACTCTTTGAGATCTTTTTACATTAACTTTTACCACACTCTGCAGATGAAAATAGTTACTGTAGAATTCTCACCCTTGCTACAATTGATGCATTCTATCGTCTTGAGACGGTTCTATAAATAAACACTTGTCAACTGTTATTTCTGATATTTTAAGCTGGAAATCACCTACTACTGCTTTGGAACAAGGCTAAACTTCTGTTTTTCAACGCCATTTTGAATTCTTCTAGACTCTACATGAGGTGTAACACTGATTAAACCCACATTAATCCCCCCCCCCCCAACAAAAATGGCCACATCAATATCCAAGAAAGCCTTTATTCAGGAGTTTTTCTTTGATTAGGACTCCATTTATGATTTTTGATTATGAAGATTTTACTTGAGTAGATATTGATGGTGGAGTGGTCGATGATGATAACCACTCTAGTGACATGGGTGAAAGCAATGATGACCACTAACAGCTACTATCATCCATTTTTAATTAATTTTATGTAAGCAACTGGTGAACATCGATATATCTGATAGCCTTTCTGAATTAGAATTATTTATTTTTAAATGACGAAATAATAACTTTCTTTGTCAATTAGACAAACATGAGTCAGGTTAAAGAAAGATCAAACAAATGCTAGTATCTTCTTATATGTAAACATGAGGAAACGCGTTACTTTCTTGACGAAATGAAAGCTGTCTTAGCGATTTTGCTAAAAAAAACTAAAAAAAAAAAACAAACTCAAAAAACTCCACAAGAAGTAGTGAGAGTACATTGATTTATTTATGTATTTCTTTTTTTATTTCACGCTTCAGTTTTTTTTTTTTTTTTTTTTTTTCAACATTAAAAACATGCAGGCAAAACATAATTACATTACACCAAATATTACTCATCCATTCTTTTATTAGTGTACAAAAATTAAAATTTATATGCACAATACAAAGAAATTTGTAACAATTTTAAAACAGTACATGTTCATGTTAAAGAAATTAGCATGGTAAAGGTTAATGTGGAAAGCACATAGTTCTCTGTCCTTGAATCTACATTGATTCTTATTTTCATCAACGTCCTCTTCCCATCAGTTACCAACTCAGCATTTATACTGATGACCCAACTATTTATTACTGTCTTAATACTAAGTGTAATAGGTCTGATAAAGTAAAACTTGTAGCTAATCTAATGTTACCTCCAATTGTTAACTGAAGCAAGAAATGGCTTGTAAATTTTAATGCCTCCAAAATGAAACTATTATCTTTACACTATTTACATTAAGACTGTTGTCCTCTTCTTTATTGCAATATTCACAACATTTTGACTATTGTATGCTCTGGCCTTCTTTAGACAATATTTGTTGGAAATATCACTTGAAGAAGGCTTGAGCGTACAAGGGTCAAACTGTTGTCAATAAAGAAGAGGATAACAGTCTAAACGGTGTAAATAGTTACAATAGAAACTGATGTTATCTTTTTGTCATCTTTTCAGAACTCTTTTTTTGCCTCCAAGAGAGGAACACATCATACCTTCTTGGTCTCACATTTTCTTTCACTGACATGAAGTAAAATGATTAAATTGAATCAATTGTTAGGTTGGATGCTAGGAAAGTTGGTTCACTTTGTCATGCCAGACCATTTTTCTTGTCAGTACCAATCTTGCATGTTTATAAATCTACCATTTGTCTCTGCATTGAATATAGCCATCATATCTAGTTTGGTGCTCCTGCTATATATCTCTAGGTTCTTGACAAAATCCAAAGAAGGGTGTATATTATTATTGGTCCTGACCTGGCATCTTGATTTCAGTCACTTCCCCACTGGTGTGACATGATTTCTCTCTTTCTATAAATATTTTCATGACAATTATTCTAATGAGCTTTCCTCCTTGCTACCATGGTAACATGAATTTCAATGTACTACTAGATTGGTAACTAGCTATCATCCTTTTACTGGTGAAATAGCAAGATATATCTTGTTATATTCCATGCTAATAGGAATATATACTTGAAAAAATCAAGGTGGATAACATTATTTTTTATTGTAAAAAAAAACAGTATAATAAGAATAAAGGTAACAGTTATGCATAAGTTTGTCGCAAGTCAATCCAGTAGTGAGGCTGGCAGTTCTCACATAAGTCTGAGTTGTACTCAACAGATCCCAGCTAGTCTCTGTAGTTCGTTGACTTACAGATACTTATAGGTAGTTACTACCTATAGTGTAGTCACTCATGGGGGTGATAGGTTATTCCATTACATCATAACCATAATTTCTATTCTAATAGTTTCTTTTCTTGTCTATAGAACTTGCTTCTGTGCCACTCAAGGTTTTTTAAAAAGTTAAACGCAATATGAATCGCCATCTTCTGCCCCCCCCCCAATCCTCCTCTTAAATTTTGGTTTCTCTTCATTAAAGTTTCTCATTTTTTCTTTCACTCTCAGTAAGCCCTTGAGTTTTAGTGGCATTATCACCATGCTTGGAGTGAAATAATTAAAAAAAAAAAAAAAAACTTTTCAACATCCCTCATAATGTACATTAATATGGACCTAAACCACTGAAAGAATTTTGTAAAGATTCTATTAATGATTAGATTATGAAAAGTATTTTCTATATATTTAAGTTTTATGTGTATAGACATTAAAAATATGAAATAAATTCTAATTAAATTTAAATTTTAAAATAGTAAGTTTGTATGTTTATTCCCTTTCTCTTTGAAGGCCCAATTGATATTTGTGCTAAACATATATTTTAAATTTAAGAATATTTTTTGACATTTTTTTAAAAAAAATTCTCATTGCTAAAAATTAGAAAATTATCAAAGATGGTACTTTAGAAATGTTAGAAATTTGACTATAAAGAATGATTTCCCTTCAACCAGTTTCCAATTCTCCTTTGAAGTTGTTCTTGTAAGCCAGTACACTGGCTGAAAGTATACTGCTCACAGACGGTAACAGCAAAAATCTGTATTACTTTTGGTTTGCACATACTGTTCAAATTCTCTTCGTTTTTGGATAGCATTTTGCATAAATCATAATAGAGAATAGGAGAATAAATCATGTAATTGTGGTAATAATAATAATAATAATAGAGAATAGCATGCAGAAAAAGTGATGCTTGTATATAAATTTACAAAACCCAATATACTCATCATGACACAGTCTGTTAATGATATATCAGGCATGTGCATCACATCCAAATGTGTGCAATATGTTAATAGGTTTTGACAAAAGCTGTATATAATCTTGCTGGAGGGGCTCAATTAAGAATAACTTCAGGTTGGGTAACCTAGTCTCTGCACAGATGTCTCCATTTGTTTCTAAATATTTACATGTGACTCCGAAGTCACCTTGGTTGCTTCATATTTCAAACCTTTTGAAAACTATCTCCCTGAATAGTCCTACTCATGAATAAAGATGTGTCAGCCCTTTTGAAACACACCTAATTAGTTAAGGTCAAGAAAATGACAAACTATAGTACTAAATAGAATATTTATTGTACCCCATCTTAATTTAACAAAACATATTAATATCTCCATCAATTAAGATCAGAAGTCATGAGAGTCATGCTTGTTGTAGCATCAGAGTATTATTATCATCATCATCATCATCGAGATCATGTCTAGCAATTGAGGAAAATTTTCTTACAATTTTTCCTAAGTTTTAACAAATTTGTATTTAAGCTGCTTAGCTTTTTTTCACTTGTATAAATCAGTTGATTAAATTGACTTTTTCTTGTTCTTTCAGATTTTGTTCTCCCCGTTAATGTTAGAACTGGAGGGTACCGCTTCTCTCACCCCCATTGGAAGTAACTACTGAATTACCTCGGTCCACGGCGTTTGGCTGCCTGCGGCCACGGCGTGTGACAAAAACGGCAATTAAAAAGAATAAATTGCAATGCACACCGCAATAACGAGTCAGGCGCCCACATCGGCAGATGCTTGCCTGAGCATCGTGCACAGCCTCATGTGTCACCGTCAAGGTGGTGAGAGCGAAAGCTTTGCTAAGCGGGCAATTGAAAGCTTGGTCAAGAAGCTCAAGGAAAAAAGAGATGAACTAGATAGTCTGATAACTGCCATTACAACAAATGGGGCACATCCCACCAAATGTGTAACAATTCAGCGGACACTGGATGGACGGCTACAGGTGAGTAGATTTTTTTTTTTTTTTTTTTTTTTTTAAAAGAAGTACTTCCACACAATTATCATTTTCATTGCTTCTTATGGTTCTCCTCTCATTGACCCCCGCCCCCAAAGCTCCTCCATGCTTCTACTGTTAGCATTTCTTTCTCTGGAACTATCCTTCCTCCTGGCTTCATCTTTGTGCATTACCACTGTTCATGTGTTCTACGCTTTACTTGATGGCTACATGAACAAATCAGGAAGAGCAGAGACGGTCATATCCAAAGGGATCGACTACTTAATCTAAGTACACAATTCATAAAATACTGAATACAACTCAGCTGATAGAGGGAGACACAGAAGAAGGTGGGGGAAGAAAGTAACACACGTAGAAGTGGAGGGGAGGAAAAGTGAAAATCACAAGGGTGAATAGGGGAGGTGAGGAGTAGAAAGGTGAGGTGGACAAAGAAAAAAAAAGAGAGAAAGAGTGGAGGTGGGAAGAGGGAGAAGACAACCGGAAGTGGGGATAAAGAGAGCAAGAAAGGGAGTTGGAGGTGAAAAGTGGGAAGACAAGAAAAGTGAACAGGGAAAGGGGCAAGACAAGGGAACATAGGGAGAAAAAGGGCAAAACAAGAAAAGTTGACACGGATAGTTCATGTCTTGCCCTTTCCCCCTGTCCACCCAAATTGTCTTGCTCCCCTTTCTCCTCCTGTCCACTCTTTTTGTTTTGTTCCCTTTCTCTCCCTGTCAACTTTTCTTGTTTTGCCCTTCCTGATTTGTTCATGTAGCCATCAAGTAAAGCGTAGAACTCGTCAAATATGTGTGTAAATTGTTTAAATATCATCTACTTAGAGAAATGCATTTTCCAGGCTGACAATAAATTCATGATTTCTAGAAACTGAATATTCTCTTTTCAGGCTCACTTAAAATGCATTTGTAATGTTTTTCACGCTGTATATGCAAAACTATATATCCCCCCCCCCATATTTTCACCCTTTCTCTAAGGTATTGATGGCCTAGGGCTTAGAATCTCTGACTCATACCAAATCGGTTGGGTTTCGGTCCCAGCCTGAAGCAATCGGATGTCTAGCCACACTGATGAGCTGTGACTATATATGTATGGCATTGTTCACAAATCTAATAATCAAACAAAAACAGGGATGAAGCATCAGGGATGAAGGTTAGTATACACACACACTACATTACATTTCAGGCTAATTTCTAGTAGGCCTATTTGATTTAGAGTTAATTTATGTTTGTTTTTTTTATCTAAAACAAGTTAAAACCACCCAAAAATACAGATTGTTTTTTCTCAAACAGAAATGAAATAATAAGATTGTAAACAAAGGAAAAAGCTATTAGAGAATTAAGCAGTAATACAAAACAAATACAACTTACCAACAATTTCTCTATAAATCAATTTTCTTTTGACCTTTGCCTTTTTTTTTTTTTTTTTTTTTTTTTTTTAAACATTGTACAATATTATATATACTTCATCTGATGTAAAATATATTGGCAACAATTTTTGCTGCAAAGTGAATTCCTTTTTCAGCGTGTTATTCAATGCTAAAAACATATTTTGGATAATAAGTTTCCAAAATTCTTTCAGCAGACTCTTGTAGTGGATTCATTATGTTTTACAATAAATTTATCTGCATAATCAAATATAGCAAGACATGCACAAATGAACTCTGCCATTTGGCTAGATGGAACCGTAGGGCGCTTCCTTGAGAAAGTAAGTCAAAGTACTGCTTCTCTGTAGTATCATCACTATCATTGCCTACCATGATCAGGGAACATATTTCACATTGAAAACATTTAATTAATTTTTTTTGAATTTTCTCTAATAATAAAAAAAAAAGATGATAATGGAAATTTTTCCAGAAGTAATTTGTAGACTTGAAACGTATAGCGCAATAGTAAGGCATAATGTATTAGTTCTGCAGAAAATGAAGAACAACCTCTTGGTTGGTAACGTTGTCATTTTTATAATTCTTTTAGAATTGAGTATGGTTATTCTTCTACCATGTTTTGTATGTAGTTTGGAAAATTTTCAAACGGGCTAAATCTTGAGTTTAGTATTATGCCTATATATAAACCACTGTGGTAACGATATAGGGGTTCCATTGCACTGGATCTGGATGTAATGGCTTTGGTCAATGTGAATACATTCTTTTATAGATGAAAAATGTGTTTCAGGGTCAAAGACTATTTTATGAATTAGAATATATTCTTCCTTTTCTTAAAATTCAAAACCGTTAGGGCAACACTTCTTCTAATTGAGTAAAAATTCTTTACCATATTATAATTCATGGATTAGTTTAAAAAAAAAAAAAAAGAAGAAAAAAAAAAAAAAGAAATGTGTAAATATACATTTTAATGTTTAAACATGTCGAAGGAATTTAAATAATGTTTGATAAATTCTACATAATTGTACGTTGTTAATTTACGTTGAAAGAATTCAACTTTTAAAGTTACCTCCCTTTTAGATTAGCAAATTTCTAATTGGCCATTCACTTGGTTTTGTTTTGTTTTGTTTACATTGGCCTGTTAGAATCCAGCTTGTTATGTGACATGTGCAGTCGTATATTGCTAGTTGGCCGTAAACCTTTTTTTATTTTAATTCTCAAAGAATTCAGTGTATTGCATTTATGTCTTTTCATCCTTGCCTGTCTTTCAAGCTTTCACTCATTGTCTCTTTATATCAAGCCTCTCTCTCTCTTTTGTCATCTCCATCTTCACTCTTTTACACACACAACAATTTTCTCTTGCTTACTTACCTTTTACTGTTCCTTCTTTACCTTTTTCTACATTTACTAATTTCCTAGTGAATACATGTCTTTCTTTAGAAGGGATGGAGATTTGTAAGATACTACACTCTGATCTTAAAGTGTAAAACATAATAGTTGTGTATATAAACAGAATCAATTGGAGTAATGTCCATTAAAAAGTAGGTAGTAAGTATCCTTTCTCTCTCTAATATATATAAACTAAAATATATATCTGTAAAACAACAACATGAATAAAGACAAAAAGAAAACTTGTCTTAACGTATACATTTCCTCCTCTAATCAACTTTATCAAGGCAAAGATAAGGATTTTATTTTGCAGCATATATCAGGTTAACTGAAAAGTCTAGGTAAATTATGGAGGATGCTAAGTGACATAATTTAATTTTCTAAATAAATAAATGGCAAATTCTGTCTATGTCATTCTAACTCGGGCTAAACTTGTTTTACATAGACATACCGTTTTTGGAATATGGATGATTCTGGGATTGAAAATGTCTTTCATTTGGTACTTGAACATCCAGCATTGGAATTTGTGCCCAGATGAGTTTTCATGATGTGAGATTTTGAGATTTGAAGAACTCAATTTTTGACCTGAATTGGAATTTTGTCTACAATTGGACTTGTATGTCAAATCAGAGTTAAAGTAAGGTTTTGGAGTTTTATGGCATGAATTAAAGAATTTCTTCAAAATGCCATCGAATAATCTAAGGAGCAGATGTCTAAGGGAAAGGAAGAGAAGAGCAGAAGAAACACAAGAAGAGGCATGAGCTAGGAGACAAGATGCTGGAAACCATAGACAATCAAGAGCATCTGAAACATCAGAAGAGATACAAACCAGGAGAGAAGGAAATGCTGCAAGACAGATAAGATCAAGAGCATCTCAAACATTAGAGGAGTTATAAGCAAGGAGAGAAGCAGATACAGCAAGAAAGAGAAGATCAAGAACGGCAAAGGATGACAGTGAGAGTTTATCAAGGAGAGAAACAGATGCTGCAAATCATAGAAGTGCAAGATGTTTGGAAACACCTGATGAAAGACATGCCAGACAGGTTAGTGATAATCAAAATCATGTTAAAGGAGTGTAGCTTCTTTTTTGAGCCTGTCCAAAGCTGTCTTTTTAATACAACTGTGACAGTGACTATTCATATCATCCAAAGATATCTATTGGATCAAGGATCATTCAGTGTAAGCATTGTAATGCTCTCAGATTCAAGGATGAACCAAATAGGATTTGTTACAACAAAGGAAAAATACACCTGGAAGGTCTACCAGTTCCTAAAGAGCCATTGCTATGCCTTCTGGATGGGAACTCAGCTGAATCAAAACACTTCATCAAGTACATCAGAAGTTACAATAACTGTTTTGCAATTTGGAGCCAAAGATGCTAACTTGCCAGGATGGAAATCAACTTGCAAAATTCAGAGCAGGAGCTAGCTTAAAAGTCTTCATGGAGTGCAGCTTTTAAGCTAGTGTCTAATAAAAGAAAGTAAGTGATGAATGTTTAATTTTTTTTTTTTTTTTTTTTTTTTTTAATTTGCCTTGTTAAAGTCTATCAGAGGATTAAAAATCATCAGTTTTCTTTTTGTCTTTATTCACACACACACACACACACACACACACACACACACACACACACACACACAGTTGAATTTTTTCTGAAGTATTTATACCCTTTTGCTTTCAGGTCGCTGGACGAAAAGGTTTTCCGCATGTTATATACGCAAGAATTTGGCGATGGCCAGATTTACATAAAAACGAGCTTAAACATGCAAAATTCTGTCAGTATGCTTTTGATATAAAAGCAGATAGCGTATGTGTCAATCCATATCATTACGAGCGGGTAGTTTCCCCTGGAATAGGTAAGTCACTTGTTTTATTATTCATCAGAACTAGACTTGCTTCAAAGATTGTGTCCAACAAATGAAAATGAGTTAGATTCTTTTCAATGCAACTCAGTGATTAGCTGAATTTGCATTGCTCACTATCTTAGTATTTAATTTTGTCTTTCTCGTCTTCCTCTGCTGCTGCTTTTCTTCTCCTCCTCTTCTTTCTTAGTCTTGTTCTTTTCCTCCTCCTTTTCTTTCTTATTCTTGTTCTCTTCCTCCTATCTCCCCCTTTTCTCTTCCTCCCCCTTTTCTCTTCCTCCCCCGCTACATTCTGAAACTTGTCAAATTTCTAAAGAGTTTATTTTAACGTTAATAATAATAATAATAATAATAAAAAATAATATTTTATAGATTACTTCATTGGCACTTAATGTGCTTATGTCAACGTTGTACATTTTCAAAATAATCTGCCTTGTCAAATTCTCATTTATCTTTGCCCACAGTCTAAAATTTCTTTTGGTTTATTTGTGATTCCCAGTTGCCACTCTGGTTTGAATTTAGACAACCACGCGTGGATGAATGTGATGTTTGCAGCTTGAACTTGCATGATGCTGTGCAGATTTACTTACTCAGTCATTCTGTATTTAACCATCACATAGTATAGAAAGCTCACTCAGTAGCTTCTAGCTGCTGAGTAACCCCACGGGAGAGTATCTGCTCATGCATGCACAGTAAGGTCCTTTCTGACAGATTGCCAAGTTACATCAAGGTTGTTCAACTGGTTCTGGAGATTTTCAAAATGTCTGGATAATTCTGGACAGGCCTCATAAAACATTATTTAATACTGAAGAGATTTAGGCGATTTTTTTTTTTTTTTTTTTTTTTTTTTTTTTTTTTTAATGCTTTCTTTTTGTGTGTTACCACTTGGTTTATGACTTAATTACAAAACATAATTTATGGCTTGATTTTTTTTTTTTTTTTTTTTTTTAAACAATTCATGTAAGGTGAGCCATAGTATCTTGTTAACTGTGTAAATCTGCAGTGGAGGTGAAAGGAAAGGTGCTTGATGTTATCTGAGCTCTTAAAACATTTATATTTTCATTATTAAATTGTAATATAGTATCATTAATGGTACTATATTAGTATAAATATATTATTTTCAAACTTAAATTTATATTTCATTGAAGAAAATAATGGTTACTTTGAAAAAAGTCAAGTTTTGAACTTTTTTTTTTTTTATAAACGTAGTTTCATGCATTGGTTTATCTGTTAATCTACATATGAGCTTTTATTAAACCTAGCCTAGTACAGAACCACTTTTTCATAGGTCACCCAGTGAAGATTAAATTCATTATTGTTGTTATCACTTGCACTACGTCTTTCACAGTGAAATGTTGAATTAACTGAAATAGTTTTATTTATAAATACAAAACAAAAAAAGATCATGATATATTTCCTCAAACTTACGTTGCATTTTTCCTCATTTTTCTCTGGCTTTTTTTCCCCTTCTTTTTTCCCCTTCTTTTTTTTCCTTTTTTCCCCTTCTTTTTTTCCTTTTTCCCCCTTCTTTTTTCCTTTTTCCCCCTTATTTTTTTCCACTTCTTTTTTTCCTTTTTTTCCCCTTCTTTTTTCCTTTTTTTCCCCTTCTTTTTTCTTTTTTTTTCCCCTTCTTTTTTCTTTTTTTTTCCCCTTCTTTTTTCCTTTTTTTTCCCCTTCTTTTTTCCTTTTTTTTCCCCTTTTTTTTTCCTTTTTTTTCCCCTTCTTTTATTCCTTTTTTCCACATCTTTTTTTCCCTTTCTTATTTTTCTCTTGCTTTTTTTCCCTTTCTCATTTTTCTCTTGATTTTTTCCCCTTTCTCATTTTTCTCTTGCTTTTTTTCCCCTTTCTCATTTTTCTCTGGCTTTTTTTCCCTTTCTCATTTTTCTCTGGCTTTTTTCCCCCCTTTCTCGTTTTTCTCTGGCTTTTTTCCCCCCTTTCTCGTTTTTCTCTGGCTTTTTTCCCCCCTTTCTCATTTTTCTCTGGCTCCCCCCCTTTCTCATTTTTCTCTGCCCCCCCCCCCTCATTTTTCTCTGGCTTTTCCCCCCCCTTTCTCATTTTTCTCTGGCTTTTTTCCCCCCCTTTCTCATTTTTCTCTGGCTTTTTTTCCCCCTTTCTCATTTTTCTCTGGCTTTTTTTCCCCCTTTCTCATTTTTCTCTGGCTTTTTTTCCTCCCTTTCTCATTTTTCTCTGGCTTTTTTTCCCCCCCTTTCTCATTTTTCTCTGGCTTTTTTTCCCCCCTTTCTCATTTTTCTCTGGCTTTTTTCCCCCCTTTCTCATTTTTCTCTGGCTTTTTTTCCCCGCTTCTCATTTTTCTCTGGCTTTTTTTCCCCCCTTTCTCATTTTTCTCTGGCTTTTTTTCCCCGCTTCTCATTTTTCTCTGGCTTTTTTTCCCCCCTTTCTCATTTTTCTCTGGCTTTTTTTCCCCGCTTCTCATTTTTCTCTGGCTTTTTTTCCCCCCTTTCTCATTTTTCTCTGGCTTTTTTTCCCCGCTTCTCATTTTTCTCTGGCTTTTTTTCCCCGCTTCTCATTTTTCTCTGCCCCCCCCCCCCCTTCTCATTTTTCTCTGGCTTTTTTCCACCCCTTCTCATTTTTCTCTGGCTTTTTTCCACCCCTTCTCATTTTTCTCTGGCTTTTTCCCTACCTTCTCATTTTTCTCTGGCTTTCCCCCCCTTCTCATTTTTCTCTGGCTTTCCCCCCCCTTCTCATTTTTCTCTGGCTTCCCCCTTCTCATTTTTCCCTGGCTTCCCCCCCCTTCTCATTTTCTCTGGCTTTTTTCCCCCCCTTCTCATTTTCTCTGGCTTTTCCCCCCTTCTCATTTTCTCTGGCTTTCCCCCCTTCTCATTTTCTCTGGCTTTTCCCCCCCTTCTCATTTTCTCTGGCTTTTTCCCCCCCTTCTCATTTTCTCTGCCCCCCTTCTCATTTTCTCTGGCTCCCCCCTTCTCATTTTCTCTGGCTCCCCCCTTCTCATTTTCTCTGGCTCCCCCCTTCTCATTTTCTCTGGCTTTCCCCCCTTCTCATTTTCTCTGGCTTTTCCCCCCCTTCTCATTTTCTCTGGCTTTCCCCCCCTTCTCATTTTCTCTGGCTTCCCCCCCTTCTCATTTTCTCTGGCTTCCCCCCCCCCTTCTCATTTTCTCTGGCTTTTTCCCCTCCTCATTTCCTCTTGCTTTTTTCCCCCCTTTCTCCTCTTTTGTTTTTTTTTCACCTTTCTCTTCTTTTGTTTTTTTTTTTTTTTTTTTTCCACCTTTCTCTTCTTTTGTTTTTTTTTTTTTTCACCTTTCTCTTCTTTTGTTTCTTTTGTTTTTTTTTTTCACCTTTCTCTTCTTTTGTTTTTTTTTTTTTTTTTTTTTTTCACCTTTCTCTTTTGTTTTTTTTTTTTTTTTTTTTTTCCACCTTTCTCTTCTTTTGTTTTTTTTTTTTTTTTTTTTCACCTTTCTCTTCTTTAGTTTTTTTTTTTTCACCTTTCTCTTCTTTTGGTTTTTTTTTTTCACCTTTCTCCTCTTTTGCTTTTTTTTTTTTTTTCACCCTTCTCCTCTTTTGCTTTTTTTTTTTTTTTTTTTCACCCTTCTCCTTCTCCCCTTGTCATTCTCACTTCCCCACTCTCTTGCTTTTTGCCCCCCTCTCATTTTTGTCTTGCTTTTTTTGTTTTTACCAAAACTCTTTTTTTTCTTCTGCTTTTGCTACTGATGTCTGCATTTTTTCCTGCTTATTTTGCTCTTTTTACTACTACTGCTTCTGTTTCTGTTCCTGTTCTTGTTCTACTTTTGCTAAACCCACTGCTGCTGCACCTTCTTTTGCTGCTGTCCCTTGAGCTGTTTTTTTTTTGGGGGGGGGGTTCTGCTTCTACTACTTTTTCTGCTTTTGTTACCGCTCCTGCTGCTAGTACTTTTGTTACCGCTGCTAGTATTTTTGTTAGCGCTGCTGCTGCTAGTGCTTTTGTTACCGTTGCTGCTAGTGCTTTTGTTACCGTTGCTGCTGCTGCTGCTGCTAGTGCTTTTGTTACCGCTGCTGCTGCTGCTAGTGCTTTTGTTACCGCTGCTGCTAGTGCTTTTGTTACCGCTGCTGCTAGTGCTTTTGTTACCGCTGCTGCTAGTGCTTTTGTTACCGCTGCTGCTGCTAGTGCTTTTGTTACCGCTGCTGCTGCTAGTGCTTTTGTTACTGCTGCTGCTGCTAGTGCTTTTGTTACCGCTGCTGCTGCTAGTGCTTTTGTTACCGCTGCTGCTGCTAGTGCTTTTGTTACCGCTGCTGCTGCTAGTGCTTTTGTTACCGCTGCTGCTGCTAGTGCTTTTGTTACCGCTGCTGCTGCTAGTACTTCTTAATATTATTGATGATGCAGTGTCAACTGGAATTATTAAGAAACTTTAAAAATTCTAAAAATATTATGTTTAGTTTTACTGCTAGAAACAATTGTTGCTAATGAATTGCTTAACAATTTATTGGTGAGTGTCCAGTAGTTGAATTTCTAGTCATGTAATGATTTTATTTGTAAAACAAATTCAAACAAGGCCATTAATTTTGTTAACAATTTTGTTACTTTGGAAATTGGACATTTTTGCTAAATGTTGTGCATGAAATTGATTTGTTCGGATCTCACACTTAATCATGTATCAATACAATTCTCTTGCCTTGAAAATGCTTTTATTTGCTTAAAAAAAAATACTTTTCCTTTTTATTTGTAGACTTAACCGGACTTTCATTACAACACACTGGTATGTGTTAATGATTTTTACTCTTCTTTCTTTCATTTTGTCTGTGTATTAAACCCACATGTCAATCTTTTTAGTCAGTTTCCATTTTAAATAACTTTGATCGTCATTAGGAATTAACAGCAACTCCTAACCATATGAAAGTGAATCATCTTTATTAGGCTATAACACCTTTAATTATATTGACTGTGCTGTTTCAGGGAAGTTTAATCCATGACACAAAGTTAAAAACTTCTAAATACTGACTTTGGTATTTCCTGTCAAAGAATAATATTTATTATTTTTATAGGAGAATTTTGATTTCAGTGATAGATTCTATAATCTTATTAACTAGAAAGTCTCAGAAAATAGTGTGGACAGCAGGGTCACTGTTAATTTCATGCCTCAGTGCAATCTTCAGACCAAGTTTCATTACTTTTCTTTTTTTTTTAGTGTGCTCTCTGTATCACAGGTGACAAAGTGAAATGTAAAAGTGAAGGAAGAAATCGGTCCTTCCCACTTTTTCTAGGGTTAATGCTTAAGATTATTAATGGTTATGGTCACCCTTTGAGATTTCCTAGTTTACTTATATAAATGATTAAAATAGAAAATAAATATTTGATGCATTTTTAAAAAATTTTTAAATTGATGTCAAAAATGAATATTCCTATATTAATTAATTTTAATATATCTACTACTATTAATGTTCTATTTCTAAATTTCTTATATACTTAAAACAAGAACAAAAATGAACTGAATTAAAAGTCAAGCTATTATAGTTGATAATACAAAAATAGGAACAAGAAAAAAAAAACAACAAATAAGCTAACTGGTTATCACTCCTCACTTATCTGCTGCTTAGGATATAAGCTATATGAAAATCAAAGATTTTCTCAAAAAAAAAAAAAAAAAAAAAAAAAATCATGATTATTATTTATTAATGATTACAAGATTAAATTAGTTACAGAAAATAATTACTGCCCTTAACAATTAGCAAATATTCAGTACAAATATTTAAACCAAAGTAAATTTAATAATAATCTGCTTTTTATTTAAAACATTCTTTTCCCTGATTTTTCTCTAACAAAGTTATCAATTATTTCCTTGAAAAGAGTGCTGCGTCACTTGTCCCTTTCAGTACACAGAAGACTATCTTGCAAGATGTTTGTTTGGATTTTTTTTTTTTTTTTTTTTTTTTTCAAATTCTTTTTAGTGGTGAAAAATGATCCTGAGCAATTTGTAACCATCAATCATAGGAATAATTGTAAAAATGCCTTCTATGTTTGTAAGAGCTTGATGAATTTTATCTCTAGATTGTTTTAGATTGAAACTTGTGCCTAACATGTTCATCTTCTGGATAAGTTTTGCTTCACATAAACAAGAAAATGTTTCAATTTACCTAAGCAGTTTATATGGACATTAAGATATTTTTGAATAATTGCCATTACTGCATTACATAGTTGTTCCTCTGAAAAATGTAAATCAACTAGAAACGGCAATTTCTCAGCAACATAATTATATATGATTTCTCTTTTATTTATGTAACGTGCACCCACAACAGGAATAAAAGATTTTAGTCTAAATTTATCTCGGAGTTCTTCATCTGCATTTGAATCAATTTGTTTCTTTTTGGAAGAAAGTCTTTAAAACTTAATGTACCATACTGTTGTCATTATTGTGATAATTATTATTTTTTATGTTAATTTCAATGATAAAGAAATATATATATATATATATAATTTTTGATGATTTAGTGTTAAATGAAAAAAAATATATTTGAAAAAATGAGGCCACCAATGGTTTGTGGCTCTAAGCTACAGCTTATAGGTAAGTCTGGCACTGCTCACCAGAGCTTGATTAAGAAATTTAAATTGTGTACACTGAGTAAAAAAGAATGTAGAGGCACATGCACTATATATATATATATATATATATATATATATAAAATGGTCATCGAAATGTGGGTTGGCCTTTGCTTAGGTACAGGGACAAGCTGAAAAGTAACATCTTAGCTGCGAATATAAATCACACTACCTTTGAGAACGTCGTAATTGATCGTAATGAATGGAAGACTACATGCTACAATGGCATCAAGAACAAGACAGCATCAAACATTGTCAAGCTTCGTCAAACTAGGGAAAGGAATAAAATATCTGCTGCTGCCCAGCCATATACTCCAAGAATCCACAATCTGTGGACTTCTTTGCATGTCACTTGCGACTTACACACAAGGTTAAATAAACAAGGTTATCGGAACCTCATATGCTGAAACCGACAGGAGAGTCCATCACACACGCACACACACACACATATATATATATATATATATATATATGAAAGGTATATTTTTTTCTAAAGAAATCACATTCAGTTCCAACAACCAATCCTTTTGTTTACATAGGGAAGGTTGTTTTAATTTAATGAAAGTAGTTTCAAGGACTTCTAGATGGTAGTTGGAATGTGACCTGCACAAAATAGAAGCTTGATGTACACTTGCAATTTTCATAAGGTTTTCTGCAATTGCAGACGCCAACATAATGGCACACTTATACAAATTATCTACGATTCTTTCTAATAGATGACAGGACAGATTAAACAATTTACTTCTCAAAGTTTTGTTGATTAACCTATGTAGCCAACTTCATACTAATGCTTAAATTCATAGATTACAAAACCCATTTTAAAAATAGGTAAGACATATTTTTGGATTAATTTCAATATAGGCTGAGAAGATATGCATAATTTGGTTAAAACATTAGTAGAGATTTGCTTAGTAAATCTAGCACCAGCTTCACTAATCCATGGCAATTTAAGATGTACAAGATTTTTTTTTTTTAAGAGGCAAAATGTTTTTAGCTTATAGAAATGTTATTTTAGCAATAATGAAAGATTGCATCATGCCCACAAGATAACCATTATCATAAAATATTTTAAAAGATTCTTATTTATTCATAGAACATATCAACAAGGTCTGATGGACCAAAGTTTTTATAAAGATTAGTTTTATACTGTCTAGGACACTGGTTCTCAAACTTTTTCAGAATTAAAATTTACTCATGCCTCACCAAATTTTATGTGATAAAAATAAAACATACATGGTTAATGGGAGATAGCTGCAGATTCAAAATAAGAACATTATCATTGATAACTCTCTCCTCCAATTTACAGATCCTAGTTACTATATTTGTAATACTTGATATGAAATCAAAAAAATATCACAATGATAAAATTGGTCTTATTTTTGGCATATGAATTTTTTGAAACTACTTCTAAATCTTTGTTTTTCAATCATTCTGCCATACCTGAGGCATGTTTCACCATTTGGGAACTAGTGGTCAAGAACAAAATGAATCTCGAGTGCATAATCCAGTAAACTTCGGTTCTTAGTACACAGATGTAACAAAAATTTTTTTTTTGTATTTATACCAACATGTTGAAGAAAAATTAGGCACTGTCATCCTCCTTTTCACAGGTGAAACCTTCATGGAATGCTGCCACCATTTCCAACTCTTTCTAAAACACACAAAATTATTATTATTCCTTGTGATTTTTGTTCAATAAGTTTTTTAGATTTCGTCCTGGATTCAGGGAAATGAAGAAAAAAAAAAAAGAAAAATAGAATGAGTTGAATATAGAAGGATCCAGCAATGGTTAAAGTATTTTGAAATCAACTAAAAGCTAAGTTAAGCATCTTGAAGAAAAACTTATTTGTGAGCATTTGACATGTTCCACAATCTTATACTGAAATGAGCTCTTACTGTTGATTGTTGATGTCTTCATCCTGACATCTGCAGTAGTTAAAATGATTGTTTAAAATATAACTTTCTGCAATCTCAACTGCTCTCTGTTTAGAAACCAAAATGGAAATCCTGGATTCCAGTTCAGTCACATGAATAATGTATGATATTTAATATTTCTTCCTCATCCTCCTTGAATAAATTTTTTTTTTTTTATTTCTTATTTTTTTTTTAACAGAACCAGTCAAGCTTGTGTTTCCACGTCTCCATTGTTTTCAATGGAGTATTTACAGAATGGATGAATGCATTTGCTTTTTCAAGTGATTTGTTTCAAGATAAATTGTTTGTTTGTCCTGAGAATTTCTTCTCCCCCCCCCCTGAATTATTCCTGCCAGTTATGTAACCCAGAGCTGAATTGGTTGGCATCTATTCTGAACTCTGCCTTTAGAATCGTTTTCTGAGCAAAGGCCCATTCTTAGTTTATCCATAAATTATGACTGTCAGTTTATTCATACAGCTGCTCATGTTGTTTATCCTCTCTTTATATTCATATTTCATCATTGCTGGTTTTCTTCTTCCATGTGTGTTTCCCTATGTTTTGCCTTTTCAACATATTTCCAATTTCATTTCAAAAATTGTTTTTCCTCTTTTTTCTATTTGATTCAGTCTCTAATCTCATTTTTTTCTTTTTATACGTTACTCTATCCAACCCCACTTGGTCATCCCTTGTCACCCGTCTCCCCCTCTTCGCTACTCCGTTGTCGCCCGTCTCCCCCCTCTTCGCTACTCCGTTGTCGCCCGTCTCCCCCCTCTTCGCTACTCCGTTGTCGCCCGTCTCCCCCCTCTTCGCTACTCCGTTGTCGCCCGTCTCCCCCTTCTTCGCTACTCCGTTGTCGCCCGTCTCCCCCCTCTTCGCTACTCCGTTGTCGCCCGTCTCCCCCTCTTCGCTACTCCGTTGTCGCCCGTCTCCCCCCTCTTCGCTACCCCGTTGTCGCCCGTCTCCTCCCTCTTCGCTACCCCGTTGTCGCCCGTCTCCCCCCTCTTCACCAATATTTTCAATTGTCCTCTTCTAGTTACAGACGTATTATGCCAAGAAGTACAGCCTATTAATAAGTGTGCCCAAAATATATTGTCCACAGAAAACACATTTAACCAGCACAATATTGCTTACATCTGAATAAATTATTATATAATTATTTTTCATCTTAATATGGGCTTGTTAATATTCTGTTATCTTCAACAGTCATTCAACCACTTGTTTTAACTTTCTCATTGAGTTGTTACTTTCTTACAATCAGTGTCACTCTTTTTATCTATAAAATTACAAAATAAATACCATTAACTACACCACTATATATATATAAAATGTATGTATGCAACATATGTTCATTCAAACAGGTTTAGTTAAATAATTTAGACATACTATATCTGTTTATTTTTGTTTTAATCTTTTCAAGTCTGTGAATCAGTTTCTTGGTAGTCAGAGACAATTGATTAAGGAAATATCAAAATTTTCTTTCAAATAATTTTTATTTTCTCAAGTACTTAAAAAAAAAAAGATTTGCAATGGATATAAAACAATAAAAAATGCAGTAAAACCATTTTGAATTTACAGAAATACGTATACACATGCACAGACAATTTAACCCCCTGAATATGGTTGCAGATGAGACTGAAAGTACTTGAGAAAATAAAAATTGTTTCAATGAAAATTTTTTTTTTTCTTAATCAGTTTTCAACGGCTACCAAGAAATTGATTTGTAGACTCTAAAAGATTAAAACAAAAATAGACATAGTATGTCTAAGTTATTTAACCAAACCTGTTTGAATATATATATATATATATATATATATATATATATATATATATATAGTGAATACCTCTCATGTTGCATAATAAAAAGCCAAATAAGTTAGTATAAATGTTTCAAATAAAATAGATATCACAAGCTGAAATTAACAGGTTATATCTATGATAGATATAAATATACCCTGAAAATTTTACTAATATTAGTTGGTTAATACCAATTTTATTGTGAAAACATTAAGTGGCATCATAAAATATGACATAATATTTGAAATATTATTTGTTATCTTGTAAACTTTTTAGCTTTAGGATTTATTGTATATTCCAGACATATTCATATCAAAGTAATTCAAGGTTTTGTATCTGTTTCACACAGTAAAATCAATTACAGACACAGTATTATCTGTGAAAAGACTGTCTTTACCATCAGTCTCCATCACAATCCACAGAGAAGGGAGGGAACTTTGCATTTGATTTAATTCTCTTATATCTAATGGTAATATTTACTCACACTTTGTAATATATTGTGCGTAAATATTGGAGGGGTTGGGAATAAGACTTTGTTTAGTATCACTGACTTCTCCTGCATGATCTCGTATACAAAAATATATTTGTAAATGAAAGCTATAGTTTTAGATTTTAGAAGTCGGATGATTTAAAGCTTTTTTTTCTTCTCTTTGGTCACTTGGGTATAACTTAAATGTTCAGTAAAAATATCTAATCAATGTATTTGCAGGGAAATGAATGTTGCTTTTTATGTAATTTTTTTGTTTCTTAATTGGATGTTGTTTTGTCTATAAAATGCACAACAGATAAATCTTATTTTACATCAATGGTTTTATTTATATATATATATATATATATATATATATATATATATATATATATAATAAATGTGAGATATTATCTGATATATTATTGTTTGCTTTTAAATATTTTCACATGATTTTTTTTTTCTCCACTATCTCTGTTATTTTTTGTTTTTGTTTAATATTTTTTATTTTGCGGTTAAGAAAATCATACTTGGGTACTACTATTCAAAAATAAAAAAAAATTAATGAAGAAAGGAAAAAAAACCCAAAGTGATCAGAAATTTAAATTATTTTTCTTTATAGAAATCATTGCTAAAATTGATGTTGGTTAGAAACTGAACTGTAGAGGTGTTAACTGTAATGTTGAAATGACATAGGAGTGAGCCGTGATGTTGGCGTGACACGCTGGCAGCAGGCTGTGCCGCAATGTTGACATGACGTGCCGGGAGAGGTGCAAACTGTGATACTGACATGACGTGTCGGTAAATGTACAAACTGTGATATTGACATGACGTGTCGGTAGATGTGCAAACTGTGACATTGACATGACGTGCAAACTGTGATATTGACATGACGTGCAAACTGTGATACTGACATGACGTGCCGGTAGACGTGCAAACTGTGATACTGACATGACGTGTCGGTAGAGGTGCAAACTGTGATACTGGCATGACGTGTCGGTAGAGGTGCAAACTGTGATACTGGCATGACGTGTCGGTAGATGTGCAAACTGTGATACTGGCATGACGTGCCGGTAGACGTGCAAACTGTGATACTGACATGACGTGCCGGTAGAGGTGCAAACTGTCAACTCAAATATGTTAAATTTATTATTAACACAAGTACGGTTAGGAAATACTCACACATAAAAATTTGAAGCATAATATTGTTAAGTGAAGGTAAATATTTTTTAAAATCCTTTTTAAAATACTTAGTGAATTTCTGGTATTTATTTATTAATGCTTATTGATTATTTATATTTATTTCCCCCTGTCCATGTCTGCCTTGAATGAATAGGTTTCTTCATGCAAATTCAGACTTCAAACATATTATTAAGGACCCCACCAGCCACCCACTGTTTTAGAAAGAATTTAAAAACATCACTATATTGTTTTTTTGAATGTATTGGATTTGTTTTAAATGTTCACCCCTGTAACCTCCCAGTCAGTCCTTCCTTGAAGTAATTAATGTGATTTGGAGAAATTTTGTTGTGTTTTATACCATTTTTTTCACTGGACTATAAAAATTGGTTGTAAACTAAAACACACAGAGACATTTTGATTGGATGATTGGTTTCTCCATAAGTATCTTCCTTAGCTTGATCCAGTTTTTGTCTTTGCTATAACCATGCTGCTCACTCCTTCTCTGGTATATATTCTTTCTTTCTCTCTGTCTCAATTGCTTCTACTCTCTGGTCACTTCAATCTCTCTTTTTCTTTAAATTAATCTGTAATGCACATTCATATGCCTTCTCTGCTGTTGATCTTTCATTCTATACATTTTCTGTTTACATTACAAAAGCTCTACTCAATTACGAGATGTGTGATTCCCCCCCCCCCACACTTTTGTTACTGTGGGTTTTTCTTATTTTTATTTGTAATGATCTAATAAAACACACATCCTTCTGTTTAATTATTAGTGGTAACAAAAAGACAATCTTGCCTTACTCAAATACAGAATATGCTATCTTTTGGTATTGATCTGCTAGGAAAGCATCAAAATATCTTGTGATCATTAATTAGTATTAGTTTCTGTCAACATTAGTGATAAGAAATACCAGCTTTTGGCTGTTACTGCATGGGATTTTCTATCTTCTTCAAGAATCATGGCATACCAGTGACAATAGAATAGAAGGCAAAAAGAAATGGATTCATTCCTTTAACAAGGGCATTAACTGCTTCAGGTGAAATTTGAACTTCATTAACTTTTTTCTTTCTTCTCTCTCTTTTTTTTTTTTTTTTTTTTCCTCTCTTTTTACTAAAGTTCACCAAATTCAAAACCCAAGAGCCACTTAAGGTAGAGGGTTATGATAGAAGGTAGAGGTGCATGATATGAAAGTAAGAGGAGGAAGTGAAGATTACAAGGATATGGTGAATAGATAATAATTGCCTCTAGATTTTAAGAGGTTAATATTGTATTGTTCAGAGGTGCATTCACAAAATAACTGTTTGGAGTGGAATTCTCTTATCAAAGCATTATCTAGAGAACAGGGTTGATTCAACCCTGTAGATGTAGCAAGGCGGGTCTTGGTTGTAAAAGTCTGAGATGGTGGCAATAAAGAATGGAGTTGGTGCATTTGCCATGCTCACAAGACCATGTAAACGTTTTTGAACTCTGTCAAGGCTGAAACATGTTGATGAGGCAGCTTCACTTCAGTAACAAATATTAAACAGGTTGCAAGGATCTAATATGTGAATATAGCTTCATATTTCAATTGTTTTGATTCAAAAGTTGGGGTAAATACTTAGGTATTTATTATTTTAATATTGTAGAAACCTAATTGCATTATTAATCTTTTGGAGGCAAAATATTCCTAACACTCTTAATTTATTTTTCTTTATTTTAATTGAGTACCAAACACTTGACAGCCCAGCAAATGATTATACCAATACAAATGTAATTTCGCTTTGACAAATATGAGCTAGTGATCTTCTTGTTTGTAGAATTTAGAAAGGTTAGAATGTTGCTTGGAAAGAGAATAAGAGGTCAATCTAAAAATGTTCTTATTTCAAATTAACTAACCAGGGTAGAGTAGCAGGACTAACACAAAATTTGTTTTTCATGTGACCTGATTATGTACTCTGTCTTCGTTTGACCATGTGTACCACCATGACATTATCTGCTATTAAATATATTAAATTATGTGTGGTATTATTCACACTAGCATTAAAGAAAAAAAATTATTCATTTTAAAGCTTATTTTCTATTATAATTATTTATCAAACTGTATACATTTATGTAACAAAAAAAAAAAAAAATTTTTTTTTATTGTTCAGCACCCAGTCGACTGGTAAAAGATGAATATGGTCATGATGGTCAACTCAATGGAAGTGGGGCTGGTGAAGGCTCTCAAACGGTGCAACATCCACCTCAAGATAATTTTGGTCTCATGCCAGGTTTGTTTTACCTATTCTCTTTGATTTACCTTTTAACAACCCTCTCCCTGTACCAATCATTTAAAAAAATCTTTTTGTGATATCTTCTAGATTGGTTATTTCTCCTTAGCTTCAAAAAATCAGCATGACCCGTTGTTACTATTCTCGTTTTTGATGGTTGTCCTGCTTAATGTTATCAATGTTGTTTTTATTGAATGTTTACCGAGACAAGCTTCTTTGTCATGTCCGTTTGTGGTGCATTTGTTTTTAAATCCTCACTATCTTGGACAGAACCACCTTCCCAGACACAAGCTGCAGCTTTGAGAATTGACTTGGAACAAATATTCTCTTAGGAATAATTGTCAAGTCTCATGTACCGCATTATATGAAGACATCATTCACCATTGTACCTGCCCAAAAGAAATCTAACCTCTCAGAAACTGGTAGATTACGGCTCTGTTTTTCTGGTTATACACTTAATGCTTTCTTTTGTTTTTCCTTAGCAATAAATATATTTCTAGCCCATTTAAAAAATGAAAAAAAACATACAAATGGCAATTTCAATTTCAAATGTAAAATTTGATCAAATATTCTTTATTCTGTACCTTTTCTGTATTGTTTTCAATCTTACATATGAAAACTAATCGAAATAATAATAAACTGATCGAAATAATAATAATAATAAACTGACCGAAATAATAATAATAATAAAGTAATCGAAATAATAATAATAATAAAGTAATCGAAATAATAATAATAATAATAATAATAATAAACTGATCGAAATAATAATAATAAACTGATCGAAATAATAATAATAATAAACTGATCGAAATAATAATAATAATAATAATAAACTGATCGAAATAATAATAATAATAAAGTAATCGAAATAATAATAATAATAAAGTAATCGAAATAATAATAATAATAAAATAATCGAAATAATAATAATAATAAAGTAATCGAAATAATAATAATAATAATAATCGAAATAATAATAATAATAATAATCGAAATAATAATAATAATAATAATAATAAACTGATCGAAATAATAATAATAATAAACTGATCGAAATAATAATAATAATAATAATAAACTGATCGAAATAATAATAATAATAAAGTAATCGAAATAATAATAATAAAATAATCGAAATAATAATAATAAAGTAATCGAAATAATAATAATAATAATAATAATAAACTGATCGAAATAATAATAATAAACTGATCGAAATAATAATAATAATAAACTGATCGAAATAATAATAATAATAAACTGATCGAAATAATAATAAAGTAATCGAAATAATAATAATAATAAAATAATCGAAATAATAATAATAATAATGTAATCGAAATAATAATAATAATAATAATCGAAATAATAATAATAATAATAATAATAAACTGATCGAAATAATAATAATAATAAACTGATCGAAATAATAATAATAATAAACTGATCGAAATAATAATAATAATAATAAACTGATCGAAATAATAATAATTATAATAAACTGATTGAAATAATAATAAACTGATTGAAATAATAATAAACTGATTGAAATAATAATAATAATAATAATAATAATAATAATAATAAACTGATTGAAATAATAATAATAATAAACTGATTGAAATAATAATAATAATAATAATAAACTGATTGAAATAATAATAATAATAATAATAAACTGATTGAAATAATAATAATAATAATAATAAACTGATTGAAATAATAATAATAATAATAATAAACTGATCGAAATAATAATAATAATAATAAACTGATCGAAATAATAATAAACTAATGACAATACTTAATTTTCTAAACTTATAGACAACAGGTAGATGAATCATTAAGAAAGCACTTTTGGTAAACACTTGTAACAAAGGCAAAAATAAGTTTAAAAAAATATCTGAATCGATTTAATCTATTAAAAAGGTCATTTTATATTGCATTAACTGAAATGGTATTAACATGAATTGAACTGAAAAAGTTAATGTCTTTGTATGATGAGAGCATTTACTTAGTGATAAATATTGAACTAAAGGTTTTTATTTATATTAGTCTAGAAAGATGTGTAAATATAGGGAAATCTTTCTTTTCCAATGGATTCATACAAGCATTTGAAATTCGAGTTAGGACACCACAAATAATTAAGTCTTAATTGAAAATAGCTGTTTCACCTTTGCTGTCTCATTCCCTAATAATCAATACATGAATTGCTTTCATGTACTTGTAAATTCTGTAATACCTGATTATCTTATTTGACCGTAGAACTAAAAATCTGAAATTGGCTGAACACTGAAAATCTCTTCTGGTTCAACCTAATATAATTTATTTGCTATTGTTCCAAGAAAATAAAAAATAAAATAATTTAAAGTTTAATTACTCTAAACGTTTTTCTTAAATTAGTTTTCTTCTTGTTTTCACATTACATCTCTTGGGTGATCCAATCAAATCCGTAATTGGATAGAATAGGAAATTTGCTCTCTCAACCGTTTATAAATATGGAGGTGGAAGTGTCAATTATGTATTAATTCTTGGCTAATATCTCATTAAAGACCTACAAGCCAAAAATTAATAATAATTAATTTTTCATATAAGAGATTCACATAATACTACAATAAATAATACTAATAGCTAACATGAAATGATACCAATGTTGTTTGTGTAACATCAGCTTGATTCTTTGAGTTAAGCAATATTCAGCCTGGACCAATACCCAATAAGTAATCATTAGAAGATTGCAAGCATGAAGATTAAAAAATAATATCTAGAATCTCATGCACATTAAAAAAAAAAAAAAAAAATTTTCATTTTCAGAATTATGTTAGTTTTTTTTATACTATTTCTCACTCAATGCAAGGTCCAAGAGCTCCTGAAGGTAGAGAGTTACTAAAAGAGGTTGATTTAAAGGTGTGGGGAGCAAGAGGTACTAATTATGAGGATATGTAGGATAGATAACAGTTGGACTGAGATTTGAAGAGATTAAGATTGTAGTGATTGGGGAAGCATACTCTCATTCCACAATGCTGCAGTTCTATCTGTGTGTGTGTGTGTGTGTGTTTAATCCCTGATATGAAATAGTCATTAGTGGTTTAAACTTAGGCACATCTTTGTACATGTTCTCCTACAGATACCCACTCCAGTTTATGCATTTATAAACTCTGTTTTCGCATGAATCCTATTACGTATTTACAATTGTTTCGATGATTATTTTCTTACTTTATTTCTTATCTATCTGCAAAGTACAAGAATATTTCAATCTATGCTCCTGTTTTTAAAAAAATCAAATCGTCCTTCATCCTTCTTCATATTTTGTTGTTAGTGCAATGACACCTTTAAAAAAAATATTTTCATTAAATTTCACAAATAGCTTATTGCTGCTCAAACAAAAACGTCAGTTGCACATTGAAAATTTAATTTCAAAACATCAGATGAAAGTGAGTTTATCTATTCACTGATGCAGCTTTACTTATGATCAGTCATTTGCCCAGCTTAGCGCATTCTCTGACACTTGTATGGTGCACTCAGTGAGGATCAAATTCACTATTGTCATAATGATCTGAGAGACTTGCTGGTTAAGGAGTCCCACCTGTAGTCAGTATCTCTTTTGATAAGTCAGTTGGTACTTCTTTCATGATGTTCTTGAGGCCAACTCTTGGTTCTGCCGAGGGCCAGAACTAGAGGTTTATTTCAAATTTTGTCATTCCACTGGGAGTGACAAGTTTTAGTTTGGGTTTGTGGTTGTTCATTGCTGTAGTTGGTTTAAGAAATTCAAAGAAAAAAAAAATATTGGTAAAGAGCATAATTAAATTGCCTCAAAAAAATCAATCCTCTTTGTCTTGGTAGGTTTTTTTTTGCTGTGGTTTTATTACAATTGATATAGAATTTGCTGGAGCTTTGGATTCATCACTTCTCACCCTGTTAACAATGAAATGTTATGCATTTTAATCTTTGAATAAATTATCTATATTAAAACAGATTTAATTTTTTTTGTGATTTTGCACAAGAAATGTTTGTATTTGCAAAAAACATAAAAAATAATATAGCATGTCTGAAGAAAATAGAATAAATAAATCTTACACTTACTTCAATTAAATAAGTTATTCCAAATGTAAAAAGCAAAAAGCTAACTACCACAAACCAAAACTAAAATGAAAATGTCTTGATCATTGTGGAATGACTAGATTTGAAATACCCCTCCAATTCTGTGCCCCTGAGTTGCAGTATGTGTTGGCCTGAAGTAGTGAATGCCACGTGTAAGATTTATTAAGCATAATCTGATTAAAAAGGAACTGGAGGAGCATGTCAGAAATCAATCTTATTGAAGAGCCATAATTCTTTGAGCCTCTACAAATCACTGCAGGAAAACACCATCACAGAGCATCAATATATATGCAATGATAACAGTTACCAACTTTCCGTGCTCACACTGATGGCACTATTTGAGAATTTACGGATCGATGCATAATGAACTGCATTTAGATATGAAGGATAATGTAGCCTGGCACATGACTGTAGAAATGATGGATCCATTGTGAAATGGCCTGTAAGATTAGCTTGATAGCCATTCATGGCATCACAAGTGCCTTCAGTTAATTAGTTAAGTGTCACATATGATACACACATCTGGGCAATCATGTGTTTTTTTTTTAGTTTTTTTTTTTTATTCATGACTGACTAGGCAGATGATTTTCCTGCAGTAGGTTACTGTTTCTTTCAGCAGTAGACTGGTTGTTAACCAAGGCTATAGAGCCCAGTCTATCCTTTTATTCAACCCATAGCTATGAGGAGAAGAGATGGATTCATACCTTTCCCAAGGGTATTTTAACATAGGTGAATGTAATGAACTTTATTAGAATTCAATCTTGGCTTTACAATTTCTCATGCCAAGCCATTAGCCTGCCTTAAGTGCCTTACTGAAGCATTCTATTTGCGCCCCCATATTTTTTTTTTATACATTAAAGATATTTCTTAGTTACCTTGAAAAATAATATTACAGAGTTTTTTTATTTGCAATATGCTAACAGTTGAATTAACTTTTAAACTTTAAAAAAAAATTTGCTCAAGATGTTGGATTATTTTTTCTCTCTTTGCTCTTCAAATTTTCAAACTCTTATCTATTCTGCTATATATATATATATATATATATATATACATACACATATATATATATATATATATATTATATTTACTGCATGTTTTTTGTTGTTGTTTTTGTTGTTGTTTACTTATGTATCTTTATCCTTCACCATTCTCATCAAATGGTTAATAAACTTCCTTTTAATGAGAAGAAGAAGAAGAAAAGGGCGGTTATTTCTTTCTTCTTCTTTTTTTCCCTCTAAATGTTGTGTTTTGTCATGTTTAGGAATACAGCCACAAGCCCCTAAGTTCAGAGCAGGGAATTCTGGTAAGTATTCACGTTCTTACTGCTGCTATCTACTTGCTTATCTTCTCTACACACACACACACACACACACACACACTCATTTTACAGTTTTCTTTATGCACATATAAACATACATTAATACCCTTGTACCTATTCAGTTTATATATAAATAACTAATTATGAATAAAAATAAACAAAATAATTAAAAAAAAAAAAACATTGGAAAAATTTTGTCTGAATTGTTTTCCACTTGTCTTTGTTTCTTTTCAAATTTTTGATGAAGCATTTTCACTTTTTTTTTTTTTTTTTTTTTGCTACCTTTACACCAGTGACATGATGACAAGAAAGATTATAAATAACTCTAAAATAAAGTGTGAAAAAGCTTCATCTGAAAGCAACAATAATAAGTTGGTGCAAAACTAGAAATAAAATAATAAAAGTCTGATCTCATCTCTTGGCCAATATTCAAAACTACAATTGATTTTAATCAAAGCTTGCTCAGTTAAGGTGGTGAGCTTGTTCGGATGGAGGGGGGGGGCTGTATTTTTTTTTTTGTCTTGAAATTTCAATAAAGTTCGGTGTTGTATGACAGGATAGTCTATAATCTGTAAATTGTAGAAAGCCACGCAGTTTGGTCACTTTGTCACTTTGTCTCTTTGTCCAACATTGGATTTATTTATTTTAAAGCAATATGGTTTCTGGTGAGTAAAAGTTATTTATTCTGTTACTGTTTTGCAAGATGTGAACCTTTTTGGGTGTTCTCTTTTAATTCTTCAGAAAGATCAAAAGATTAAAGAACAAACATGAAATCTACTTAGGTTCTCTGGCAGTTTTCTCTGTTACTGCCTTCCTTTTTATTTAATTTTGTTCTTTAATTATTATTTGTTAGTGAAGGATGAGTTTTGTAGGAATTAATTTGATCTTTGGTTTTAAAAACTTCAGTAGTCATAAGGAATTATGCTACTTGTTTCAAGTGGTGATATTTTCTTGAGATTATATAATTCAATGTGGCTATAAAACCTGTTTTTTTTTTTTTGTTTTTTTTGTTTTTTTTTTTGTCACAATAGGATCTTTCATTATTAGTTTATTGCTGTTTCTCTCTTCTTTTTTTTTTCTTTTTTTTTTTTTTTCTTTAAAAAATGTGAATTTTGGAGAAGCTCTTGAATTATAGCTGAGATTTTTACCCGAGTTTCAAAGTTTCATCAAATATTTTTAGTATTTTAATTTTTGGTGATATTGATTTTTTTTTTTTTTTTTTTTTTTTTTTTTTTTTTCCCAAAATTTCATAATTTCAGTAGTTCATTCATTAAAATATACAAGGTAAAATATATTGTTCAAAATCAGAAGACATACACATAATTATATTACTTGTTTTGTATGGATATCCATTAAACATCTTTATTCTGTAAATAAAAACCCACATTTTTTTTCTTGTTATTTTTTGATTTTGGTTTTTCATCAGGAGTCATGCTAATGAATAAATTTGAACCACTATGATATTCAGTCCCTATGCCAGTCATCCTCTTTTTTTTTTTCTTTTTACTTTTTATTATTCACCCAATACAAGTGTTTTTTTGTTTAAAACTGGTTTCTTCATTAGACTGAATCTCTTCAGTCCATGATCTCGACGGATACAATTTGTGTTAATCTTCTAACACCAAACTGAACAGGTCACATTTATCCATCGCCTGTCTATCAGTTTTCTTTTACTGAGATTTCTTTTTTTTTTTTTTTTTTTTTTTTTTTACTCTGATCAATCTCCATATTATCCTATGCTCCAGCTTTCAAAGGCTACCATATTTTGATTGATTCAAAATACTTTCAGTGCTTTAAGACCTCCAGAGGATTTCTGAGATGCCATTTCTTGACATTCCAGGTTCCTTAGCAATTGCTTGTTTGTTCATATTCTTGGACATCTTTCCTATCTTTATCCTGGTTTCTTTGGAAATCTTTGCCATGATTTCAACTAATGAAAGAATACAGGAATTTAATGTCAGAATTTACGCTATATGTAGGCAAAAAATGGTCCTGTTATAAAAATATATTTGCTTTTTAGTGGTGAAACAGAAAAGAGAAAGCAAAAATGGTCAGGTGACGAAAAAATTTTACATGATTATTTTTGGGTGTTGTCTCACATATTCTCACCTCATTCAGAAACCTAAATATATAGATATAGATAAGTGTGAAAATTACTCCAACATGGCCAAAGTTTCATCTGTAGACAATGCAATAAAATTTATATTTTATATATATATATATATATATAAATGATGTAAAAAGAATAGTACCTATGCTATTTCAATTTCACCTTTTCAATGAAGCATTATCAGGTTTTACATTTTATATTAAAATATCTAGGTGAAATAAAAACAAGAAACTTTTGAAGAAAACTTCTACACTTATGAACTTAGTAATAGAATCCCTTTTTTTTTTTTTTTTTTTTTTTTTTTTGATGTTTTAATAATCTCAACTGAGCTAAACTAATTTTTTTTTAACACAGATTATTTTATAAATAATTAAGTTGCATAAATTTTTCTAGTACACATTCCTCTTTGGTAGCTTGACTTCATGAATTTAAGAACTGTACTAGATTGGCAGTTAGGTTTCATAGTTTTAAAGTTGAAATTGCTAGTTGTAACCAAAAGTTTTATGTTAATAGCTTCTTTTCTCACACTTATCGCTTGAAGAACTCTCTTCCAGCTTCTTGCTTTCCTGTCAACTATGCTCTTCGAAAATTTAAATGCAATGTCAATTGTTGTTGTTTTTTCCCTTGAATCCAATTATTTTCCCCTCTCTTTAATGTTTTTCTCAGCTTCTTTCACTCTCAATAACCCCTTGTATCTTAGTGGCTTTATGACCTTCCTTGGGGTGAAATGATTAAAGGATTAAAAAAAATAAAAGTAAAGTAAAAGAAAACTAAATCCATAACAGTGGTTTCCCCTACTAATGCTCTTGATGATCAAATAAAATTAATTTTAAAGAATTTTAGAAAAAGAAATGAAACAAAGAACATTATCTCTTGATCTATTCTATTGTAACTAAATACATCTTAACTATGAACAAGATATAAAAAAAATAAGTCATTAAAAATGTAATTCCTAGATACATATCATTTAATGGTTGGAATAAATATCTGCAATTTATCATTTAATGGTTGGAATAAATATCTACAATTTATCATTTATTAGTAAAAAAACAAAAAAAATAAAAAATGTCTCACTTTAATCATAACGGATAACACAGGATGTCAAAAATCACTCTTACATCAAATCAATGTTTATGAATCCTTGTGCCCTTTGGGAGATTGTATCACTAATGCTAATAATCATGAAATATTGATCAATGAATCACATAAGACTGCAATAGGATTATTAATATTAGATAACTAGTAGGAGATAATACTAAAATACAATATAAAAGTAATTGTAAAGAAAAAATAAAATTACTTGTATAATGTGGGCTGCTATTTCTAATAAAAAATGCAACCCACATTAAACACTGCATTCTTTACTATATTGGTAGTTTTTTTAAAATATATAAAAAATATAGTTTGCTGCAACAGTTTGTGGTACTGACAAGTTCTCTGATTTTTTTAAATGTGTACATCACTTAGAAATGTTCTACACATGAGATCAATTGTATTTGATACATTTGGTACATTTAAATTAGAATTATAACATTTCTAAAAGAGTGTCTATTTGAAATTGTTTCTTAGTGTTCACTGATAGTGTAGATACTAGTGGGGGTTGAGAGTATTTAAAAACAAAAAGATGACTAACTTTGGACAGTTTCTTTATAAATTCAATCTGGATGTATGACAGCTCAAACTGGAAAAGTGTAGTAGTAAAAAAAAAAAAAAAAAAAAAAAATCCGTAGAAAGCAAGCAGCCCTTGTTGATTGATAATAAAAAAATATGGCTGAATGAATTCTTGTCCCTTTCTCATACACACAGACACACGTAGAAGAGGAAGGCTTGAACATTGTGTTCAAGCATGAAACAGACTGTGTTGACCTTAGTGTCCACTTTTATATGTATATTTACATGCTCTATCTGTGACATCTGTCTATATTTCTGAGATGATGTGTTGTAACTATTTACACCATTTACTTTGTTCAGACTGTTGGCATCATCTTTATTGTCATTTTCACACAATTTTGGCCATTGTACGCTCCAGCCTTCTTCCATGGGAGTAGATTGTTCTAGTGCCATGTCTTTTCAATGTAGAAGAAGGCTGGAGCATACGATGACCAAAATGTTGTGAATATGACAATAAAGATGGACAACAGTTCAAACAACATAAATAGTCTATCCCTTATATTGGCCTATAAATATAGCATACCTTAAAACTATTTTTATTGTGTGTGCATATATATATATATATATATATATATATATATATGTGTGTGTGTGTGTTAACAATTTGTTATATATAATGACAAATTGTTAAAGTTTTTCTGAAGTATTTCATCCATTAGGATTTCATACTATTTTTATAAGTACTGTTTGTTGATATATAAAATTATACATCGTGCTATGTCTGAATTTTTCCATACACACATATTATATATATATATATATATATATATATATATATATTGTTATATATTATAAACTGTTACATGGAACATACAAGTTACTATTAAAATCTATTTTAAATTAAAAATTATTATCAAACAACATCATGAGTAAAATAATTATAAGCCCATTCATGGCTGACCTTACTGCCAGTAACTTATGAATACTAACCTATTTAATATCTTAATCAGCCACTAAGGATAACATTAAAAATGTTTATATAAAGGTAATATAGCATAAGAGGAGTGATTATTGAGTTATAAATTTTAGTAAGGTTAATTCCTTAATATGCCTGCAATTCACCATAGTTTCATGTCTCTGATTTAATAATTGATCACTATTCAAGAGTTTAATTATCTCAATTTTCTCCTGTAGACAAAGGAAACCCAGTTCAGTCATGGATCTACAGATTCTGCCTTGTTTAAGAATTTTCCATTTAACATTAGGTGTTTTGTTTTTGTCTTTCAATTTCCAAAAATGTTTATAAAGTCATATTTCATTTGTCAGTGTTAGCAAAAGATGAAAGATTACTATACAAACCTTTTTTAAAGGCATTCATTGTGCTCCCAATATATATTTTAACAATCTTGGGATTTTCAATTGATGAAATAGAGCACATATACACAAGGAATTTCATTAAGCACTTGTTAGATAAAGGATATTGGTCAGAATTTATACAATTACATAGGTTAGTTATACAAGACAAAATAGAATCAGTACTAACATTACAGTCATTATTGCTATATAATTTCAATGTGTTATGTGATTTTATTATTTTCTCCAGATTATTAGTACAACTATAGCTAATAATCTAGAGAAAATAATTAAATGTTTCAAATTTATTATATAAGTAAGATAAATGTTTCAAATTTATTATATAAGTAAGATAAATGTTTCAAATTTATTATATAAGTAAGATAAATGTTTCAAATTTATTATATAAGTAAGATAAATGTTTCAAATTTATTATATAAGTAAGATAAATGTTTCAAATTTATTATATAAGTAAGATAAATGTTTCAAATTTATTATATAAGTAAGATAAATGTTTCAAATTTATTATATAAGTAAGATAAATGTTTCAAATTTATTATATAAGTAAGATAAATGTTTCAAATTTATTATATAAGTAAGATAAATGTTTCAAATTTATTATATAAGTAAGATAAATGTTTCAAATTTATTATATAAAAATCATATAAATGTTTCAAATTTAATTTGTATTCTACTTTACAATGTAAGGTTGGTATAGTTCAGTAGTTTTGTTTGTATATGGTTTTTTTTCTTAAAGTGTTTTTTATTTACATACTATGTTTAATTTTGTTTGAATAAATGATTTCATTCAAAATGTCATAAAGTTTGAATTGATACATTGTATCTGTAATGTTTCCTATCTTGTGTTATATTTCCGTTCAATTTTGAATTTTCCATCTTAACGTCTCTATTTGCTAAATCTGGTATCAACAACTTCTCGTCTTATTTTCTTCTCTTTCTTTATTTGTATCTGTAAAATTTGGATATACTCCTCTTTTCTTTTCTTTCCCTTCTCTTGGTAGTAGGGTTGATTTCTCATACTTTTTTTTTCTTTTTATTGATTTCATATTTTCTTTCCTTCTTTTTTTTACTTTAATTTGCTTATTTCTTTCTTTTCCTTTTATTGAATGAATAATTTTTTTTTTTATATATATTTGTTTCTTTGCCATCTATGTAAAATTTTCAAAAATGTAAAAAGAAGTGATATTTAATAAATTGTATTTTTAAATAAAATCATTTATTACCACTATTATTAACTGCCTGATGAGACATCTTTAGATGTCTAAACAAATATGCATTTTTGTCACAGCAACTTGCATGTTCCAATGTAACAGTTTATAATAAATATTTATTGCTCTACTTTTCTATTGAGCCCTTTTTTAAATTAATGTTAGAAACATTTGAATTTATATTCTTTTTGTTCTTTTACATTTGGAGATATATACACACACTCATACATTATGAGAGTGAATCACTAACATTGTAGCTTGACTGGTACATATTAAAAATTTTTTCACATAATGTTTGTTCTACATATACTAGTAAATTAAGTACATTCCATGTATGTGATTAACATTCATCAGTGAATTAAGTGCATTGACAAGGGATGGCCCTCCACCCACATTCAAATACATACTCCTATTTCTGTGGGTACATACATACATGCTATCAAATCCTATTAAATGAAATTGATCTCTGAAGACAAGAATCTGAAAACATTTCTACTGTCTTGCCTTTATTTTTGTAGCAGATGACAAGCAACAGACTAGCTTAGTCAATAAACTCCTTATTTCTTTCCCATTACCCTCCCCCCAACTTTTTTTTTAATAAATGATCTACAGTTTATCGATTCTTACATTCCCACCATGTCACTTTCAGTATAATTTACTTGTTTTTATATATATATATATATATATATATATATATATCTCCACTCCTCATAGACATTTTATTAGGGACAAAGGATTAAATTTTCATAACTCCCCTACCTCCCTAAAAAAAGTTTGGTTACTATAGACTTTCCATGGAATTAGTGTGCTCATAACATATCACTGGTGACGTCTCTCCTATATATAGTATATGTGATTTTACTGGGCATTAATAAAGATTAATAAATCGTGAGGAGAATATTTTATACCAAATTGCTGTTTAAGAATTTCTTACATTCTCATCAGTCATGTAAGAGAAAAGAATAAAACTTTTTTTTTTCTCCTTTGCTCAAGTTAATGAGCCTTCATCAGAGGAAGGAAGAAATATGATTGGAAACCAAGAATTATTCATAGATTGATTCAATAACTCTCCTCCTCATTTATGTCCAATGCTTGGAAAAAGATCAAATAACATAATTTCTCTGATAATTTTTAACAATTATTTTATTTGATTTTTGATTACCTGACAATTATTTGATTTTTACAAGAATTTCCAAATCAGTGTTTTTCACTACAAAAAAAGACACTAAAAATTTGCCATGTTAGTTTTTGAAATGCCACTGATGCGCAAAATAAGAAAAAAAGATTTTTAACCAAAATTTCAAACATTCTAAAAATGATAAAAAAAAATATAATTTGATAATAAAAAATTCCTTTGTTCTTCCTTCTTAATAAGATTTGTTCATCATGGTATGCTAAGTTTTTAGCAAATCAGTGGCAATACCTTTATTTATATACATATATAATGTGTGTGTGTGTGTTTGTGTGTGTATTATATATATATATATATATAGCAAATGTTCTTTAATACATTTTGTCTCCATTAATTTTGTTGATAGACTTTTCCAAGTTGTGAATAATCCTTCTCAGAGGAAATTAAAAAGAACAAAGTTCATTTATCAGTCTCTAGTTATATCCATTCCTCATCAGGAGTTTGTTAGTAATATATATATATATATATATATATGAGTTTAGCCTAAGATAGGGGTAGGCAAAAATTGCCTTGGTGGACCCCTTAAAAATGAGGGCACTACATCAATTTTTTAATAATTAGCAAAATTTTTTTTGTTTTGTTTTTATGCCATTGCTGTGTCTTTTTTCACATTGGAAGTTTCTTTAATAGAAGCATTAACACTTAGGTAAAGCAGCTTTGCACTTAGTTTAGTCTGTACCTTTCTGTAAATAGGGCAAAACTGAATCAACAAAGATATCATCTTCATTGACCCAACCCAGCCAAGACATATTCCATGACTTCAATGTAGAAATCTTAATTTTGTTTTGATGATGGTGTGCAGTTTTGAATTCCAAGAAAATCTTTTGTGATGATGAAATGAGTTAATTTCCTCTCTCTCTCTATTTTTTTTCTCTCTCTTCTTTTTCTTTTTTCTTTTTTCAAGTTGGAGGCAAAAATTGCTGTGGAATGGCTTGTTTTTAAAGGCCACCTCATCATTTTGCCTTGTTGCCATGGTCTAAGCTCATTCCTCATATAATGTTATTTTTAGTCGTTACCGGTGTTTGCAATATACACCTTTTTTAAACAGTGTGTATTATGTCTAACAGTTTACACACCCATGAAAACTTGATAAAGAAAATGTGCTGTCTGGTAGGGTTCAAAACTGTGTACCCCTTTGTAAGAAAGACAACCATTTAATTTGGTGTTATATATATATATATATATATATATATATATACATACACACACACACACACATGTTCCTGGATAATTATGGCTAATTTTTGAATGGCTCTTTTAATCTGACATTATTTTTCATTACTAAAAATGCTGTTTTCAGTCAGTAAATGTATTTTAGTTGCTATCCCAATCTTCATTTTTCTGAACAGTGAAATTATTAACAACTAGCCAAGATGAAGAAGTCCTGCTAAAGAAGAATTGTGACTCTTCTCTCAGGGAGACTGTGAAAATATGTCTACCCACTGAAAATGGCATATATAGTAATAAGTATTAGTGTAAACATGGAAACTGAAGGTCTTTAATAAGGTAGGTCAGAACAAGGAGAAGCAACTAAATCTTTAAATGTATACATGGCCATGCTGAAAATTTTTTGTCCTGACTGACATCCCACCACCCCTAAAAACATTACTATTTAATAAGTATTTTTTGGTTTTATGGAGGAAGGGGATAGGGCTAGGAATTTTCAGCACCTCATCATAAAGTAATGTGCAACTTATATATTTAGTATTTAATGTGCAGGTGGTGTAATCATTTGTGACTGTAAACAAGAAATTGGTGAACCAAGTTTGAATTCTCGTTGACTTTTGTTGTATTGACTTTCATGGAAATACCATTGGGAAATCAAGGT
>OZ010593.1:103069979-103227479 GCA_963932145.1 Acanthosepion lycidas | reverse complement strand
ATATTTTTAAATTAAAAATTGTAGAAAATTAAAAAGAAAATAATAATAAAAAAAAAAGACTTAAATTTTGCTTAAAACTAATTGCAATATGAGCATGGGGAATTAAGTGTTGTACTAAACAAATATTTTTGTAATTATTACAGTCTAAACAATGCTCACTAACATGTCTTAAAAATGAACCAAAAACAAATTGGTTTTTAATACCAGTTTTGATTAAACTACCAACTTGGTCATTCTTGATGATGTCCTTAAGATCTTCAAATATATTCAGACAGTCATGCCTTTTATAATAGAAGTAATGGTGTTAATTAGTATCATCTGAATTGTGTTTTACACAGTTGTATGGAAAAAGAAGAAATTGATTGATACAATAAGAAAGAAAATGACCCCAAGTCCTCTGTATTCAACTCTGACTTTTGTAAAGTTTTCAGTTTTTACTGTTTGAGAATTCATCTTATTTAATAAACTCTGTATTTGATTCATGAAGCACTTGTGCATTTGGAACTGTGTTGATTTTTCATAAAAAAGAAAAGTACATTTCTATCAAAAGTTTTGTGTGGATGAATGGATTTTATATTTCTTTTACTAACTTAACCAACTTTTCCAGTTGTTTATTTAACAGTGCAGTTTTTTATGACTAACAATTGAACTGCCTGAAATGAAATTCCCATTAAAAGAGATGAATATGTGCAGTGTGATTTCAAGCTGCATTCACTCTAGCAAAGCAAAATAATTGCATATTCCCTTAGCAATCAGACTATCTTGTGATAAACAAACTTGAATGATAGATTGCAAAGTTAAACACTAGTTGTGTTTTAGGCACACAAAAGTCAATGCATATCAAATGCTTCTATTATGTTAGCAAGAAAATAGAATTATTTGAGTTTATTTTACAATAATTAGTTTATTTCATTCTAATTGCTTTTTTAGTTTTTTTGTTATTTTCCTTTGCAATAATATTATTGGCAAAATGAAGCCGATTAGAACAGATCATCAGTTATGATAATTGGGGCCTAAAATACATAAACAAAAATGTTCTTTTCATCTATCACATGAGAATACAAAAGCAAATAAAAATATCAATAAGGTTTTTCTTTTGGGGAAATATTACTGTTTGTGTAAAGTTCCATGGCTCTTTAGTCATAACTTTTGGAAAATTTGGTGGTTGCAAAACTTCTTGCAAAAGATGAAAGTCTTATTTTAAATTAAGAGAAAAAAAAATCTAAGTCAGTTGGATAAACAAAAGGGAAGTATAAAATGTTATAGATAAAAAGGTGAAAAATAAGTTTTGATTGAAATTAATTGGGGGAAAATAAAGACATTTCAATATTTATTAGTTGATAATACATATATTTTTGCAAGCAATACATGTGCAGTAGTACAATACAAATAGAGAAATTTCTAGAACAATAAGGAAGTCACTAACCTCCGTAAAACATTAATGCTCAAGAAACAAAACATTTGAAAATAATATATAAATTACAGAAATGTCTTTTCACGAACTTTATACCTTTTTTACACAAGCACCTCCCTTGACTGAGCAATTTGTTTCTCAGTGAAGTCATTTTATTTCAAAGGTAGGAATGTAGTAGATTTTCTGATATTCCTAAACTTTTTGCCAGTGTCCATGAAAATTTCTTTCTTTTTTTTTTTTTTTTCTTTTTTTTTTTTGTATTTTAATTTGGCTTGTATTGTTTACACAGCTGTAATTTTATAAAAAATTGTCATTATTTTTACTTTTTTAATTGTGTAAAATTCCGTTGTTCAAGGTATAGCTGAAATTACATAGAAAACAAAAAATTCTTAATTTACTTTATGGTCATCAGATTCTATCCAAGAAACCATGAATAAAATATACTTAGGAGAAAAAGAAAATATGCCATGTGAATAGGGAAAAAAACAAAACAATATCATATATTCAAGTTTGATCCTGATCCTTTGAATTAATTTTCAAACTTTCCTGGTCATCAAAAGAAACTTGGGCTGTGTTTATGATAATGTAAAAAGATTTTTTTGTTTCAAATAAGGACCAAATGCCGGCAGGCTAAAGAATAGTGGGTAAACAAAAAAATGTGCAGAAATAGAGAGAGTGAGTACCACCAACAAAGGAGATTTGCTTCAATAAATAAGGGCACTAACAGAACAGAAGACGTGCTCATCAACAGGCTGCATAAAATCAAAGGATGGAAACTCATATTAGAGAAAGAAAAAGTTCTTCATCTCTGGAGCAAATATATTGGAGAACTCTTCCACAACAATACACAGAACTACTGATGGGCCTGAAATTCTAAAAACCAAAGTAGAAGCTGTACTGGCCAAATTGAACAGAAACTAGGCAGCAGTGCCAGATGGAATTGTAACAGAAATGCTGACAGCCTTAGATGAATTTTGCATAGACAAAATTACAGAAATAATAAATGAAATCTAAAACAGCGGCGATATACCAGAAGATCTTAGCAGATTTATTTTCATAGCACTGCCTAAGAAACCAGGCACAAACAAAATGTGAACATCACCAAACAATCAGCCTAATGAGCCACATAACTCATCATCCATATTCTGAGGAATAGAGTGCACAGCAGAATCAGGCCAGAGATAGAACAGTGTGTGTTCATTAAAGACACTGGAACAAGGAATGCAATATTCATGCTCAGGATGTTAACAGAAAGAGCAATGCAAATGCAGAAGGACATGCACCTATGTTTTATAGACTACACAAAGGTATTCGACAAAGTATGCCACAAAGATCTGTTGAAACTGCTCGGCAACCTTGATATATTTCGGAAAGATATTAGAATAATGAAGAATCTATACTGGCAGTAAATGGCCAGCATGTGCGTAGAGAATGATTTCAGCAAATATACAAAAATAGAAAGTGGTGTAAGGCAAGGATATGTCTCCTCACTGGACTTATTCAATTTATACAGCGAGGCAATTCTGAGAGAATTGGAAATCCTACCAGAATTCATCACTGGTGGCCACAATCTTAACAGCATAAGATATGACGCAGATAACACACAGTTGCTGATAGCAGACATGGAAAAGAAATTACAAAACCTCCTACCGAAGGTAGTGAAAGAGAGCGAGAAGAAGGGACTAAGCATAAACTACAAGAAAACAGAATGCATGGTCATCAGCAAAAAAGATGAGCCTCAAAATGAGATTTACAGGTCGGGGACACCAAAATCAAGCAATTGCGGAAATTTAAGTATCTGGGAAGTGTTCTGACCAAAGATGGTAAGTGTGACACTGAGACCAAAAGATGTAGTAGGATGGTCAAAGATGCATTCCAAAACCTGGGCAGAGTATTTACAAGACATGAAGATTTCATTGGTAATAAAGGAAAGAGTACTGAACTGCTTCATGATATCTGTTCCTCCTTTATAGCAGCAAATGTTGGACGGTCTCCTCAAAGATGAAGAAGAATAGGCAACAGATGTATGGTTCTACAGAAGGATGCTAAGGATACCATGGACCGAACATGTAAGCAACGATGAGGTTTTGTAGAGGATGCAAACCAGGAGGAAGCTTATACTTAACATCAGGAAGAGGCAGGTGAAATTTCTGGGACACGTAATGTGAAAGGAAGGCTTGGAAAATTTGATACTGACAGGGCTGATAGAGGGAAAGAGAGACAAGGGAAAGCATCACGTAACATACCTAGTGGGCTTAAGCAAGTGGATGACAACAGGGTCTGGGAGCAAAAGGACAAAACTTGTGGAGAGCCATGATTGCCTGTTGTTCTGAAGGGAAACAGCACATAAAATAAAGAAGACCAGCCAAAGATAACAGTGCCAAGGTCAGTGTTGACAGAAATGTAAGAATTCCACGTAGTCAAGAAATGGTCAGACAGTTTGACTTTAAAAGAAAGTTCATTTCTCATTTAACCTCGTATTCTTTTCCTAATAAAAACTTTAAATAAATCTTGAAACTTGACAATCAAGAACTAAAGATGCTTTTACTCTATATTTTTTCATTCCATCATTCAGACAACAATGACTGTACTTTACCAATTAATTGCTTTCAAAATCATGTTAGTGTGCTTGTAAAATCAGTATCATTATGTCTTAATATGATTACTGAAGAGAAATAGCATTAAAACAAATTTATTTGGAGTGTGGGTTATGTCTCACTGTCTATATGTTGACTCTGAATCAGACATTGGTAGATTACTTGACATGATTCCAAATATAATTCAGTTTTTTTTAAGATAGCTCCTTCTTTATTTGATGATCACAGATTTGCAATCTCAGCTATGCTGACTTGCAAGCAAAAATGCAAAATCAGCAAAAGAGAAGAATATGGAAGTCATTTAAATAAAATCTCTATACAGAAAGAAGAGACCAAAGTTGTTTGAATTTCAATCAGTGCATCTTATATTATTGAAAGTAGAGATTTTGAAATATTTTCAAGATGTTATTCAGTGTAAAATTCATCCAAGTGAACATTTCTAATTCTAACAGTAATTCTAAAACCTCATAAAGTTCAGGTTATTTTTAATGTAATTTCACTTGTAGAGTTTATTTTATTAGAAAGAAACTAATTACTTTTTGAAAGTGAATTCAGTATGGAATTTAGTATGTGAACTTAATACGGACACATCCATAAGCAAAAATTTGTATTATGCTAGAATAGGCTTCATCAATGATTACAAACAAAAGCCAATATGGCCATTGAGATTTAAGGAAAAGTTTCTCTTTTTTAAGACTTTTCTCAAAATGATAGAAGGCATTTCTCTTGTTTTTAATTAAGAGAGAATGAAAATGGATATTAAACTTTGGTTACAGTTACAGATAGAGATGAGATAAAAATTGTGACATGAAAATAGTTGAATAAACAATTTTCTCTCCCTCCTTTTTCTAAAAAATTTGCTTTCTATTTCATGCTTAACTGTAATTGCCAATCAAATTCAAATCAGGTGACAAAAGATTAATTTTTGAAAACTTTGGTAACTTTGAGTGTAAATTTAAATTTGAATGGTGACTTTTCAGAAGTAGCCTGAAAGCCTAAACTTTCTTCACATCTTTCCTTAACTGTTAACATGCTAATTTCTTTTTTTTTTCTTTTTTTTTTTTTTGAGGGTGCCAAAATATGGTCACCTACTGTTTTTATAATTGTTACAACTTTCTTTGTTTTGTGCATATAGATTTTAATTTTTGTACACTAATAAAAGAATGAATGAAAGTAATATTTTGATGTAATGCATTACGTTTGAAAACAAAAAAATTGAAACTCGAAATAAAAAACAAATACATTAAAAAATATATAAATAATTCAACATACTTTAACTTTTATTACTCCTTGTGGAGTTCTGGGGGTGCAATAAGAAGCGAAAATGCTAAAAAGGCTTTCATTTTGTCAAAAAAGCGACCATTCCTCATGTTTACATATGAAAAGACACTAGAAGACTGTGTTTGATAGAGTTTGGCATGGTGGTCTTCATCACAACCTGAAGAACTATAGTGTCTCTGTCTGAATATTTGACTTGATCTAATCATTCTTAACAAATCATGTAATGAGTGTTGTATTGTATGGCCATTCCTCTAGATCCTTTCACATTAATGTAGGGGTCCTACAGGACTCTATCCTTTGACCAATGTTGTTTCTTATCTTCGTCAATGACTTTCCCAATGTCATCACTTGGTATTTATGCTGATGACACAATTATTTACTCCTGTCTTAATATTAAATTCAGTAATCATTTTCTTTTCCACTGAGTATATTTTATTTGTGACTTTCTTAAACAGAATTTGATAACAATATATAGGTCTGATAAAGTAAAACTGGCAATAAAAATGGGCATGATTATAGTGAATCAACTGCTAGGTCTGCTGCTAAAACAGTTGTTTCACTGTGTCTTGCCAGAATCCATCTTGCATGTGCATTGAATATTGCTGCCATATCTACTCTGGTAGCAGGAGCTTCATGTCTTGACAAAATTCAAAGATGGGTCTGCAATGTTAATGATCCTGATTTGGCATCTCAACTTCATTCACTTTTGCACTGCCTTAACATGGCTTCCCTGTACCTTTTCTATAAATATTTTCTTGGGAATTTATCTATCTCCTCCTTCATATTTCAATTGCATGAATTTAAGCGTACTACTACATTAGCAGTCAGGTATCATCATTTTACTGTTAAAATAGATGTAAGTGTAGGTTCTATTCTAATAGTGTGGAATTCTTATCCAACGTCTTGTTTTCGTATCAACAATGATCTTCAAAAATTTAAATGCAACATCAGTCACCATCATCTGTCTTCCTGAATACTGTTTTTTTTTTTATTGTCCTTTCTCTTCACTAAAGTTTTCTAATTGTTTATTTTTATTTATTTTTTCACTCCAGTAACCCCTTGTGTCTTAGTAGTATTATCACCTTGCTTGTAGTGAGAAAAAATATCTCTGAAATATGTTGGAAAGTTTTCATCTGAAATGGGGAAAAAATGCTGACTTAAATGAAAATAGTCTCAATGTATGGAAAAATAAAAACTGTCGGCAGATATGGATTGAGGAAACTTTCCAATAAAAATGAAAAGAAGCAAATTCTCGATAATTAAAATGTTGAAGCAAACATTTGTGCACAAAAAAAAAAAACAAATTTCCCTTATAATTAAAATTGTGAGGAAAAACTTCAAATATTTATTTTTCTCATAGAATTCTTTCAGAACCAAAATTTGACATTTGAAATAAAAAAAAAAAGTTTTTTGCTGGGTATGAGGGAGGTCCTTAATTTTCTCCTAAACACAAATTTTCTTCTAATTGAAATCTGAGAAATTTAATGGGCCAGTTTTGAACTTGCCTTCTTGGTGGTCTTTGCTTCTGGAGATAAGCCATAAAGACACATAAGGCAGAGCATCAATTACTCGGCTGAAATCAAACCCTGCAGATGGCAGATATCATCAAGGAACAGGATTCCTTTGATAGAATAAGTTTAAAGAAAGAGAAATTTGGTTAATTAAATCCATGTTTAGCTCTTGGATTAAGGCTGTTTCTTTTTGGCATATGACGTAAAAATAAAGTGAAAAGCATATGAAGAAACAAAATTGGGGAAAAAGCAAAAGGGTTTATGAATGGGAAGGGGTTTTAAGAAGCAAGTACTTATGAAATGGAATGTTATTGAGGGAGACAGAAATGAAGCCCCAATAGTAGGTGAGTTATCCCATGTTAAAAAGGGAGAGTCATTAAAGTGTGTAAGAGACATAGTGATGGCTAGGACACACATGCATACAAACATGCGCACACACACACACACACACACACACACACACTGGACTTGTGTTGTTTTCAATGAATGAGGCTCCAGTATCTCAGTTCTTACAAGTGAACAGCCAGACTACCTGCATATATAATTTGATTATAGTGCTGAAACATTGTGTAGAACCAACCTCACACTTTTTGGAGGAACTGAATGCAGAATACAGAGGAAGTGGTGGACATAGTGTGCCACAAGGTCTCTAAAAGACCCATCCCCAGTTTTGAATTCATGGTTGTCCTTCTCCTAGGCTGGTTACCACCAAAATTAAAGGGCCATACTATTTATCCAATAGCCAGGGGGAGATGAAAAGATAGATTCATGCCAAGAATATTTGCACCTAAGTGAAAAAAAAATGACTTTGAACTTGGTTATTCATATTATATAATAACAACAATAATTGTTAATAGAATAATGAATTGTAACTCTGACATTCATGGTTCCCTTTATATCTAATCTTTGGCTGATTTCTTAATGAATTAAATTCATGTGCCACTCCTTTTATAATAATAATAGATTTATTTTAAATAATTCTATATTTAATGTCTAATTAATGTGTTAGATAAACTTTAGAATTTGGTCAGTTATGCTTATGTTTATTATGAATGGAATTTATGATTTTCTTTAATTTTTGTTATTTTAATAATAAATTCACAATAACCAACTCAATTGTGTACACAAACTTTAAGGAATTCATGTCTAGCAAAACTATTGTTCAAAACATGGACTTGTGTGCAAATAATATGTGAAATATCTCCAGTTATTTATAATTTATATGTATTTATTTATTTATATAAATTTAAAATATAATTACATTTCCTGATAATTAATAAAATAATAACTCTTGAAATCATGACTTGTGTAAGTTTTTCTTATGTTCTTACAGTTTTCTTCTTTGGGAGGTAAGAGAGTGTAGAAACCGTTTGCAGTGATTATTGTCCCAAGTAGTTTTGGCCGATTCATTGGCTATTTTCAAGGTGTTTGTTGTTACTATTTTGTTGTATTTGGAAATAGAAATTCTAAGTTGTGCTAGAAGAAATGTGGTTCATGTTGAGATGTCTGTTAAAAGACTGGAAACATGTTACTACTGCTGTTGAATAGGATAAAGTTGATGTTTGATTTTGAACTGTTTTATATAGACTCAATTATCTTAAGACATATTCTATAATTGTTTTTTTTTCTAGAATAATGTTATCAACAAAAAATTTTCTTGTGGGAACACAGATGTGTGTGGGTGCCCAAGAATTTTATATAACTGAGATCATTTAAGTAACTATAAGAAAAATAGAAAAACACTATAAAAATTTTTCCTACTTGCCTGTCTTATTTAATGAAACATGTATAAAAGAAAGTTTGCTGTCCAAATATACAAAATATATGCACACACATTAGTGGGGTGTAAGGAGAAACACCACTGATGTTTGATGACAGCTTATTCAGGGTAGGTCCATTTCACTTTATCGCGTCATCTCCAGTATTGTTTTGGATATTAATATACATCATCCTCCACCAAACACACACACACACACACACACACACACACACACATTTGTATTGTTCTCTTATTTTCCCTGATGATCTTTCTACCAAATCATAACTTATCCTTCTCTGCACAGCACTAAATGTTGTCTTATGTCCCTCTTCCTTCCATTATCACAAGATGTTTCTTTACATTCATGTCCCTGCTGCAGCCAGGTGTCTCCTTATGTCCGCGTCCCTGCTGCAGCCAGTTGTCTCCTCATGTCCGCATCCCTGCTGCAGCCAGGTGTCTCCTCATGTCCACGTCCCTGCTGCAGCCAGGTGTCTCCTCATGTCCGCGTCCCTGCTGCAGCCAGGTGTCTCCTCATGTCCGCGTCCCTGCTGCAGCCAGGTGTCTCCTCATGTCCGCGTCCCTGCTGCAGCCAGGTGTCTCCTCATGTCCGCGTCCCTGCTGCAGCCAGGTGTCTCCTCATGTCCGCGTCCTTGTTGCTACCACCACCAAAAGGTAGCTTACATCCATCTTCATTCTCTTGCTACACTTTACTGTTTCTTTTTGTAAATCATCTTGATTGTCTATGTGCAGGGCGGGTGGTTGATGAAAATTTCTCAGCATTTCTCACTTCCTAAATAACTGATCAAAGTAGAGATTAGTTGCTTAGTTCTGTTTATCCAGATTTTTGGCAGTGCACCTATCAACTCTTGTATCATCTGCATAGATATTTTTTCAGTTTTCTTCAGCATAAAAGAATCAAGATATAATGTGATTAATACCGTTTTGAAAACCAGAAACCTATTTTATTTAGATTTTTCGAAAAAATCTTGGATTTTCATTAGATTGTTTTAGTTGGAACTTCATGAACAGGCTGTAAATTTGTGGATTCATAAATGGATTTATTTAAAGGACTTTTGGGGAAATAAAATGACAATATTAATTGTTTCATAGCAATAAAAATCATTCTATTAGGTCGGTGCAAAAATAATGACGTTAAAAAATACGTCAAAAAATGAAATTATTACGTCATTATTTCTGCATCAACCTAATATTTGCAATTTGTGGGTCTTTCCTACATTTCCTGCACTGAATCTCCTGTTAAAGGATTAAATTTGAAATGCTTGATAAATTGACCTTTTTTTTTTTTTAAACCAGTGGAAAAAAGAGCATGAACAGAATTATACAAAGGGATACTCTCTTAAAATCTTATATGACCAAACATCAGTAGTTGTTTATTTATTTATTTATTTTTGATGTTGGGGTGGATTCTTGGTCTGGCTAATAATTTTTCCAGCATCCTTTTGTTTACTGTTCAGTTATTGCTCACCTATTCCCACTGAGTGTAAGTACAAATGCTCAATCTAGGGATTGAACTCAGCGGAAACAGGCAAGCAATAACTGATCAGTATTAAATAAAATAAGAACTAGACAAGATATTCTTAGACATGAGTAGTGGAATGAGAGCAGTTTACCCTCATTGATTAAATAAAGGATTCTGTTTAGAATTCTTTGTAGGTTATCTATGTTAGACATTTTGACGGTCGTCTTCAAGTATAGAATCCAGAGGTCAGCAGCAAATATTTCGGAGACAGTAGGAAAGCGTAGTTCAGGTTCGCAGTGGATATCGTGGCAAAGTAGCAGAGCGTAGTACTTCATTCTGTCATTTTTGCCTGACAAATTGGCACTGGTCTTTCGGATAGGGTAAACAAAAATGGCCGCCTTTATACATGACGGATACCATGTTCTGCGGCTTCTGATTGGTTAACCTTCTATTGGTAGGCTATAAAGGAAGTTAAGTCATTTGGATTGGCTCACTATACATACCCCAAAAACCATATTTTAGGTATATTATGGAATCTTCCTTCAAAATATTAGTAAAGTCAATAAATACTTTAATTCCAAAAATTATATATTTTTTATTTTTTGTTTATTTTCTTTTTAAAGTTAATATGTAACAAATACTTTAGTATTCCATTTTTTTTTTTTTTTTTTTTTTTTTTTTTTTCCTTAAAGAAAATTAATATCCACAAAAATTAGTCATATCACTTTGTCCACAGTTAAGTACTTCCGGGTTAATAAAACATGAACAACAATATTATAAGTTTGGGTTGTGATCACAACAAAAAAAGTGGAAAGAATTGTTACTTTACCCATAGCTGGGACCCATTAAAACAGTTACTATCACTCCCGGTCAGAGTGATCCTGAGGGTCATTAGAAGAGGATTGGGCTAAAAGTAGGACTATTTACATTTATACCCCGAAAACTAAGGATTCGCATTCATGCCAAAAACTGAACTGACGTTTCTTAAGACAATAACTAATGGATGCAGTTTTACGTCCTACCCAGGACTAATAAGGACCTAAGAATAACTTAATGGATGCAGTTTTACGTCTTGCCCAGGACCAATAAGGACCTTACAGATCAGTACCAAATATGGCAGAAGTGAAAGCCTGTAATTTGAATTTCGTAATTGGTTTTGTAAATAAATCCGCCATATTATTTCCCAATTGAACATATTCAATTTGTACTGTTTTCTTTTGTACTTGGTCCCTAACAAATTGATATTTGATATCAATATGCTTTGATCTTTGATGTATTATTGGATTTCTGGCCAAAGCAATACTGGACTGATTGTCGCAGTAAATAATTATTGGCTCAGTTATTACCAGTGTTGTAACTGTTTTTATTAGTAATTTAAGAAAAATAGCCTCTTGTGTTGCTTTTGACAATGCAATATACTCAGCTTCACAAGTAGAAAGTGAAATCATTCCCTGTTTCTTCGATTTCCAGCTGATTATTGGGTTACCGTCAGCCAGCTTAAAGCAATAGCCTGTTATACTCTTATGATCTGGTGAGTTGGCCCAATCAGCATCACAAAATCCTTCCAATTTTAATGGTTTATCTGCTTGTCGAAATACTAGGCACCGACTCTTAGTTCCCTTCAGATAACGTAATACTTGTTTAGCCCTCGTTAAATGCACAGTCCCCGGTTTATTTAAGTGTTGGGACAACTTAGTAACCGTATAGCAGATATCTGGCTTGGTTGATGTCATCACGTAAATAAGACTTTCGACCAATGTTGTGTAATCTTTCTCACACGCCGCTATACCATCTTCCTTATTCATAATTGTGTTTAAATCCATTTCACATGGAGTAGTTCTTGTTTTACAATTTTGCATGCTAAATTTAGATAAGAGTCTTTCAATGTATCTAGATTGATTCATTGTAATAGTGTTGCCTTTAAATTCGAACTGTATCCCAAGAAACCATGATAGTCGACCCAAATCGATCATTTTAAACCTTATTTCCAGGGAATTTTTGATTTTTAATAGAGCGGCCTCACACTTTGATGCAATTAACATATCGTCGACCCAAATAACCAGAATTACTAATATTTCATTATTAAATGGGTCAACTTGGGAGGACTGATATTGCTGTTCAATTAAATAAGAATGGATTAATTTATTCCATGTTCTTCCGCTCTGTTTGAGTCCGTATAGTGACTTTTTAAGTTTCCATACATAATTATCACCTTCTTCAAAACCTTCTGGCGGTTCATAATTTCATAATCGATGACAGCATTCAAATAAGCTGCTTTCACATCCATATGGTGTATATCCATACCATAATGTGCAGCCATTTGCATCAAAACTCTAAATGTTGTCATGTTTGTTGTTGGACTGAATGTTTCTACATAATCTTCCCTGTATATCTGCGAAAATCCTTTAGCTACAAAACGAGCCTTGTACACTGGCGATCCATCCTCAGTACGCTTTACAGTATAAACCCAATGGCTGCCTATAATATTTTTATCATCTGGGGCCTTTTTTAATTCAAATGTGTCGTTTGATACTAATGATTTAATTTCTTTTTGCATGGCAGCTATCCACCGTCTGGAATTGACAGAATGTATGGCCTCTTGATAATTCTTTGGGATACATTGTACCGAATAACAACAATCAATGTCGCAGGTATTACATTGATCCATTCCAAAATAATCTGGCTTTCTTCTGTTTCTCGTCGGATAACACAGAATTTTTCCCCCTTCATCAGTTATATTCTCTTTTAACTCAACTTTTGTGTCCGATTTTTCCTCGTCTCCATCATCTGGTATAATACCTTCCTCTGATTGTGGATTTTGGATGGGTTTTCTACTCATAGGCCCATAATTGGGCCTTACTAGTTCGGGTTGGACTAGTTCGTCGCAGTTAATATTCTTTTATTCGGGTTCCTCCCCTCGCTCAAAGGAATCTGTAAATCTGACGCATTTAATTTTCCTTATCGTTTTGGTTTGTGGAAAATAAATCATATAGGCTGGAATTGTCTTATCATACCCAATAAATATGCCCCTTTCACTTTTTGGATCTAGTTTCGCCCTGTGGTCAACATATGAATAGCAAATTGTACCAAAAATATGCATATCACTCACATTGGGTTTGAAGTTCGTATAAGCTTCGTAAGGAGTTTTTTTAATGTTACTATTATAGCAGCGGTTTCTTATATATACGGCTGTATTTAATGCATAAACCCACAGATTTTTGGGTAACTTAGATTCTATTAACAAACATCTAGCCATTTCAAAAAGTGTCCTCCAACTGCATTCAGCGACTCCGTTCTGGTGTGGAGAATAAGAACAGGTTTTCTCATGTTTAATGCCTTCATTTATTAGGAGGTTTTCGTAAGCATCAGAAATAAATTCTCCACCATTATCTGTCCGAATTATTTTTATTTTTCCATACGGGGAGATATCGGATAAATAGATTTTTGTAGCTTGCAGGGTATCAGACTTATTTTTCAGAAAATATATCATAATAAGTCCTGAATATTCGTCAACAAAGTTTAATACATATGAATAGGTGTCTATACTCTTTGGGGAAATTGGACCTGCTAAATCGCAATAAACTCTGAACAAGATATCTGTTGCTTTTGGGATCTGACCCCGCTCTCTATATTTTGTTTTTACCTTTAATACACGTGTCACAATATTGTAAGCCCTTTGGAAGCGTAATTTTCATTCCAGTGACGTGTTCTTGTAATCTTTTAACATCCGAATTATTACAGTGGCCTAATATTTTATGCCAAGTTCTTAAGTCGTGCGTGGCTGTCTTCGCAGACTTAATACTTTTCAAATAATACAAACATCCATTTTGCTGTATATTAAATTCAGTTCCATCTGGATATATTAACTTTGAATTGTCTCGGTGAAAATGGATTGTAACGCCAGTTTTAATAGCAGACTGAACTGAAAAAATATTTTGCTTAAATTTAGGAATATATAAAGCCCTTTTTAATAAACATTTACAAATATTTCCTTTAGTATTTCGTAGATAAATACAGGCATCGCCTCTTTTTAAAACTAAATTCTTAGCTCTGGTCCCGTCAGCTAACTCGATAAAATATGAGTCGGGCTCAAAATTGGAGTCAAAATTAATAAATTTTGTTTCATCTGTAATTACATAATTTGTCGCACCCATATCGACAAGGTAAGAATTATAACTACTGGCCACAGCACCCAATCCAAACGAAAAGGCATATGTATGTCCATTCGAAGAAGTCTTTACATTTTTACAAAAGTCATTCCGTGTATAAAATTTGCATTTCGCACGGACATGGCCGACATTACCACAACGAAAACAAACGATATTTCTTTTAATGTTTCTTCCTTTATAATTCTTGTAATAATTGTCTTTCAAGTCCTTGTTCTTAATATCATAATTCCTAGTCTGATCGGTCTGAGGAACTGGTTTTCTGAATTTTTTAAATGACATTCTCAGTGGCATTACGTTATTGCTTTGATTGGGGGGGGGGGGGGTTACACATTTTTTCAGTTTCTTCATAACTACGTAACGTCACTTTAAACTCAGTGAAAGTTAATTGTTTATCTTTTTGAGTTAGAACTGTCGTGAATGGTTTGAATGATGGTGGCAAACCCTTCAAGACCATGGCTATTAGCAGCCCATTCGAGATAGTCTCACCTGCAATTTTTAAGGCATTTGCAACATTCTCCGCTTGGATGGTGTAATCGGTTATAAATTCATTTTCTCGTCTCTTTAATGCGGTTAGTTCAGTATATAAAGCAATAATTTTAGGCTTACCTTTTGACAAATAGTGTTCACGCAAAATTTGTAGAGCTCGCTTTCCATTGTCCTTGGCCTCTCTCATTATTAAAGACAAACTCCGGTCATCCAGGAATTGTATTAATTCAGCGAACACGGTTGCATTTCTTTCCATAAAATCATCATCCCCCTCCTGGTTGACTTTGCAAAGGATGATGTCATGGAGTTTTGTATTCTGAGGTAGCCTAAAAACTTTGTCTACCATAATTCATATCTCGATTCATTCCTGTCAAAATATAGTCGTGATCTGCGCTCATAACCAATGTTAGACATTTTGACGGTCATCTTTGAGTATAGAATCCAGAGGTCAGCAGTAAATATTTCGAAGACAGTAGGAAATCGTAGTTCAGGTTCGCAGTGGATATCGTGGCAAAGTAGCAGAGCGTAGTACTTCCTTCTGTCATCTTCGCCTGACAAATTGGCACTGGTCCTTCAGATAGGGTAAACAAAAATGGCCGCCTTTATACATGACGGATACCATGTTTTGTGACTTCTGATTGGTTAACCTTCTATTGGTAGGCTATAAAGGAAGTTAAGTCATTTGGATTGGCTCACGAGTTATACATACCCCAAAAACCGTAACAATCCAGATCGATATACACCTGAAGAAGGCCGGAGAGTACAATGACTGAAAGATAATAAAAAACAAGAATGATAAGGACAATAGTCTGAATGTAAATAGTGTAAATAATGATAACTCTTCATCCCAGAAATTCAGACCAAAAAAAAAAAATTAGGAGTTATTAAAAATTTAAAGAACTCATGTAAACTGAGATTTGAAAATCTATTGAAACTTGCTTTATCCCTTGTTCATATGTCTCCCCTCAAATTTTGAAAGATGCGTGGATGTTGCAATGGATTGTGGCTTGGAATGAGAATTTGGAGAGCAGAGTTCAAATTCCAGTCAAGTTTGTCACATTCACTTACACTCAAATACCCTTGGGAAATGTATGAATGCATCTCTTCTCCCCATAGATATGGGTTAAATAGTAGAATTTGTATCTGATAAAGTTAGTTACCTCCCAAAAATTTCTAACACAATATTCAATTAAAAAAAATTGTTTTTACAATCCCGAAAATATTTTGTTTTTAAATAACGCACAATAGGGTTGATAAGCTTTAACAAAAAAAAAAAAAAATTCAATCTAGCCTTCAGATTTTGTCTAGCTGTATGTGTCTTCATGGAACTAACTCTTTAATATTTCCAAAATGTTTTAAGATTTATTTCTTTTGTTTTTATTTTTATTTTTTTTTTATTCTGTCTTTCAGTTGTTATCTTGACCTTTTGTTATTTTCTTGCCCTTCCCTGGCACATTGCTTTATTTTTCTGCAAGATATATTAATGAAGATGATTTTTTTTTTTTTTTTTTTTTATTGCTCTGGTTTATTTTAAACTTATTTTTGTTTTCCTCATTCATATTAACAGTTATGTTCCTGAAATTATCATTATTATTAGTGGCAAGTAATTGTATTGTTTTCTTTATTTAGAATTGAAGTAGTACCTGCTCTCCTATGATGTTATGAACAAGAATGTTCAATCGCAGTGTTATTTCTGCAATATTTAACTCTTTCAGTAAAAGAACCTGACATTTCTTATCAGCTGTTAGGATTACCTTAGAGAAAGATGTTTATAAATCATTATTATTACTTCTTTTTATTTATTTAAGTATAACAATTGTTTTCTGAAAACATTGAGTAGAATATATTGCAAATGATCAGAAAGCGTGTCATTCGGAATTGTCTCCTTTGAGTTCATTCTATTGAAAAACATTCTTATTCTTCAGACTTTTTTGAAAATCAGACGATTCTTGTTGTCTTGGACATTTTTTTCTTCTGTTTTATTATTTAATACATACATTTTTTTTCTTGTTTCAATCTTTACTGAAAAAAAAAAAAAATGAAACCAAAAGTTATACAGTGATTTATTCAAACTGTTATCCTTATCTTGGTTGTTGTTTACTACTTGTAGTTCGTAACATGAAGAATTTGAAAAAAAGTTTTCATTCACTTGACACTGAGAATTGGTTGTTTTTATTCCACTATCTTTGCTCAAGGATATCTTGTATGAAATAATTGTTCTTAACTTGTTTTGCCATTTTATTATTCTATAGGACAATGAGTAAATGTATTGAGTTCAATCCCTGACTCAGGCAGTGAAATTGATATATTCTGGTTCAATGAACTAAACCCAACTTGCATCATAAGGATGAATTAACTAATGAAATATCCTCTGTCATGGATAGTAGAATAAGAACAGTTTATCTTTGTTGATTCAATAAAGTGTTTGATTCAAAATTTCCAAAAGGTCACTAACTACAATTAGCATCTGTAGAAGGGTCGATTGTTATGTCTATGACAACCAGCATAAGGATATTAATTTAAATAAGTTTATTTTAATGTCTCTATATTTTAGAAATTCAGACAGAAATTAGATAAAAAAGTGATAAAAATAAAATAATTAAAATATTTTCTCTGTGTGTGTATGTGTGTTTTAAATAAAAGTATAAATATGGTATAATTGAATAGAAGTGTTTTTATTAATGTATATATCTAGCTTTACACTTTAGAATTTATTTAGTTTTCTTTTTGTGTATTCCATGACTTTCTTTCTCATTTGTGTTTCCAAAATTCTCTCTTCTGCAATATTCTATTATCAACACATAATATAAAGAGAGGGATACACACCCGGACACCCTTCACTGCTCATATACACACACACACACACACTATTCTATCTATCCTTTTTGCATGTGATTACACATAATCTTTTTTAATACATTTTTCTTAAGCAAAGCTGATAACAACCAATAGAAGTCATTTTTTTTTTTTTTTTTTTTTTTTTTCAAAATTATATCTTTAAAAAAATTAAATAATATAATTCCCAAGATTGGAAACGGAGGAGTGAGCAACTGACCTCCGTCCATTCTTGTTTGTTTGTTTCTATACGCAGGTCAGAGGTCATTTGACTGGTCCCTGTTTTTCTTACCATTGTTTTTATGTATGCACAGGTCAGGGGTCACCCACCCCTCAGGCTACTGTGCAGCACCAGCAGCAGCAAAAGGGTAACAGTGGTGGTGTGCCATCAGTCCTGGCAGGGGCCACTGGCCCAGGATCAACTACAGGGGGAGCAGGCATCCCGGCCCCACAGCCACCACCCCACCAGCAGCTTTCCCTCACTTCTCAACCCCAACAGCAGCAGCAGTCAGTTTCCTCACCCACAGCACAGAGCACAGCCGGGATTGATTTGAATCAACTTAGTGAGTCCTAATGACCCCTCATCATATCAATATGTAGATACGTATAAAAAGCATATATATATATATATATATATATATATATATATAAACTTACACATGTGTGAATTGAATGTATATTTGAATACATACATATATATGTATGTTTGGTCTTTGGCTTATTTTTTTTTTTAAATTAGATGAATTTTTTGTCTTTTTCTTTGATAGCAGAAAATATATGCTGGCTGGCAAGTTTTCATGAGAGCAAATGTTTGAATAAAAGGTTCTTGATTTCTAACATTTAGAATATTCAGTAGCCGTTTTTAGTCTCATGATTAATGACAATATTCAAATAAAATGAAAAACTGATACATTTTTTTTTACAGACTTGTCAAAGTTTGCTTGTGCGAATTTTTTGCCTGCGATTTAATGAAGTACTTTAAAAGTACATCAAGAATTGCATATGAAACGGACGTGATCATATTCTATAAGTGTTATAGGATATTCAGAAGAGTGTACAACTTTGAATGTATTGTTTATGTAATTAATTTTTAAAAATTTTTTGATGAATCTTTTTTTGAAAAATAAGTTGAGAAAATTAATGCTAATTCTGCAATTTCATATCTTATTTTTTAAGTTTTGCAGAACATTTTGTCACAAGTTTAGGAAAGATGGCACTCCTTTACTCCTAAGTTTTATCTAAGAAAATAGTAGTTTATTCAACTATCAAATCATTAAAAATTACTTTACTGAATTCTGCTCAGTGTCTTTTGATGCTTCTCTGAACTTAATGCTAAAAACCAGAGAAAGTTAATAAGTTTTAAGGGTACAGTGTTAATCTGAATATGTATGGCTGAAAATGATGTTCAGTTTTACTGCAGCTTCCAATTTGGGTTTAATTTAATCTACTTAAACTCTGGAGATTATTTGTATATGAAAGCCAAAGATTTACATCTCTTCAATGCATTAGGCAAACAGGAAATGTTGTATTAAGATAATCTTAAAAAGCTTTCTTATTTCCGTTGTGCAGGAAGAGGAATGCCGTCATAGAATTTTTAGATCTGAATTTTATTTATTTATTTATTTTTGACTCCTGCTCACACTGAAGTTTTGATCTCTGAAAAGTTTTCTTTAGAACCAGTCTGCTAGATTTATGCATTTTTTTAGCTGCAACACTCAGTTTTTTTTTGTTTTTTTTTGGTTTTTGTTTTCTTTAGTGGGGCATGATCTTTATTCCTAATCTCTAATATAGTAAGAGATATTCTTTGGTATAATATTCTTAAAACTAGGGGTTTGCTGAAAAGTTCTCAGCCGAACCCACTTCCCAAAATCAGTATGTTAATGACACCAGAGTACTCATGTTGTGTATGTGTATTCATATACCTACATGTGTATGGTGGGGAGTATCAATAGTTAACCAATACATTTTATAATTTCTCTATTTAAATTCTAAGCAAATGTAAGCATGTCATTATCATATGTTTCCCTTAGGTCAGGCACAAGGACGTGTAAAAAAGGGGAAAACAAAAATTAAAAGAAATCATTGTCAACATCTGAGAGGAGAATTATGAACAATAATTAAAAAAAAAAAAAGAAAAGTAAAACATATCTTGATAGACTATCAAATATCAGTTAATATAAACTGATAACAGCTATTTGAATTCAAAATTGATACTTTCTTAATAGTTTTATAACTTTATAATTGAAACCGGTTTTGGCATTCATATACCAATATGTATATATTTGTGTTTCATCCTCATCATCATAATAAGCACCACACAAAGCAATTATACACAACAAAAACATTAATTATTAAAATTTAACACATTAAAGATGAGTAGAATTTTGTCAAGAAAATGCTCAATATCACCAAGCAACTATAGTAAAAATTAGGAAAAGTTGATCAGTCAGAAGAACCTGTAGAAAAGTGTAAAAAGGAGTAATTAGGTGATTAGTTGACTTTGTAGGATTTTCATATTTTAATTGAAAATTTTAGGCACTCAATTCAAAGAGGTACACATTTTAAAAGCCAATACCCAACATACATATATATATATATATATATATATATATATATGTACATACATTCGTGAATATGAACTTACATATATGTATATAATTTGTGTATATAACATATACAAATATACAAATATACGCATATATTCATATATGTGTGAGTGTGTGTGTATATATATATATATATATATATATATATATATACACACTTGACTCTTCCTATTGCCATTAATACTCTGTTTTTCCTTCCCCTCATTACTTCCATCTTCCTTCCTCTCTCTTTTTTTTCTTTCTCTCATTTCTTTTTTTCCCTTCCCGATTTACAAAAGTAACCTGTCTATGTAGACTTGTATCATTCTATCTGAGCTTTGAGATAATTTAGGTGGCTATTTACCATGTTTTTTTTTTGTTTTGTTTTTGTTTTTTTAATACTAATGCCCCAACTCTCTCACCAAGAAGCCTGTTACTAATACCTTGGAGAAACCTGTTGTCTCTTTGTGCTTGAATCTGCAAACAAAGAGATATTTTTCTTTCTTTGTACACACACACATGCACACGCATGTGTGTGTATATGTATGTATATATATATATATATATATATATATATATATATATATATATATATATATTCTCTAAAAGTGTTTGATAGAATTGCAGTTGTTGTCCTCTTGCTTTACTCTTTCTGCTGATGATAACCTAACTCCTCAACTCCACATCATTGCAGGACTTGTTCACTTTTGGAACAAGTTTCTTTTATAGTTCCATTTTAGTGTCTTTTATCTTGCATGCAACTCATATATTCTCATGAGAGTTTGTGTCATGGAATGAAAAAATATTGTAAATGTTTGCCTTTATTAAGATTGTCATTAAACATGAACCAAACTTGGAATAAGTAGAACAATTTTCATTTATTCAGAGAAAATAAAAATGTAAAGGCTCATTATTTTTTCTCGGTGATGAAATGTTAAGTGATATATATATATATATATATATATATATATATATATATATATATATATATCTAATAATTGGGTAATCTCTAACACGGATTTCATTGAAAATGACTGACAAGCAACTTTTCTTAGTTTTATGTCCTGTTTAGTACTGCTTCAGTTATTGGTCTTTAATAAGCTTGCTTCATATATCACGAGGTTATAAGCATGAAACAAAGTTATTACAGTCACCAGGATCTGAGAGTTGAATTTGATCCAAGATGAGTAGAGCAAGGTACCAGGTGACAGTTAGAACATTTTAATGATTTTAAAATTTCAAAACTCTCAAGTTGCTAAATTAAAAAAAAAAAAAAACGAAACAATTTCTTCCCTTTATAGATTTCTAATTTTTTTTTTTTTTTCTGACTTGAAAACATTTGAAATTTTTCACTTCTTTTATTATTTGGAGCTACATGTAAACTTACAAAAAAATGTTAATTATATTTAAATACAAATCAATTTAAAGATTTTTCTCTAAACCCTTTTTTCTAAACTAATTTTATTTTTCTAATTTTCTTACAGTTTAATGCTTTTATTTTATAATCCAAGCATCTTCATTTCTTCATTGCATTTCATTTTCCTACCCTTATTAAATATTTTTTTCATGGTGCATTTTTGAAATATTGACTTCTATATAGTAATTACCAATGTTTGGCTACTTAACAAAATTAACCGAGTATATTAAAAACATTGGGAGGTGGGAGTTTTGAATTGTTTGTTTTTTCCCTCCATTCCTTAAAAACAAAGCATTGACCAACTCTCTCATACTTTTTCTTTCTCTCTTTGGATTTATTTCTCTTTTCTGTGTTTAGCATTAGAACACTTTCTTCTGTAACTGCCTTTGTTTGCTGTGTTGAAATCTTTAGTCTACTAACAAGAATGGAAATGGTAGTGCTGCTGCTTCTTCCTCGCCAACATTGGCCTCTGCCTTTATTTTTCCAGCTAAAAAAAATGTAAACAGTTTGGTGTTTTGGTATTTGCCATGATATGAACTTAATTTTTTGTCTTTCCTTTTTGTTCATTCAATTGTTAAAATAATTTTTTTTTCTTTCCAAATTTTATTAACTTCTTGCAGAAATACCAGAGTACAGTGTTTTTGCTACTAATTAAGAATGAATGTGTATGTGTGTTCATTTTTTTTTTTTTTAATCAATACCAATTTCAATTTATGATTCAAGGTCTTTAAATCTCAGATGTCAGTGTTTTTCAATCATTAATAATAATACTTTTTTTTTTTTTTTTTTTTTTTTTTTGCCTTGTTTATCTTTTTACAAGCAATAAATCTTTGAAGGAATCAGTATATATCAACTTACTGAACAGGAGTGGTTTTCTTTGCTCAGTAGGGCGGTGCAGCTGGAGAGGATCCCTCATGTATGACTTTTAGAATTCCATTCCATTTTTGTGATGAATGGTATTGTTTTTTTTTTTTAACTTTCATTACTGTAAATGGATCAAACCAGATAATTTATTAACCAACTTTTTATTTTATTTTATTTTTATTTTTTAAGCTATTTATTTCCATGAAAAATATTTTACACAGAAAATATTTATTTTTCAACATTATCTCCTTTGTTTTCAATACAATTTTTTATCATTTTTTTAATTATTTTTTTTAATCAATTCACTCCAAGCAAGGCAATAATGCCACTAAGAGACCAGGAGCAACTGGTAGTAAAAGAGAATAAAGGCTTTAAATGAAACCAGAAACCCAATACTATAAAAGAAAAAAAGAGATAAACCTCTACTCCTGTTCAAAATATATATAATGAGACACCTCTGTCAACCACATAGCTTGAACATTATATACTGAACCTTTCAGATCGTTCATTTAATAACTGCCAAGCTATGGACTTACTGATCCACCTTTGTATACACATTTATTTTTATATCATTAGATATTGATTAGGGTTAACCTAGTTTGGTACAAGGCCATAATGAAAGGAGTTTGATTGATTTACTATCCATTCATATAATCATCTATAAAGACTTTAGTGCTTAAAGTTTACTAGATTAATTTATTCAAGAAACTGCATTTAAGATTAAATATACTCCACTCTCCAATCTATTGATCAAATTGCAGGACACACTGGCTTCTCTACAACCAATCTAGAGATGATAGCTAGATACACCCCTCCCCCAGCAGCTTGGGCCACTTGTAGGGATATTGACCCCCCCCCCCTCCCTCACTAAATAGGAAAAAAAAAAACCCTGAAATCCTTAAGTCTGTGAATTGCACAATATTCTTCCAGATTGTTTACTTTCTTTTTAAGATTAAATCAATGTCTGTTGTCTTGTATTGGTTTGTTAAGAGGTCAAAAGGTCATTGCTGAGATTACTATTGTCCAGTGAATCCTAGAACATTAAAGATAAAAAAAATAAAACATTCAATTTGAATTTAGATTGTATTTTTCAATAATTTTTTACTTTTATTTTTAATATCGTAACATAGATTTGTAAAGTTTAAAACTTCAAAGAAAATTTTGTTTTAAAACATTTATCTTTCAAACTGTATTTAATTTGTTATTGATTTTTGACTGGTATTTTCTTTCATCTTAATTTTTTTTTTTTTTTTCAAAATTCCAGCCTGAGTAAGCAGTTCAGATAAAAATATAAAGAACTTTTTTTGATGAGATTCATGTTCCTTTTACCTAATTTCTGATCTGTGCTGAATAGTGGAACAAAACCAGAAAAAGAATCTGTGCAGGGCTGGAGTCTATAGCAGCTGTGGGGAGGGGGGCACCTACCTCAAAATTTTTAACAATTTTACTAATTTTTTTTTTTTTAAAGGGTTTTATTTTAACAAAATACAATAAAGAAAGAAATACAAGAAAGAAAAAAAGCTGTCAAAGGAAGGAAGTATGACACCATGATTAGTGTTAAAGGTTGACTTGCAATTTACTTTTTATTTCCAAAGAAAGAAAAGAAACAATGCAAATACCATGAATTATCTGGTTTGTATGACTTATGGAGTATAATGTGATTGATGAAATTGTAATCTTGGGAGAGATTGGTCATTTGGTACAGTCTTAGGTCTGTTTAACTTAAGTGTTAATTTTGATAAAGAAAAAACGAGTGACACAAAGCAGATTTTAATAGGTCAGGTTTGTTTTGATTAGGGATATAACACAATTCCAGATAGAATTAATGATGACACCTGTGATAATCAGGTTAAATGAGGGTGAGATTCTGGAACATGGAAAATGTTTCACTGAAAAGATATGGACAATACAAGGTCACCGTTTTTGATTGGAGCTTCTCATCTCTCCTCCTGATACTTATAACACAGGGCCATTATTTTGATTGGACCATCAATCATATTGGATTCTTGGGGGCTTTCTTTTTTCCCCTTTGAGGTGTATGGCACAAGACCCTTGGTTAAACATTATTATGGGCTGGCCAATCAGAGCAGCGCAATTGGGGTTTGCCCCCACATAAAAAACAGTCACCAAAAGAGCAGAGAACTAAGGTCTCTCACTGGTCTCAACACTAGCAGGAAAAAAAAATCTCTTTGTTGGATGACCATGATGACTTAATCAGCTAAAGTCCTGTTCTTTGCATTGCTTTTTGAATTCTCTCGGTCAACTGCCTGCATTTAAATAGGTGAACAACTCTGGGCTGTTTAACCATAACTACAATCAATAGTAAACATCTTCCTCTCACCTTAAGAGTTCCTTACATTGGTGGGAGAGGTATTCTTCAGATCTGTTTTGTTGAAGTTAATTAAGTTTCAAGCCAGGCCAGGACGGGAGAAGAGTCAAGCCTGATCTTCAACAGCTTTTTACCGGTATTCCTGCATATACTAGAACACAATGTAGGGGCACAGGATTGATGTAGAGTGTGCTCGCCGGGGACAGACCAACGGACACAGAGCCCAGAGTAAGATTGGCATTCAGGAAAGCACACAGCAACATGATCATAGAAGAATAAAACCCCCAGTGAAAAAAGTTTTCTTTAAATGTGTATGATGATGATAATTTCCCTTTATTTCATGGGTGCATTTTTATTTTAATTTGGAATCGTGGTGAGTCCAATAAAATAAAAATGCACAAACAAATAGAAAAGAATTCAAACTTGAACAAAGTATTTGCTTTTCCCTTAAAATCCATCTCTCTTTTTCTATCTTTCATTCTCTTACTCTGTCTATTTTTCTCTCTCAAATAAAAAGATGGCGAAAGGACTAACTCCGACTGAAAAACACCAGGTATCGACAGTCCAGTGGCTAAATACATCCCCCCCCCCAAAAAAAAAGTATCTCTGTTGTCGCCCTGCTGTGAAAGAAAATTCTAATCACAAATTGATAATGATGGTTGACAATAATAATGATAATTAATGATAATGTTTACTTCATCTAATAAAAAACTGAATAAAACTTTAAGAATAATAATCCTGTAGTTTGTTTGCTTTCTCTGGTGACTTTAGGACAAAATACTATTTGTGGGGAGAAATGCTTTGTTGTGAAGAGTGTGAGATTTTGTGTTGGGTTGAATTATGTATACTCCATTTGCTAAGAAACCTTTTATGCCAACATCTGGTCGTCCCACCCCTCCATGTGATTTTGTACCCCAGTTTGCAAAAAAATGAATAAAATGAATCCCTTAAGCTATAAATTGTTGGTGGGCAGGTGAACTGGGGAAAGAGAGGATATATGGAATGGCTGGATATTTTGATGCCTATCTTAAGTCATATTGAACAGCTTTTACTGGGTTGCAAGGTACCATTAGTAAAGACAAACTATCTGACCTAACCTATTGGGAGAAATAGATTCATGCCTTTCCCAAGGTCATTAGTGAACACAGTCTGAGTTAAAATTGAACCAGTTTTTGCTGATTCCATTTTCTATACTATTAAACCAACACTAAAGACACACCTAAGTAAGATAGGTTTCACTTTGCAAACAGTTGAATAAGAGGTGACAAAATGAGAGATTGATCACCAGAAACAAAAAACATAGTGAACTTTGGGGGGGGGCTTGATATTTGACTGAATTGTTTCTAAATTAAGAAAATTTATATTTCTGTGGAAACGGATGAAGTTGGTGCAAAACTGTATTTCTATGTAGATGGAAGCAGCTGAAGATGGCGCAAAACTGTATTTATATTTGTGTGGAAATGGATGAAGATGGAGCAAAATTGTATTTCTATTTGTGTGGAAATGGATGAAGATTGAGCAAAATTGTATTTCTATTTGTCTGAAAATGGATGAAGATGACACAAAACTATTTATATTTGTGTGGAAGCGGATGAAGATGGTGCAAAACTATTTATATTTGTGTGGATGTAGATGGTGCAAAACTGTATTTTTATTTGTGTGGAAGTGGACGAAGATGGTGCAAAAACTGTATTTATATTTGTGTGGAAATTTGAAATCACTTACATAAGTAGTTGAGTATTTATTTGAATATGTCATCAATAATAATTTTAAATTCTTTGTTAGAATAAGAAAAATGTATCTTTTTCTGACCTATTTTGAAAAACTTCTATTCCTGTCTTAATTTCTCTAAACATTTAGAATAGCAAATATGAAAATAAGCAAAATTTTAGTGAAATGTAAAGTTTATTTGCATTTCTATATATACAGTTTCTTGGTTGCAATTTTGCACAATTTCATCATCATCATCATCTTGTTTCTTATTTTACTATTATCCTCATCTTGTTTCTTATTTTACTATTACCCTCATCTTCTTTTCTTTTTTTTTTTATTCATATTGAAAAACCTATATTTAAAAATAGAAAAAAAAAAAAAAAGATATCCTGTAGTCTTAATAATGGTACCAATAAAACCAGGTTTCCAATTTGGAATTGTACATGTTTTTGGTTGATTTGGCACTGTGGAAATGACTTGATTCAGTTGTTATATTGATGACCAATGGCACTTTGACATGGTATAAAGATTCGCAGGCTTGTCTCACTAGATCAATTCTGAGCAATCAGTGAGTTTGATCCTCACTGGGTGCTCCATATTTGAAGCCTTTTGTCACATCTAAGCTATGCTTAGTAAATTACTATATTAATGACCATTTTCCTTTGCCATGATTTTGTTTATTTCCTTAAAGAAAAAGATTTTTTTTTTCTTCTCTCATAGAATATGCCTGATGAGGTTTGCAAAAGGAATTATTTGAAACGTTATATACAGTAACAAACATACAAAAGAAGGGGTTCATTTTTCTAAACAATGTTGGGTAAAAACGATATTCTTTACAGAAAGAACTGAATAATAGATTAACTGAAGCTTTGATGCTTTTGAGAGTAGAAATGAGGATAACAGTAAAATCACAATTTGAATGATAGCCTTTCATCTTCCTGATTTTTCTTTTTGTGATATTTTTTTTAAAACAGCAAGGTTGATGGGTAAGAGTTAAAATTCGATTTCCAAACTGCTTTCTTCTGATTCTGTGCAGATGTTGTGCATGTATGCATGTCTCAGCATTAATGGAAGCTATCTTGATTTAACATTTGTCCTATACCATATTGTGATCGGGATCAGTTATGAAATTCTTTCAAAAAGGAGGAGGAGACGGTTTATAAAAGAGGAAGCAAGATGCACTCCTTGGCCTGGCTGTAACTTGACTCTTGTCTTTGGAAAAGTTCTTTGTCTCAAGCCACTGTATATTTCTTCTTTTTGGTTATATGCCCATTCTAGGTAAGTTTCTATCATATATTGATTTTTTTTTTCTTTAATTATTATTGATTTTTGATGTAATCATGCAAAAGAATATATAAATTGGAAGCCAAATCATTTAATTGTTATCTATCTGTACAATCAGATTAAAACAGAATTTATCCAAGTTGGTCCGTCAGTAAATATGGTCCATTTAATTCTGGCTAAATCCAACAACTTGACAAAATACCAATTGTATTTATGAATTGTTGATATCCTCCTTGAATTAGGAAGATTGATAAATAACTGAAATTCATAGGCAGATAGATATATACAAATTGAAAGTCTTATGAGGGTTGGTATGAACAAACAGATAGATTGATAGACAGTCACCATAGAATTCTGTTCCTTTGCTGCTCTAGGCACATTATGTCACCTTCAGATGGTTGCTATAAATAAACACTTGTCAACTGTTATTTTTGGCATTTTAAGCTGGAAATTGCCTACTACTAGTTTGGAACATGGTTAAACCTCCATTTTCCAATGACATTTTGATTTCTTCTAGATTCTATATAAGGTGTAACATCAACTAAACCCAAATTAATTTTTTTTTTTTTTTTTTTTTGTAAACAAAAATGGCCATATCAATATCTAACAAAGCCTTTATTCAGGAGTTTTTCTTTGATTAGGACTCCAATTATGATTTTTAAGGCTTTACTCAAGTGGATATTGATGGTGAAGTGGTCGAAGATGATAACCACACTAGTGACATGGAGGAAAGTGATGATGACCACTAGCGGCTACTATCATCCATTCCTGACTAATTTTATGGAAGCAACTGGCAACCATCGATATACCTGATGGCCTTTCTGAAGAATTATTTTGTCTATTTATAAATGATGAAATGATGAAAAATAACTTTATTTGTCAATGAGACAAATAAATATAAGTTGGGTGAAAGAAAGAGAAAACAAATACTAGTGTCTTCTTGTATGTAAACACGAGGAAACACTTTTTTGACGAAATGAAAGTGTTTTTAGCAATTTTGTTTCTTATTGCATCCCCAACTGTTATTGCACCCCAAGGAATAATAAAATTTGAAGTACATTGAATTATTTATGTATTTTTTAATGTATTGGTTTCTTATTTTGTGTTTCTATTTTTTTGGTTTTCAACATCAAAACATGCATGCAAAACATAATGCATTACATCAAAATATTACTCATTCTTTTATTAATATACAAAAATTAAAATCTATATGCACAATACAAAGAAAGTTATAAAAATTTTAAAACAGTAGGTGTTTATATTTTTGCACCCTCAAAAAAATGCAGTGGCAGGGGAGAACAATTCTCGAAAGAAATTAGCATTGTAATGGTTAAAGTTTAAAGACATTATTTTAATCTTAGTTTCATTATAGTTAGAATGGATGTATCAGTTGCAGAAAGTAATCTTTTATTGTTTTCATGTGACATAAAAGTAATATGCTTGAACAAAAGTCATGTCCTTAAATGCATATTGGTTACCTGTTGTAAGGATTGGATTTGATATTTATTATTTTATTACAAGAATACTATACAAATCAATACATTGGATTTTTACTGAGTTGAAGTTAATTTTTCCTCAAAATATATTTGATTTATTATCAGTGAAAATATCTAAACTTCAAGATGAGTAAATTTTGAAAATCAGAGGGAACAATCTGAGGTCATTTTAACCACTGCCATATAATAAATTTAAAATTTTTATTCTTATTTCTTAGCGATAAAAAAATAATTTTTCCTTCCCTGTTAAAATTTTCAGTGTTTCAGACAGTTTGCAAATTTGCTACTTGTATTTTATTTCTATTTTGTTTTTCATTCGCAAAATCAAATATAATTTTTATGTGTTCTCTCTGTCCCAACGTAAACAGGTTACTTTTTTTTTTTTCTTTTGTCTCCCATTGAAAATAAGGGGGTGAGTCATATATTACTTTCTTTTGTTTGTTTAACTCAAAAGTAAATCTTTGATTGTAGCTGAAAAAGTCTTTGCAAATTTAACTTTCTTCATTTGACTCTTACGATCAGCAATGGAAACAATAGGGGAGGAAGATTCTAATTTGTGAAGGGGGGGTAGAACATTTGTCTAAGAATTTGATTATTACTCTTTGACTTGAATTGGTGCCAACTATTTTAGTAACATTGCTGAGCAAAAAGAACCACAACATTTATTAATAATGAAAATGTAATCTTAAGTTGAAATATAAAGTTTTTTTTATCATAATATAAATGCAGTAATAAAATGGTTTGCTAAATAGAAAATTTTTCTGGTAACAGATAATAGAGGATGTGATAAAAACAAAAGAAAACCTTTTATTTTTTTCCTCTATTCTCAGAATGCTTTAGGAACATATATAATGCTGTAAAGCACTTAAAATATTTTGGTGAGTCTTACAAATCTCCCTACTACCAGCTCTTCATCCACAAATCCATTGGTTCTATTTAGTTTTCATTGCTCTTTTCACACTCACTCACACACACACATTCTATAACAAATACAATAACACTGTTGGGTACAGCAAGTTTTCAGTTAAAAAAAAAAAGATTTTTTTTTTTTTTTTTTTTTTTTTTTTTTTCAGTTACCAATATTGGGTATTAATTGTCATCATCAAAAAACAAGTACTTACAAGCCACACTTTAAAAAAATAGGCACTAATAAAGATAATTCACTTTTTTTTTTTTTTTTTTTTTTTTTTTTTACAGTATCAGTTATTGTTTAATTCTCAGGAAAATGTTATTGTGTAGTCTATCTTTCACCATATGACATTGGAAAGCTCCAAATCCAAACTATACAGTGAGTATGGCAGGACAGTTTAATAAACATTTACAACAATATTCGAGGTTTTCAAACTGGTATGGGGCCTGGAATTATCTCTGACCTTAATCTTCTGCTTAGTTGGCATTGCAATGTAACGATCAAAGTTGGTTTATCTAGATTCCATAAAATTCCAGGAGGCACATCCCTTTCCCAAAAAAACAGTGTACATCACTTTGCCAGTGAATAGCTAAATCTTGACTTTTTCTTTTAATGGGTGATGTCACATGTCCTGTTTTGATTTCATTTAGATGTCACTATGTTTCATCCCCAGTAATGATGCAGTCCACGAAACTGTCACCTACAACTTCATAACGGTTCATCACGTCATGAGAGAGACTCCGAACATTCTCCTGAGTACAGGCAATAGTGTGTGTGTTAATCCTGCAGACTTGGTTGTAGAGTAGTGGGCCATATCCTCACCATACAAGGTGTTACTGCTGTGGTTTTTTATGGGTGTAGTTGCTAGTTTTAAATTGAAAGTTGTTTTTCTCCTAGACTGGTTGCCAATCAGAGCTATAGAGCCCAGTCTGCCCTATTAACCAATATCTGAGGGTAGAAGCAATGGATTTGTACATTTCTCAAGTAGAAAATCATCATAAGTAGAATAAGTAAGTCTCTGTTTTTTGTGAAAAATTCTACTCATCTTGTACAAACCATCAGAGGTACTCCCATTCATACAAACTTCACAGTGAATCTATTCAGCAAGGTTTCTATCAAAGAGGGTCTATTGTTAGTTCAAGACAATTTAGAATTGGATCCCCCTCTACAGGATAATCTGTAAGAGAACACAGAAGATAACATGATGGAAATGTTGACAACTAACATACTTCTGTCATATATAAATAAAAAGTATCACTGCTGACCCTGGAGTTTGAATTTGAATCTCTAGACAATGAGAATGTAGGCCACCACTTACTATAAATAGAGATATCATGCCACTGACTAGGGTGGATACAATTATGCGTTTGACTATTGTGTTAACTCAGATGTTAAAGTCAAGTGTCCCATGTTTAAAGACGAATTAGCAGCTCTACGCTGTTGTGTATTAACTGATAAGTAATCAATAATCTTTCCGTTGACTCTTTACTTCTTTGTTGTTAATGTATTTTAATTGTGTTTGGTAATTAAATTCTTTATTATTGTACGTTGAAGTCTTTCTGTTGTTGTGTTATATACATGTGACAGATTACAAAAACTTCCAATTAACCAATTGGAAGTTTTTGTAATCCGTCTTACAAATACCAGCAGAAAAAAGTCTTAGCTATGAGATGACCATTATCTCCAAGAACAGCAAACATACACAGGAAAGAAAATAGCCATAGAAATATCACTACCAAAGCCAACCATGTGACTGATAAATAGATGATTCATACCTTAGTACAGTGTGACCCAGATATAAGAGAAATTTTCTCTGTTCCCAAATTAGAACCTGTATTAATATATATAAATTAGACCATACCCGGATATAAGAGACTTCTTCTCCAGTCCCGGCAACTCTCTTATATCCAGGTTACACTGTACTATCAGCAATATATACAAACACTACTGGACCATGTGAACTGAATAAAACCTTCCACATAGTTCATAATGAAAAAAAAACCCCAGAAAATTCATTGACTTCAGTGGATGTACTAATAACTCTTGTAGAGGATGGTTTCAAGACATCTGTTTATTGTCTGACAATATTCATTGAACAATAACTGAATTTGAATCCCCACTACACAGTCAAGAAAGGGATCATTCACTGTCTACAACATCATGTCAAGCTCATAAGTAGCAAATCAAACACATGCCAGTGATGATCAGCATGAGAAATACTCTTTAAGGCAACAAGTACACTGCAAGCATAATATTAGTTTCTACAAGCATGGACAAAAGTATAAAAAAAATCTGCCATGACTTGTCTACCATATTTAAGGAATACATCTGACAAGTTTCAGTGTGATATTCAAAACCAATTCAGCTCTTTCCCTTAAAACAAGTGCACCCCCCCACCCCCCAAAAAAAGAAAACCAGCCCAGAAATGTGTTGCTTCCCATGAAGTTTTAGCAAAAGGGATACAAGTTTGAGACCAACTGCTTCCTCAAAGTAAAGGTGGAAAAACATTGAAAGTTGTTGTTCAGTTAGAAGCATTCAAATCAGGCATGGATCATTATATATATATATATATATATATATATATATATATATATATTAATATAATATATATATATATATGGGAAAAGGTAGTTATAACTCCTGTGGAATTAAGTCAATAGAGAACAGTACTGTTGGATAAGATAACTGGGGGGAAAAAACCCTTGTACATGTTAGGTTCTGACAACCTTCTTAGCAGACCTAGCATAGAAATTAACACTGTCACACTGTCTGGGAGCCTCTGAATAAGAAAGGAAGGGCACCCCAAAATTCCACCATCCTGAGTACTCCAAAATTACACTAGTGGATTGCCCAAGAGACATATGACCTAATGATGTTTGAATCAAAGAGCCTCTAGCTTCTTTGATTCAGGCATCTGCAACAGGAATTTTGGTTGGCTGTCCTAACAGACAGTCACTCAGATACGAGTGGCCAACCATTATTATTATATACATAAAAAAAAGAAATTAAAATTGTGTGTGTGTATATATATATATATATATATATATAATCATCCCTTTCTATATATGTAAATATTTGCACCTATTCCTTATCAGCACTTTCAATAAGTGTGGCTGGTTCTAAACAAGCCTTCACCACTTTAAACAAATCTTTTGTGTGGATAGTCAGATAGTTCAGTTCTGTATTCTTTCTTTGCTATTCCACCTGAGCAACAATTCAACTGCCAAGATAGTTATGGTGACGGGGACAGGTACAGGATAGTACTGGAAGTCTCTAACTGGTGCTCCCACAGTGGCAACCATCAGGTGATGGTTGTTCTTGCACAAAACCCTGATCAATTATGCTGTTTGTGTCCTCCGATAGATAGACATAGCATTGCTTTCCCTAATCCGAGGAGAGGGCTAGAAAAGGTGGCCTAAATATTGCTTGCTCTTAATCAACTTGGCAGCCCACTGCAGTTGTCTAGTTATCTAATAACACAGTCGCAATAACCGGTTTAGTAGAAATAAAACTCATAAACGTGTTAATCTCAGGTCTTGGAATGTAAGAACACTCCAAGACAACGATTCTTCTCCAGAGCGTAAAACAGCCCTCATCGCTGATGCATTAAGCAAGCACAATATTGACATTGCTGTTCTCAGTTTTGCAGGTGTCAGAAACTGATGACTTTGATCAGCTTACGTACAGTCATTTCCAAAGTTCCACATAGAGACCAAATTGTTATTATGGGAGACTTTAATGCATGGGTTGGTGCTGACCATAAGACATGGCCTGATGTCCTTGGCACTCACGGGATCAGAAGTATGAATTCTAATGTGCTATAACTACTTTCTCTTTGCCAAGAAATTGATATCACCAACACACATTATCAGCAATTCAAATATCACAAAACGATTTGGATGCATCCCAGATCCAAAGATTGGCATATGATTGATTACATAAATCACCAAGAAACATGATGTGAAAGACTTCAAAATCACTTGCTCTTTCCACAAAACTTGTTACCTTTCAGACCATTGCTCTACTATGCAGCAAAGCAACCTTTCAACTTGTATGCAAGAAACCTCTTGTTAGCACTACAGTTCCTAAACAAATCAACATCTCACCCCTGAATTCTGATGTTAAGAAGAAAAAACTCTCTCATACACTGGATTCGAGGCTGGATTCAATTGTGATCTCAACGGACATTGAATCCTCTTGGAAATCTCTCAGAGATGCCGTTTATTCCTGCTCCCATGAAGTTCTAGGACTTCCCATAAGGAAGAATCAGGACTGGTTTGATGTAAATGATACTCACATTCAATATCTCATCCAGAAGATGCATGATTCGCACAAAATATTCTTAAACAACAAAAATTGTCTATGAGAAAAGCGCATATATAAGCAGTGTAAGCAGGAAGTACAAAATGCTTTCAGAAAAATGAAAGAATCCTGGTGGTCTGCTAAGGCTGAAGAAATACAGGTGGCATCAGACAGAAAAGATCACAAAGAATTCTATGAATGCCTTAAAAATGGTGTACAGTCCACAAGTCCACCTGTTATGTTGTCTGACGGCAATACACTCCATACAAACAAGAAGGAAATTATATCACGATTGAAAGAATTTTTGAAAGTGTCCCTAACTCCACCTCTGCCATCGATGAAAATGTCATTGCTTCAATTCATCAGTGACCAAAAATTTCCCAGTTGTCTCTTGAGCCACACATAAAGGAAATTCAGGATTCTATCAGGCAATTGTCCTCGAACAAAGCCCCTGGAAAAGATGCTATTCGCCCCCAAATTTTTACATATGGTAGGAAGGCACTGGTGAAGAGCTTTTTAAAGTCATATGGAAGATTGGTTCTGCTCCACAGGACTACAAAGGTAAAAAAGATGTGATAATTCATGCGACATTGCACAAGTATAACTGGCAAAATTCTCGCTCGTGTTATTGTCAACAGAATAATCAAATATCTCATTGATGACATCTATCCCGAATCTCAGTGTGGTTTTTGTTCAGGTCATGGAACCGTTGATATGATTTTTTCACTTCATCAGGTTGCTGAGAATATTTGAGAAGAATCATAAACTCTGTACCATCTTTATCAATCTGACCAAAGCGTTTGACACTGTAAACAGAGATGCCCACTCAAAAAAAAGCTTGACATACCTGAAAGTATGCTAAATGTCATTTCATTTCCCAAAGGAATGAAAGCATCTGTTCTATCTAATGGAGAGTTTTCAGAAACCTTTGATGTAACAAATGGCACAAAACAAGATTGTGTCATGGCTCCTGTACTTTCTACTCTCTTCTTTTCGATCATGCTACACCATGCTTATAGTTATCTTGACATAGGTGTAAAATTTGAATTCCACACAAGTGGCAGCCTCTTTAACCATCAACATTTTAAATCAAAATTGCTGACTCAAGTAAGAATTATTCATGATCTTTTATTTGCTGATGACGCTGCGATCGTGGCCACCTCAATCGAAGAAGTTCAAACACTCGTCAATAGTTTTTCCACCGCTTGCAACGCATTTGCATTAACTATAAGCATAAAACAAACTGAAGTTGTCCATCAACCAAGGCCTACACCTAAGCAGTTCAAGAGTGTAAAACAAAAACCACCTGCCCATACCTTTCCAATTGTTCGCATTACTGTTGGCAGCAACAACCTGAAGTATGTGAAATCATTCTTGTACTTAGGAAGCAAAGTCAATTCAAGTGCCTCTTTGGATGATAAAATAGTTAACCAAATATTAAAGGCAACAAATGCCTTTGAGAAGCTTAAGCATCGCTCGTGGGATGATCATGGGATTTCACTAAAAACAAAAATCAGTGTCTATCGAGCAGTCATTCTCACCCCACTTCTTCATGGTTCAGTATCATGGACGCCATACAGGGCACACATCAATCAACTTGATGCTTTTCATAAACGCAGTCTTCGTTCAATATGTGGTTATGCACGGCAAGATAAAATCTCTAATCTCGATCTTTTCATCAAATGGTGGTGGTGGTATCAAATCCTTTCTTATGTAATCACAGTTCAGTTGGGCTGGTCATGTCATCAGAATGAGTGATGATCGGATGCCGAAAATCCTCATGTATAGCCAACTTTTTCATGGTATGCATAACATAGGCCGTCCTTGGTTACGCTTCAAGGATAAACTTAAATACAATTTAATTGCTTCAAATATCCTTATAGAGGAGTTCAAATTTACTGTTGAAAACTGAGCAAACTGGAGAAATTCCTGCTACCAAGGTATAATTAACTTTGAAAAGAATCATCTCAACCATCTGAGAGAATTAAGAATTAATACTAAATCTTGGGCCATATGATGGTCAACCCTTCAGTATGCCCTTTGTGTGGATTTGTTTGGAAATCCGGTGCAGGATTGTTGTCTCATATGAAACATAAGCATAAAAACTGAACTGAAAGATGTTCATACGACTGGAGAGTCTATCATCATACACACACACACAGAGTAGAAGTCCTCATATCTGAACTTCAGTTATTCAGATATAATGTGGCATGTGTAATATAACTATAACTTAACAAAACCTAAGAACTTATCGCAATATATGAAAAATTGTCTCACAAAAGTAAATATTAATTTTGAATGTTTACTGCTTAATAAGTTTTATTTTCAATTTTCTTATTTCTTTTCTCATTTCACTCTTTTTTGCTGTTCTATTTTATTTTTAAAGTAAGGCATTTATGCAAATGAACTACACTTGGACATTTTGTACGACTAAAAAAAGATTTTTTTTTTTTCTCCATGAATTTCATTCTTTTTCTATTTCTTGACAATCCAAATCATTTTTGAAGCATTTCTACCAGTGAATTTTTTATTTTTATTTTTTTTTTGTAATTCATTAGTATCTTCATTTATTCATTCTTTTAAGTGAGAGTATTCAGTGGATCATCTTCAAGTGTAAGTTTTAGTGTTTCAATCAAATTCTGAAATCTTTTGTTTTTTAATTTCCAAATTCAACGAATTAGGAGCTTCGTCCAGTTTTTCACTACTCCCTCATTTCTGATGTAACGTGAAAGAATTTCTTTTCCTTTTTCTTTCAGTTGAAGTTTCTTCTGTGCAAGACATTATGGGTTGAGAAATTTCAAGTTATGAACAATTATTTGCAAAGAATAGAAAAATATTAGAATGTAGCATATATCTACCACATCTAAATGGCAACATTGACAAGTTCAGATATGAGGACTTCTACTGTGTGTGTGTGTATATATATATATATATATATATATATATATATATATATATATACACACACACACACACACTGTCATTTTTGTAGATCCGTACATTAAATAGTAATATGTATTGAGCTGTCATACAATGTACAAAATAGAACAAAATTGTTTATGATTATTTAATTTGATAAAGCAACACATCAGTATTAATAATCCCTACCTGATAACAATCAGATTAGTCATCCAAATACTCCAGCTTCTTCCCAATCATTTCTCTATAAAAAGCCAAATCAACTCAAATTGCATCAACAAGTGGCAATGTCTTTTTGATCAATTAAGTATAGATTAAAATTGATCCTATTCTATTTTTAATGTCTTCCATCCATCATGCTATTTTATGAGTTTAACTGATATGTCTCTGTTCAATAGGAAGTCTAAAGTTTCTCAGTTTCTACTCTTTTGTTTTGCCTCTCATAGATTTCATATAATTTAACAATTCAATGTTTGTTTATTCCATGCAAATCAATTTGTTTGTGTCACTGTGGAATTGGTCTCTCCAGTATAAATATTATTTGATCTTCTGATATTGATTGAAATGAACAGATTTGAATTCTTCTGATTTGTCTCAATACAATTCTATTATCATGTGTACCTATTCCCATATGTCTTAGAGGTGCTGCTCACTTTCAGCTTGGTCAAATAGAATCAAATGTTTTATGTTTTGCTTTACTGTTTAATGCAGTTAATTTAATTGTTTTCTTTATTTTCCTATAATGCTACAGATTTCTATATTAATAGCTGTGAGGTATCAATAATGGAAAATGGCATTCCATACAATCATTCATCTGCTTTTTCTCTAGATCTCTCTCTTATTTTTCTCTCATAATCGCCTTTTTTTTTCTTTTAGTGGCAATCCATTTGACATTAGATTTTTGTCCATTGTCTGAAAAGTAATATTAATTCTTAAGTTCTATTGTTTACAGAAATTTACTTCAAATCATACATTTTGAAATTTTAAGATCATTGTTGTTGTTAAGAACTGCATCATAGATTTCGAATCTCATCAATTGATTTTAATACAACTATATATAAGGGGCTGCTGAAAAATTTACAGCTCCATCCTCTTCTCTTGATCAAGATCATGTGCTCCATAACTCATTAGAATTAAGGGCACTACATATACTGCAACCATAGCCGCAGTAAGTGTGTCTAGTGCAATATAGCTTCATGTAGCCCATACCTTTTTGAGTTGGTTTTGAATTTATAGCTTCCCTTCTCCTCTACTGGCTGCTATCCAAAGCAATAGATCAGAGCTTCAGGAAGATGGATTCATGCCTTGTCTAAGAATTTCAACTAGGTACACTAATTCCATCTTAAGCTATCCCTTCTTCAAAGCTGGATAAACAGATTTTTTAAAAGGTTTTGTTGAACAAAAATCTTCTTCTGAATTTTCAAACTAATTCTGATTTAAATATCCATTTATTCTTGAAATATATAAAGTTTATAATTTCATCTCAAATCTTGTCCAACGAACCTGATCTTAATATATTTTTTCTCTATTTTTTTTTTTTTTTTTTTAAATTTACTTTGGTCTTTTGTAGATTTACCCATGATAGTAAAAAAGAAAAGAAATGCTAAAATAAACAAATATTGTATTTTGTTTTATTCCTTTGTATACATCTGTAATTCACTGAAGAAAAATTCTATTTATTGATTGTTGCCTCCTCATTGTAATAAAGTTATTTTTCGTAATTTAACAAGTGAAAGTGAATTATAAAAAGTAAGCAAATTAAAGATGTCATTGAAATGTTTTGATAAGGAGTAAGTCAAAAGAAATTATATTATTTGATACAAGGATCTCTCAAGCATATCAGAATTTTATCTCAACTCTCTATTTCAACTGGAAATATTAAGAAAAAATTGTTAGATTGTACATGGAATATTTTCAGAAACTTTCTCCCTATTCCCAATTTGGTTCCATTCAAAACCAGTTTCTTTTGATTAAAATTTATGTAATTCTAAAATAAAATATATGACATTGAATATGATTTGTCATTTTATATCAAATTCACTATATGACATTAAATTTCATTGTCATTTTACATTTATATAACAATAGTTTAGGGGGAAATTCATGATGTAGAGATTTGTACTCTAAAAAAAATAGAAAATACTCACAAGTGAATTTTTGTAATCAATGTGAAATAAGAATAAACATGAAACTTGGAAAACCAGATTGGATACAATATAGAAAGTGATCAATTCTCTGTTGAAAGTATTTGAAAGTTTTCTGTCTGTTTATCTGTACAAACAAGTTTTATAATAGATACTCTTAACACCACCCTCCCAGTTTATTCACTTGTTTTACAATATTTCAGAATTTTATTTCCCATCTGCTTCAAAGATTTTATAGTTCAAAAGGGGACATTGTAAAATTCTAATTTGTAAAATGTATCAATATTCCAATATGAAGATGCCAATCTGTGATTCCCCATTGAAATGAAATCCTCTTTTTCTAACCACAGAACAAAATCAGAGTCTCTAAATGGTTGCAGGTTCCATGTCAACTGGAGATAATCAGAACATTTTGTGTAAATTATTATCATCATCCCCTTGACTTTTGTAATCATAGTGGGGATATGAATGCAGAAGCCACATTGAATCTCCTCCACAGTGGTCTTATCAATGGAAGCCATCAGTAATTCTGGTATAGTCATAGTTGTCCATTGTTTGACATTGTCCAACATGTTTTTGCATTGACACCCTCTCCTATGTCCAACTTCAATGGTGCTTAGCATGATGGTCTTGCACAGGCTGTTATGCCTTGTAACCTGTCCAAACCACACCATTTTTATCCATTTGACAGTGGTGAGAAGAGGTTCCTGGTAGCCCACACAACTTGTAACCCTTTTCTGCAGATTATAATTAAAAGGATTATGAAGCAGGAGGAGCAAAATTTGTGTAAAAATTGTTTGTAAAAAGTATTAAAGACAAGATTGGATACAAATGATCGCAACCAGGGAAAATACTGCCTATCAAGCCAGCAAAAAGAACATAAGGTGGATGCTTGTATCCAATAAAGCAGATTTTTATTATGTCTGGTGTCCTACATTAACATAGTCAATAGAAATTCTGTTCTTGAGGCATGGTGCCAACAGGATTGCTCACAAATATTATTTAATTAGCACTTAATCTCTTTGGATTTTTAACCATGAACTTTCAACTTTATCTAAGTGATATCTATGTCCATTTGTATTTAACCCTGTGCCTGTTTCCCCACCCACTTCTTGTCTGTAGCCCCCCCCCCCTTTTTTTTTTTTTTTTAGATTTCTCTTAACTTTTATTTATTTTTAAAGGCTCCGTTGCTGTTGACCTTCATTAGTGTTATCTATTGTCTTTGACATTCTCATCAGTGTGCTGTACCTGACATTTTCCAACTTTTTTCTTCTTGACCCCCCCTCTCTCTTCCTTTAATTCATTTTGTCTATACTCTGTATACTTGATATCTAACCTTTTCCTTACGACCCTTAATGTCTTCATCTCTTAACACTATCCCCTCACTCTCAATCTAACCTGGGATTCTGAGAACTACAACATTAAATCACAGAATTTGTACTATTTTTGTTTATTTTGTAATTCAACTTCAATTCCTGCCTCCATCAATGTACATTTTTAGTCAGAAAAGAATTGATGCTGGCTGCTAACATCTTTAGAATCACAACTATCAATAACTGCTTCATCCACAGCTCAATTTCATGTCAATTTCTTGCATATTATATGTTTTCTCTACAGCTCACTTTATACAATTTCAAAAATTGTAAGGGTTTTTTAAATATTATTATTTATAACAGTGGTAACTGATGTCTTATACTGTAAAATAAGTCTTCTCATTGCACCAGCACTTTTCTCAGGACTCTGTTTTGAGTTATGTCATTGTCACTTTGTTCCATAATTTTCTCCATTCTAGCAAGGTTAAGATACTTATCTCCTGTCTCATTTTCTTTTGAATTTACTCTCTGATCCACTGGAACAGCCAAATCTTTTACCTGACAGGTGTTTTTCTTATTCACTTCATTCTGATCTCTTATTCTGACAAAGGTTGAGGAGATTGGCTTGAATTTAAAAATCATAAAGATGTTTGTGCATTTCATTCTCCCTGTCAAATTCTGGCCTCTGCTTATACCATTGGGTTATATGGTCAAAATGTTATTGCTTGCACTGTTCCAAGTGGATCACCTTTCCAACTCAGTCAAGTCTATTTGTCTATTCTTCTTGGCACAATCTTCTTGCTGATTGTATGCATTGATGTTTCATCTTTGTCTACATACATTATTATAGTTGCATAGTAAGCTTATATATGGATTGCTTTTTCTGCCTATGTTCAATGTAGTACCTGTGTGCCTTGCCTAATGTATTATTTGTATGTTAATTCTATTGCACTGATCAAGCAGCTCAATGACCACTAGCATATACAGTATGCAATTCAGAGCAAAGAAGGAATTTCCAATTCATTGTCATTGCCTGAAGTTCTTTAATCATAGAAGTTTTCAGTGTCCAGCAAAGCATTAATTTATTGACATTTTTTGCTGCAGTAAATATTAGTAAGTTTGGAGGTCATAATTCAAAGCCTTGAAAATCAGTCTTGCATGTCCAATAAATAAAATACTGAGAGGCGTAAGTCAAAAGGGTAAGAAATTCATATCACAACTCACAACATACAACTAGCTCTTCACTCGTGAAAAGCAAAGACAATCATGTGGTTCAAATTAGTTTTCTTTTATTGGGGGTAAGAAAGGTTGTGATTGGTTGAGACTTGTAAGGAAGCATAAACAATTACCAGATTTCGAGGACTATTAATGTCACCGCCCCATCTTGATTCTGATTTTCTTTTTTAATAGATAGCACAGAAAACAAATTCTTTTCTGATGTAAGACTTTGTTTTCTCCTTCATCACCACATCTACTGCACTTTCTTTCTAATTATCTATGTTGAGTAAAATTCTGAAGTTTATTAAATAAGAATAAGACTTAAAAAAAAATAATTTGGTAGAAATGCAAATCTATGCAGACTTTTACTTCCAAGTTCAAAGCGTTTTTTCTAAATATCTTTCCACTTGTATCTTTACCTTTTTGTTTACTCTAAATGCTTTCCCTGGTATTTTCCCTTGCAAGCATGTTTTTTTTTTTTTTCTATCAATTACCTTCATTCTGCTCTCTAGATCTTGATCAGGGCTTATAAAAAGTTGATCCTCAAAGACGTCATGACAGATAAACTTACATCATGCTACTGATTTTGTTTGTCAATTTATATTTCATCTTAAAAATCCAGTAAACTTACGCATTAGAGATTTAATGAGCTTAATTTAGTCTGGTACAAGGCCATAAGACAAAGCACTATGATCAGACTTGTTACAAAGGTATCTACACTGTAGTTGTTAGAAAGGTGATCGGGCTCACAAGAGTTTTAGTTGCTATTTCATGTCTGCAGTTGATCTGCAGTGCTATGAAAGTGGACAACAAGATAATCTGATTTTGAGCCAAAATAAAGAGGAAAATCCAATCTTATTAAATTATGCAATTTCCATATTTTTTAATTAGAAACTTGTTGCTATCAATAAAAGAATCTCTTCTCATGTGGAGTATTTCAGTATTCCGGTTCCAAATTCCCAGAACATTACCAAGTATCACAGGCAGCTGAAGAAGCCTCTAGAGTAAAATGGTCAAAATATTGTGATAACAACAAATGAAGATGAGGATGCAAGTCTGAATAGTAATATTAACTATTTCCTTATAAGGAAACACTCATCATTCATTGAACGAGCTGCAAGTCCTACTGTCAGTTGAAATTTTATAAAATCTTTCTCTTAAAACAATTTTTCAGGAAAATAAATTTCTCAAGTCCCTTCTTACCGTTCTTTCCAGTATTGATGGGAATTTCCTTCCTAACATTTTGTTTGAAGTTGTGGGGAATGTTAACATCTTGATTATGCCATTGTTATTTCTTTAGAGGTTACACATGATACCAATTTTTAGTTGATGCTGATATTGAAAGTCCTCAAGTGATGTGGTTTCTATTATTTGTTAAAGGTTTTCTTTATTTGTGATTCTGTAGTATTTGGTCCATGAGGTTCAAGGAAAGATAGTCCTCACCAAGACCTACAGATTTCATTCACTAAATTTTTTTAAATATTTATACTTAGTTGTATTCACTGATACAATCATTATTGAAACAATTACTGATTCAAATTTATTTAACCTGTTCAACCATATTATGAATCTGCTCATAAAATAAATGACACGGACTAACGTGTTAATAAAATAAGGCTGTTTATATAAGCAACTTTCTACTCTTCACTGATGATTTGTTCTGTTGTGCAAAGAGTTCTAAAATAAAGAAATTTATCTAAAATGTCTATAAATAGTGTATCAGCAAGTGATCTGCTCTCAGCATCCAATGGCTTAAGAAATCAATAGTTACAATTAAGTAAAGATATGGTTGTTAATATTTTACCTGTCATTGAAAGCATTTGCATAAGATCAGTTTCTTTCTTTTTTTTTTCTTTTTTTTTTTTTTGTATTTACACCTGACCCACATTGCATCAGGTGTTCACACTTGACCCACAATTTAGCACTCACCTGACCCACATTGCAGCAGGTGTTCACACTTGACCGACAATTTAGCACTCACCTGACCCACATTGCATCAGGTGTTCACACTTGACCAATGTAATGTAAACATGAGCCTCATGCATAGATTGTTTGCTGCTTATTTTAAATATGTAATAGATTATTTTAATTTTTGAAGATGGTTGCAATGGTCTTATTCCTGTTCCCAGCTAAGGTCAGAGATCAAGTTCCAATTTTGTTTCTAATATTGTTGCTGTTGTGAAGTTCTGAGATTTGTGTAGATATGCATATGCAGAGGAGGTGGTAAATTGTTTTTACTCTTTGGAAACTTTCTTTCTGTAATAGTTGTTTTCTTTTTCTTTTCTTTTTTTTTTGTATTTTATGTTATTTAACTTCTCTCTCTCTCTCTTGAATTTTTTTTGTCTCTACTCCCCACCTCCCCAACCCATATACACAGAGTTGATATTTTTTCTTCTTTTTCCCTTAATAAATGGACAATGTATTTTTCTTTTGGAAATATAAGCAAGTAATTTGTATCTTGTGGTGGGAGATAAAATCTTCAACCCCATCATCTGTATCATTTTATTCATTTATTTTTTTGTCAATTATTAGATTTGTATCTTTTTGAATATCTTTCATATTTTGATATCCAAATCTTTGCAAGCATCCATATGTCAACTCTGCCTGACTGCATCTGTACAACATTTCAGACAAGTGCGCTTTGGCCCTGAATATTATGACTTTAGTCTTTTTGCAAGAGTCAGTAACTCAACTTGATTTTGGACATAATATACTAGTTTCTGTTTTCTTTTCAAACCAAATACTTTCTTTTTCAAAACATCAGCACTTTATTATAATTATTATTAATATTATTATTATTATTAGCCAACTTAAGATTATCTCTGGGTATGGTCAATATAGATTTCTGATACTTGACTTTTGAAATGTCTTTTTAATTTATTAATACTTCTTTAACTTCTATTTTTTTCTTATTAATATACAAAGGTTAATTGAAAAGTTTTAGGTCTGATACATTCCCAGAATATTGATTTTTGTGGAGTGGTCTGAGCCAAGATTTTTTTTTTTCAGCATCCTCTTTTCCATCGTAATAGTTTGATGTCATTATCTTAAAACAAAGGTTTTAAATCAAGAATTACACTTCACCACGTATTTGTGAAAATTCGGACCACATATTAGCAAATTTGAAATATTTGTCTTGTTACAAACTATCAATTGTAACTTGATTTTAATCTGTCTCCTATTCAAGAAAATAAGACAGACAATATTCTGAAAGTACAATTCATGGGCAAGAATCTGTCTATATTTCTGAGTGGAGGTATTATGTACATTATTTACATTATTCAGACTATTGTCCTCATCTTTGTAGTGTGTGAGTTCAATACCCAGTTACGGCAGTGGAGAACTTTAAGAGGAAAATTAAGAGGAGATAACTGACATCCATCAGTCTACCCCAGTGAGTGAAATAAAGGGTTCAGTTCAATATTCCAACGGCCGAAATGTTGTAATATGGCAACAAAGATGAGGACAATAGTCTGAATAATGTAAATAATGGGTAAAAATGTTGAAAACAAATGCTTTAAAATTTTATTTAAATAATATTTTTTGTAAACACTACCCATTTGCATTTTGAACTCTGTGCCACTGCATTTATTCTGATAAAATGCATCCAAGATATGGAAACAATACAAAGCACAATTCTCTCTCCATATAATGCATATGCAAACATTTTCTATTGTAAGCTCTACTGAACTCGGTTCTTTTAATTCAAGAAATGTATTGCAGGGAATATTGCTTATAACACTCTCCTTCATTTATAAATATTGCTTCCCCCTTTTACTCTATATGGAATCCCTTCAAAATGAGTGTTTTATATATAAATTCTATATATTTGAAATTGCAGTAGCATGGTAATCAATTTCAGTCAAGATTGTTTTAGGTTTTGTCATTGAATGATATGACTACACAACCAAGAAATTCAAATTTGATTTCCATTGGAAGGACTAACATTTTGCTTGGTTAAAATAGTCACCTATAGAGTGCTAAAGGTTAATTAAGGTGTTTTTTTTTCGTTTTTTTTTTTTTTCGTTTTTTTTTTTTTCACTTTTTTTTTTTCACTTTTTTTTTTTTTTTTTTTCACTTTGGGATAGGCATGTATATATTGCCTTAACTTTTAACACCTTCTACGCTAACATCTTTACTGACATGTGTCAGTCAAGAGTAGAACAAAAAAAAAAAAGTACATTTCCCAGAAACGAAATAACATTGATGTAAACCAGGTATTAGTTACAACAATGTGTGGAGGACAAAATGAAGACATTATAAGAAATTCAAAAAGCTGGGGGCATTATGTAACTAACATCATTTTTTGCATAACAGATAAAGTAACAACAATCTTAGTGTCCTTTGACAGTGAATTTGTTAAAAGGACTACAGTTCTTTATTCTGCATGGCAATTTCTTGAAATGATGGGAGATCAAGAGTTAATGAGTACAGTTGATATACTTGTAAAATCATCACACTTTTATGGTATAGACTTGTGTTTGTATGAATAAAGTATTACAAGTTGTAGGAGAGAATACCTCCACCCATCTATTAATCATGTCAATGTCATCTTTTTATTTTGAGATCTTTGTTAGCAATATCTGATGTAAATAAGAACTTTAAGTGAAAATTATTAAATAAAAAAAATTCTCTTTACTTATTGAATCTGCAGTTGTTACAGATTAGATCTGTTTTGCGATGTCAACTCAAATCTGGGAACACAAAGTTGACAGGTCAGTTATATGAGCAAAATTTCAGATCACTTGCTTGTTGGTTATTAGCCCGAAGCTTTTTGAAAATTGGTTGAATCTGTATCTCTTTCTCTCAGTTCATGACCATACACATTCACTTGAATATGTTTACATGCTTAGAGATATCAGTAGTAGGAGAAGAAAATGTAAAGAAGCAAGTTTTCTGAGCTGATTTTAAGTTAATATTCTTTATTTCAGCTGCTAGTTTGTTAACTTAATTCAGTGTTGGCCTCAAGTAGTGACAAATCTAATTTCTTTTCTGGTTGTTTTGCTTGACGTTCTTCTCTTGATTAAAGACAAGAACCAAAAGGCAAAAGCGAGAAAGAGAGAGATTTGATTTGTTGGAAAGTGCAGCCTTAAAGCTATAGTTAATCTTATTTTCTCTTTTACAAGTTTACTTTTGGTATTTAACTTTGACCTTTGACATAGATTAGAAACCAATCATCACCACAGTTATCATATTTCATGGTTAAAAAAAAACAAATTGGTATACGAGTTTTCTATGATTACACCATTTAGATTTTAAAATACTTAAGTTTATAGCGTGCATGCAGTGTAATGGACATTGGCACGAAAAATGGAAGAGTTCAAATTTCAACCTTGTCTGTTGCATTCACTTTCACACTGGTGCCTGTGGGGAAAACTATGAATCCACTCCCACTTATCTATGGGTTAAGTAGCTTGGTAGGCTGAATTTTCTAGACTTGGTTGGCAGCCAGTCTAAGAGAAGGAAAACTCTAAATAAAGCTAACAAGAAACCACTTCAATCACTTTCCCCAGGAAGTAATGGCAATTCAGAGATGTGGGTGAGGCTAAGCACTTTTCAGTTCCCACTCATAATCAGACATTCATTTAAGTCATGTACAATACAATATTTATTTCCATTTACAAGAGATACAAGAAGCGCAATAACAGCATTGGATAGAAGAAGTTTTTAGAAACAATATTATTTTCCCATATAGTCATCAACATTAACTATGCATTTTCAAGGTGCTTTTCATTTCATGGGTTGCCCCTATAAGTGTCAGTGTGCCAGAAAATTACTCATATACATGGTTGCTCAGTCAAGCAGCTACAGGTACTGAATTGACCCAGTACTACTAAATTTTGAATCGACTTTTCCTTTTCATTATTAGACCAAAAACGTCACAATTAGTAAAGTCTTTTTAGTATTAGGCTTTCAACCATGCTAGATTTACAATATGTGAATTAGTATTTGACCTTTTGAGATTATCATCTTCAAACATACAATTTAGAAATTATGAAACATTGTTTCATGCACAGAAATTTTTCACATTTCAGATTAAAATATTGATTCTTTCAGTTTTTTTTTATTAGTTATTAATATTTATTCTTGTAGGAGAGCCTCTCCTGAAGAAAAGAAATGTTTTAGGTTCTGAATTGTATTTTTGTCATACTAAAAATCAAAACTGAAAATCCTGTTTTATGATATTTTCAGCTTGAAATTTTTCAGTTGCTAAGATCTGTGTGTTTTGCAAGAGAGAATATGTAAAGTATTCTTCAAATGTTATGAAACAATCTTAAGTAGTTGAATGTTTGAAATTAAATGTCTTTATTGGTTATGAAAGAGTTTTTTTATTGGTAAATAAAGTTTTTTTTTTTTTTTTTTTTTTTTTTTATCAAGAATAGACAGTTTTTTGTTTTTTTTTTATAAGTTTGGAAGATCTCAGCAAGTCTTTGATTATCCGATATTACCTGACAATAATTACTTTGGAACATACATTTGTCCTTTCACTTTCATTGCAGAAAGATTGAAAAATAACTATCCTGATTTTTTATTGTGGCTTTATATATACAAGGTGCTATCTAAAAAAAAAAAAAAAAAAAAAAAAAAATTGCTAAGTTTAAATATAGGAACTGAATATAGAATGGACTTTTCTATAGAATCTTGGCTCAAACACTGTGTTTGCTGTATATGTTCTCAAAGAGAAATATTTGATGGTTTATCAACCCCAATGCTCCAAAAATGTCTTTAAAATATCTTCCAGTTCTTATATACAGAATTTAGGTCACTAGTTGGCTAATGTTTCCTCAGATACCAAAGATAACAGAGCACTTGTACCTAGATTGATTGATTTTATTTTATTTATTTTTTTTAATGGATTTTCAGGTTATTTGAAGCCAGAATATATTTTTAGATTATCAGAATTTTTTGGAGATGATAATATTTTAATAACTTTTACTAGTTTTACTAATTCACCTATAGCTGGGAGAGGTGGGTTCATACATTTCCCAAGGTTATTTGAACGTAAGTGGATACAATAAACCCAACCAGAATTGGAACTTGGCTCCCCAATTTCCAATTCCAAGCTATTTTCCATTACATCACCCATATATCCAAGCTTATTGCACCTGGTATTCCCAAGCAGTCACCATCTACGTATTGACCAGACTTGACATTGTTTAGCATCGTTGATCATATAAGAACCGGTGTTTCAAAGTGATATGGCCGCAAGCCTGTACCTAACTTGACTTTATGAGACTGTAATATTAATGTAAATAGGGGAGAGAGTTTTATAGGCCATCAAAACATTCAAACCAAACTGAGAATGCTAAGTGTCATTTTTCTTTTCATGGATAAATTTCTTGAAAGAATTTGCTAACTCCTTGCTTTAAATTATCAAACTTGGAATTTAATCTCTTAATGGATGATTCCATAATATAAGCAATTTTTATATTTAATTCTTTTCGCAACATCATGAGCTAACATTCATAAAATGACTTTTGATTTTTGGACTGAACCCAAAATAGTCATCCTGTTAACATTTTAGAGCAAGAATGAGTCTATCGTGGTCTTCTTCCACCAGGCAGCATCAATTTCATATGATCACTATAAATGAGGAGGAGGAGGGTTATAGTTTTAGCTATTTCTGAATTAAATATGGTGATTATATGGCTTGTAATGATTTTCCATTTACAATTACAATATAATAATTTTACAGATTTATGAATGAATGAAATATGAAGGGGAGGAGAAAAGTTATCGGTTAAACCAATTTCTTCTTGTGTATTTAGATATTTTTGTAAGATGCTATATACAGTATATAATTTGTGTATACAAACTCTTTTGGTTTAATTTAGTGATAGTTTTGTTTTATTTTTTGTTTTTTTGAGGGGGATACATTTTTATAAGAGTTTCCCAATCAAAAAATGTGGGAGAAGAAACTGTTTGCATAGAACTTATGGTTACATGTTACCATTTCAACTGTAAATTGATCAGACCTTGCTGCCAATTTTAGTACTGTGCTTAAATTCATAAAGTCTAGGTACTATAAACGAAAGCTCATCAGAATAATTATCATGAAGATATTTATAGAAAAGACTTTGAACAATTTTTTTTTTTTTACATTTATATAATTTACCACAAAACAATTTTTCATTTATTTGTTCCTCTGCTACCTATTTTGGTGTTAAATTTTTAGACATTATTCTTTTTTTTTTTTTTTAACCAACTGTCTTGACCAAAAAAGAAAAAGCATGTTAAACTCTTGTTCCTATTTTTCCTTTATTAACAATATTTTTGTAACTTTCTCATTTTGTTTTTTCTTTTACTAACTGACAACCATTTTACTAACTTCTTTTGCAGAAAAATCCTTTTCTTTGTGCTTTTTTTCTCTTTGACTAACAAAAACACATTCACTTTTTTCTTTTTTCATTTTTGCAATATTTTCTCATATTTAAATGTATAGATTTGATTGTTTTCATGTCTGTTGCATTTTTTATGTTCACCTTTTTCTGTCATTAATACATCATTTACTATTTTCTCGCTCTTGTTAGCAGGAATAAAGACGACAATGTATGACACGTTTGTTTGTAATTCATATTCTAACTTAAGATTTAGCATGATTATGTAGAAAGCAAAGAATTAGTTTCCTGACAGCCTTATGTCTGTCTGTCTGTATATAAAATAAGTAAAAAATAAATCAGGTGGGTAATGGAATTCTGAACTCCATATTTTTTCATTTTGTCTCTGGCTATCATGTACAGGTGAATACCAACTTTTTCCAATTCAAATGCACTGACACTGTTGTCAAATGACTTCTTATAATATTTATATGGTTGCATTCAAAAATCTGTACTGCCCCCGCCCCACTCTCTCTCTCTCTCTTTCAAATTCTGTACAGTGGCTTAAATTCAAGCTTATAGTCATTTAAATATTAGCAGATATTCAAACTTAAAATGATTACTTAGTTACTTATTTTAGTGCATCATTTTACTTGTAATTATTTTCACATGAAGCAAATAATAGTGCATTATTTAAACAAATTAGCCATAAATAATCAACAGTGCCTTTTTATAGCCATCTGTCATTGCCAATTAAGATTGTTTCTACATTTATATAAGTACAGAAGTGATTAATTATAAATAATACAGTTTGCTATTAAATATGAGGTCAGTAACCTGTCAAAAATGACCTGATGATTTACATGTGGCATTTCTGATTTAGATCAAAATGCTGTTACCTGTTAATGATCAGTGTAGTGTCTGTATATTCCAATGTCTTGCACACAACACACATAAGGGGATGTGCTCCAAAAGTAATGCATCATATTTAGTTCCACTGAAGCTTCAAGAGAGCACAATCATATTGTTAGATAAAACTTTCACCAACAGAACACTATTTTCCCTACATAATCACCATCTTTGGAAATGCATTTTCTCCAGCTATGAGCACAAGCCTTGATAAAATTATAAAAACAAAAAATTTGCATCAGCAGTGGTGCCACACTTTTTCATGCACATTTTCTGATACCACTTCTGAGATGTGTTACCCTCACCAAGCTGTGACTGTTTGAACTTTGTAAATATTCAGCAAGTGCTAATGCATGTCAAGGTGTGGGATTTTTTCCACAGGAATTGAACCTTGCCTTGTAAACACTTTCATGTCAGATTCCATTGTGCCAAATAGTAGTTTAACTGCTATCTTGTAACAAGGCAGAAAAAAATTTGTATTATTGTTGAGAAAGTCCATCTTTACCTGCTATACTGTCAATATAATAAATTTGGAAGCATTGCTTTTGGAGCGACTCTAACATGTGTGTATCCACACACACAAAGTCTCAGCTCAAATTTTGAAGTAATGGCTCTCATGTTCAAAATGTCAATGTCAAAATGCAATGAATGATTCAATGTACCAATACAAGAGACATTGAGGATAAATTGCTTAGGACTTTTCGCATAGATAGTCTCATAAACTTTTGTGATGTTTTTTGGTGCCATGCCTGTCAACAATCATCTGAAATGCTCATTTATCCACCCTTGAAGGATTATCATATTTAAACATCCAGGGGTTGTTTTTTTATTATTATTTCTTTTCTTTTCTTTTTTCAAATAGAAATTATATAACTTGGAATGTCAAATACTTGCTTGATCTTTTTTATTTTTTTTTATTTTCTTAAAAGCAGCCATTTTCTTAATTTTAAGAAATTTGTAAACAAAACAAAATTATCAGTTATAAAAATCTTCCAAAAATAAAATATATCTTTCTGAAACATTATTTGAGTAAAATTAGAAAATTTAAAACTTAAATTAATCTGATTTGAAATAAATATTACTTACTTATAGTATAAAAAAGTAATATACAAGCATTTCTTAATGACGGGTCTTGATTTTCTTTGATCTTTATTGATGTATTGATAAGTTCTAAAATGGTGACAGCTTGTATGGATGACCAGAATTGACATAAAAAAAAAAATTTTTTTAAACCAAAATTTTCTAAAACAAAAAATTTAAAAAATAATGTCATTCATTTGTGAATAAGTCCTGAAAGTTTCATTAAAATCCAACAATTATTTGATTTTTGCAAGAATTTACAAATTAATGTGTTCATGTTTTGCTGTTTTTTCCACAAAAAGTGGAGGTACCTAATATTGTGGCTTAACCGATGCTGATCTGGTGATGATAATTGACACATGCATACATTCTCATATGGAATACTCATAGTAACTGTGCAAAGCTTTTGGATCATCGATATTTTGTTTTAAGATCTCGTGGGTTTTTTTCCCCACTTCCATGATGACCATTGAAGTATTCATAAAGTCAACATTTTTTTGATTTTTTATTGTTAAATAACCTATGGACATGTTCTTTAAAATTACATTTGTCTTATATATATGAAAATTATCTGATGGCCATAGTTTACATATAATATACACACACACACTCACACTGGTGTAATATATAAAACTTATGCATTAGAAAAGCTGACCATTATTGTTCTAAATTTACTAATTCATAATCACTTATAAAAGAAAAAAAAACAAAAAAAAACTGATATGTGAGCATCTGGAAAAGTCTCTTTTTGGATTTTGTTTGCAACCCTATGAAAAAATATTTTATGAATCTAATGTAGAAAAAGAATCTTGTATATTTTATTCTATGCAGTGAGAAAAAAAAAGTTACTGACTCAAGACAAGTATTATTTTAATGCACCTCCACCAAATGACCTAAAAGTTTGAAACGCTTTTCTGAATGCCAATCTTGTCAGAAGATCTATTGTATATACTTGTTTTAAACCGACTTCATGTATAGTGTAACCCCTGAGCTTTTTTTGCATGAATTTTAACCCCTCCAGTAAAATTTTACCTCTGTATAGTGCAACCTGTCACCAAAACTGCATGATTTCAACCTCTTCACAAAAAAGAACCCCCCCTATCTATTTTGCCTAAAAATCTGACCATAAAAACTTATACTATACATGAGTCTATATGGTAAGTTATTTGGAAATGCTTTAATCACAACAAATTGTGTTGGTGCATAAATTCTGACTCCTGTTAAATGAAGTGAATACCACATTATAAATTACTTTTCATTAAATTTACAGTAATCTCCTTCAACAATTTTTCTTGCAATCTCTTTATTTAAGTTGAGTCAAATGTCATGTGCAGCAAGACTTGCTACTCTTGATTAGCAAAAACTCAAACATCTACAGTAATATCTTTTTGCTATCCACATTGTGTATTTATTATAGAAGCATTTTCTTGCCATTGTAAATTGAATAGTTTTTGTCTTTTAAATATTTTGAATTTCTTATTAATAATTTTGACTCTATTTGTTATGATTCTGTGTGTTGCTTTTTATCAAAACACTGCAGCCATTTTAAAGCAAACAGTATAATTATCGAAAATAAAGAATTAGCTTCCAACAAGCTAATATTCTATCTTTTTGGAGTCTATTTGACATGGATGCCTCCTGAAACAAATGTACTACTAAAGGTTTTAATGAAACTGGCAGTCATATCTACAGCTATATAGTTACCACTTATTATTAAGGTGAAACCAAATTAGTTAAGTTTTTCTTGTATTTCTTGTTTCTTAATATTGCTTTTCATCCCAACTTGTCTTATCAATCGATATGGATCTGAAATAAAGAATAAACATCTAGCATGATTTGAACTTTCATTCTTTTTGTCTTAGAAAACCTTTTTATACTTTATTTTTCATCTGCACTATTTACTTCCTACATATTATCATCTAAACCAATAGCTCTTTTTGTTTTCACTACCTCTTTTCAGATATTTGCATGAGTTGGTGGCCTCTTTGTTAAAAAGCACTGATAAATGGAGCAATGTTAATGCAACAGAATTAATATCATCATGTGTTCACATTTTGCCATATAATAGCAGAACTAATCATAAGAAGTTCTAATGTGAACAGTCGAGTGGTGGTCACCACATTAGAACCTATAGATGATGCTGAACATTACTCTGCAGGCTTTTGCTCTATACAATCATTGCATATCTGTAAATGTAAATATACAGACAAAAAGATAAACAAATGCAGATTTAAAATTTTCTGTTTTCTTTCATTCAGAATTCATAGTACCCCTTTAAGGACATTACCGCTCCAAATTAAGAATTACTGATCTAAATTTATTAAATTTTTGAAATCCTAGCAAACTTAGTGAATTTGAATTACACTCTTAATCCTTATAATGAAAAGCAAGTGAAAAACTATCAAAAGCAATGGTTTGCCAATGCCTCCTTTTAGGAAACCTGTTTTACTCCATTTAAAATTTGAAATCAGTGTGACAGTTAAGAGCATGCTTGGCACCAGAAATTGAACCATGCTTCTCCTGGTTCTCTGTCCAATATCTCCTGCTGCTGCTGTACCCTCAAGTGCCAGAAACCTGTACAGATGTATACAAAATTTTGCAACCTCTCATCTCCACAGCAACTGAAAAACTACTAACCCTTACCTCTCTATACCTATTTGTTTTTCTCACACTTCTTTGACTTTTGAATATTGTTTCTCTTGCACAGGTACCAGTGGAATGGGGGCTTCCATGGCTACTGGATATGACAATTACAGTGCCGGCCTCTCAGCTTCATATTCACGAAGTAAGATTTTCTTTTATTATTAAAATTTTTATCTTCATTCAAAAACAGAATCTTACATGACATTATATTTTTGACATTTATTTTACATTTATGTTTGCTTACTTAAAATTAATGGATCATCATCATCATCATTGACTCAAATAAATTTCTCTTATTACATCATTTAAACTTGATTTATCTATTTTGGTGAACTCCATAGGGGTAAATATAATCTTGCAGCAAGTTAACTGATTGTAACTATTTTGAATGATAGATTTCAAAATTGATTGATTGGAGGAGTAGGGTTATAACTATTATTTCTTTCTTTTTATGCCTCTGGGCTGGGTGGGGGTCACAGGTGACCAGTATATAATATTGAATTTGTTCATTTAAAGAGAATTTTAAAAATATATATAAATTTATATCTGTAGATTAATTCAAAGGTGTTTTTAAATTTTTAATCAAATTAACAAGTAATTATTTAATTTTTTTCCTCTTTCGTGCGCGCATACATACACACACACACACACACACACACACACACACACATATATATATATATATATATATATATATATATATATATATATTGAACAATTAAAAAATTAAAATCTTCAGACACACTGGGTTGTAGATTAATATACTTTCGTTTTTTTTATTATTCCATTTAGATTCCTCGACTAGTTTCGGCCGAAATGGCCATCATCGGGAGGAGAAATATTTCTGCTTGCTGCTAGCACTAAACTACAGAAATATATATATATATATATATAGTGACCATTGAAGTCAACACTCAAAAGTGACAGTTTCATGCCAAATGCAATCATCAGGCCTGATGAATGCATTGAGCATGAGACTCTCTGTCACCTCTGACTTCAATGATCACTTTTTTATATTTACATACATGCTATCTCTGATATTGAGTACTTTATCCAATAAATATAGCATACCTTAAAACTATATTTGGGCGAAATGTATGACAAAGTGAAAAATGTCTTTGTGTGACACGTTTTGTCCTTTTAAGACTAAGTTTATGTTGGTGCATGAATGAGGCATGTTTGGAATTTGGAATTTTTTTTTCTTTTTTTTTTTTAAATCTAGGCCGTTTCATTTAGATTCTTTTTCTTTTAAAATTCCCAACATTCCTCAATTGTGTACATGTTTAGTTGTGCTAAAATAACAAATTTAGTCCAATGAATTTCTGAAGGGCGAAATGCGACACAAAAACTTTTTCCACTTTGTCATATATTATTCCCCAATATTGTTCATGATATGTAAAAATATGTATAATTATCTCTCTCTCTCTCTCTCTCTCTCTCTCTCTCTCTCTCTCTCACATATATATATATATAATGTGTGTGTGTGTAAAGAGAGAGAACAGAAACTTAATGGTAATTAGGATTCGTTTGATTAATAGCTTTTGAAATCATTAACTTTTGTCTCAATATTTAAGAAATTGCTGATGGTAATTTTTTTATTAAATAAATGTAGTCTAATTTTTAAAATTATAGTTCTATTTCGAATATATTTTTTAATAGTTTCAAGAAAGTTATTTATTTTAATAGCTGTATGGAATCATTATCAGTAAAAATAAGAAGTTACCTCCCTTGGAGCAGAATGGTCATTTAAATGTCAAGCACATTCATCATATAAAAGTAAATTTTATCAAATTGAGAATTTCTTCTAGAAAGGTATGAGAAAAGTGTCTGTACATTTGTTACATTTTCAGCAAAAAAAAAAAAAAAAATGATGTATTTTTTTCTTTTTATTTCAAGAGAAATTTTTAATTTTTGTTTTTATTTGGGATTATCATTTCATCCATCTTATTTTCACATTTTTTTAATATAGATATTTTTTTTTTAAATATCTGTATATAATTTTCTAAATGTTACCGTTAATTGTTGTCACTGCTTGTTGCTAATGTCAACTTCATTTTATGTTCTCATCTTTGTTGTTGAAAAGTATTGTCCTGCCATTTGTCATCACTGTTGTTAATTTCTATTGTCTTTGTTGTTGCCATGGCTACATTTTCATTTCTCTCATTATTGGTTTCCATTCTCATTGTTAGTGATATCAACATGGAGAGGTGGGGGGGATCATAATTGCTTGGCTGGTAATTTTTTCAATGTCAGGCAAGCACTTTGCTTCTTATTTTAATCACTCCGCCTATTCTCTCTGTCTCTCACTCACTCTCTCGCTTTCTGTCTGTCTCTCTCTCTTGCTCTCTCTCTCTTGCTCTCTGTCTCTGTCTCGCGCTTTCTCTGTCTCGCGCTTTCTCTGTCTGTCTCTCTCTCTCGCGCTTTCTCTGCCTGTCTCTCTCTCTCGCGCTTTCTCTGCCTGTCTCTCTCTCTCGCACTTTCTCTGTCTGTCTCTCTCTCTCTCGCGCTTTCTCTGTCTGTCTCTCTCTCTCTCGCGCTTTCTCTGTCTGTCTCTCTCTCTCTCGCGCTTTCTCTGTCTGTCTCTCTCTCTCGCGCTTTCTCTGTCTGTCTCTCTCTCTCTCGCTTTCTCTGTCTGTCTGTCTCTCTCTCTCGCTTTCTCTGTCTGTCTCTCTCTCTCTCGCTTTCTCTGTCTGTCTCTCTCTCTCTCGCTTTCTCTGTCTGTCTCTCTCTCTCTCGCTTTCTCTGTCTGTCTCTCTCTCTCTCGCTTTCACTGTCTGTCTCTCTCTCTCTCGCTTTCACTGTCTGTCTCTCTCTCTCTCGCTTTCACTGTCTGTCTCTCTCTCTCTCGCTTTCTCTGTCTGTCTCTCTCTCTCTCGCTTTCTCTGTCTGTCTCTCTCTCTCTCGCTTTCTCTGTCTGTCTCTCTCTCTTGCTCTCTGTCTCGCGCTTTCTCTGTCTGTCTCTCTCTCTCTCTCGCTTTCTCTGTCTGTCTCTCTCTCTCTCTCGCTTTCTCTGTCTGTCTCTCTCTCTCTCGCTTTCTCTGTCTGTCTCTCTCTCTCTCTCGCTTTCTCTGTCTGTCTCTCTCTCTCTCTCGCTTTCTCTGTCTGTCTCTCTCTCTCTCTCGCTTTCTCTGTCTGTCTCTCTCTCTCTCTCGCTTTCTCTGTCTGTCTCTCTCTCTCTCTCGCTTTCTCTGTCTGTCTCTCTCTCTCTCTCGCTTTCTCTGTCTGTCTCTCTCTCTCTCTCGCTTTCTCTGTCTGTCTCTCTCTCTCTCTCGCTTTCTCTGTCTGTCTCTCTCTCTCTCGCTTTCTCTGTCTGTCTCTCTCTCTCTCTCTCGCTTTCTCTGTCTGTCTCTCTCTCTCTCTCTCGCTTTCTCTGTCTGTCTCTCTCTCTCTCTCTCGCTTTCTCTGTCTGTCTCTCTCTCGCTTTCTCTGTCTGTCTCTCTCTCGCTTTCTCTGTCTGTCTCTGTCTCTCTCTCGCTCTCTCTGTCTCTCTCGCTCTCTCTGTCTCTCTCGCTCTCCACCCCATTCCATTTCATTCACCTGATTGGTTTCCTGAATTTATCATTCCTCAACTTATTCACCTACAGAATGAAATTATTTTGGTGATGTGCATAAAGATAGGAACTTGTGCAAATGTAACCACAGGACATAGAAAGAAAGTGACAGATTCTTTCTCATCTTGGCTGGGAAATATCTACTTTGGTAATGTCAAAATTACGGCTAATTTTGCCGTTCAGTGTATATATCTGTGTGTCTGTAGTAAATTAAAATGGCAATGAGAAATACTTTGAATTTTGGTCACAGGAGAAGTTGGCTAGACAAATAAACGAACAGCTCCATGTACTCTGGAAAGAATAGGAAAAAAAAAAAAACATACAAATTTTGCAAAAATGCCTCAGAGTTTTCTGTCTTTTCTTTCTTTACTTCTTTCTCTTTCTTTACTTCTTTCTCTTTCTTTACTTCTTTCTCTTTCTTTATTTCTTTCTCTTTCTTTATTTCTTTCTCTTTCTTTACTTCTTTCTCTTTTATTTCTTTCTCTTTCTTTACTTCTTTCTCTTTCTTTATTTCTTTCTCTTTCTTTACTTCTTTCTCTTTTATTTCTTTCTCTTTCTTTATTTCTTTCTCTTTCTTTATTTCTTTCTCTTTCTTTACTTCTTTCTCTTTCTTTACTTCTTTCTCTTGCTTTACTTCTTTCTCTTTCTTTACTTCTTTCTCTTTCTTTACTTCTTTCTCTTTCTTTATTTCTTTCTCTTTTATTTCTTTCTCTTTCTTTATTTCTTTCTCTTTCTTTATTTCTTTCACTTTCTTTACTTCTTTCTCTTTCTTTACTTCTTTCTCTTTCTTTATTTCTTTCTCTTTCTTTATTTCTTTCTCTTTCTTTACTTCTTTCACTTTCTTTACTTCTTTCTCTTTCTTTACTTCTTTCTCTTTCTTTACTTCTTTCTCTTTCTTTACTTCTTTCTCTTTTATTTCTTTCTCTTTCTTTACTTCTTTCTCTTTCTTTATTTCTTTCTCTTTCTTTACTTCTTTCTCTTTTATTTCTTTCTCTTTCTTTATTTCTTTCTCTTTCTTTATTTCTTTCACTTTCTTTACTTCTTTCTCTTTCTTTACTTCTTTCTCTTTCTTTACTTCTTTCTCTTTCTTTACTTCTTTCTCTTTCTTTACTTCTCTTTCTTTACTTCTTTCTCTTTTATTTCTTTCTCTTTCTTTACTTCTTTCTCTTTCTTTATTTCTTTCACTTTCTTTACTTCTTTCTCTTTCTTTACTTCTTTCTCTTTCTTTACTTCTTTCTCTTTCTTTACTTCTTTCTCTTTCTTTACTTCTTTCTCTTTCTTTACTTCTTTCTCTTTTATTTCTTTCTCTTTCTTTACTTCTTTCTCTTTCTTTACTTCTTTCTCTTTCTTTACTTCTTTCTCTTTCTTTACTTCTTTCTCTTTTATTTCTTTCTCTTTCTTTACTTCTTTCTCTTTCTTTATTTCTTTCTCTTTCTTTACTTCTTTCTCTTTTATTTCTTTCTCTTTCTTTATTTCTTTCTCTTTCTTTATTTCTTTCACTTTCTTTACTTCTTTCTCTTTCTTTACTTCTTTCTCTTTCTTTACTTCTTTCTCTTTCTTTACTTCTTACTCTTTTATTTCTTTCTCTTTCTTTACTTCTTTCTCTTTCTTTTTCTATCTCTTTCTTTACTTCTTTCTCTTTTATTTCTTTCTCTTTCTTTACTTCTTTCTCTTTCTTTATTTCTTTCACTTTCTTTACTTCTTTCTCTTTCTTTACTTCTTTCTCTTTCTTTACTTCTTTCTCTTTCTTTACTTCTTTCTCTTTCTTTACTTCTCTTTCTTTACTTCTTTCTCTTTTATTTCTTTCTCTTTCTTTACTTCTTTCTCTTTCTTTATTTCTTTCACTTTCTTTACTTCTTTCTCTTTCTTTACTTCTTTCTCTTTCTTTACTTCTTTCTCTTTCTTTACTTCTTTCTCTTTCTTTACTTCTTTCTCTTTCTTTACTTCTTTCTCTTTCTTTACTTCTTTCTCTTTCTTTACTTCTTTCTCTTTTATTTCTTTCTCTTTCTTTACTTCTTTCTCTTTCTTTACTTCTTTCTCTTTCTTTACTTCTTTCTCTTTCTTTACTTCTTTCTCTTTTATTTCTTTCTCTTTCTTTATTTCTTTCTCTTTCTTTACTTCTTTCTCTTTCTTTACTTCAAATGATAAATTTTGTTAATAATTTTCATTTAATCCCATATTCTCCATTAAGATTTAAAGAAAAAAGAATTTTTCTGAATTAAACCACTTGGAAAATGTGTGTGTGTACACACACAGACACTTTTATAATATATATATATATATATATATATATATATATATATATATATATATATAGCTGAAAGTTTTTAAATTTTATATAATTTAAGAACTTTCAGCTAAACTATATACTATATATTGTATGTAAATCAGAAAAAGGGTTTGTGCTTTGTTTTAAATATGGCTAGACATTATCCACTGTTAATCCAAACCTAGCATGACTTAATCTGGTTATTATTTCAAATCCCAGTGTTGCGACCCCCTTCCCATCTTGGTAATTGATTCATCACTGAAATTGTTGGAAAATAAATATTTGCATATCATATAGAGATTTTTAATATATTCTTTGAGCTTGTAATATTGTGAATTTCATTTTCAGACAATGTTTCATGTTTATTTTATTTAATTTACTGTTGCTGTTCGGCATTAAAAATAAATCATAAAAGACTTTCATGAATGGAAGCAGGCACATAAACTTTCTTTATTTTCACCTCTTGATGATACACACACACACACACACATGTGAGGGGAAGGTGAAAAATTCTTGATCCAATGAAAGATTTTTGCTTAAATTATAAGAAGCTCTCTTTTATATATATATATATATATATATATATATATATATATATATATATATATCCATCCAGGTAAGATGAGAACGAATAGAGTGCAGTTCCAACATTTGTAACATTTAATTTAAAAGAGGTTTCACTACAAAGTAGAGCAATATTATTTATTTTAGGATCTTGCATTGAAAACATGCCAAAGTTGTTACACAATTGCAGTTGTGTTTTGATGTGTATCAAATGCACCTCATCAGCCAATTGTAAATTACTGGTGAGTGAATGATTTATTTAGATTTAAAAGTAAAATATAACCTGTTTTTTTATGAAAAAAGAAAAGAGGAGGGGGTTATAAGGTTTGTGGGCTTTACTCTGATCAACTAATGTAATTAAATTAATTAAAAGTGAAGAAGCAAAAAATTAAAATTATTATTTATAAATGGGTCATGACCTGTAGATTGGCAGCTAACAACAGCTAGACATAAATGGATACATAAATTATACAAACTAGACAATGCCATTACCCAAAAAATTAAAAATGGGTTGTAGAGCTAATTTAGCAAAATACTAAACAAGTTATATGCTTTGTGAGCTTCCTACATAAAAATATTTTATAGTTGATAAATAGTTTCTTGAAGAAACTAGTAAATAATTAAAACATTTAGAATTATTTGGTAAATTAATATGCAACTGTTGAATAGATTCTTCATATAAGATGTTAATAACGCTAACCAATCAATGTAAAATGTCAAAAATACCAACTAAATACCAATACATCCGTACAAGATATTACTAATACTACCAGGAGATTAATACAAAATTATATTAAATTCAAATTAATTTTACAAATAGAAAGATAAGCCATATATAGTACAATGCAGTACAACTAAAATATAAAAACACAATCAAATTCCAAAGTTTAACTAAATTGTAAGGTAAAACGTAAACTATGTTTACAATTTACAAGTTGATTCATTCTTTTGATTTATATGTGTGTGTTTGTGATATTTAGAAGTTATTGACACTGATTTTCTGTGATTTATTCTTGATAATTTTCAAAGGTTTTCACTTGTTTTATAACATCCACCATTTTATTACTAAAATTATTCATATTTCAAGTTGTATTTTTTTTTTTTGTGTGTACCATTGCCATTTTGCCTACTTATGAAGTAATTTGTGAAGTTTTGCAGATTTTGAAGAAAAGTTCTGTATAAAAGGCACAAAAAAAAAAACAAAAACAATTTTGTCAGGTTTTTTGGTGTCTCAGCCTATTGTAGAGCCTCTATTTTGTTTGCATCAGGGCTAACGCCATTCACCAAAAATTTGACACAAAAGAAATCTATTTTATCAGAATTAAAAATGTATTTCTGCTGATTCAAAAGTCAGTCCAAAGGCACATAATCTTTTAAAAACCTTTTCAAGTGCTACATCATCAGGCTTTTTGTCCTTCTCGAAGATAAAAATATTGTGAATGTTAAACACACCCGGTATATCTGAAAATGTTTTTCTTTTTGTAATTGTTCATGAAAGATTTTAGTGGCCAAATTCCTCTCAAAGTTCAATAGACAATATCGATGAAGGCCAACACGAGAAGAATTTTGACATTCTGGATGTAACTTGATTTGGTAAAAACCATTTAGTTCCAACTTTGAGAAATGATTTGATCCATTTAGCTGACGATGAACCACCTCAGGGGCAGGAATAAAATATCTTGTTCTTTTTGTAGCTTTATTTGGTTGAACTATATCTATATAGAGTCTATCACCGTCCTTTTTAGGAACTATAACAATAGGTGAGACCCAATCATTTGGTCCATGTACTTTCTCAGTTATGCTCGCAGCTTCAAGAGGTTTGAGTTGTGCCTCAATTTTTTTCTCTTAAGGGAAATAGAACACGCTGAATATTTTAGGAGACATTTTTAATATTTTGTTTAGCATTTTTATCTATGTGTAGTTTGACCTGTACACCCTTCATTTTGCTTTTTTCATGAAAAAGACGATTTTTTTTTTTTTTTTTTCCCCCAACGAATTTATCCATGTGAGTTGCTAACCTTTTTAGTATGCCAATGTCTACTACTGTTTGTGAACTAATTAAAAACCCCTTACTACTTGCCACCACATAAAAATCAGCAACATGTAGCTTATGTGTGGGTTCAGTGCTTATTTTAAAGGTACATAAAGTTTTCAGTGGAGCACTTTCCATATATGTAAATAATTTGGCATATATTTTTCTCAAAGTAATAATCTTTTTTAGATTTTCATGATCCTGCGAGTCTATCTGCATAATCAACTCTATTCCATTTATCTTTACTTGAATTTTGGTGTCAGTTTTATTTCCCATTAGTTTATTCTTATTTTTAATATTGCAAACCGTTATTAGAGTCTATCTCTTCAAGAACTGTCTGAACTTCAACCTGGATACTTTTGAAAAGTGGCCATGTTTATCGCAATTGTGTTTTTGCTACTATGAAGGAGCCATTTTCCACCACAATTAAAACACAAATGAGGCTGTGTTCTCTGAGCATTTTGGCTGAATTTACCTGATTTGAATTTCACTTTATATACAGCTTCCATTTTTTGACTAGCTTCAATAAGTGCAGCATGTAGAGAAGACATTTTGATAGTGTTCAGCTTTTAAGAGGTCATTTAAATTAAGATCCTCTCATAAAAGTGGATCAGAATTTAAAGGTAATCTGATCTTTTATTTCTCTATTTAATTAGTGGAATTCACAACATGTATCCTTCTGTTGAAGTTGCAACACAAATTTATCAATCAACTCTACTTCTTGTTTTAATTTTCAGAATTTTTATGTTTCAAAAGTAATGATTTTTGATGGCTAAAAGTATACAGACAACTTGTTTTTAGCTGCACCATAAGTCTCCTCTGTGTCTCTCAATGTGTAGTAAATATCACTTGCTCCCAGCATAATGTAGTAACAATGTGTTTTGTCATTTGTCTGTGTTGATATCCAGTGCCACAAAATTTTCAAGTCTGGTAGTCCATTTAATCCATTCTTGACTGAGAGAAGCGAGTTCTTCATTCAGTTGAAATTTTGGGAACTTCAATATCATCGCCATTGTTACGTTGGCTTTCTGCCTGCCTCCTCAACGTGTTATCTATTCCTTTTATAGAGATCCTCTCCAGAAGAGAAGATAAATACCACATTACACTCTCATGCACACAGTCTTGAATAGTTTGTTTATTTCTGTTAGATTTCATCTGTCAACGATGAGATTAATTTTATTTGTAAATTATTTTCTTTTAGAAATATAAAGCAGATCTGGTGTCATAATTTCAATTGGTTTAACTTTGTCAAATTGTCTTCAAAAACCAAAATCCTTTTTCATAGTCTGTACTTATAGTTGTATTACTATTAGGTTGGTGCAAAAATAATGACGTAATAATGTCGATTTTTGACGTATTTTTTAACGTCAAAAAACGACATTATTACACCGTTATTTTTGCACCAACCTAATATGATTGTCTGCACTAATCTCCCCCACCCCCATCTGCTAGGAATATGTTTTAAAACCTCCAGTTTTTGTCTAAAACTGTGTATGGTACTGAACGTTATACTCTCTCTCTCTATGTACATAAAATAAAGTTTTAATTTATAAATTAGTCAATATCAAATTAACGACAATAAGCAATAATAAAGTAATATATTCTTTAACTGTTCTGTAATGAAAGATGTAAAACAGAAGGTTTATTCTTACAATAGATCTTAGCATATGATTTTTAACTTTTCCTATTGAGAAATTCCACTTTTTTCACTTAAAGGAAACAATTATGACTTCTCTCTGGCATATCTAAATTTCCAGCATCTGGAATCATTAAGTGAAAATTGTGAACTCTTTATTTCTGGAATTGATGGTGAGTAACTTACAATCAGCCAGTTAAGTGCCATATGTAATACAAACTTGGGTGATCATGTCTCTTTCGATCCATGACTAAGCAGAAGATCTTATCACAGTAGGTTACCATTTCTTTCTATAGTACACTGGTTGCCAACCAAGGCTATAGAACCCAGACTGTCTTGCTATTCAACCCATAGCGAGAGGGAGAAGAGATGGATTCATATCTTTCTCAAGGGTATTTTAACATAAGTGGATGTAATGAATGTGACTACAATTTGAACTTGGCTCTCCAATTTCTCATGCTAAGGCAGTATCCATTACACCACCTGCACATTCAAACTTTACATTTTATATTTAACTGCTCTATTGAACCATACAATAGAGCAATTAAACATAACTTGGCTTGATTTATCTCCCTTGTAACTTATTTTAAAAATCATCTATTATTAAATTCAATGCATAATAAATTTGTGTTTTTGCTTAATACTGGAAACTCTTGTGTACAATGGGTTTTTAAAAACTCTCATTAGAATGTCAAAAGTCTTTATCATTTTTATTCTTGCATTCCTCCAACAAAACCGAAAATGCTTAATTGAGATGCTAATTATTCTCATATCATTCTTTCTTTAAATAGCAAACCCTTTATTTTTGTTTTTTAGTTCACCCAATACGAGGCCTAAAGGTCACTCAAAGTAGAGTGTTACTTAATGAGATTGTTGTAAGGAAGCGGAAAGTAAGAGAGTATTATGAGGACATGTAGAATAGATCGGTTGACCTTGGACTTAGACCAATTTTATAGTTTTCAGGGAATTATTCTCATAAAGTAATTGTTCTGGGAAAGATGCTGTCTGAGTGGAACTTGCTTTTTAGATATAAATATTACACAGTGTATTTAACTTTGAGATTTAATCCCAAATTACACATTATCTACATATATAACTTGTAAAATTTACTAAATACAAAGCTTCCATAAGAACACTCTTGGTTGGGTCTTATAGAAACATTGATTCTAGACAGAGAGGAGTAAATTAATACAAATTTCTCATTGTAAAATATTGTTAAGTGTGAAGACAAATTGCTATCAATGCTTTCTATTGTTATCTTGCTTTTGGGACACAGATTTAACACCTTCAAACCCAATGCTTTTTACAGTTTCTTCAGATGCAAGAGATAAAACGTAATAAATAAGGATGCAGAATAATGTATGATAATAGTAACAGCAGCTCCTGCTAAAACTTGCAATAAGAACATCATGAAAACAGAACCAGTGAAAATACAGAGATTCCAAGACCTGGCTGGGCAAACTGGAAAAATATTTGAAGCAATAGCTCACATTATCTTTTTTCTGGTTGATGCAGTTTGGACCATTCCTCAAAATCTTTCTGCCTCACAAGGTGCAGTTTGAGATGCTTGACATCATTAGGAGTGTGCAGGTGACAGTGCTGGATGGATGGAACATTTCATGTGCTGAGAAAATGTTGTGCCTTTAAATTGAGATATGACCATTATCACTCTAGCTGAAACATCTAAGAGTTGGATAGGGGTTTCAATTCAATTTTATTAATAATATGAAATATAAATTTCAAAATACACACACACACATTATTTCAAAGATTATTTTTAGTGGATACTCGTATTTGAGTAGATACACCATAGATTTTAAGTAATTTATTTTTTAAAAATTGCTTTGTTTACATTTCAGATATGAAACTTAGTAGATATGCATTTTTAAAAGAAAATTAGGTAAGTGAGTGTGCATTAAAGCCAAAATAGAACCTTGTTTTCTTTTGAAGATCATCGTAGCTGAGCGGTAAAAGCCCTCTGAATCAGACAATGGTTCTTCCTGCAAGTGTAAGTTTGAATTCTGCTGAAGGGCACATTTTCGTAAGTTTTCTCAAGTATACAAGCCAGTAGATGAAATGAATACAGTTCAAAATAAGCAGAGCGTCTACTCAAATATAAGAATCTACTAAAATAACATTTGAAGTCATAAAAGTATAAAATGTCAGATTAAAAATAAAATACATTTCATATATATATATATATATATATATATATATATATATATATATATATATATATAATTACTACTATTACTACTAAAGAGCTACCAAGGATGTGGGTGTGACCAACAGACAATGTGTCACCTGACCTAACACTCTAGGCAAGAAAAAAATTACAAACAAGAAAAGGAAAAAGAAAGAAAAAAAAAAGACCAAGAGGCAAACACTTACCTCAGACAGCCCAAACAGAGCAAAAAATGCTTCACAACTTCTGCCCTTAATAAAGGACATCTCCAGTCTTTGCTCAAGTTTCACACTCTTGTGATCTTCAGATGTGACTAGAACACATGCATACATACACAGCCCTCATAAAGCACAATAGTGATCCATTTATTACTGACCAGCAATGCAAAATCATTACCCTACCTCTACAAGCATACATACCACTACGTGTTTCATAATTAAATTTATTGATTTGTTTCATGCTTAATATTTTGACCTAATTTCTTGCTTAATTTTCAGAACTTGTTAGTCATTTGTATTTACAAATCAACCCTGTGGAAAAAGATTTTTTTTTCTCGCAACAACTGGGATAAAAGCTAACCTGATTTTACTATTTTCAAGCTGGTTTGTACCGTCACGATCCATCAATAATGATGACAACCTGTTTGCATGTTCGTGACTTGACAGATACATTTGTATCCTGCTCTGAGGTCCTATTTCCTCGAACATTTCATTTTCCATGGTTTACGAAACCTAAGAGATTTATTTTTACAGATAGTCCTATCTAATCGACTAAACATATAATCTCGTCTATTTTAAATTGTTCATTCAATTTTGTTTGTTTGGCATCTGTTTTGGTTGATTATTGCACATTGATTTACTTAGACTTGTATCTTCATTTTGGTCATTATAGTCACAACATTTCAGCCATTGTACCATCAGGTGTCTGTTATAGTTGGTTAACCATTTGGTAATTTTGGTAAACCTTGATTTAATCCACAACTATTGATTGTTCTTATTCTACCAAACATGCTAGAAGATGTCTTATACCTATTATATCTTATTATTAATTGGGGAAGTTTAGGGGTTACCACAAACTTTGTGACTATAGCAACCAAGAGCAAGACTTTGATCTGAATAAATCAGTGTATAATAATAATAATAATAATTTTTCATCTAAAATCTTCAGTCATAAATTGTGTTGGTTGAGTTGAAAAAGAAAAAATCTCTTCTACTTTGGAATCATTTTGGATTCCAATTCTGACAGAAATTTATTGGATAAATTTATGAAGGATTCTTGAAATTTTTATATGATTTTTTTTTTTTTTTTTTTTTTTTTTTTGTATTTCGCTCCAACCATTTTCCCAGTGGGCATATTCCTGAAACTCTTGTTTTATCTTTCCACTCACCATCTCACTGCTTGCTTCTAATTTTAAAACCCTGTTTGATTATGCACTGCACCTTCTGGTCTTAACACCTCTCTTCTAACCTCTGTTCTGTAAATTGTATATTATAATGACTGGCTGTTGCAGTATAGTTGGTGACTGACATGAAAAAAAAAATCTTCTATTCAGATAAGTATATACATTTTAAAAATATCAAATATCACTTCTAACACTTGCATTATGTTACCCTTAAAACTGATCGTCCTGGGTAAGACAATAAACTACATCTGACAGCAAGGTCTTTGATCCAGAGGTTTTGAGCAGTGTGGAGCTACCTCTTAATTGCTTGGTGTCCCTGGGGCAGTAGCACCTGTTAGGGTCCTAGCTATGGGCAAATTGTTACCCCCAAACTGGGGCCAAAATACTATGAAAGTGTAAAAATAGTTTTTAATACCAGCTGTACATTTTTGTGAAAAATTATTACCAGCGATAAGTTTTTCAAGAAAAACTTATTTGTAGCAATACATTTTTGGAAAAAAAAATATTGCCAGAACAACTTTTTGAAAAAAGATATTACCAATAATAAACATCTTGTCAGTATTAAATAACTCATTGAGGTTGATATGCTGTAAAACAAACTAAACCAAAACCTGATTTCAACTAGATAACCTCCCACATATGTGTATGCACACACACACACACACACACTCTCTCTCTCTCTCTCTCTCTCTCTCTCTCTCTATCTATCTATCTATCTATCTACCAAAAGCTTAGGGCCACACCTCTGGATTTAGTACCTCCTTTAGTTTAATTACCTCTACCAAATTAGGATGCTGAAATTATTTAACCTTTTAGTGCGGAGCATCTGATCTTTTAGAGAGAGGTAAAAAATTTTAATCTTTCAGCCCTAAGATTATTATTACCCAGTAAGGTAGATTAGTAAAAAGGAGGTAAGATTTTAAGGCAACTTTATGTAGTAATGTGTTAATTTCATTATTATCATCATCATCATTGTGAATAAATGATAAAACCCATCAGGAAAAGAAAGTCCTTTTAGTTTGAAGTGATCTAGTAACTTAGTGCTGAAAAAAAAATGCAATCTTTCAATTTTTAGGCAATTCTTTAAAGTCCAGAGTGTCTCCCACAAAACTTTGGCCTATATATATATATATATATATATATATATATATATATAATGTGTGTGTGTGCACACATACATATACAAGGTGCGATGAATAAATTGACTTCTAAATTACACAGACATGAAAATAACATTGACATCTCATTTTAACATATATTTACCAAAATTGCACAAAAATATCTTGAAATGCTAGAGAAAATTTATTCAATAAAATTGCCATTGGCTTCAACCATGACCTCCAGATGACTTTGGAATCATCTGCAACCTTTCCTGACAGTCTCCTTGTTTAAGTTGGTGAATGCTGCCATAATCCTTCCCTTCAGTTCATCTTTGGTATTATGAAGAGTGTTTTTGGTCTCTTGCTCAACTGCGCCCCACACATAATAATCAAGGGTGGTGCAGTCTGGGGAGTTAGCTGGCCAGATTTAAGGGTTGATGTGGTTTCAGAAATTTTCTGACAGCCATGACTGGGTTCTCTTGCTTGCCACACAGGATCTTCCAGCATCCTCTCTCTTGACCCAAGGCAGCACTATCTCCTCTGCACAGTCCTCGGATTGACACCTGAACACACTGAAATGTTCTTATTGGAGCTTCCTGCATTGAATGCCAAGTAGTATAGCATACCATTTTCAAATTTCTGGCAGAATGAATTGCATTATGGTGCACTTTTTCTCACAGATGGGGTCCAATTGACCGTACTATGCAGCTCAGTTGACAAAACTAAAAACAAACAACATGCATGTGTGAAATTTTTAAAAAATAAAATAAAATGACGACAATTTACCCATCGCACTCTCTCTGTGCATGTACGTGTATACACTTGTGTGTGTGTGTATATGTATATCTGTTCTGAAAGTATTAAGCCATTTAATGTTAATGGAAGGGAAAAACAAAAAACCTCATCTAGAGCAATATGACCACATACACACACATCCCATCATCCTTTTCATTTCATGACCTTCTGCAATGACTTCTTTCTGGATTGTCATCGGCCATTTCATTATATTCTTTGGAATCTCATTCAAGCTTTGAGAACTCCCCCTCTTTCTGTGATAATTTGAGTGTTTTGGGGCAAAAGCCAGAGCCCAATCTAAACAGCCAAGACCATGTCCAATGCAATATTTTGTCAAAAAACCTTATATAAAATGTGAAGAATGGGCAGATTCATTATCATAAGGAATGTGTTGATCACACAGTGCACAAACTCACTCCTTGTTGACTGACAACCTCATGAGCGAGTATCTTCATGTACAGTAAGATTTCCTCAGACTCATTAAGTTGTGTCAAGGCTTCTGAACTGATTTTCATACATTCCAGCCAAATTCTCTCTTCTTTTGAGGAGTATCTCAAGAATATTTAGAAATAATATTAAAGGTTTTAAATACTATTTAAATCTTGTATATTTTCAAACTAATTTTTTGTCAGCAGTTTGTAATACTAAAAAATGTTTATCTTTTACCACTCTCAGAAAAATCTTACATATGGTATTTTTGCCTGTTTTTATAATCATAACTTTTGACAGAATTAAGGTTCTTTTTAAGATGGTATTCTTGTTCATTTTCAGAAAATTCTGAAAAAAAACAAAATATTATTTATTTTTATGAATTCAGTATTACATTTGACAAAGTAATCACACAATAAAATACAATTAGTTTTTGTAACATATTAGCAAGGCTTCCATTTATTATAACATTAACCATGATAAAAAGCAATGATAAAAAGAAAAAAATAGTTGAAAAAGAATAATGAAAATGCCTCACTGAAATTCAGACAATTTGAGACTATTATATCTACTACTATTATATTTACTACTAGATGTTAAAAAAAAAGAAATAATAATTATAATAGGTATGTTGTAAAATTGTATTTCATCTGCAGATGTGTCATTGTAGCAAAATGGGTAAGATGAACTTAAGTCTTATCAGAGACTATTTCTAATCTGTAATGCTTGTTTTTACCAGTTGTAGAATTGAAAACAACCTTAGTGTTGTGCAGAAATAAAGATGAATAGAAAAATCTCATAAAAATTTATTTAAAAAATATTTATTGTAAAAAAAAAAATCAAGATGGCTTGTGACTTTTTTTTTTCTTTTTTTTTTTTTTTTTTTTGTATCAGGGATATTTTTTTTAAGACATGCCATTAATTTGGTGGGTGGGGACTAGGAAAATTTTTGAATCATAACTGTTTTTATTATTACAGGTTATGTAACTTCACTATGTTCTATCATCTTTGAAAATGAATCACTGTTAGGCGTTTTCTTTTTAACAAGATAATTCTGCCAGCTTGTCACTGTCAAGTTCTGTTTCTGATTGCTTAGTTTTGTATTGCAGGTACCACCACAAGTTGGGCTGGTAATAACACCGCTACATACACACAAAGCGTTGCTCAAGATAGTCAATACTGTAAGTAAAGGGTAGGGCAGTCTACTTACTGCATGGCACCTGAATCCCCAGGTAAGGCAGGACACAAGAATGTTTAATTGAAAAAAAAAAAAAGAAAAAAGAAAATGGATCTCTCAATTGAATCCTTTAAAAATATTGTTCCCAATGGTCATTGGAAAGATTCTTTGGCATTTCCCAATTCCCCTGATATATTACAATAGTTATCATATTTAGAAAAATAAAAAAAATTCACACTTAAATGAGAATCACTCTCTCAATATATATATATATATATATATATATATATATATATATATATATATATAATATATTTACTTCCACTTAAAATTAATCCGAATATATTATGGAAACTACTATTAGCTTGTACTACGGAAGTCCCTTTCTTAGATCATAGTAATAATATGTATATACAACATGACGGTGTCTCCATGGGTTCAGTACTGGGTCCGACATTTAGCAATTTCTACATGTCGAACCTCGAAAATAAGATATTTACTGATGTTAAAAAACCTTCCATCTATCTAAAATATGTTGATGATATCCTTATGTTAGTTAAAAATACAGATAAAATACTTCAACTTCAAAAACGTTTCCAAAATAATTCTGTCCTTAAATTCACATACGAATTCAGTACTAATAATAAAATTCCCTTCCTTGACATATTGATAAACACAAATAATAACAAATTTACTATTTTGCCATGCAAAAAACCTACCAGCATAAATTCATGTACACTTAACTACAAAAGCGAATGCCCATATTACTACAAAATAGCAATTATAAAAAGTCTAATACATCGTGGAGAAACTAATTTGACTACAAAACAGGTTTTTTTTACAGTGAACTAAAGAATATAAAACAAACACTTATTAATAATAGCTTTCCAAACTATATAGTTGATGAACAAATAAAATGCTTTCTTAGAAGTCTTAATACTAAGCAAATAGAATATAATACTGCTTCAACTAATCCCAAACATATTAATCTCTTATATCATAGTCAAATGCATACTAATTATAAACAAGATGAAAATATACTAAAAAAATTAGTAAATACTAATATATCTACAACAGATCCTACCAAAAAAATTAGGTTTATCATATACTACACTAAATCTAGTATATCCAACTTAATTATTCACAATGATTCTTCCCCCCCCTCCCAGTTAGTGATTTGCAAAAAACCAACATAGTTTACAAATTCAAATGCCCTTTGGGAGATTGTATCTCCAATGGATTAAATGATATTTATGTTGGTCACACTACAAACTCATTTTCACGATGCTTGACTCTACATTTGAATGATAACTTTAACATTTTTAGGCATTTAAAACAACATGCCTGGCCACGTACACAATTCCAGAAAATCCTTCTTGAAAGCACAACTATACTTTAACATGAAAACAATAGACAAAAACTAAAAATTCTTGAAGCTATATATATAAAACAGTTGAAACCTAACCTGAACAAAATAAACTATGAAATCTCCACAAATATTCTTAAATGCCTATAATTGATAACAGAAGCCATATACCAACAGCTTCCCATACTTAATACTTCTTGTTTTCTCTCTCATGTGGTCATGTGTGACGTCACGAGATGCAACGCGATTTTCACTTCTGCGTCTCGTATACACAAGTTAGTTGTTGCTTTGAATTTTTCATGCAACAAAAACAGACTATCATTGTTTCGTTCGTGTACTGGTTGATATAATGAAAAGTTTTTGATAATGGCTTATGTAAGCAGAAAGCTTAGATTGGATTTAAACATGTATCAATATGGTGATCTCCCTTCCTCTTTCAATGATAATGTTATTAAACTTATCAGACAATATGAAAGGAAGTTACTTAAAATAAATAGACAAAACTTGTCTATATTATTTAATAAAACATGCATCAATGAAAAATTGCTGCCTAAATATACACATATATATATATATATCTCCTGTTGAACATGATAGATTAATGAGATTGCTAATCTATTAGATAAACTAAAAATGTCAAATGTGTATGTCGACAAACAACCATCACACTATCCTGTAGGTTAACTTGCCAATTATCTGTTTAAAATATCATTTATGCTCACATTAAATAATTTCTACGCATTATTTTTTCAATCATTTAGACTTAAAAGATGTTACCTTTCTATTTTATTACACTTAATTTGTGATTTTTAAAAAGTGTGAGAGCATGAAAACATTAATCTAATGCATAAAATATATTGCAAAGCTCTTTGTGTTTGTAAATTCTTAGCTAATTTGGTAGGACTTTGTTTTTCTACCTTTGAACAAAATCTTATTTCTTGTCAGAAAAATGGAGCAACATATGCAAAAGAGAAAAGAATATGCAGGTTGATTGGCACTTCACTTGTGATTAGAATATTCACAATGCCTTTGACCATTTCCAATGATCTTATCCCTTAAATGTTTACTGACAAGATGAATCTCCCCCTCCCCCCGAAAAAGAAAATTACTTCTTTGTCTTTCTATGAGTGAACAAAAGGATGAATCTCTTAGCAATATATTCTATATAATATGGTTTGTCACTTTTACATTATCCTTGTCTTTACACACTGGAAACCAGATAAAGCTCCTTTGAGAGTCAAGAATTCACATCCACAATGCCCTTTCTAGTAATTAGGATAATCTTGTAAACAACAAAGGATTCTTTTGCTTATATCTGGGATGCTGGAAATTCTCTTCTCACACTGATCCAATTCCCAACTTCAGATTACTCTACTTTTTGAGGTTGGGCCACAGATTTTCAGTATCCCCTTTTAGATTTAAAATTTTTAAAGGTAAAATTAATTAAAGGTAAATATCCATTTTCTTTTTTTTTTTCCTTTCTTTTTTAAATGTGTCCTCCCTTACCACTCAGTTTTTAAATGTTGCTATTTTATCAGCACAAAATAGTTTCTTTAACCTGTGTTTTAACATAATGAACTAATTATATTTTATGTTCCCCCCCTTATGTTTAACTCATTACAAAAATCAATCATCCATCCATTTGGTCAATCAGTCAATTGATTAATCACTGAACTAGCTCGTCACTCTTATGAAAATAAAAAAATAAGCAATTTAAAAAGAAGAAAATAATGTTTAAGTAATAATTTTCCCAGTTTGTAATTTCTCTTTTAATTACTTTTTTCTTAATTCTTTTTCATTTTCTAATCTTTTCTTTCTCCCTCCCCACCACTGCCACCATCACTACTTTGTTTTTGTCACTCACCAACCCCTCCTGATTAAATGTTTTGCTCTTACCCTTTGACCTTTTGTGGCTTGTAACCTTCAAAATTTAATTGCAATTTCTTCTCTTTCTGCCTCTTATTTCAAAATGCTTCTCTTCCATATAACGTTTTCTTCTTTCCTTCTTTGTTGATAGCTTACTATTATTATATTGAGAATATATCTTATGGAAAACTTTTGGCGGCACCTATATTCTTGAAAAGTCAGAAAACATGTCACCAGGAGACCGTGTAACTTTTTTGGTTAATTTTTCTAATGATTATCAAAGAGAATGTCTGAATTAAAATATGGAGCTTTAAAGTATACATTTCTCCCAAATTTAGATTATGATATCATTATCACAATCTATATGTAGGGGAAGTATGAAAAAGAATTCCTATTAGTGATTTTCAGGCATTTTCATTTCATCAGAATTGGGTCTATGACTTTTGTTTATTCTGATTTTGAAAAGTTGTTTGGTGCTCTTCAAAGTTTTGAATATGGCATGTTCACAATATATGTGCTAAATGAAATAAAGTATCTTTCTTTCTTTCTCTTTTACTTCTATGAAACACTTTTATGTCTCTTGTTCTCTTTGTTTTGATTTTTATCTCAAGAGAATATCCTGCAATTTATGACCATTTTTGTTTCTTTTCTTTGTTTTCTGTTTTCAGATTAAATGAAACAAAAATGTGACACCCGTTTCTCTTTAATCTTCTTTATTATTATTATTATCATCATCTTATTGAACTTGGTACAGTTTTTATATTATTTCCAACTCTCTTTTTTTTTTTTTTTTTTTTAAAGAAAAGTTTTCTATCAGAGATTTGATCTGTTAATCTTTCTCCTTCTCTCTTTGCATCTTTCTCTCTACCCAGTCTACTTTCTTCTCTTTCTTTATCTCATTTCTTTTTTTCTTTTTCCTTCTCTCTCATCATGTTTACTTTGTCTTTTCTCCTATGCTTTGTTGTTTTTTTGTTTTTTTTTCTCTCAGCCAACACACTTTGATTCTAATTCAAGAATCACTTGAACCAAAATCTGCCTCACTAAATAATATTTGTTCTTTCTTTCACATTCAAAAAAGAAAGAAAAGAAAGAAAAGAAAAAAAAGGCAATTTTCAATTATTTTTCTAACTTTTGTTTCTTCCTTTGTCTATCAATGGATATTATGTTTGGCCTCAATTGATCCCATTTTCATTTCAGGATTTTTTTAAAAAAATTTTTTCAAAATGGCAAGCAAATTGAACCCAATTTTTATGGCCCAATGCAAAACTTGGTTCTATGTTTCAGGAAAGAGGCAACTGGAACTACGTTTACCAAATTCTTAATAAAAGATGTTGTAAGTTAGACAGATTTAAGATTAAAGATGAAAAATTTAATTATGATATTGAAACACTAGTCCTTGTATGATCACTGAAGTTAAGCAACTTCAAGCCTGGGTGACTGCTTGGGAATACCAGGTGCTGTAAGCTTTGGTTGTCTGGGTAGTGTAATGGATAACAGCTCGGAATTGGAACTCCCCCACCAATTGCCTAATATTATTGTTCTAGGTTATCTGTGTATATTTCTGAGATGAGTTATTGTAATTATTTACATTGTTTGAACTGTTGTCCTTATCTTTGTTGCTATATTCACATTTCAGCCATTGTATGCTCCAGCCTTCTTCAAGTGATTGGAATTTTGAACCAAACCCTTTATTTCCTCTACTGTGGTAGATTGTTCTAGTTCAAAGTGCCATGCCTCTTCCGGATGTCTCAGTTATCTCCCTTTAGCTCAACTCTTTTTGTTCACCATTACATAAGCCAACTCACAACTGAGTGAAGCCACTGGATCCAACCAACACTTTTATCCACTAGGCCATGTGTCATTAAGAAACGTCATAAATATGGCAACAAAGATGACAATTTTGAACAATGTAAATAGTGTAAATAAGTATAGGTTAGTTCATGTTTGTGGAATTCTCAAAGCAAATACAAACTTGTAAAAATTAATAAAAGCTGGTGGTGGCCAAAGCATAATCATCAATTGAATAACAAAAATTGAACCTTTAAAGAATTGAAAATACCAAAAGGAAAAAAAATATTAAAAATTCATATTTGTAAGAATCATATTGAATTGTTACGTCTGCTGCTAGGAAAATTGAAGAAAGAAAGAAAATTATGCTAGACAATTTTTCTCACTAGAATCTTACACATTTATAAATCTAGCATTCGTCCTTGCATTGAATATTGCTGCCACATCTGGCTCTTGCTAGATACTTTGAGATTCTTGGCAAAATCCAAAGAAGAATCTAGTCCTGAGCTGGCATATTGGCTTCAATCACTTTCCTATTTGCTATAAAGTGGTTTCCCTATTTCTTTTTTTTTATAAGTATTTTCATCGTAATTGTTCTAATAGGCTTTCTTTTTTGGTATCTTTGCCTCATGAATTTAAGTTTGGTACTAGATTGGCAGTTAATTCTCATTTTACTGTTATAATTGTTAAGTGTAAACTTAACTTCTGTTCTAATAGTTTCTTCTCTCACATATCTTGCCTATGAAACTCTTTTGCAGCGTCTTGTTTTCTTTTCAAATAAGATCTTAAAAAATTTAAATGTAACATCAATTGCCATCTTATGGTTTCTGAAACCTGTTCTTTTATTATCCTTTCTCCTCAATAACATTTCCTCATATTCTTTCATTCTCAGTAACCCCTTGTGTCTCAGTGGCTTTATTGCCTTGCTTGGATTGAAATGATAAAAAACAAGATACCAAAAAAAGAAGAAAGCATTTTTGCATTCTTCCTTATTCTTATTCTGATAGTTGCTTGATATTTTATTTTCCTGGTTTTGGCTCCAACAAGTTTTAAAAGTTTTAAATCTTAAAAATTCCCGTGCTTCCTTGTCAAATTTTTAACAGAAATCCAATAAAACAAAAATTTAAAAAAAAAAAAAAAAAAAAAAAGCATCTTTGATTAGAATACAACTAATTCTTATTTCTAAATATAAACACCAAAAAAAAAAATCTTATGATGCATTTTCTCATCAGTCTATATTTCTCCAATGAGTTATTATAACTATTTATACTATTTACATTGTTTGGACTGTTGTCCCCATCTTTATTGTCATATTCACAACATTCCAGCTGTTGTACTCTCTGGGAAATAACTGAAATATCCAGAAAAGGCATAGCATGTGGAACTAGAATGATCTAACCCCGTGGACAAAATAAAGAATTCTGTTCAAAATTCACCTAAAGAAAGCTAGATTGTACAGCGGCTGAAATGTTGTGAATATAAGAATAATGAGGACAACAGTCCAAACAATATAGTGTAAGAAGCATTTTCTCTTTAATGACAAGCATTTTCTCTTTAATGACAAGCATTTTTTTCTTTTTATCACCTACAGGTTAAACCTGAAACTTTTTCAGCTGATGTTCTTTCCTCAAATGTACATGAATTTTGATCAGATTTAGATTTGAGGATTTGAAATTTTACAGCTGTGTCTACAAGATTAATTTTAATCGTCTACTTTTTCACTTGGGCTATACATAATATAGTAGTAAAACTTTGAAAAATTGATATCTACAGTAAGCTTTAACCAAAGTTGTTATTATCGTCCATGCATTGAATACTGTTGCTATATCCCGTCTGGTGCTCCTGCTATACATCTTGAGATTTTTGACAAAATCCGAAAGAGGGATCTGTAATATAATCAATCCTGACCTGGCATCTCGGCTTCAGTCACTTTCTCACCGACATGATGTGGCTTCCCTTTGTCTTTTCTACAAATATTTTCATGTCAACTGCTGTGATAAGCATTTTTTCTTATATCCTGACTACATGAATTTAAGTGTGTTACTAGATTGGCATCTAGGTCCCATCCTTTTACTGTTGAAATAGTTAAATACAAAAAACACTTCTACTCCAACAGTTTCTTTTCTCATACTTCCTGCCTGTAGAACTCCCTTTCATTTACTTGCTTCCCTGATAAGTACAATCTTCAAAAAATTAACTGCAATATCACTCACCATCTTCTGTCTTCTTGAACCTCATTCATCTTTTGTCCTTTTCTCAATCTTCCCTATTGTCAGTCATTTCTTTCACTCCCTTTAACACCCTGCATACTAGTAGCTTTCCCACCTTGCTTGGGATGGAATGATTTTTAAAAACAATATTTCAATTACCCAAATTGATTGTTTCAGTGTAAAATTTATTAAAAAAAAGAAGAAAAAAAAAAAAAGAAGATTGGAATATTCCTTTGTGTGTAATTATCAATTGCTAACTTTAAATATGTCTGGTTGAAAATAAACTTGACAATTGCCTGATGTAGATGTTTACATGCCAAATGCTAATATGTTCTTAATAAGAATTTAAAATATATGAGTTTTTACTTTTGCAGAAGGAAACATTTTTTATGTCAAAATTTGATAGATTCTCTCTTGCTTGAATATTTCTGATTGAAAGAAACTCTTTGGTGCTTGACTTATGTAGGTGTTTTGTATGCCAAGTTAGTTAATCCATTATCTTCTCCAAAAGATTTTAAAATTTATTATAGAATGAATTTGATATTGTCTTAGTCTACCTACTTAGAAGTTACAAATTCTGTTACAGTTGCGACACAACAGTGCCTATCCATTGATTTATATACACTGTTGATGAAGAGAAAAAAAAAAAAAAAACTTCTGTTTTTTTTTCTCTTTTTCTTTTTTTTCCAATTTAATGTCAATTAACTTTGCAAGGTAAACCTTTTTAACCACTATGTGAAAAATATTTGGCACAAGTAAATACACATTTTATGATCAAGTTCTAAAACCCTTGTACTGATCTAAAATCAGTGTTTCTCCTTTAAGTGAATTTTGTGTTCATTGGCAGATGCCAGAAGACCTTTCTGTTGTCACTTGTCTGGTTTTATCTTTGAGTCTAAAGTTTGAGAGTTCAATCTCTGTGACAGGTAGTGCAAATTCAGACTCAGTAGAAATGGAGTGAGCATTAACTGAGGAATACTAAAAAAAAGATCAAGATGATGTCCCAAGATATAGACAGTGGAACTAAAACAATCTGCCTCCATAAATTAAATAAAGAGTTCAGTTTTAAATTCTCTGAATGTTACTCAGATTTAGAGATGCCTGAAGAAGTCCAGAGAAGACAACAGCCAAAACATTGTGATAATAACCAAGATGTGGACATTAGTCTGAATGCTACTTCCACAGAATTGAATCCCCCTTTTCTCCCCTGTGTTCCAAATGTAGGAAGTCCTACTTAGCTTTTTCCCCAAGAACAGCCATTTTGTGGAACTGATTCTCACTTGAATGCATCTGTGAACACAATAATGTCCAGTTTTTTAGACAGTTGAATCTGTCTTTTGTGTCTTTGATAGTCTCAACACAACTTTTGACTGATATATTCTCCAACCTTCCTCAGGTATCTGGATAGTCATATATTGGAACAAAGTGTTAAAAATTTTTTTTTAATTTCCATTTTTCCTTTTTTTCTTTGCCTTACATTTCTGTCAAAAACAGACTGTCTCTTTTCAGGATAAAAATAAACAGAGTTGGAATAATCTCAAGTCTCTTTCCTACTTGACCATTTTCTCTCAGAAAAGGTTGAGTTTTATTGGCAATTATCAGGCCTTAACATTGGTAATTCTTTGCACAGACAATGAACATGACTAAGCTATTTTTACAACTTGTTCAGGAGGTGAATTGAATTTTAGCTCCATCCAAACAGATCCAATCCAAAAGTACCAGCTGAACATTTCAGCATTTGCCAAAAATATTACCTCGTGGTAAGAATAGCACAAAATGATTGAAGTCATTGCTTAGACTAATGCCATTCTAGTTAAACTATTACTGCTTTTATCAGTGGTAGAATTGATAATGAATATTATTTGCTTTCTTTCTGACAAAAATATATCTGTGAAAGGTTCAAATGTTTTTGTTAAAAGCTTCAGTTTAATTTTTTTTTTTTTTCCCTTTTCAAAACTTATTTAATCTTTTAAATTTATAAAATTTAGTCCGAGAACATTTGGAAACCCTAATGTAGACAACTCATTTGGTCACTTGTAGAATCTGCCTTTGGCAACAAAGCTACAAAAACAAACATATTAAAAAGGAATGAAGAGCAACAAAGAAAAAGGAAAGAAAAAAAAAAATCAATTACCCCAAAGTAGTAAAGCAAAAGAGGAATAGGGAGGAAAATTCAACCAGGGCTTTAGTCAACAAATAAAAGTGGATGGACACAGCAATTAAAATATACAGACTTAAAATAAAAAAGATACCAAAACTAGTTTTATATGCATGCATACCTGGATTATCATGCACACACACACACACACATATGTATGTATGTATGTGTGTGTGTGTGTGTGTGCTAAAACTGGATCTCATAAACTTCAAAAGATTATATGAGATAACTATCAACCTGGCTACGTTTATAGAAATGTAAAAATCCATAAAAAAGATCATCCCCTCTTACCTATCATTTCACAAATACCTACACCTGTATAGTACCTTTCAAAATCCCTTAACAAGTTAATTACTCCCTACATCCAAAGTAAATATTGTATTAACTCCATAAATGAATTTATACAAATTCTTCATGCTGTAAAACCAAACAACTGAATAATCACATCTTTGGATGTACAAAATTTATTTATGCTACCATCCATGAAACAATTGATATCATTTTTTCTCCCACCCATCAATATTAAACACACTATTTTAAAAAAATTATTATTAACATGTACCACTCAAGTACCTTTTCATGATTCCTTAGGTAATATTTATAATCAAATAGATGGAATTGCAATGTGATCACATTTAGGCCCCCTTTTTTCTAATTATTATATGGCACATTTAGAAAATAAAATGCTTAATGACACTGATAACCCCCCCCCTATATATGTAAGATACATAGATGACATTTTTGTTTTAACTAAAAATATTGATCAAATTACATAACTTAAAAATCAATTTAAATGTCACTCCATCCTCAAACTTACACTAGAATTTAATAATAAAATTATATTCTTTGATTTACTTATTGATCAACAAATTAAAATGTATCTCAAACTTCTAACAAGATTGATAATATTAATAATAATTGTAACCATAATAGTGTATGTCAAAATAAACATAATACTATTAACTTATACTATTGTAACCAAATGCATAATAATTACCAACATGATGAAACAACACTCAAAAATATAGGTACAAATGCTAAACCCATTATTAATAATAATAATAATAATATACGAGTTAAGCTCATCATATATTATAAAAAATTTAGAACAATTGACTTCATAGTCTCTAATAACTACAACTACACAACTGAATCCTCTACAAAAAACAAATGTAGTTTACATGCCTGTTCAGAGATTTTCTCTGATACTAATAATAAAACCACTACATATATTGATTTTACTACAACCGCACTCTCTCATAGACTTACCTGTCATCTTTCTGATCTTTGTTTTATTAAACAATATTTCTTAGAAAAACATAGCCATATACATAATATTAGACAGATCTTAGTTGATAACACAATAATACTCACACATACACACAGTAAAAAGAACTTTCAGATATTGGAGGTCATCAACATAAAAACAAAGCAACCCACACTCAACAAAATTACATTTCAAAACAGTCACAAGACATTACATTGCATTTAGACATATTGTTGTTAATATTTCGTTCTTTCACATGGTACATCATAATTTATGACCTGTGTCTGCTGTTCTGCAACCATTATCATTGCATAGCAATCTTCTATGTCAACAGAAAATCATTTTTGAGGGTGAATATCTTTGTTTAATTGTCTATATAACTCTACTCTGTAAACTCAGATGTATAGGTGGTGTAATGGATAATAGTTTCGAATTGGAAATTGTTTAGCCACATAGGTTAGGGTTTCATTATATTCACTTATGTACACATACACTTGGAAAAGGTATAAATCCACTTTTTCAGTCCCCAACTATAAGTTAATTAGTAGAACTTGTGTCAGTAAAAATCATTACTATCTGCAAAACAATTCTTTGACTCTAAAAATATTTTCTGGCTTTAAATAATCTACAAAAGGTTAATAAAACATACAAACATACAAATCAAATCAGTAGAGCTCAAAAGAGAGAGTAACAACAACAACTGGTTAGTGTTTTTTTTTTTTTTCCTGTTTTGTACCAACTTCATTAGAAGTATTGTCTCCTTTTTTTTTTTTTTTTTTTTTTTCTTGCTGTTTATTACCCTTTTAGTATCTTTTTAAAACTTTGGGCCCCCAAAAAAGTATATCCTGCTACAAAATCTCTTTTCTCCTAAATACAAATAATCTGTCTTTTTCCATCCTTATATATGAATACCATTTAATTCAGAGATATTAAGTGAATAAATTACAAACATTATGTCTGCATATTTTTATCATAATCCTTTCATATTCACAAATATTTTTCTGTATGTTACAATCAAATGAGGCAAGAAATGCATTGTAACAGTGAAAATCATTTTTATTTCCCAAATATTTTTCATCTCTTTCTGCAATCATCATCAGAGATGCAACTGTTACAGTACATTTCTTACCTCATTTGATTGTAACATACAGAAAAATATTTGTGAATATGAAAGGATTATGATAAAAATAAGCAGACATAATGTTTGTAATTTATTCAATCAGAACTTGCTGCTTATAATATATATATATATATATATATATATATATATATAGTGCTTATATATGCAAAATATGAAAGGGATATGTAGTCTAGACTCTTGGATGTGAACAAAATGTTCTACGTGTTATACATATATAAGAAAAAAACCCATTAAATTTCATGTTATGAAGTGATCCTCGGATGATGCAGCGAATGAAATGACCATAGTATATATCTGATCTATGTAGTTTAGATATATATTGTGATTGTTTCTTTATTTACTGGATTGTGTGAGGATCACTTCATAGTGTGACAGTGAAGTTTTGATCTTCTGATGTTTTGACATTGGATTTCAACTCTTATCAATATTTGCTCTCCTTATTGAAAATTTTTAGATTATTGAGCATTTTTTGTATTTTGAGTTGAGCTTGCTTCCTTAATGCTTCTTTTTCTCTGGCAGTTTAGACTTGGTTTCTTTTGTTGTTGTTGTTTTTCTTCTGTTCTCAATCTTTCTTCACTTCTACTCTGCATATATATATATATATATATATATATATATATATATATATATATATATCATGGGAAATAGCATTAGCCTCCAACAATAAATTCAAAAATTGTAAAGAACCAGTGATAATTATATTCCCAGACCAAGACAATAAATAAACAATCAGAACTCATCTTGAAATGCAGACATGAAAACAAAATTTTAACTACATTACTTAAAAATCAAAAACTGAAAATGAACAAGAAATAAATAAAAATAAACAAAGATAAGTAAAATAAATGAAATCCAAACCAATAAATAAACTAAGTAAATAATAAACAAATTAAGAAACCATGAATGTACACATAAACACAAGTGAACATAATAACAATCAACAATAATCAATAAATATTATTTACATTATTTGGATTATTGTTCTCATCTTTGTCGCTATATTTATTTCAACATTTCAGCCATTGTACGCTCTGGCCTTCTCCAAGTAGTTTGAATGTCGAACTGAACCCTTTATTTCGTTCACTGGGGTAGACTGTTCTAGTTCCACATGCCATGTTTAATGGATGTCAGTTATCAGTTATCTCCTGTTAATTTCCTTCTGAAAGTTCTCCATTGCCTTAACCAGGTATTGAACTCACACTCTTTGGGTCCTGTCACTGGATCTAACTAAAGCCTTTATCCACTGTGCCATGTGGAACTTCAAAGCATAATGGTAACCAAAATAACCATTAGAATAATACAATTGACTACCCACAATACATTACTGACCTGTATATAGAAATAGTTTTGCAAAAACACAAAGCATATGTCCTGACAATTGTGTTTAGCATGATACAGACTGTTGTCGCTGCATGTTGACTTCAGCTACTGGGAGTGAAAGAGAATGAGCACACTTCAGAAGCCTAATCCTAAAGAAGAAACAAGGGTTAAACCTCTACTCCTGTTCAAAGAGCCAGGGAGGAGTGTGAACCAGATGATAGGTGAACGTATCTATTCTTATACACACACACACACACACCACAGATGATAGGCAAACCTATCGACTCCATTTTAGTCACTTCAAAATTCCAAGAACATGAAACTTAAGTAGCAACTCGAGTTGTCCTTTGTTGGGTCTTGGCATTGTGAAGCATTTCTTGCTCTGTCTGGATAGTCTAGGCATTGGGCACTTTAATTTACTGCCTAAGTAGGTATTTGCCTTTTAGTCTTTTTTTTTTTTTTTTTTTCTTGTCTGATGTTTTATTTATTTTCTTTATTATGCTTTCTTGAGTATGCAGTTCCTTATTTACATTGGGACCATTGCCCTCATTATTTTTTTTTCTTTTTGAAAATTTAAGGAAATGCACCTGTAATTAACAAATTTCTATACAATGACCTGAAGAAGACCTGAATATGTTAATCTAAATAAGACAAAAAAAATGGTAATGTTTCATCTTGGAATTACCAATAAATATGCAATTAAGGAAAATTGTCTTGAATTTATTTCAAGATTATAAGGTGGGATACTCTAGCCATGGATATTTGGTTATATTTGGTTATGCAGCTTGACTAACATTGGGATTGTAAATAATGTTTTGGTTTTTTTAATTAATTAAATATTTTTTATCAGAAAATGTACAGTTTGTGTTTTTTATTGGTTTTCTATTTTCTTCTTTTTTTTTTCCTTTTGTTTTCTTCAAATATCAAATATTTCTCTTTCTTAATTTACTATGTCTTTGTTGGAACTTTATTTTCTTTCAAGTCTGTTATAAATTATCATTTGTTAGATATCAGGATTTGAACCTTAAAGCTGATGATAACTTACAAAGTGCTTTTTATTTTTATTATTTTTTTTTTTAGTAAGTTAGAACAAGTTCAAGAACAAATTCTTTTCAGATGATCTGTTAAAATGTAATGATTGAAGATGTCTTGAGTTTCCAATCAAACGTGTTGATCTGGATTTTTGTCAGTTTTTCTTTTCCAACTGTCAAATGACCATTTCCTTCAAACATGTTATCCAATGTTTAAAATGTTTCTTTTTTTTCTTTGACTAACAAGAGTGAAGATTTCTTATACCAATAATAATATTTTAGCAACTAAGTAAATAATAGAAAGACCAAAAGACAAAAATCGGTGGAATGTTTTTTTTTGTTTTTTTTTTGTTTTTTTTTGCGGATCAAACTTGTTTCGAAAGCAAGATGATAGAAGAGAGTTCTACAAATAAGTAGTATGAGGGAAGAAACTATTAATAGAGAACTTACAGTTACAATTAACTGCTAATCTATATAATACTACAATATGGTATTATTATTATTATAAAATAATTATTATTGGTACTATGGGGTGGAGGTGATATCAAAAGTAATAAACAAATTCCTGGTTAACCTAAGTTATATGAATTGCAAGAAAATCATACTAATGGGTACTTCTTACCATCTTGTGTAGATTTCTATCTGGTGCGGTGATCACAATTACATATTTTTCTCTCTGATTTCATGATACCTCATTTGTTTGCATCTTCTGATGCAAAAAGTTGTTGTCTCCTGAAGTCTGTGGTTGGGACTTGTGGCAGCTTGGACTATACAAAGTAAAGGCAAAAATAAAACAAAAGATTTCTTGTCTGACTAACAAAGGTAAAAGGTTAACAGAAAACAGTATTCCTCAGTTCCATACTCCCTACTTTTGATCATGTTGGTCTATGTTGATCATATTGCCAACCAAACATTTCATTTCATTTTTGCTTTGTGTCTTATAGTTACCAGCACCAGAATCCTTATCTAATTAATGTACATTTGGTGCAAGGCTCTTTATATTTTTTGTATAGCCTTTGTATTTAACATAATTACATTCTGTATAGATCTGATTTATTCAAGAATATTATTTTTCTGAAGAGGATTATTCAACCAAAACAAATTACATTTATGCTCTCATGAGAATTAGGTCTAAATCTCATTTAATTCATAATACCTTTCACTCGCTCAAGTGGTTGCTCTGTGTATATGTGTGTGTGTATATATATATACATATATACATATTTACCAAATCCAATATGCAACATATGAGAACAAAAATGTGATTTTTATATATATATATATATATATATATATATATATATATAAATCACATTTCTGTTCTCATGTGTTGCATATTGGATTTGGTAAATTTCCACCCTGGTTTAAATATGCCGATATGGAGTTCTGGTCTGAAAACAAATGCACAGAAATTACAAGAAATGATGAGAAATTGGCCCAAATGAATATCGTAAAAAGAAAGAAAAAGCATCACTCTCATTGAACAAACTAAAAATATCAAATTAATTATTTATTTCAAAAACTCCCAAACAGACAAACTTTTCATCAGCAACAACAGATCCCTAGGGAAATCCAAACTACATAAGACCAACATTATTTATAAATAAAATACCTTGGATAGGTGTAGGGAACTGTATTCATGATAAAAACAAATTTATAAATAATTGTGTTGAACATAACAACTTGCTGATCCTACATCTCTCGGACCAGAGCTGCATATATAAATGCATTTAACCAGCATAGAAATATACTAGCCTTGATATACAACATATTTTTTGAGAACACAAATATGACATTCACCTTAACCTGTAAAATACTTCTAAAAACTAATGAAAGTACTTGTAAAACAAATGACAACTCAGAACACACATACACACACACACACACTTATATATATTTGTAAGGTATGCTATATTTACAGGTTAAAGTGCTCAGTATCAGGGGTAGCATGTATGTAAATATAAAAAGTGGACATTGAGGAAAATTGTGTTTAATCATGAAACAGACTGTCACCACTGGATGTTGACCTCAACATTCCCCCCCCACACACCCAGAGTAAAAGCTGAAAGAAGAAAAACCAATACAACTATCAAAAGTGACAATTCCTTTTAACCAAAAAGAAAAATAAAATCTATTAGGTTGGTGCAAAAATAATTTCGTTTTCTAACATATGTTACTATGTGAGAAAACAAAATTATTTTTGCACCAACCTAATATAAAAGAACTCTGCTCAAATGGAAATAGTGTCATTATAACAGGTGATTAATGTCTTGGTTATTTTAAATGTAAAAAGACTACAACTGTAAATTTAAAACTCTTCAAGACAACAGCAAAAAATTTCAGGAATTTCAGAAAAACAACAGAACACCTTACAAAACAAAATTATTACTGCAAACAATGCAGAAATAGGATCAACAAAAATGAAAATACAATGTGTCTGCACACACACAAACATGCATACAGTGTAAACACAGAGAACAACACTGCTATTCACCATGAAGTGACTTCATTAAGGCTAAAAAAGTTTGTATTTGATGATGGAACAAGAAGTAAATTCTTGAAATACTTTCTACATTTCATATTACAAATCTTTATCTTACATAATTGTAATTCTAAAATTATTTTTCATATTTTCTTCTTTCCCAATGTAACATGATCTGTCTATATATATATATATATATATATTAAGAAATGGACATTCAGGCCGGTAAAAAAAAAGATTGTTCGGTTGGCAAGGTTGAATTTACTGCTTATAAGCTTCAATCTTCCATGAATCTCGTACATTCATAACTGCTCATGGCGTATCAAATGTAAAAAAATGACGTCATACATTAAGAAATGGACAAAGTTCCGTATAGGATACAGGTTCGAATCCTGTCATAGAACGAATATTTTCTATGAAAATTTCTCGGACATTCAGGCCAGTAAATGTTATTTAATACTGTTTATTATAAACAGAGCATTTACTTAAATACTTTTATCTATAAAAAGAATGTTAAGCATAAAAAATGTCTTTAATAAATATATATATATATATATACTTTCCAACTGAACTTTTAAAAAAACTGCTAAAGACAAATTATTATTCTTAGTTCTGTTTTAATTATTACTTGTTCCTCTGTTCCCAGTTATGTTTCAATCAGTAGTTTGTTTTTTTTTGTTTTTTTTCCTCTTTTTCTTCACGATTTGGCTCAAATAAAGACTGTCTCAATTAATGTAAATCTCATGCCATAAATTTACTAGTAATGACCTTCATTACATCAGCAATAGACATTTAAAATTTGGATAGGGTTTGGCACTCATCATAAAAGAAGCCCTTTTATATCTGTACCCTTGTTCCTTATATTTTTGGATTATATCTTAAATTGAACATTTAACAGTGTCGACCGTAAACTTTAAATTTAATAACTCAAAAATGAAAGATTTACAGACATATTATTGACTTTTCTTCTTATTTTGGTGTGAGGAACCCAATCCCAAAGTTTGTAAAAGTATTTTTGATACAACCTGTGTGTGTGTATATATATATATATATAAAATTTATTTCATAGATAAAATAAACCCTTTCCCATGAGCACATAGGTAAATCAAAAGAATTTATCAGCTTCATCTGCATTTGTCTTCCTCTTGTCTCATAACAGATCAAAAGATCCTTTAAAAAATTAGTTGTTAGTGACATTTTTCTATTTCGAACAAAACTAACATATAATGAAACTTCAAAGAATAAAAACGTTTTGGCCAAGCACGCGTGTGTTAGAAAAAATAATGAAAGTCATGTATGATATTGCAGACCCTAAGAAATCTGTTTTTCCCAGATTTGGTCAGAAAAAACAGATTTTATATTCCCCCCACCTTTTTTACCCTCATTGGAAAGAACAGCTGTTTTCACTCTCTTCATTCAAATGTCTGATGGGAAAGAAATATTAATTTGGAAATGAACTAATTAATCTGTTATCAAACAGACCAATTACGAGCACAAACTTGTGATTTTGTTGTTAAAAATCTCTACAGACTGGCTTGGAAAATATAGGATTTAAAGCAAATTAGATGGGATAACTACCCTATATCAAAAAATGTTTGCATTGTTCTGATCAGAATGTATACAGTATTTAATTTATTCCATAACACTTGTGAGCCTATTTGTCGTAGATTCCTTATCAACCAAGTTTATTCTTCACTGGGTGCTTCAAAAATTTAGCCTAATGTGAATGTTGGTCTTGATCTCCAAAATGTTCACACACCATATGTGATGACGATATAAAATATATTAATTGATGCTCTCCAATGTTTCATCTTAAATATGCCATGTTTTTTAATCAGGCATTTGTGAGGCCAGATAGTTTCATTTGTGAAAAGTTCATTTGAGGAATCAGTTTATAAGGAAGAATTCTTTGCCATCAAATCTCATATGTTATTCTTGAAAAAAAAAAAAAAAATTAATTTCAGTTTGATTCAGTAACAATGTAATTTTTTCTTTTCTTTTTTTTTTTAATGGTAATAACTTTTTATGCTAGACATGTTTAGAGCAAAATTGATGAAAAACACTGCATATTAATCTATTTACTGTGGCTGAAATTTGTGTCTGTCACAGTTGAACCTTAAAATTGCAATTATGTGAAATTTCAATCATCTGAAATTGTATGCATTAAAGTTGTTTCCTAGCAATTATTTTTGCATTTCCCCAATTTATGAACATGTCTGATGCTCAGAAGTAATCTGTAATGACAATTCTAAAAATATAATGTAAAATAACCATTATCCAGGATGATATGTTCTATCTTAAGGATATCCTCATGCATGTTTTTCAATGAATTGAATAAATTTAGGTGTGACAATTCAATTTCATCATGCACTTCAAAAACAAGGGACACTCTTAGAGATTATATATATATATATATATATATATATATATATGAAAAGTGTATGTGTATATATATATATATATATATATATGAAAAGTGTATGTGTATATATATATATATATATATATATATATATATATATATTATATGCGTGGTACTTAAATATAACAAATAAACCCCCTTTTTTTCATAAATTTAAAAATAATAATTTTTACCTGTCGTAATTTTACACAAACCCCACCACATGTATATACACACATGCGAGGAAATATTATTCAGTGTTAAATAAAAAAAATGACATGTATACATTCACGAGAAATTTTCACTACACTTCCAATCTTTGAATTTCAACATACAAATGCGTATGTATAGACACAACACCACCCGTATACATACATATGTCATATCCGAAACTGCCCATATATGTTTATATATGTATGAGTCCCGACGGACGACCAAGTGCGTACTTCATTGGGCGTATGAACATACATCAATGTTTGCGTTAGTACGATGACACCACAACGACATTTCCTCCCACCACTTCCATAATAACACCAATACACGCAATCTGCATAAACCCAAAATTTTTTAAAAATTAATCAGTTTGTCTGACGATCGCAAAAGCATGAAACCCAGGGTCACAAACTCACATCAATCCAACCAAATATATATATATATAACGTCATCCACAGACAGACTGTTTCGCTGTTTCACAGCTCATCAGTGTGGCTAGACATCCGGTTGCCTCTAGCTCGGATCGAAATCCGACTGAATTGGTATCGGCCGGAGATTCTACCACTAAGCCGTCGGCGCACGGCAGGGAAGCAGGTGGATTTTTAGCGTATTTATTTTTAGAAACATGCCCAGTGTATGTATATATATATATATATATATATATATATATATATATAAAATATTGCAACAATAATTCTCTAAGGAGAAAGTCATTATCCTATGTATTGTGGTTTAACTTGAGCATATATTTTGATAAAGTACAAGGAGTACCTAATCCTGTAGGATAAATATGAATTATCAGAGCAATTTAATAATTTATAAAGGGTCTTCAATCTTATCTGAAAAAAGTAATCCCTAATAATAGTCTAAAATAAATTCCTCAACTAAAAAATTTAATTTCTAAAATGAATCAAAAGGTTTTATTTTTGTTAAAAGAAAAAAGTAAAAGTGCAACAACACAGTAAAACATATCATTAAAGACATATAAGCAATTTTAGCAAACTTTACAATAAATTTTTTAAAATATTAGTAAATTGAAAGCTGAATAATGCTGATATTTAAGTGAACATTGACGTCACCACTCAGACGTGACAGAATGTTGCATGCTAAATGCAATCAGCTTTGATGATTGCATTTAGCATGAAACAGTCTGTAACTTCTGAGTGTTGACTTCAGTTCACTTTTATATTTACATACACTATCTGATATTGAACACTTTATCCTATAAATATAGCATATCTTAAAACTATATTTTTTTATATATATATATATATATATATATAGTGAACATTGAATTCAACACTCAGAGGCAAGAGGCTGTTTAATGCTGGATGCAATCATCAGGTGGCCTGACGATTGTGGCCAGCATGGAACAGCCTCTCGCCTCTGCGTGTTGACTTCAATGTTCACTTTTATATTTATATTTACATACGCTCTATCTCTGAAATTGAGCACTTTTTCCCATAAATATAGCACACCTTAAAACTATGCGCACAAACCAACCCACACACAAACTTTAAATAGGTAAAAAGTGTATGCTGTTTTATTTTGCGTAAATAAGGAATCATCCTAGTTAGTGATTTTTATGTTGTTTGAAGTTTCTTTGCATTGTTGGTGACATTTAAATAACAGTGATATGAAATCTATTCTGCTTGAAACATTCCATTTGTTACTGGTTTTATTCTTTGTCATTTGATTATTATAGCAAAATTACCATTTGGAAGCACAATGATAAACAATCTTCTTTCCAAAGTGGAACCTTTACTGCATATGTATTTTAAATTTGGTTTGAAACAGTCTTGGAATGTTTACATCCATCATAAATTGACTTTAATCTCCTTACACATGTGCATATGGATGTACCTTCTGCATTGAGACATTGCTGCAATGGACATAGCTATGCTGAGCTAGATGCCCTCATTGAATTAATGCAAAAACTGAAGGCAAAGGAGAGAAGATGGCATTGCAAACTTGGCATATCTTGCAAACCAATGTTGAAAAACCCTCCTGTCTTGCATGCATTTTATCAATTCCAACAATCCTGCAACAACTACGGAGTCACTTTCATTATACACATTCACAAGGTAAAGATATAATAGATATAATCTCAAAAGAAACATAAACTCTAGATAGATTTAAACATTAGAAATTCGTACAAAAAAATTATTTATTTTATATAAAAACTGTTTATTTCACTTTTGTGTGTAATATTTTTTATCCACCCCCTCTCCCCAGCCCAGCCCAGCCCAATCTTGCATTCTAGGTGACTAAAGTGTTGGCCACTGAAAATGAAAATCATTATTCTTCTGTCATTCACCTCTTTTCCTACCTGTTCTCCATTTGCACAGTATTATTCAATATGGGCCCATTTGGTTGTCAATTTGCTTTTCATTTATTGATTTTATTTTCATTAAACTTTGTTCCCTTTTAATTATTTATTAAATCCAAGTTTAAATGTCTTTTTCAGGGAATAGCAATCAGTTACCTCCTTTGACAAACCAGCCACGTAAGTTTTGATGCTTTCAGAAAATAAACAAAAAAAGAAACTATATATATATATATATATATACACACACACACCTTTGCACTTTTAGTTCAGCTTATGCAATATAACAAGTTTAACATGTTCAGAAGAGGCACTGATATCTCTAAAATTAGAAATAATTTTTAAAAATAAACTATTTTGAATTCTAGCCCAGCCCTAGTAATATAATAGAAGTATTGAAAATAGAAATTAGTACTTTTCCCTCCCTACTTTTGTGGGGAAGTTGGTGAATGTTAGATTGAAAAAGATATCTGCATGTTTGTTAAAGGGGAAATATTGCTGAAGAATCATTTGTGTTAAAACTTGTCACTGATAGAATTATATGCCTCCTGGGGTAGGGAAGAATTTAGAATTATGTAGACCTTGTGTATGCAAAGAAACTTTAGTTCTGCTTGCAAAAAATTGAAATTTTGTTTTATTTTTCCTCTTTTTCTTTTTTTTTTTTTTTTTTTTTTTTTCTTGATTTTTGAATCCATTTTCTTTTATGTTTTTGTTGTTGTTGTTGCTTGCTTTGCTTGTCTCCCTCTGCATCTTTTTTGTTATCGTGTCTGCTTTTTGTCACCAATTTCTTAATTTGCTTCTTGTTCTCTCTGTATTTATTGTTGTATTTTATATACGCACTCGTCATGCTCTTTTCACTTTCAAAACTCAATTTACCTTGTGAAGTGTGTTTTTGAAAAAAAGATTTATTTCTTTATTTTTATGCTAAAATACTCAACTCATTTAATACTTTTATTTTGGTAACTAAAATTTATTAATCTCTAAAAAAAACATTACCTTACATCCTCATTCCTACTTTTGCATTTTTCTCCAAATCTATGTGACACATTTGTTTATCTAGATTGTTATTTTTGCAAAAAGGAAAAAGATCTACAAATCATCACAAAAAAAATAACTGGGAAGGTTGTATTTTTTTCTTTCTTTCTTTCTTTCTTCAAAGAAATTAAAACCCAGGAATGGAAACACATGTATATCAGAAGCTATGTACAATATGCCATGTGTGTGTCTTGTGGCCTGTAAACGTCTTAATGAACTTGTAGTATGGAAGCAAACTGGTATTTTGAGGTAGGCTAACTTTGTTAGGTGACTCCTAAGGCATTCTTGCTTTATTTGGCAGTCATTTCCTGGTCCCCAGTAGAGCCAACATTCTTCAGAGAACACTTGAATTACTTCTCTGTATTTTTGCTCTTATCATTGCAATATTCAGCTAATCCATGAGAACAAAAAAATAAATAAATAAAATCTCACAGTACAACCAGTAAAGAAATTCCTTATTAGTTTATCCACCAGATTAGTCTATTTTTCCATTGACAGGTAAACAAGATGTCCAAGTGATTCCAAGCTATACCATGAGTGGGAATGTAGGGCTTCCTCCCCACACACACTTTGCTAAGCAAAGAGAATCACACACTTTTCTTTTCTTTTTTCTCATGTACTATACTTGATGAAGGCCAAAGAATGAATTGGCTTAAATATATTAGCAACAACAACAAATATATAAAAAAAAAGATTTGTTTCTGAGTAGTGTTGAATATGCTAATGACTCTTCTCAAAATTCTAGATAATGTAGCAGTATTTATATTTAAAATTGGGCTAATTATGACTTGCCCTGCTCTTTCCACTGCTGTTTGTGCTCACCTGGAATTAGTGCCTTGATAAATAAGGGTCTGGTGGGACAAGCTTTTGGTCCTTCCATCTGTATGATAATGTCAAGGGGTTCAACATTTTTCATGATGCTTTTCTAGTCACCTCCATTGGAACATTGCATCGGGTTTGTCCCGATTCAATAATTTCTGTCCGAATTTCTTGGATGAACAGTTATCATTATTCACATTATTTACAGTCAGTCTATTGTCCTCATCATGTTAATAATTAATGATAACTCCTCATTTTAAAACCAACAATGACATGTCCTCATCTCAGAAATTCAAACAGAAAATACAGCAGTATATTCTTGAATGATGAGCACAGCTTTTTGCTTCATCTTATGCAGTAATGTTTTAAATATCAGTGAAAAAACCTTTTAGAAATAAGCAGATGATTCAACCGATGGAATCCTTAGAGACATACAGGATCTTAATGGAAAGTTGAAATAGAGGCTCAGTTTGAACAGAATTTGTGGGACTATGATTGATGGTAAAGAGTTTTTTCTTCCCTGATACCGCCAACTTGACAAGAGAATCTACTAATAAACAAGTGGCTGAACTGCTACCGAAAACATAATAGAATTTCACCAATTACCAGACTTGTACTCAATTAGCTGTAAAAAAAAAAAAAAAAAAAAAAAGTATTTGAATTCATCCCATTATGAAGTTGTAGATGATAGGCTTTTAAAATAGTTAAAAATTTTGACTTTGAACATTTTTATGATTTCAGGACTGATGTAATTATTTCAAACACTGCTTCTTTCCCTTCACTTTATTTTTTGTTTTATTTTTTAGCTTTTGTTTCAAATTTTCCAAATCCATTTCCCCTAGAAACATTATGCCAACGAACGTCTCAGATGAACATACCAGAAATTAATTACTCAAGTCGAGCTTCAGGTATTTAGCACAAAATAAGAATCAAGTTGTTTCATTATTATAATGTAATTTATTATAACTATTATTCATATTTCATTATTATAACAAATGTAATTTAATAAAGTTAACAATGCCAACCCTTTTATGTATTTTTATCTTTCTGTTCAAGTTTGTAATTTTACTGTGTCACAAATCCAAATTCTCTTTCATGTTTTGAAGTTTCTATAAAGTCGATGTTTCATTTACATTTTTCTCACAAGGTTTTGGACAGTTCATCAACAATGACTAGATTGGTGTAGATTTTATTGAACAAGTTGATTTTAATTTCTGAGCAATAACTCTTTTAAATCTGAGCAGGTGACTTCATTCAACTCTTGAAAGTACTTTAGCCTTTACTATTATTGTTGATGGGTGTTTTTCATGTACTGATTTAATAAAAGTACTGTTATTTATTCAAACTAATTAATCAAGCAGACAATGATCTTATGTGAGCTAAATTTCTGGTAAACTTGGACCTCTGTGTCCACATGAAAACAGTGGAGTGTCAAAAGGACGTTTTTCCCTTGACACCACTATTATTTTATCTACCTTCACTCCTTGGACATGTTTATTGTTTTTAAAAAAGTGAAATTTGAATTGTAACAAAACCTAAACATAATGAAAGTGAATTTGTATATTTTTTGTTTTTGAGAATTGACAACAAAAATATTAAACACTATTTATTTATTAGATTGTTTATTTACAAAAATAATTTCATATTTATGAAAATCTAAAGACTAATACAATTAAAATAATGTAATGGCGTATTTATCATTTTCAAATTTATAAAGACCTATGAAAACAATTTTTTATTTATTAATTTATAAACATTTACTAAATTATTAAAATATATGAACCAGCTATAAAGAAATCATTATTTACCATTTTGTAAAGTTTGAATCAATTGGCAATTAGACAATGTTTTACCAACCATTCCAATAAATAATATAATTAGTAGTATAAATAAACAATCTAATAAATAAATAGTATTTATTATTTTTGTTTTCAATTCTCAAGAAGAAAGAAAATGTATAAATTCACTTTCATATGTTCAGGTTTTATTCCAATTTTTGTTGCTTTTTAAAACAATAAACATTGCTGAGGAGGGAAAGTAGTTAAAATAATAATAATGATGTCAATAGAAAAAAAAAAAATTTTTTGTTATTTTTTTTTTTTATTTATTTATTTATTTTTCTCTTGCAGGCACAAAGGTTCAAGTTTGCCAAATTTGTTTCCCTAAATTAAATGGCATTGTTTGCATTAATGTTTGTCATAATTTAGTGAAAACTTATAAATGCATATATATTCACTTGAGATGAGTTAAAATTCTCTTGCCAAAACAAAAAAAAAAAAAAAATGTCGATATTATTGTTGTTTATAAAAGTTAATAAAGAAAAAGTGTTTTCTGTTAGGATAACCATTGTTTATTATCTATCATCATCTCTTTAAAATGCAAAAAGACTATCATTTCAAACAAATTATATTCATTACTGTTTATGTTTTACTAAAACCTTTCCATTTTATATTCATTGAAGTATAAAAGGAAGATATTTCTATAAACCTGCCTCCTCTAAGCTGTTTATAAGTATATTTTGTTTGTCTTCTTTCAAAGAATTTTCCCTACAACTGAAATAATCCATTTATATTGAGTGTGTGTGCAAAGGTTTCCAGCATTTTTTTTTTTTTTTTTTCATTATTTAAATTATTAAATAGTTTACCCATGTTATAAAAGTGACTGAATATTTTAAGTGCTGACTATTATCAAGTTTTCAAAGTCTTTGAATATTGTTTTCCAGTTATTATCCTTGTTATCTTTCATGGAGTTGATCTTTTAACCTTAGGGTTTTGCTAATATTTTTGAACAGTCTGCTATTGTCATAACAGAGATACTTCTATTTGATCCCTTTAGTGCAAAGAAGATAAATCTATGGTAGCAAAAAAGGACAGATTGCATAAAAGAAAATTCAACTTCCATTTAACATATTTTTCTATATCTACTACTTGTTAAGCAAAGATCTTTCTTTGCTTGAGTTTCTCAAACTGATGCCAGAGTTTCAAGAAGTTTAGAGATTCCATCTTTATAAAACAACCCTGACTTTAATGCTGTAAAGTTATCAATGAAATTTTGAACATAATTTAGATTTCTGTATTGATCAACACGATTACCTAATGGCACCAAGTATGGTGAATTTCTCTTCTTTCCAATTCTGTTTTGTTTTTTTTTTAATAAAAAGTGGGGGGGGGACCATAAACTGTGAATATGTTGTCATCGTTATGCAGTCATAGACTTTCTGATTTAGCAATCCTGTAAATTACCTTTTTGTTCTTTAGTGCATTCATTTGTAACATTCAGTCTACCATTCTCTTTACTCGTCTTGTCCAATTTGAAAATGTGCAACATGCAATTTCACACCATGTCTTTTTCCTGTAGTCCTTTTTCTCTTTTCTTTTTTTTTTTTATCTTAAATAAACACCGAATTCAGAACACTCAAAGTCAGTTTCCTTCTGTCTAAATAGACAGTAGTATCTAGTTTTCTAAAAGTGCTGGGAATTTTTGCACATGCATAATAGAACATCTACAATTATAAACTTTTAAGAAGCAATGATTGTATCTTTGGAGTAATTTCAGGACAATATTCATTGATATAATTTATAGCTGCTTATGTGATATTAATTTGAGAGATTGTTGGACAAAATTTTTGCAAAATACTGTTCCATCAAGAACTAGGCATAAGTATAATGTTTTTTGCTAATGTTGTATTTTTAAAAAAATATACAACTCAAAAGTATTTAAACTAAGAATGGATTTGAAAATTTCATTTAAATATTTTGACAATTTTCTCTTATTTTCACAATTTTCTCGAAAAATCCCTTAATCTATGATGAATTTTCTTTTTCCACGTTTTTAGATTTTAAGGCGACTATTCCATATTGTGTAAATTCATATCCCCTTTCATCAAGAGTCTCACACCCCTAAATAATTCCAATTATATTTCAGGTATTTAAAAAAAAACAAAAAAACTTTTCATCTCCTGAAATTTTGACTTAAAAATAAAATTTTAATGTCTACTGCTTTATATTTTTCTCAACATTATAAACTTGACATCTTTGTTTTAAATTCTTTTTAAAATGTAAAGATCATAAATTTTAATTTTCATCTGCATTTAATAGCTTAATAGAAATTATTTAATCTTTTACATAAGTACGTTGTTATTTGGATTTCATGTTTGTAATTAGCAATGGTAGTTTGTAGAATATAAATTATTGTTATCTTGAATATTGTTTAATGATTTTGTATTTTGTTATTTTTTATATTCTCTTTTGGATAAGTAATTTGATTTGTTAATTAAAATTAGTAAATAGATAAGTAGTTAAATTCAAAACATACTGTAAAAAAAAAAAAAAAAAAATATTTTGATTTCATTCACAGCAGTGTCCCTTTTACTTACAATATCTGACTCTTGACTGTGCGCTACTTGGACTGTATTTTTGTCACACAAGACCAAACTAGAAGTATTTTTTTTTTTTTTTTTAAAAAGAAAGAAATTTGCCACATTTTACTCCCTAAATTAATGTCAACATGCATAATGCTTTTAATGTCTGCATTTCCATGACATTTTGCTTTTGCTAATTTTCGTTTTTGTTTTGTTTCATATTTTCATATGCCATTTATTGAAAATGTATTTTATGCAAAACTAATGACAACATTAATAGACTTTTTGAACTTATCAGATACAGTGAGGCATTAATGGAAATTTTATTCTCACACTCTCTTTCCTTGTTCCTACCTCATATTACTGAAACTTTATATAGATTGTCATATTCTGTAAGTAACTTGATAGAATTAAATAACACAAGATACAAGCAAGTCTTCATTTTGCTGCCTTCAAGTTTGACTGAATTACCAGGAAACAATAGTCAGTTAAAAAAAAAAAAAAAAAAAAATCTTTGTTTATCAAACTTCTAAACTGTGTCATATTCATCCCTACTTTCAATTCTGCAGCTGTTTCATGCTGGCATCAGCTAAATCTGAGTATTTTTCGTTATTTTGAAAGTAAATCTGAACAACGAAAATTTATAAAAGCACTAATTTTTCTGCAAATTAATATGAATTTAGTTACAGTGAACATTGACAATAAATCTGATATGCTGTATATTGGAACCACTTTGGAAGCAAAGATTTCCAAGACTTCCTTTCAGAAAAGATGATGCCAAAACAGTACAACAGGGGCAAAATACATATGGAAACATAAGGAGCGAAACTGACAAACACCTGACGTGAGTTAGAAATTTGTGTGGTGGGGAGAACATTTGCTTGCATAAAAGATTTAGAAAGATACAATTAATGTTTAAAGAAATAATAATTAAACCTCGTTGTGTTCTCTGATCAGAGCCAATTATTATATGAAAGATTTTGGAAGTAGTTTTTAAATGTAAGCACTTACATCATCTACCTGCACAGGTACTTATAAATATACAATGAATATGACTTAATACAGTAGCTTGAAAATTGCTTGTTAGTATAAAACTTTGTGACAAATTGACATTGTTATTTGAGTTTTATCTGTTTTTCCCACAAATTATTGATATTAAGTACTCTTTGTGTAAAAACTACTTATCAGTAATATCTAGTGAATATTTATTGAATACAATTTATTATTTATATATTTATATATAAGCATGAAATGGTAAATATATAGTCATATTCATCCCTTATTTCTATTTCCTGTTCATAACAAATAAAGCCATGTTTATTTTAGTCTTTCACTCTTAGAATTTCCCTTATAATGCATTATACACCATCAGGATTCGAAGAAATTTAATGAAAATGTCAGCCTTTCACAAAGGCAAGAATAACTTCCACATCTGTCAACAATATTTTAGAAAATATAGTTCTATGATTTGGCTGCCCACAAATGAACCAATATAGCATTAATACCATTTTTACCAGGTTTTTTTTACCCAAGAAAATACATGTGAACTAATAATATAACAAAATAAATTATTTAAAAATGACAAATAAAACTTGAAAATTAAATGTTGATTATACATCAGGTGAGACATGCAGAAAATCTAATCAAAATTCAATTCTTTACTATTTAGGAACAAATGATAAAAAGATGAACATGACATGCAGCAACATGATGCATTGTTTTGCTTATTATGAAAAGTGATTGTTCTTGTCACCATCTCATTATTGAGATGACACAGAAATACGACATTGATGTCATCGTGTCCACCAATTTCATTATTTCTTTCATCAAAACATTTCTAAATAAAATGGCTAAATTCAGGATTTGTTTTCACTTCCAGAATATTCCACTTATAGTTGAAAAAGTGCCAAAATGTTGTTCAAATCCAGGTAAAAATTTTGAAAAGTCAAACTAATGTGTCCATTAATAGAAATGCTTTATAAATCAATCTCCTTTGTTAAAGAGCTCAAGATTTAAAATATCTGGTTTAATGTGACGTATATGGTACTGTACATTCTTTTATGTAGTGTTGGGTGGCACAAGTGCAGTGATATGTGAGAGATGTTAAGGAGATTTAATCTGATAAAAATACAAATGATGTCCTGTCTGTTTCTAGGCATTTTATTTTATTTTTTTTTTTTCTTGATGAGAGAATATTGAAAATGTTCCATTCTTAAAATTCCCTCTCTTTCAAAGGACTTTTACATTTAATTTCAGCAGACTCTTTTACTTGTTCCCACCTGTGACAAAGGCAATGGATTCCATGTCGAGAAAAACAAACCAAAAAAAACTCAATACACATTTCCTTTTTGTTTTATTTAATAGAATGTTTGAATATATATATATATATATATATATATATATATATATATAGGAAGCTTAATTATTAAATGTTTATAACAGTTATTTCTTTTTTTATCATTAAGATTTGTCCTTGGCTTATCCTCCAAAAGTCTATTAATGTTGTCAAAACTTTAAAAATTGGCGTTTCTGAAATATGAAGCAAATTTTTAAATTTACATTAAAAAAATTTATTAAATGCTTCCATTTTCTTTTTGAATCCAAATTTGATTTTTTTTTTTTTTTTTTTTTTTTTTTTTCTTTTCCTCCCTTCATTTTTAGCAAACCAAATTCTGCCGTACGACCCTTCCTTAAACAATTTAAATGTTTTGTCTAAACATGAAATGAAACCTCTGTCCCTTTTTAGTACCAATGATGAGACAGGTATTATTTTGAAAAATGTTTTTTTTTATTTTATTATTAAACTAAGGAAACTTACAACTAACCTTTTCAAATCTCAGGATTTTTTTTGTATAATTCTTTAAAATCAAGCATTAATAATAGTATTATTTTTTTTATTTCTTAGGTATTAACCATTTTATTAATCACTGGAATCAAATACGACAATAGAAAAGCTACTATGAAAAGTTTATAATACAATAATCAGGAAAAATGTCTAACCCATGTTTGCATCAATTTGAAAAGCAAAATGCTGTAAGAAAAGTATATATTTGACATGGAGCACATTGATAGTATTGGCTGGAATCATTTTCAGATTGGTTATATAGAAAATTGGACAGAGTTAACAAAGCTCAGGATAGGCCAGACTATTTTGCCACCATTTGCAATAATTTCTCTATATTTATCAACTATTTGTTGTTCTGTGTTACTTGTCATCATATTTGGAATTAGCAGGTTTTGGTACAAAAATCATTCAATAACAGATCAATATTTATTTTTCAAATACTATAATTATTTGCCAGTTTGATTTACAGGGGATTTTTTTTTTTTGGATGGCTATTGTCCACCACCTCCTTGTTCTGTGTCATCTTAGCTGTAGAGTTCAAACCTTTGGTGTTTTTACTCCTGTTTATTATACCAGCATATTGGGGGTCATGTAATATTTGGATTCTCATTTCCTCTCTCGTTCTTTTTTTAAGCAGCTTTTATAAGTCATATTTACAGTGTGCATATACTTCTACAGGCAGCCTTAAAATATATTTTCAGAGTCTGTTACACACACAGTCATTACTTTGTAAAAAGTGGTTGGGGTATGGAATGCTTCCTATTCTCCTCCCCCACCAAAAATATAATGTGTACTTCAACAACAGTCTTTCATTAATACAAGTTGATTAAAAGCAATAACAAGGAATTTTTACTAACCCTTTTTTAATGTAGTTTTCTTTATATACAAAATGATGTTTGGATCTGACAAATGTAATGCAATAAAGCCACTAAGATGCAAGGGGTTACTGTGAGTGAAAGAATTTGAAGAAAATCATAATTAATTAGAGAGGATGATAAAAGAACAAGATTCAAGGAGACAGAACATGATGGTTGACATTATATTTAAATTTTTGAAGATCAAAGTTGATTGGAAAGAAAGAAGTCAAAAGAGTTTCACAAGTGAAAGTGTGAGGGAAGAAACTGTTAGCATTGAATTTATGATTCCATCTAGCAATTTCAACTATAAAATGATGAGACCTAGCTGCCAATCTAGTACTGCACTTAAATTCATAAAATCAAGGTACTTTATATACACACAATATTGTATAGTATTGTTTACAAATATTTGGTGTATATTGGAGGGAATACCAGTGCCTAGCAGTCTATTAATTATTATAAGTATGAATAGCACTTTGACTTGAAATGGCAAAATAACTGATGAGATAGATTGGTAGTTATGTCCAATGAAAAGAAAAAGAATATATATTGATTTATTAATCTATTTGGCTTTCTATTTTTAACCAAGATGGTTTGAATGAAAAATTAGATGTTTGCATTGCTTTGCTTGAAGTTAGTTTTTCCAATGATGAGGAACCCATGACAAAATGAGTTTCTGCTTTGCTTTCAGTTTAAATCCATTAGATTTCCATTCAGTTATTGTTGTAACCTAGTAAAGGTTACTGAATAGAATAATCAAATGAAAGTTGGTAATGAATGATAATACTTAGGACAAGAACAACACATATAAGATTTGCCAGCAGCATGTAGAAGAAGTAATCAACTGCTAGAATTGAGTCAAGTGAATTCCACAATGAATCTCCAACTGCAGACCAACATACAGTATTTACTACTGTATTTATTTGAATAGGGACATACCCATTATTGTTTGTAGGTATGTTACAACAGTTATCTTCTCTACTTTATCATGAAATCTTTGATTGATGACTATTAATAGTTAGAAAGATCACTGTGGTCACATTTACCTTTTAGAACACAAAAGGATTTTATCCTTTGTCCTCAGTAACATTAATAAAGGCAGTTTCACTTTCAATATCCAATTGAGCCATACTTGTTTTACAAGGTTTTCTTTATTTGCCAGCAAAAATGTTGGATATTTAACTATATTTGGTGTCATCTTTGATTTTCATTTTTAAATAAAATAAAAACTAAATATTACACAGCTTCCAGTGCCCTGATATATTATGACACGTCTTCAAAATGGATGCCTTGTGTTGTGCATGAATGAGTTGCAAGTAAAAATTATGATCTTTGACTATTTCCAGGAAGATCCCAGTCATTAGTTTCATTCAGTATAGCTTTACATTCATCACTAAAAACTCTCAACTCATTTTTCATATACTTTTTTTTTTTTCTTTTTTTTTTTTTTTTTTTTTCCTCTCTTTGGTATTTACTTAAAGATAATACTTTGGTTGCTTTCATGTCTTTAGAGCTACAACAGCTTTTTGAAATTTTTTGTTAATTTTTCACAAATCTTTTCTTGCAACATTTATAAAGCCAGTCTATATTTACAAAATCATGAACAATCCTCAAGTTATATAATTTAAAATGCTCCACCAAATAAGTTATTGTAAATATTTCTAATAAAAATAGGTGGGGTATTGTGCCTGATAGTTTCTTTTTTGGTGCCAAGTACTTTTATTTTTCATCCCCCACCAAAAATTGTAATCTTGGAAAATGTTTTTGTAAAGAGAAAATAAGGTTAATTTTTCTCTTTTCTCTTTAATTACTTCCCTGATGCATTGCTAAGGGAAGAAAGAGCTTGCTTCTGGGGTGGCATGTTAATTGGTGCTTAAAATTTTGACACTCCTCTTTGAATGATCAAAGACCTCGTCAAATAGTCCCTTCCTCCATGGATTCGGGGAAAAAGGTCTTTAATTTTTTTTCTTTAATTTTTTTTTTGTCCCTAAGAAATGGTGCCTGATTATCATTTTCTACCCGACTGCTTGCAATTTCAATAAAGCAGAAGGAGAAAAAAAAAACAAAAAAAAACATGCCCTTGCTAATTAGCCTACCTTCATGTTACTATATTCCTCCTTGCCTTCATTTGCTTACTAATGTCACTCCGAGAGAGAAATAAATGAACAACGTAAAGACTGGGATTATATGCTAATTTTTTTTTTTTTTTTTTTTTTTTTTAAATTTTGATTATTTTTTTTACTTCCTCCTCGGAAAAACCCACAAAATTCCAAAATTTTGCAATTCTCCTACTCTCCTCATTTTGCTAACATCACATTTCTCTTCCATAAGGAAAAAGAAAAATTTAACATTAATATGCAAAATAAATGAAGGATGCACATTGGCAAATTTCTCTATTGTAGCTTGAAGCTGCACATTTATTCATATTCTATAGAAAAAGGATTTCTTATCTGCTCTTGAAAAACTGATGGAATAACAATGACCTCAAATATCTTCTATTTTCTATAAAACTCTAGAAATCCCCTCTAATCCCTGGAAAATAGTCATGAGGAAAATTAATATTGAAGACCCATCTTTTTCCTCTTAAAAGTTTATTTTTCTGAAATAAGACAAATAAAGGCAAACTTAAAAATTAATTCATAGACTTTTTTGATTTTGTTTTTTTTTGTTTTTTTTTTTCTGTTGTAATAATTATATAATTTATAATTTAATTATTTATTTTAATTTAATTTTTTTATTGTCTTCAAGTATCATACTTGAAGGAATTACATGTATTCATTTATATTTTCATATATGTGAGATATTAGGTTGGTGAAAAAATAGTGACGTAATAACGTCGTTTTTTGACGTATTTTTTAACGTCAAAAAACGACATTATTTTTATACGTCATTATTTTTGCACCAACCTAATATTTAATCTAATGAACACGTAAAGAAACTAAATGAAATTGGCTAGAACAGAAACCCAAACATCTTCATCCTTATGCAAATTAATTATACAGGAAGATGTGGAGAGCCATGATCACCTACACCCTTATGCAAATTAATTCAAACAAAATGAATAATTTTTGTATTATTTACTACTTTTCGTATTTTTGCAATAAAACACGACCCAGGTTCACATGTTAGTACTTTGTATGTTCATTCCACAAAGTCGTTCCTTGCAGATTGACAACAGATTCTTGATTGGATTTAAATCAGGACAGTTTCCAGGCCAGTCTATAGTATTTTGATTTGCTCGCTGATAAGGTTTGCCAATGTGTTTGTGCAGCATTACAATTTTTGTATGCTTCCTTGGAGTAACGTTCATCATAAACAATAGCCATAGGACAATTAATTGACAGTCGAGACAATAGTGTCTGGGTGTGATAAAAATCCACTGCAATCATGCAATATTTTTCAAGGCCAAATTTCATCATAAACACCAAAAATAGATTCATATTATTGCACACCACGGCAAATGACCTAACCTGAGGAAAAAATAGAAATCGATTACACCCTGTCACTCCAGGGGGTCTAACACTGACTGTATGGTGAAAGTAAGGAAACTAAAGCAGTTTTTTTCAATTAATTTGCACAAGGGTGTATTTAAAAAGAAAAATTTGTTAAATTTAGACTTAAGATTTCAACATTTTTAGTTCAATGAAGTTCTAATGGATGAAACATGTCACATGAAAAACATTTTTCACTTTGTCATAGATTTTCCTAAAATTCTGATAAATAAAACTTAAGGTATCATTTTCCTTGACACATATATATATATATATATATATATATATATATATATATATATATATATATATATATATATATGTGTGTGTGTGTGGCTGAGTGGTCAATGACCATGAGACTCAGGTATGAATCTCACTATGGTCAATTTGTCAGGAATGAGACTTCCTAATGTTATCAAACTTGAGGGGGCGGGGCAATCTCAGCATGCAGCACCATTGGAAAGTGCCTGAAAACCATAGTATGTGTTCACCTAAGCCTTGTGAGTAAAAATCAGGTAGACAGAACCCTTCGATAACTGTGCTAGCACAAAGTCACAAGTCATCGTGGCTGGAGTTTGCTGGCCTTGTTCAAATTGTTGATTACGCTAGATAACACGCTCTTTCCCAGAAACTGTAACTAAGGTCTGCTCATTATCGTTACAGTATACCCCAGGTAGGCTTTGTGGGTGTTAAATAAACACAAATGCGCCTGAGCAAGCGACTGCAATAGGGATTGGCTAGTTGCTCTCGTAGACGGTTATCCTCAAATACGAGTGGCTGCTATATATATATATATATATATATATATATAATGAATTTTAAATATAAATCAGAGAATTTCTATCACCACTACTTTTGAAATTTATATTTTCTTTATTAGAAAGTCATTTTCCCAGTCTGGGTGACAAGAGGGATAGAAAAAAATTCATTTATAATGCTTATTATTGTTATTTTTTCATGCATTGATGAGGATTGAGTGACAGCAATGTGGTCTGAACATTCACAATTCTCCCTCTTTCCCATCCACTCACTTTTGACTCATTGTTCCATTTCCAAGTGGCCTACTGAGGAGCATAGATATAACTTTTTTTTTATTTATTTTCTTTGACTTTTATCCCATGATCCATCATTTCCTTGTTCACAACAACCAGATCCAATCTTCTATTGATTGGAGACATTAGTCTGGATTCCAAAATCCCAGAGTATTATTACTATAATGAAATGGATACCATTTCATTTCTTTCAGCTTAGGCAATGAGAAACAAACAATTGATATGTTATAAAAGTTATCCTTGTCATTACATTTATTCTATTGAATTAAATCTGAATTCTTTCTCTAGGTTTATCAGTCAGTGGTGAAGTCTGTCTCAGAATGTTTATATTTAGAGGCTCAGTACAGCATATGCACCAAAAGGAGAGCCTTGTTTTAACCATTGCTAAACCCAGTTATATTGACAAAGGACCTTACAATTGTAAAATTTGTGATAACTTATTATAAATGTGTAGAATTAGATTGTAGTTCAGCAACTACTACAGTTGAATTAATTTGAAATTCAATATATAAAACATGTAACATTGGCTTTATTTCACTGAGTGATCATTTTTATCAACTGTGTTCCTTGTGTTTTCAGATTATCTGATATGCATAAACTTCTAGATCACATATTGTTTTAATATCAATCAAAAAGTAGATATTTAATTTGTCAGTATTATAGATTTATCATTTGTAATTTTTCCCTGGTCTTTCACTGTCAATAATTTGCTTCAAAGGAACCTGTTAAATGGGCAAGTTTGAAGTGTTATTTTTCCGGTTTCAAAAGTTAAATTTAAAGACAAGCCTCCACCCCAGGGGGGGGGGAATCGGTTCTCACCAATCTTACCAATTGTGTGTAATCATAGTCTGCAGTAATAAAGTGATAAAACTTCAATAAATCCCCAAATATAAGGTGGTATCTTAAAGATGGTATCTTAAAGTTTCTTTGGTTCTCGAAATCTGATTCCATTTATGTGAAACAGCTGATGGGTTATTTGGCAGTGATTCTTGTAGATGAGTTCACAAATCTTTTCTGGCACTTTGGTTGTCCTAAACATTCATCATTTTCAAAGGTCTTCATAGCAAATTTACTGAGTTTCTAGTAAAATTTGTTGCAAGCACATTGCTCAAATTTGTTAATCATTGTAAAGATTACAGAGACATTGCAGCTTAATGTTATCAAATTTCACTTAATAATTGAACAGAAATCTGTAGCGTGAAACTATTTAGCAGACTGACTCAGTCAGCTGGGTACCAACGAAACAGAGTTGTTGAATGATATAATCATAGTGGGAGGGTGTATTGTCCAAAAACCCTGCATCATTGTCGTATATTTTGTAAGTATGTAAATGTGTACATTGAAGTTCTTGGGATAAAATATTTTTGTTTATATATATGTAGCATAATTTCATTGAGAAATTAATTCAGCCATGGTAATACATTATCAGAATAATCTCATTATTAGAAATTGGAATTATTTTTAGTTTCACCTACACATTTGTATCTGTATCTGAATTGTGTGATTGCAATTTCTGTCTCTGCATTTTGATGCGAGATATAAATTTGTAATTTTTTTTTTTTTTTTTTTTTTTTTTAAGCATTTCAAAACAAAATAATACTTTCTATGCCTGCCTATGCTATTGTTTTATTTATCTTGTTAAAAACAAAGAACTAACACACATTGGGCTCTACAGTATTTGTGTGTTTGCTAAATGTAGGAAACTACTGATAATTTCATTTTTAATGTCTTTGTTTTGTTGCCACAATACTGGCTAAAATGGCACTATCTGTTTTGATCATTCTTTCATTAGTGACATTTATTTATCAATGTTCACATGCTATTCACACACACCTCCACAAAAATGCTAAAAAAATTATACCGTGATAAAAACATGCTCCAAACATAATGAAAACATAGCTTTAATCTCAAAGTATTTTTAAATTATTTCATTAAATATTTTAATCCTTTTTAGAACATTCAAAATTTTTATTAAAAAACTTGTTTTTTTTTTTTTTTTGTGTCCTGGGTTGTACTAACTTTTACCATAGCCAATTTTGGCCTCTTTTTTTTTTTTTTTTTTTTTTGCAGTGACAGACATTAATTTGGAAAAATCAAATAATTGTTGGATTTTAAGGAAATTTTCAAAACTTATTCACAAATGAATGAAATTATTTTTAATAGAAAATCTTGGTAAAAAAAATTTTTTTTTTTTTTTTTTTACATGTCTTTCAACCCTTAATTAATTTTATGAAAACTTGAGAAATCCAATGAGATAATTTTTAGTGACTATATTAGTTAAAAATAGAATTCTTTGAAGAATTTAAATCACCAAAGTTTTTTTTTTTTTTTTTTTTCAAAATTAGAGTTGGTGTTATTTAATTACTGTTCTGAATTGAAAAATAAAAAAAAACACAAAATTATGAAATTATTTAATTAGAGAAGCTTTTAATTGCTTTTCTGAACAATATATTTTAATGACAATATTGTCTGGAGAAAAAAAAACAATTTTTGACAAAAAATGAAGTTTTACAAGATTTATTTTCATTTTTTTACTGAATAATCTTTTTAAATTCTTCTTCAATGTGATAATTCTTAGGAAATATTGTTATTAAGTAAAACTTTACTTACTAATCATATATTGTAAAGCTTATTACAATGTGATGACCCTGAATAATTTTAAAAGAATTTCAATTTGTTTTTGTATGTGATTACTTGCAGAATTTCTGAAGTATGGATATACAAACCAATAAATCTATCATTAAAATGTCAAGTGTTTTAAGGGTTGTCCCCCTTTTACAGCTAAAAAAAACCCCAAAAAACCCTTGTGAGCTTTATTGTCTGCTCTACCATACTTAAATATGAACATGTTCGGCAGCCAATTAGATGTCAATAAATCATTTAACATGTCTGGAAAACAAAACATGTTTGTATACAACATTTCATGCTATAAATAAATGTTTCAAATCAGATTAATTTAGATTTGCTAATTTTCCTCAAATAATATTTCAGAAATATATATTTTTGCAAAATTTTTAAAACCAAGAATTAACTTTGTTTACAAAGGTGTCAAAATGGCTGTTTTGATTGATTTTACTGGGGAAAAAAAATCGATTCCAATCAATATAATTTCTGTTTAAGATATTTTACAAGACAATACATCAAATGCATTGGTGGCCCACTAACGAGGCTCACCACAATTTCTACTTTGATCAAAAGAGAAAACAATTCAGTATGATGAAAATGTCTACAGAGTGCCTTGATCACAAAGTCATCTACAATAAATTTGCAACCAGGCTCTTGCAATATTTCACCATTCCTTCTATTATCACAGTGTGGGATATCTACTAAGAAAAGTGATGGAAGCAAAAACAATCTAAATGAAATCAGCTAAATTTAAAAAAAAAAAAAAATTCTTTTCCTTTTAATTCTCAGTATCTCTCATTCATGCACATGTGTAGTTGCACCAGCATAAACAAATTTAGTCCAATGAAGTCCTAAAGGACGAAACGTGTCCAAGAAAAGTTTTTCCACTTTGTCATACGTTTTTACCCATATATAGCCATCTCTATCTTGCATGGTATAGCATGCTCATTTTCAAATATGTCTCCGTTATCTCTTTTATCTGCTAACGCGTGCACATCAACTAACACATTATTTAATTCTTTGCTTTATGTATTTTTTGTTTTTGGTTTGTTTGTTTTTTTTTTGTTCCTTCAACTTCAAGAATTTTCCAGTTTTCTTTCCTAAGGCATTTCAAATAATCAAGCATGATGTAATAGTTATTTAGTTGGGATTAACATTTTCTCTTTTAAGCACTAATAAAGTCTTTAGTTGTGTGTAACAGCATGGATGTATTTGCTTTTGGTTTTTCTTGATTTTATGTTTCATTTGTTGTTGTTTTCATGTTTTGTTGTGTTTTTTCTCTTTTTGTAATTGTCTTTCTTTTTTCATTCATGTTTTGTGGTGTGAAAGATTTTTAAGCAGAAAAAGAAACCTGCCATGCACAGTTCTGCTGTTTTTTACAATGAACGAAAGAAATTGTTTTTCAACCGAAGATCAAAATGATTAAACAGGGTGCCATGCAAAAGGAATAAAAAATTTTTTTTTTTTTAGACAAACTTAAATTGATGAATGCATTTTTTCTAATCATTTGTCTATAATTGCAGTTTAAGCTGTGTATTCATGTTGTTTTTAAACAATTCTTATGAAAGTTTAGACATATTTATAAGTACATTAAATAACAAAAAAAATTATATGGACTGTTATAGTCTTTACATGAAAATTTTATTTTATAATGAAACTTAATTGATACACAATGAAAAATAAATGGTTCTTTCTCTGGATATTATTAGATTTTGTCATGTGTCAAAAAACTTAGATTTATTTTCACAATTTTCTAAGTAAAATAATGTTGACTTCAGAAAAACTTTTTTCTTTGTAATTGTGAAAAAAAATTTTTTTTTATGAATGAAAATGAATGTATTTCTAATACTTGAGTGACTTGCTTTCTCTTGTGTTAATTTCTTGTAGAAGTGCATTTTGATTTTCAATTTCACATACCCAAGAAAATTTCATGTTAAAATTGATTTCTCCAAAAAGCAAATTTAAGCTCGTGTGCTTTAAGGATTTCTTAAAAGCATGTTTATCTCTGTATTTCTATGAATTTGTTTTATTTTTAATTTCTAGTCATTCATTTGCTGTTAAAAAAAAAACAACATATATAAGTATATAAGATTTAAAATTTTTTTTTTTTCTTTTTACAGTTAAAAACAAAAAATCTAAAATAGAAATTATTGCTATACACAGGGTAGAGCATTCCAATTATTTTGGCAAAGCTTTTCCTGATTTAATTTTGTTATGTCCATGTTTTTTATCTTTTATTCTTTTTCTTTCTTTACTTTTCATTTCAGAAAAAAAAACTTCTTTACCTTTTGACTCTTTATTCTCATTTTTTAAAATTTTTTTCTTATTTTATTTATTTTTTTTACCTATTTTTCTTTTTTAATTTATTCTCCATGCTTTTCTTGCTTTCTTCTTTTCAATTGATTTTTAGTTTAATTTTCTTATTAGCTCTTCAACTACATTTTTTATGAAGAGACAATATACATTTCTGTATATAGAATAAATTTGATTTTTCTTTTTCAAAATAAAAAAAAAAATCTTTCTCTATTATAGTTTCTACAAATGAATCACATGCATTCCTTTTGTTTATTAAGAGAAACTTCTTGTTTTGATCTGATTCATTTACAAGAATTTCATAAACACTTAAGTCATATAATAGGATAAGAACCCCAAGGAGGCTTGAAAATGGTCAATAAACAAAGTTAAAACAGTTTGTGTTTATGCTACAGAACCAAGCAGAACATGTGAAAGAAAGCATGATTGCATTTTGTGATTATTGGAATTAAATGTGGAAAAAAGAAGCAATGAAGAAAGTTAGTTTTGAGAAATGAAATTGTTCTGTGAGGAGTTGTTAAAGAATCAAATCTTATTAACTTAAATTATACCTTCTACATTAAGTCAGGTGAAAATTATAATTACTTTCTTAGTCCAAAACATGAAAAACCTTTTTTAAAAAAAACAAAAACAAAACCTTTCAATTAAGCTGTTTTCATAAAGATCTATCCACTAGATTGGTGTTGTTCCTGAAGCAGAATAATTTTAGAGAAATGATTTTCTAGAAAAACCTTGCCAAAACTATCCCATGGGCTGCATGGTCCATTTATATCAAGGGGTATATTCACCAGAGGATGAATACTTTTCAAGAAGTAGGTTATCAGAACTCTTAATTGGCTAGCTGGCTATAAGCATTCTGGAACAAAGAGTTTTAAGAATGTAAATTAAGGGCCAAATTGTACCAATGGTAGGAAGGCTGCAGATTGAATTCCATATAAAGAGGTCAAGGTCACACTTTAGACACTTCCATGAGATTTGAGAGGCCTGATAAATGCAGATCATAGCTGAGCAGTTGTAAGAACAAACTGCCAGATTAATACACCAATCTTTGAAAAATAAGAGAAGGACCAAACATGCATATGCAATTGCTGTCCTATAATCATTAAAGCCGTGAATGAGCAATTTGAAGTTCATACTTCTCTATATTGCTGTAAAATGTTAGAATTCACGGAAAGGAGGCACCTACACTGCAGGTCTTTAAAAAAAAAAAAAAAAACACTGTCAACAGATATTTTTATATTTTTTAAAAGTAAAAAATAAAATTACCATAACTACATTGTATTTGCTTTAATTTTGACTAAAAAATAAGCACTTCACTATAAAAAAAAAAAAAAATGATCATACAACAGCATCATATTTTGTTTTCATCAATAAATAAAACCACCACCTGCCTTAATGGGAATGGGAGGGAAGTCAGGAGATTGAGGCAGCCAAGTCATAATTTCCAAAATTTTGTTCCTTTTTTTTTTTTCTGAATGATATTGATTTTTCTTTGTGATTTCAAATCTACAGCCCTCTTTCCCCCTTAAAAAAAACACCACCACACCACAACAGAGCCATCACCATTGCTTAACTGTTGGAACCACACATTCATCATCTCGTCTTTTTCCTTTCTTCTCACATACACTCTCCTCTTACTATCAAAATGTTCAAATTTGGACTCATCTGTCTGCAATACTTTTTGCCACTCTTGCAATGTTCTGTTCTTATAGATTTTTTGGCCTATAAGTCTTTTCTGCTTATTTAAGTCTTATAACAGATTTCTTGATGGCTATGCACCTCTTGAACCTAGCTGATCTAAGTTGATTTTTCACAGTTGAGAGTGACATTGATTGCTCTCAAGAGAAATTAAGTTCAGCTGTCAACTCTGGAGCAGTTTTTCTATTTATTTCTTTTACTTTCAATAATCAACTGTTTCTCTTCAGCAACAGTTGTCACTTTTAAGACTGCAGCTCTTTTTCTATCAACATTTGTGCCAGTGTCTAATTGCCTTTGTAATGAATATTGACCCTCATGTTTAGAAATTTTCAACTTCTTGGCAATTTGTCTTTGAGAGGAGGCTTCTTTCAATAAAATATCAATTTATGCCCTCACCTCAATGTTTAACTGCTTTGATTTTGCCAGTTTGTGCAAATTACTTCAAAATTTAAAAAAAAAAAAATCAAACAAAAACATGAAAATACTATTAGGTTGGTGCAAAAATAATGACGTAATTTGACGTTAAAAAATACGTCAAAAAACGACATTATTACGTCATTATTTTTGCACCAACCTAATATTGTAATGTCACAATCATTTTTTTTTTTTTTCTTCAAACAAAGATACCTACATATGTTTGTACAACATTAGTCAGGGTTGAGTTAATACTTAGAACATAGATTAACATTTAACTTAGTTGAAAATTTTCATAATCTCAAAAAGTATAGAGAGGTTAATGGGGAAAAAGAAAATATAATGTTTCTCATACTAAATATTCATAATTTAACAAAATATATTGTGGATAGAGGCATTCAACTTTAAACTTATTGATAGTAAGAGGAGCCTGGAGAAAGATTGAAAAATAAAAACAAATTCACTGTAGGAGCTGAAATTTTATCTTTTATAAATTTAAAAAAATACAAAAATATCTCATTTTAAGTTTGTTTTTTTTTTTTTTTTTTTTTTTTTTTTTGTGTAAAAATACAGAGTGTCCCAAAACATTTTTGCCTATAGTGTATGTAACCAACAACTGAAAGAAAGTATATTTTATTAAAATCTTGTTAAGTTATTCTGGTTTTCTTTATCATTTTCCCCAAGCCTTGGATCATTCTTGGGAATCGGTCAATTTTAGTTTTGATGTGACACATATCTTAGTTCAGGCTTGTCACATTTCAACCCTGAGCTTGTGAGTTCTTCACATTTTATCTAAACATATTTTGTTTGGAGCAAATCTCCTGTCAAGGACATTGCCAGATGAGTCCAGTTCTTTATCTCTTCACAAGTGTTACATTTGAAACCATGACCAAGGGTTCTTGACTTTGAGATGACCATGAAAAGACACACACAGCATGTAGTTCTACATTGACTGACAAGAATCAGTGCCTATGCCCTGAACAAAGTAATTACAATAGAAAATTATTTTCCTTTAAAGTAGACTTTCTTTTCATGCTTTGATATGTAAATGTGCATACCTGCACATATCTTTGTGCAGGTATGGATTATGTTACATGTGTTGTTGTTGCTGAAAATTATATCTTCTTTTTTTTTTCATCAGCTCTTTCTTAATTTACAAACAGTAAGCACACTTAGCTATTTGGTTGGTGCAAAAATAATGTCTCACATAGTAACATATGTGAGAAAACGACATTATTTTTGCACCAACCTAATATTTGGTGAAGACTGTCATTTGTATTGTCTATGAACCAAAAGACAAATTAAAAATGATTATCACCATTAAAATTCTTATCTACTTCATGTTATCCAGAGAAGATTTTAAGCAATCAAAATGCATTTATCTGGCAGTTACATGATTTTAGTTTATTGTCCTAGTGGATTAAATCATTGATTTATGAATTTGGTAACATAGTAATTGTGAGTTCAATCTCTGGATAGGGCAGTGTCTACTTGGACTCAATGGAAACAGAGCAATATTAAAAATAAGAACTAGACAAAATATTCCTAGACATGGGCAGTGTAATGAGAACAGTTTACCCCCCATAGATTAAATAAAGAGTTCATTTTGGAATTCCCTATAAGTTATCCAGATATACACCTTTTGTTGGTGGTCACAATGGCTGAAACATTGTGATAAAAAGTAACAAGGATGAGGACAATAGTCTGAATGTAAATAGTGTAAACAATGATAAATCCTCATCCTAGGAATTCTAGACAGAAATGAATATGATAAAATTCAAATAAAATGGAGTTATCTTCTCCCCCCCCCCAAAGATTTTAAAAAAAAAAGATTTATCCTACTTTGATTGTTCCCATTTCTCAAAAAAAAAATTAAATAAAAGATAAAAGTGGTGAAAATAAAATTGTTCTAAATTTAAATACATTGTACTCTGCAAATGAGCCATCAATTGAACAATATAATTTAATTTTCAAATTATAGTTTAAAATACTGAAACCTGTTTTTACTTTTTCTTTTAATTCTATCGATTATTATTGTAGCCATATTATGTCTGACTGTTCCTATTCTACTTACTTTAAACATTCCATCAGAGAGTCACATGAAAAACAATGGTTTCATCAATTAATAATGTTTCATTTATTGTACTTTTTGGCATGCATGGATCAAGTATTTGTATTAAAAGATAGTCATGTCACCTTCTTTCTTTCTTTCTCTCTTTGTAGCTCCAGAATTTTGGTGCACAATAACTTATTTTGAACTTGATCAGCAAGTGGGAGAAACCTTTAAAGTTCCTTCAGGTTGCCCAAGTGTCAAAGTAGATGGCTACACCGACCCGTCAAGTATTGATCGGTTTTGCCTCGGTCAGCTATCGAATGTGCATCGAACCGAAGCCAGTGAAAGAGCAAGGTAAAAGAAGAAAAAAATCAATTTGTAAAAATATTGACCATTCATCTTTTCTGGTCACATATCATTTTTTCTGTTATTTTTAGCTTAGCTACAAACAGGTCATTTTCTGGAACATTGTTTTAGCATCTGTCTCTATTTCTGAGATCAGATATTGCAACTATTTATACTATTTAAATTGTTTGGACTGTTGTCTTCATCTTTATTGTCATGTTCACAACATTTAAGTCATGATACACTCCAGCCTTCTTCAGATGATATATGTTGCAATTTCAAACAGAACACTTTATTTTGTCCGCCTGGGGGTAGATTGTTCTAGTTCTATGTGCCTTTTCTAGATATTTCAGTTTCAGTTATTCCCCTTTAGTAATTAAACTCTCCAGTGGATAAAAGCATTGGTTAAAGTAATCCAGTGACTTGACCCAAAGAGTTGTGAATACCTGCCCACAGCAGAGGTGAACAAAAACTTGAATAGTTGACTTTATTAAAAAGGAAATAACTGAAACTGAGATATCTAGAAAAGTCATGACATGTGGAACAAAAACAATCTATCCCGGTGGACGGAAATAAAGGGTTCTGTTCGAAATTCCAACATATATCACCTGAAGAAGGCAAGGGTATAGAATGAAATGTTATGAATATGACAATAAAAATAAGGACAACAGTCCAAATAATGTAAATAGTGCAAAAAAATTTTATTACTCTGTGTGTGTGTGTGTGTAAGCTTACACAGTGCATCAAGATGACTAATGAGTATGTCATAATACTCAACCTTATTGTGGTACATGTAGCTATCTGAAGTTCAGACACAGATGGTGCAATGCTATGAATGTTACTACGCCACATGATAGCCAAAGTCTTTGAAATTTTAAAATCATCTTGAGCCGTTAAGGCAGTGCTTCTCAAATGGTGTGGTTCAAAACATTTAAATGCTAAAAATAAATATGATTTCAAAATTTAAAATATTATGGATTACTTGAAGTTGCATGCATGAGTCCCAGTATAAATAGTTATTGTATGATTTTATTATTGTCATATTTTTGCATTATATCATTAAGAATATAGTAACTAGGATTTGCAAATTGGAGGAGGGAGTTATCAATGATAATGTACTGAATACGAATCCACAGTTATCTCCCTTTAATCCTTTCTCTGGACATTCTTTGCTGTATGGCTGTTGGTGAGTTTATCTCAAATTAGACCTAATATAAAGGAGAATACTCATTAAAAACAAGATCATACCTTTCATTAAATTTGTGTACTTTAATCATATTATAAGTTATTTGTGTTATATATTACATTTAATGCACTATTAGTTATTGTTTTTTATTTTTAAATGTACTTTTTATCACATAAAATTTGGTGTGATGCAATATTATTTCCTGTCTGTGGATATAGGCTTTCCTTTTCTTTTTTCTTTTCTTTTTTCTTATAAGCCATGATCCAAGCTTGTATAACATTTAAATAAAAAGATAGCATATTAAAGACTGAAAGAAATAAAGGGCAGCATACTATAGGGGATAATTTTTGTTCCTCACAACATCATTTTTCATGGATCTAGATTTGCAAGGAAATGATAATTTGCATGAATTAATGTAGGAAAACAAATTTATTTTCTTGTTATCTTTTGCAGATTGCATATAGGCAAAGGAGTGCAGTTGGATTGTAGAGGAGAAGGCGATGTCTGGATTAAGTGTCTAAGTGACCATAGTGTGTTTGTACAATCTTATTACCTTGATCGGGAAGCTGGTCGGGCACCAGGAGATGCTGTTCATAAGATTTATCCTGTAGCGTATATCAAGGTAACAAAGGAAATTTTACTTATTCAGCCATTTTCTTTCCCCACTCTAAACTTTGTCCACTTTCTTGTTCAGCCATTTTCTTTCCCCCTCTAAACTCAAAGTTGTCTTTTAAATTTATCACGGTTGCTATTGTTAAGTTTACCAAAGTTGCTCCCATTAACTTTTAGAAAACTTAACAGGAGAAATTTAGTTATTTTTAACAGGGGCAACCTTGGTAAATTTAACAGTCAACCATGACAAACTCAACAGAAGCTACTTTTGAAAACTAGCAGCTTTAAGAAATTTAAGGGGAAGCAAACCTTGCAAACTAAACTGGAGCAACTTTAATAAAATATTAACATGAAATTTTGGTATATTAGAGATAACTTTGACAAACTTGATAGGATTAACCTTAGCAAACTTTGGCACTTAAAACAAGTGATTTTAACAAGGGTAACCATGGCAAGATTAAGTGAGGCAAATATAACATAAGCCACTTTGGCAAACTTAATGTTGGCAATCTTTGAAAACTTTATGAAGGAAATTTTGGAAAACTTAAAGGAGGGAACATTTGCAAATTTAAGAGCGACAACTTTCACAAACAGCAGTCTTCATGTGCAAGCTTTAACAGAGTTGCAACCTTTTGCCAACTTAAAGGAGTAACTTAAAACAGACAACAATGGCAAACTTATGGGAATAACCTTTGCAAATTTAACAGTAGGACCTTTACAAGAGACAACTTTAGCAAACCCAATGGTAAGCTACTAAACTGAGGTAACTTTGGAAAGCTTAATACAATCTACTTTGGCATCATTGGCAAGCTTAACGGACCTATCTTAATATAAGCAATTTTGACAAACTTAACACAAGCAACCAAGGCAAATATAAAAGAGGTCAACTTAACACAAGCGACCAAGGCAAATATAAAAGAGGTCAACTTAACACAAGCAACTTTAGTAAATTTCCTTTGGCAAAAGTATTAAGAGGATTGGGAGGTCTTTGACAAACATATTAGGAGGCTACTTCTGGCAAAGATTAATGGTGAGGGTTACCTCTGGCAAATGTCTTAACCGGGCCATCCTTACCAAACTATAAGTAAACCTGATCATTTTCGTTAAATGAATATATAATAAAGTCTTCCCTTAATTTAATTTCACTTTAATAAATGTTTTCTTTGTGTTGTCATTTCTTTTGTTTCCCTTCAGGTATTTGACATAAGACAGTGCCATTGTCAGATGCAGCAACAAGCTGCAACTGCACAGGCTGCTGCTGCAGCCCAGGCTGCAGCCGTTGCAGGTAATGTGCCAGGACCGGCATCTGTAGGTGGGATTGCCCCTGCTGTAGGTAAGTAAATCATAAACAAAAAAAAAATACCACCCCTCTGTAATTGAAATTGATGAAGGCATGGCCTTTATGGCAATTTCACATATTTTTTCCCTCCCTTAAAAAATATCCCAATGGATTTATTTCAATAACAGTGTTTATTTCTTGGAGAATTTGATTACAGTTAATACTATGTGTTTGTGTGTCTACTTTGAATTCTCTATTCCGATTTCAACACTATATGAAGATATGCTTTATGTGTCTCTGCAGTTTCTTTAACCAAATAATTTCACATAAAAATAGAATTATAGTGGTAGGAAAAATATTTGGGTAATAAAAATTTATTACTTCTCCTCATTTGAAACATACTTTTTAAAATCTTTAAAGAAATTTCTTATTTAACTTGGTGTTGTTTTTAAACACTATTTTAACTTTAGCCAATTAAATAATTTACATTATTCAGGCTGTTATCCTCATCTTCATTGCCATATTTACAATGTTTCGCCTTATTCAGGTGATTGGAATTTTGAACCGAACCCTTTATTTCATCTGCCAGGGTAGATTATTCTAGGTCCACATGCCATGCCCCTTCCTGTTGTCTCAGTTATTTCCCTTTAACTCAGTTCTCCAAGTTTTTTGGTTCCCCACTACTTTTGCCTGGTATTGAATTCTCAACTCTTTGGGTCTAGTCACTGTAATGTCTTTACCCACTGGGCCAATCACCTGAAGAAGACCGGAGCTTATAGCACCTGAAACATTGTGAATATGGCAATGAAGATGAGGATAACAGTCCAAATAATGTAAATAATCATATCATCTCATCTCAGAGATATAGACACATATTAATGAAATGATTTAGAGAATACTTTTTGATATTACTGTTTTGAGATTTTTTAATATTGTATTTTTTTTTTTTTGTAATGCCAATAACTGGATTAAAAAAAGATTATTTTAATCTGTCCTTATTCAACTTTAGAAACTAAATTGGTACATTTAAACAAATTTTAACCATTTTTTTCCCTGCTTTCTTCAGAACTAATTTCAAAAATTTTAATCGCATTTTCCAAACTTTTATGTCATGCCCACATCTTCCCCATGCAGAAAGTAGTATGTTTTTTTATTGCTATTCTATAAACCTGTGTATATTTGTGTGTATTTATGATGGATCTATGGATTTCTGTTCATTTAGATATGCATTCTGGTGGTTATAGTTTGATCAGATAGATGATCTTTAAATTTTTAAGCAGAGAAATTGTTGTCATTAAGTCAGTGGTGAACTTGTTTAATTTATCAAACAAGCTGTTGAGAAAATTGTTTTTAAAGTCGCATTTCTTCTTTTGATTTTATTTTGTTTTCAGGCTGATTTTATTGTGAGGAATTCAATTTGTTCAGGTTCTAATTTTTGGAGTTTTTTGAAATTCTATGAATTAGTCACAGGCTGTGATATGACTGTTTAGAAATTGATTTATTCAACAGAAATTTAGGTGACAATGAGGATTTTGCTAATTTTATGGATTGTCACTTTTTAGTTTCAAATATAAATGACTTTTAAATGACTTAAATTCATTCATCAAAGTTTAAAAAAATATAAAATTTTAAAGGCTTGAGTGAATGTGAATATATATATATATATATATTCACATTTTTTTTTCTTAATAACTCTATAGTATTATTTATAGTAGTCTTGGTGCTGGAGACCAGTCTCTCACACTGTAGCTCCCCTATGCACTAAAAATGAAGAATGTTTTTCTCTACTATAATTATTTATGATCAGTTTTTTTTTTTTTTTTTTTTTTTTTGTGAATCCTGAACAAGGTAGGCAACTCATATCCGAATTATAGATTACATAAATATTTTCCTTAATGCTTTGTTAAATGTAATTTATTTTCAATGTGTTTGAGATTGTTTTTTTAGTTAGAGACAAATTAATTGTAAATATTTTAAAATAGTTAAAAATTAGATTAACTCAATGTTTTATATGTAATGAAGTCAAAGTTGAATGCTTGTTTTGAGAATCAAATAAGACTTATAGATATCAATTTACATTCAATGTATCAACCTTATGGACTATGTGCAAAAAAGGAAACTTCTAGTATTTACTCTTTGAATTTTATTCAAGACAATCCAAAAGAAATAGCATGAATTTGATAGTAAATCACCTCTCAGGGGCTGTTTTTTAATTCTAAATCATCATTATAAAAAAAAAAAAGATTTTGAAGGATTTATTTGCACATGAACCTTAATACGAATTCCAAAGAGTTTAAAAAGTTCATTTTATAGTTTTCAATTTCTAAATATTTGCACTCATTATTTTGAAAATAATTTATATTTGATAATTAAAAAGAATTCCTCTTGACAACCATTTTCTCTGAGTAAAATTTGAAAACATACAAAATCAAATATCTGTGCATGATTTAGAATTAATTTTGTTTGTTTCTGCTTTTTCTGGAACTTTTGATCTCTCTCTGTTATGGCAGTTTAGAAATTTAAAATAAAATAACATTCTATTAAGATTTTTATTTTTTTTAATTACTGAAAATTTTATTTAAAAACCAATTTATGTATAAAGAAATTTGGTTCATTATGCGTTAATTTTTAAATCATGACGACATTGAAATGAATAATGTCTGAAAAAAAATAATTACTCTTCATGATCAACGTTATCTTTTTCCAAACTTTGGTTACTACAAATGCAAGATGTTTCTTAATAATATCAAAAGTTTTAAAAATGGCTTTTTTCATCCCCCCAACCGCACCCATTTCTCTTCTATGATTGTCTTACTGTGGCATCATATTAAATGTTACTCTCTCTCTCTCTTCTATCGTCTTATTTCATCAGTTGCCCCCCTCCTCCTCTCTCTCTTGTTTTCTTAACGTAACTTTTCTGCTGGGGTTAGAAACTGGCATGTCTTTTTTCTTCTTTTTTCACAGGCCTATCTGCAGTTGCTGGTATTGGTGTGGACGACCTCCGACGTTTATGTATCCTGAGGTTGAGTTTTGTGAAAGGTTGGGGGCCAGACTACCCAAGGGGTAGCATCAAAGAGACACCTTGCTGGATTGAAGTCCAACTCCACCGGCCTCTGCAGCTTCTTGACCAAGTCCTTCAAGCAATGCCACTCAGCGATCCACGGCCAACTCGACTTATCCCGTGGATTAACTGACCCAACCCATCCCCCTTCCCGTTCTCAACTCGATCCTGAACCCAAATCAGATCTAATAGCCCCCACCATATCCCCCGCCACCCCTTTCCACCCCCACCACCTCTGCAACACAACAACAGGCACCTAAGAATCTATCTACCTACTTACTCAATCCCACATCATTATCAGTATCCCCTCTTTTCTTTTCACCACTTACAAGATAAAGAAGAAGAAGAAGAAAAAAAAAAAAAACTTTAAAGACACAAAAATAACGAAATAAAGAACAGACAACAAAAGAATTTGAAAAAAAAATCATTAGCAAACAGAAACATTTTTCAGTAAATTTTTTTGTGTCTCTTTGTGTTTTTTGTTTTGTTTTTGGGGGGTTTTTTTTTTTTTTTGTTTCTTTATTTAAAAATATTTTTCTTTTATTGATTTTTTTTTTTTTTTTTTTGTTACTGTTTATTTTCTTTTTGTAGGATTTACAATTAATGATGAATAGATTTCTTATTTTTCTTTACAATAATATTAAAAAAAAAAAAAAAAAATGGGTCAGGAAGAGAAATCAAAGCGACTTGTGCTGCTGTTACACCACCACCACCACCACCACCACCACCATTACTACATTTAAGCCTTAGACAAGTCTTTCCACTTCCATGCCCACTGTAGAAAGAATCCATGTGTTCACTTGTAAAATTCTCAGTTTCTAATGAAATAAACATTTGTAACTACCAATATTATTTTAGTATACAATAATAATGACGACTATAGTGTCTTGGGTTAGGTGGCATAATAGATACTAGTTTCATTCTTTCTACCTGAGTATGTCATGAAAAACAAAAAAATTATGCTTCCTATCCGGAATAAAATGGAGTTCAAGAATGATAGACCTCAATTTTTAATTCCAGTCAACTTTATAAAAATAATTTCATTTAATTTAACCATAGACACTTGTTAAATGCGGTGAGTTAAACTATTCCAAAAAGAAAAAGTATGAGTGCCACATGTAAGCCTAAACTCCTTGCAGCAAGATCTTCCGAACCACTACTGCAGACATTCTATTTGTTTATTTATAGAAGTATAACAGTCTGCTACTCCTGTTTGTGCTCCTTGTATTGCAAATTGGTGATGCTTATCTGGTTCTTTAAATATGCAGATTCAGATAAACATAGTTGGTATGAATTTCAGCTTTTGTGCAGTCATCTAGTAACGTTGGTGAACCGCACTCATTTAATGCTTATTAAATAAACGTATTTGTGTACTTGTAAAATCTGCAGTATTTGACTGTATAAAAATTGTGTGTGTGAAGAGATGTAAAAGAACAATATGAATAAAAACAAAAGGAAAACTTAGACGTGTTTCATCATCTGATTTTTCTTGATAATGTCCATCAGAAGACAGAACATGTCAGCTAAAATAAATTTTCCTTTTGTCTTTTTCATATATATATATATATATATATATATATATATATGTGTGTGTGTGTTTGTGTGTGCATTTGTATATAAAATATGCCTCATCCTGCTTTCTGTTGGTTTGTCTTTCTGCTTCTATTTTTTTTCTACCTCCCCATCATAGATTTTTTTTTTTTTTTTTTTTTCAATCTCGCAAGAGTTTGAAATGTTAGGTACTTCACCATTCTCAATAATTTTTATTGATATCCCCCCCACCTACCTTTTGTTGTAGGCATAAATCAAGTCTATTAAATATAAAGGTGCAGAAGAAAAAAAAAGTATCTGTCCCACTTGCTAGGTTAGTGAAGCTACAAGATCCAATTAAATTTTACAATCCACCCCCCACCCAACCAAAAAAAAAAGCCTTTCTCTTTATTTGTAATATGTTCAGTACTTTTAAAATCCAAAGAAGATTTGCATAAATAACTCTGTAATGTATATGCCCCAAAAAAAGACAAAAAATAAACAGATATTAAATCCTTAAACATGGTGGCAGTGGTATAAATAGAAGTGAAAGCAATTTTATTTTAATCCTTACAATGCTAAATCCATTTTAGGTGTGTGTGTGGGGGGTTATTTTTCATTTATTTAATTTTCATAAGAATCAAAGAATTATTTTCACAATTTTAGTTTTTCTTCCCCACCTCACAATTTTAATTTCCTTTAGTACCAAATATCGCTTCTTTTTTTTCTCTTTCTTTTTTAATTTTTAGTTTCTGTTGATTTTTCACTAGCAAATGACATGTTTTTTGTTTTACTCTTATTAACCTTTACATGATAATACAACTTCTGTGATCCCATAATGGTTGTTAGATGAAGTGACTCAAGTATGAATGCAAATTTAACAACTATTATGTGAGAGAAGTAGTAATTAAGATTATTATTATTATTATTATGGTTCGAAAACAACTGGGATTTGTGCAAATGCCCCTAATCTTTTCTATTTGTCTACATCAGTTGTCAGAAAATACACACACACACATTGTCTTCCCTGTTGCGCATATATAGACTGGAAGCAAAAAATAAAAAATTGTTTTCCTTAATAAACGGGTCACCCTTTGACTCCTTTTGTGCAACCAGAATTATTACTCAATATTTCACTCTATAATTGACCACTTAATATTAACAGTTGACCAACTATTTTTCTTTTTATAAACCAGGCTGTCTAAAATTCCTTCTCTTTTTCAGAAAAACTATGAATAATTTCCAATGAGAAGAAACGTTTATGTAATTGTGGTTTTCTTAAATGAAGCATAATTATCATCATCATCATCATTGTTATTAATAATTTTTTTCTTTTATTCTTTATGTTGCATTTTATCACAATCTCAGGTTTTACAAGCATTAAGGAAAAAAAAAAAAAAAAATCAGTAACTATGAAGGGTGAATCTTTTTAAGACTTTATTCTACTCTTTTCTCTACATTGTCTTTCAGTCACTTATTATTAGCAAACTATTTAAGAAATCAAGCATTTAGTCTTTTTGTTTACATAATCTAGGCTATGTGTAAGTTTCTGTTTTATCTTATCTAGAATAAGGAAGCAACAACAGAAAACCTCAGAGTATCTTACTAAAAACATCCCACCTAGCCTACAACAAATGCAGAAAAACCTGTAGCAATCATGGAAAATCACCTGAAATATTTGATGACTCTTATGCATTATATATATATATATATATATAAGAAAGAGGTTATAATGGTTCCAACGAGAGAAAAGTGTGTATATTATAAAGAGAGATACCACAAACGTTTTTGGTTGTAAGGTGGATTTCTTTTTTTTTATAAATATTATGCTTTATTTTCCATAATTTTACTACACAGGTTTCTGGTCTCTTGACTGTCTTCAGGTAAAAGGTGGAGATTTCCACATATTATTAAAAATAATTCATTTTTTTTCTTTTATGTTTTTCGATGTTAAATATTCTCAATATGAAACATTCTCTGTTTTTGTTTTAGTAATCCGAATGTCTTTCTTGGTGCCATTTTTGTTCTCATCACAGTACCCAGGGTTTGGATATAGTTTTTAGAGAAATCTCCACCTTTTACCTGAAGATGGTCACAAAACTAGAAACCTGTGTAGTAAAATTATGGAAAATAAAGCATAATATTAAAAAAAAAAAAAATAATCAAAAAAAATTCCACATTACAACCAAAAACGTTTGCGGTATCTCTTTTTAATATATATATATATATATATATATATATATATATATATATATAGTCTTAAGGTATGCTATATTTATGGGATAAAGTGCTTAATATCAGAGATAGTGTATGTAAATATAAAAGTGGACATTGAATTCAACACTGAAAGGCAACAGTCTGTTTCATGCTAAATGCAATCATCAGGCCACTCTGACAATTACATTTAGCATGAAACAGTCTTCACTTCTGGGTGTCAACTTCAATGTCCACTTGTGTGTGTGTGTGTGTGTGTGTATATATATATATATATATATATATAAAAGGTTGGTGCAAAAATAATGTCGTTTTCTCACATGTTACTATGTGATAAACCTAATATATATACACACACAAACTGAGTTAAAAGTAGTAAAATCTAATTTTTTAAAAAAAATTAAAAAATCCACCATTCATATGACTAACAGGTACTATGTTGTTTTAGAGTCAAATCCATTTTCTAATGATGCTGTTTGATCAGGAGCCATGCCAAAATAAGAATTTTTCAAATTGTCTTTGATATTTATCATTCCATATAATTCTCATCAAAATTTCAATCATGTGTGTGTATATATATATATATATATATATATATATATATATATATATATATATATACTCTAAGAATATGGCTTTAGGTTTTAGATTAATCATTTTGGTTTTGAAGCAACTTACAGTGTTGTGCCAAATAATCTTCTAGCACAATCTATTCTGTCTTTTATTTTCTATATTAAATTTGTTATAACTGATCCATCCACCAAGGTGTTTGAAGTATTTATTATTACTAATTCCACATCCTGAATTTTTATGATGGATTCAGGACCAGTGCCATCCTTGCTTTGATTCCAATTTCAGACCATTGTTTCTGTTTTGGAAAGGTTTATCTTGAATTCTATTTCTTGGAACATTTGGTAGGGTAGAGGATGTTGATTTTTTTTTTTTTTTTTTTTGTTAAAGATCATTCTTATCCCAACTATGAACACTTATGTCATCAGCATAGCCCCCCCCCCCTCATTACACAGGCTTCTGAGGAGAAAACAGGAACATTGTTAACTATTAGTCGATCCGTTTGGGATGTGGTATAAAATATTTAAATAATAAATTCCCATCTCTTCTTGTATATTCACATCTGTCCTTGTATATTCAATGCAATGCTGAATAGCAGATTTATAAAGGTGCAAGATATATTTCCTAGCAATTGAAATGATATAAATTTCCCATTCATGTCCCTGAAAAACATGAAACTGAGAAGGCACAATGAATTCCTCTACTGGAGGTTAGCATCTGCCATGCAGATAGAATGTGAAAAAAGACAAATACACATAGTCTGAAGAAAACCAATGTGATGGGTCAAGGCATTGAACAGCCTCCCACCATCAAAATCATTAACTATGACCTGGACATGGTTCATGCATTCACATACTTTGGCTCCACTATTTTAGGCACCCTCTCCCTAGACACTGAAATCATCAGATCAGCTGCCATGCTGTTTGTCAAGCTAATTTCTAGAGGCTGAGAGAACAGAAAGCTCACTGCAGACACCAAAATTGCAGTCTATAGGACATGCTCTATGGCAGCAAGACTTGGAGCCTCTACTATAAACAGGAGAGAGGCTCAGTGCCTTTTATCTTCCGAGGCACATTCTGGGCATCAATTGGTCCAACCAGGTTATCAGTGCCATGTCATCACTTCAAGGACATCTGCAAAAGGGACATGAGGGTGACAGTCATGGACATTGAGAGGTGGAAAACTATCAGCAACAATCACAAATGCTGGAAATTCAACTTATACTGAGGGTTGGAGCAAAGAGAACAAAATGAAGGATTTCCGCAGGGAAGAAACATGCTCAAGAGAAAGAAAACCACAAGGAGACATGGGGGTTGGGAGTTGCATCTTTATATGCATTCATTGTAATTGAGACTCACTCATGCTGATGGCAATGAAACATCTGTTATTGCTGTACAAGCCATAATAGATGCTGCATTGCCATCAGCAAATGAAGCATAACTCTTTGGGTGCAGATGCCACACACACACACACACATGTATAAGACTTGTGGAAACATATTGCATTTTATATACGTCAGTAGTTTTACATAGTTTTTATTATGTTTTAGACATTTTTTACTTATAATTGATATTAATTAATTCAATTCATTTAATTTTGAAAATTCCTTCAACTATTTTTAGTCTGTAAGTCTTGACCAAATGGCAAATGTGAAGGTCATTTTTTTTTTTTTTTTTTTTTTTTTTTTTTTACTAATCATACTTTAAAAATTAGAAACAATTTTTTTTTTTTTTTTATTACAATTGTCAGAAGCTTCTTTTGTATCAAATCATAAACAAATTTTAATTCCCTTTCTTCAGAAACTGCTTTTGCATATTTGACAAATGTGAATTTTTAAACATTCACCCTGTTAAACATGTCTTGTTATGCTGTATTCCTTAATTTGTCGTCAAAATTTTGCTATGGTCAGCTTGTTAATATTATTCAGTTTGAAATATTTTAATAATTTTTGGCTTCCTGTGGGGTCTGCTTTAGGGTTACTAATATGACACATCATTTAAAAAAAACAAAAAAACATTATGGCTGTAATATTTCTTAGTTCAGTTGAACCATCCTTCCTTTCTGTCTTCTTTACATGTTACTTGGTACATTATTCATACTTGGTAACCTTTTTGAGTTTATTTTAAACCTACATGTACATATTGTGCAAAAAAAAAAATTTCCCAGATATCATCCTGTTGCAAAAGAACCCTTAAATTTTGATAACATTCATTTGGAAAGATTTTGAGGAACTCTTACATCAAAATTTGGCTTATGAAACCAAACCAAGATTTACAAAAACCACATTAGCAATGCATTTTCAGGCTGAATTTGAATTACCAGTTTTTAGGAAATTTATATTTAAATTCAATTTGTGAATAATCTATGCAACCTTTCTACATTGTTTACATTTTAGTCAGATTATATTCAAAGAACAAATATTTTTACTCACAAATATGTTTGGGTTGTTAATATAGAAACTAAATGCAATAAAATTGCTGAAAAATACAAAGTATTTTTAGAAAGGAAAGTGCTTGGCCTCCTGCCAGGCCCCTTAAAGTTTGAACATTGGAACAGTTTGTTTTTTTTCTAATCCCTCTTCCACCACTACTTCAAACTCTTTATTGGTCAAAAATGACTTGCAAAGCTAACCTGAGAATTTATTAGTCTATTCCTAGTTGTAATAGTCTCAAAATTCTATCATTTGATCAGTGGTTGATTCAATAGCATGTACTCCTCTATGGCCAGTTGGTATAATTAGATTCAATTGTAAACAAATACACGTTTGGTTAGCCCATCTGAGAAAGAATGAATCAATATATTCTCTCAAACAACAGGTGGTGATATTTCGGCATGACAGCTATGTAATTGTCAAATGTTCTCTAATGTCTATATTCATTTTCATAACTTTCAGTTTAATTTTTTTTTATTAAAATAACAATGTTATCAAAAATAATAAGGAAACCTTCTTTGCAACATATGAAGGTTAGAAGGTCTTGAAAGTTGGGTGGTTTTATTAACATAATGCGAAACTGATACTCATTTTTTTATTTTCATTCATTCATTGTATATTTAATTCATTGTAAAACTTTCTGCAAGAAAGAAAAAACTCAAACGTTTACTGCAAAGCAAAACACTGTCAACTTAGGCGCGGGGAAGAAATCTTTCTTAAAAATGAAAGGCAAACAGGCTTTCAAGTTTCCTTTTGTCTTCCTTTTTCAAAAAGCAAAAATGCTACTCACTCTGTTTAAATAGTCTTTAATTTTTCCTCTTCTTACTTTGATTTATTTTCAATTGAAATTGGCTGGGTTGGTGATCATCCTTACCTCACTTGCTTCTCTCTATCCAGCCTTTCATCTTTTCTAATAAAAATGTTTCAAGGTGTTGTGAAATGGAACTGCCCAACTTTCAGCATGAAAAAAAAAAAAAAAAAAAAATTGTTTATTATATCAATAATATAGTCTTTTGTAAAAAGAAAAAAAAAAATTACAAAAAGATATCTTGTACATGTGTGAGATTTATTTATTTATATATATATATATATATATATATATATATATATATATAAAATTGTCTAGCTTTTGTTTTCTTTCTTAACTTGCCCAATACTAAAAGTGTTCATCTCAGCAAATTGTCCTCAGATGTTAATAACTAATCAACATTGTTTTTGTTGGTTATTTTTGATTTTTTTTTTTTTTTTTTTTTTAATTGAAAAAGTCACTCCTCTTTATTGTAAACTTAAAAAAGAAAAAAAAATTTTTTTCTCTCTTCACCTCTCTCTGAAGATGGCTACATTGACATTTTAATGGCAAATGATGATGATGGTCACCAGCTGTCACTATCATACATGTTTCTCAAGGTCTTTTTAAGGACATATTTGCAGTCGGCTGTTGACAATCCTGTTTTATTTTCATAGTCCAACTCCATCATGTCCAAAGAGAGTTTTTTTTTTTTTTTTTTTCCAAACTCACTCTCACCTTTTTGAATATTTCCTGCCAACTTCCAGTCACCACCAAACCAAAAACTGAAGAGCTTTTCTGCTCTTTTTCATGATTATTCCTTTTTATAACATTTCCTCTTGTTTGCAAATCTGCTTCTATAATCTTATATTATCATTGTCTCTTTTAATGATAAATATGCACAACCATCCAATCTTACTGCGTTGTCCTCTGTCATAACCTTATAGTTCTGCCATCAGAGATAAAAACTAACTACATGCACACTTGCTGCAAAAATAATGCCTCCTGTTTCCAAGAAAAAAAATAGAAGAAATGCAAAAATGTCTGTCTACTTGGTCGGCTAGACAATCCCTGTTGAAGACATCAGCTCAGACACATTTGTGCTTGTTCAACACCTATAAAGCCCACCTGTGGTTTATACTGTAAATAAGCTGATCAGTCTTTGTTACAGTTTCTGGGAGAGAGAGCGCACATCATCTGGTGTGATCAACAGTTGGAACAAAGCCAGCACACTCAAACCCCCAGCCACAATGACTTGTGACATTGTGCTAGTGCAACCAGCTACAAACAATTCTGTCTACCCAATTTTACTTACATTGCTTGTGTCAACCTTTGACATGGTCTTCAGGCACATTTCCAATAGTGCCATCAGGCTAGAATTGTCTTCCTAGACTGATAACATCAGGAAGTTACCTTCCTGACAAATCACCGATGGTGAGATTTGAACTCTGGTCTGATTGTCAGAAAATGAATGTTCTGACCACTTAACCACATTCCCATTTCTTATGTAAGGTGTTCAGTAACACTGTTGACGAGGCATTTTTGCCATCAATGAACAAGAGCCTGTATGCGGTTCTTTCAAGAATCTGCACTGACAGTGATGTCACAAATCAATGCCATAGTGCATTACCGGTGCTCACATCCACTGTATGGTTTCTGTAGACTTTCAGCCAGTGTCAATGATTATCAGTGGGTATAATTTTTTTCTGAATGAAAAATCTTAATGGTACACTTCTGCTTTGTAGGCATTTGTGTCAAATGCTATTTTGCAAGACAACATGGATTATTATTAGGAATGTTAAACCTCTATTATTATCTGATCAGAGTGTAGTGAAATAGAAGACGTTACTTTCTCTCTGATCCTTGTATGTATGTATATAATGTCTGTGTGAGTACACACACACACACACACACATGGATATATAATACAAAGGTCCTGTTTCTTAATACTACTTTTGTCTGTCAAAGAATAAAAAGGATGGCATTAAAAGAGGATTTTATTTTTTTTTTTTTTGCTGCTTTTCCTCCACCAAAACTGATCGATCTTCAGTTAGATGAGTTTCACAATGGCTGAGTGGCCTTCTTAAATTTAACAAAACTGTTTTCAATAACCATATAATAGACATGGAATCAATATATAGGTCCTGTTGATTCCAAAATCGGTTGTTAATAATAAAGACAGTTTCTGGAAGATGTCATTCTAAAACCCAATTTAAAAAAAATTATTTTTCTCTATTTGAACAAAAAAAAAAGAAAAAAATCATACTACTACCTTTAAAAGAATCCAAATATACTTCTCACTCTCTTTACAATGGAAGTTTCTAAATTAGTGGGTGTGGGAGGGAAGGCTGTATAATGATTTGAACTTCTACACCTTGATTTCTCTTCAAACACTTGTGCATCTTTTTCTTTTGATCTTCACACTGAATTTCTTTTGATATCAGCAAATAGAAATGCAAATGATTCTACAATGCTACTGATATTGACAGGTTTTTTTGTAAAACTTAAATCTTTTCTGCTTTTCATTATTTAAATTGGCTCAGTGGCAAAGCAGTGGACGGGTAGGAGGGAGATGTACAGTTCCATCCAACATAATTGTTTGGTAAGGCTAGCTATGATAAACTAAAATGAAATTTTATTTATTTATATATATATATATATATATATATAAAGCTATCAGTTTGGTACTTATAAAATCCATAATACCCACAGTGATAACAACAAATTTCCTGTTCCTCAAATTCATTTTAGCATCATTTGGGATTTCTTTCAAATGTCATCAAACGGTTTGTTTTTTTTTCCTCTCTCTCTCTCCTTGCTGTGTAACTAGAAAACTGTTTGTCAATTCAACTAAATCACTACCTCTATTAAATTTTGGGGGATGAAAAAAAAAAAAAAGATTGAAACCATTTTTTTTTTTTTTTTTTTTAAATATAATAGAAGAGTTGAGATCTATAATTCCAAACAAAATTTTATCCCGCTCTTACCGTTTAGAAAAGGTAGACAACTCAATCTTACCGGTTACTGAAGGTAGACAACTCAATCTTATAATATGTTGGCATTAGGGTTTGTGGATTGGTTTGAACCAAAATGCCAAAACAGTCAGTTGGGGAGAGGATAGTAAAACTAATATTTGCATTTTTGCGCAGATTGTGACAAATTGTTCTTCCTTGTTTCATCTTGTTTAATTCAACTGAAATGCACAGCAAACTGTGATTTAGAAAAGTTACTATTGCTGACATAAAAATTGTAAAATGTTATTTGCTCCAGCAAAAAAAAATAATAATTAGAACACTTTAAAACGAAAGTACGTTATAGACAAAGAGGTTTATTTGCATTATGAATTCTAACGAAATTTCAAATAGACTTAAATTTGGATCAAAATTCAACAAAATGGAAAATGAGTTTTCAAAATTGTCTTTTAAACATTGTTGAACATGATGGGCAAAGCATTTCATTTTACAATTTTCTTTTTCTTTTTTGAGGACTGGTCTATAGAGAAATTTCCAATTGTGTGTATTGCACTGAACGTTTTTGGCTCTTCAACCATTTTATGGAGAAGGTAGAAAATTTTTTGTGGGTGGGGGGACAACCTAATTGTCTTGTCTTAGTTTAGCAACTAACCAAAACCTCCACTAAGAATGAAATGACTATTACAAGAATGCCACTTGTACAATACAGTACTGAAAACAATAAAAAAAAAAATAAACTCATTAACAATACTCATTATCACAAAAATACTCCACTTCCTAAAAATGGTTAAAGTTTTATCCAGAAGCACTTGGTCCAGTAAACAGTGTGGATAATTCTCCACATGCACAGTTGTCAAATAAGAAAAATTTATAATAACAAAAAAAACTGAATGGAAAAAAAAAAAAAAATTGACAATTCTTTGTATGTCATATTCAATAAAAACCTGCATAAAAGTGGGATTGATACATACACACGCATGCACAAACTAATCTCAAGAAATATTTGCATATATAAAAGGCTAATGAAAAGTTTGTATTATACAGAGAATAGCAGAAATACTTGCCACATAATGGTAAGCCATTAGCTAGATGACAACACCATTGCTACTAATGTCTTACAATTACGTGGCAGGGACTTCTATCGCATCATGTACGAGATAATTGTTTTTGTCTTGTTTTTTCTTTTTTTTTTTTTTTTAACTTTCTTTTTCACTCAACAGAAATTAAAATAATGACCAGAAATGCTTCTGATTTGAAATATCCTCTGCTCCGATGAATTCTAAGAATGGTACTGCCAACCCAACATAATGGTTGAGATTCAGCTCGGCCTTTTTCTTGTTTCTTTGTGACTTACGGCATTTAAATTTATCAAAGGACTTGAGTTGAATCAGGTTGAAATCTTAGCAACATTGAAAAGACAGTTGAAGAATGTCATGCAAATTACTCAGACTTTTGGTTTCATAGACAAAAATCTGTTTCTCATTGTTTATCACTCTTACAGCATGAGATATGAAGAGGAGAGAGACAAAAAAATCTTTAATAAACATGTGTATGTGTCTTTTTGTTGCCCAGTTCTTTTTTTTTTTTTTTTTATTCCCAGAAAATCTGGATCAGGTCTCATTGGCCTCTAATCTCGTAAATTATGGAGTGGGGGGGGGAATTTCTACTTACCCCTCCTTTTAACCTGATAACATGTTTGGAATTTCAATGGATTATTTTATTCCCTATTCTGTTTTTTTTTTTGTTTTTTTTTTTTTTTTACCCATCTCATCCCCATGCCCTTTCTCATTCAAAGATTTTAGGCCTTCTTCTCATTTTTTTTTTTTTAGTAGGGGGCGGGGGGTAATTATAAACTGCAAATTTCAGATCTCGGTGTTTTGTCTAAAATCATGTATAATATAAATGACCCATTTACTCTTTGATGAAAGGGGGATGTGCAAATAATGTATGGCCATCAATAATATCCTAATGTGTCTTGTTATTTTTGTTTTTTTTTGCTTGTGGTCATTGTTAAACCTGATCCAATTATTTTTTCTTTTTAAGTTTAAAAAACAAAAAAATTTGTAATAAAACATTATTATAGAAACATCAAAAAAGAAAAAAGCAAAAAAATTAAAAAGAGAAAAAAAATGAAAAAACAAACGTATCCCAGGAACTCTTCATGCACATCCCTGCCCTATTCTCAAAAATTAATCTTTCAATAAAGAAAGTGTAAGTCTCTGTTCATCTGTCAATGTTGTTTCTATGTCTGCTACCAAAAATATTCAAGTAAAAGAAATCTTTCGTCCATTCCTTTTTTTTTTTTTTTCTTTCTTTTATTGTTTCCCTTTTTTTTCTTTTTTGTCATCTTTGTTTTTCTTTCAGTGTTGTGACTGAAATTTCAACAATTTGGCATTTAGCAAATTACAGACAAACCTCTCATCAACAGTAAAGGAAGGTGGTCAATTGTCTGTAGGTAGAAGAAGCTCTAATTTGTCACTGATACTTAGGTTTGTATGCTTCCTCTTTACACTTTCCTCCTGTGTCAATGCCATCATGAGGGCAAAACAATTAATATATTAATTAAAATAACAGATTTCTCACAGTTACTTTCTCATGCATAGGTTTTTGTTTACAATTGAAAGTCCACCACCAAGTGGTTACTTTGAGAACTAATACAACTCATTCTGCTAAGCATGCAAATTTTTAAATACATCACATGATTTGGAAGTTTTTTCCTCCAAATTTATTTTTATTTTGCTTGCAGATTTCGTCTGTTGCATTCGAATTTCCATAGATGAGAGGTTTGTCTCTACTTCCATCAATGTATTCATCAGTTCAAACATTCTAACTTAAAAGTAAGTTTAATTTGTGACTTGTCCAGAGTGCATCGAAACCATTTCGCATTTGAAAAAAAAACATCCAATCCCAATCGATAACACACCTTAGTTACCTTCAAAGCACTCATATTGGGGCTTTGTACATATTGATGCCAACATACTTCTCAGCGCAATCTGCAAAATCTCTGTCAGGTGATGACGGATGGTGTCCTTGTTATGCAGGATCCCCTCTCAGGTGACCCACAACGTTCTTGTTCTGTAAGATACCTTCTCAGGATCTCCTGTCAAGTGATCCATGATATTCTCTTTATATTCATTCATATGTAATTTGAAATGTCTGTTTCAGTGGTGAATTTAAATTTAGGGAAAATTAAAATTCACAGAAAACTAAATCCGAATTGTATATTTTCTATATTCAGATGCTAACTTTTCTCAAAATGGTTTCATGACTTTTTTTATTTTTGTTAAATTATAAACTCTGATAACTGCTAGAATTATTTAAATAGCAAATTATTAGCGTCTTCTCTCGCACTTCTTGACTGTGGAACTCCCTTCCTCTTACTTGCTTCTTCAACTATTCAAATGTAATGTCAATCGACGACATCTGATGCCTTGATCCTGATCCCCGTTCATCTCTTTATCCTTTCCTCAAACATGCCCTCTTTAACACTTACTTTCACTCTCTGTAACCCCCTTGCATGCTAGTGGCACTCCCACCTTCCTTGGGGGTGAAATGCTTTTAAAAAAAAAAAAAAATGCTTTCCTATCTGGCCGATTATCTTCATTTTGGTTGAGTTGCTTTTTATGGCTTATCAACCCTTTGTAGGTTATTTAAAGCCAGAAACTATTTTCAGATTGTAAGAATATCTCAGCACTAATACTGATTTTTACTGATACAATTTCTACTAATTAACTAGGGAGGAGATGACTTCACACTTTTCCTCGGGATATTTGTGTGTAAGGGATTATAATGAACAGGACTGGAATTGGAATTTGGCTTCCTGATTTCCAAATTCAAAATGTGTTATCCATTACAGCACTTGGTATTCTCAAGTTGTCACCCATCTAGGTACTGACCAGGGGAGGAGATGACTTCATTTTAGTGATAGTATGATTTATATCATTATCAAGAAACAATTTAATTAATACAATTTTGTTCCATTTGGAAAGTAGGTTAAAAACATTTTCCCTTTTGGTAATTGTAGACAGCTATGATAGATTTAAATTATGAACACTGAAATAAAATTAAGAACTTGAAAACAAGTTGAATATATACAATGTTAATATAGTATCAAATGCAGGTAACAGCTTAAAGACAAATACATGCAGTTTTGAGGCAAACCTAAAATATCAGTTTCAAATTTAATAAGTAAATGTCTTAAATTCAAACATGATACCATAATTATATGTCTTACTATTCAGACTAGTATGCTCATCTTGTTATACTCACAATGAGTTAACTGTTATACTCTGTGGCTTTCAGGTGTACAACATAATCAGTAATCATATCAGAATTTTAAAAGCCCTTTATTTAATTCATGGAAGTAGATGGTCTTCATTTTGATTTCCAAGCTCAAAATTACTTATCAGTTTGTTCTCTCTAGTCTATTCACCTTTGTGTTGCTTATCCTTTGAGCCAGAGTCAAAAGCAAGATTTAATGGAAGGAATAGACAAGTGACACAAAAGCAATAAATTTCAGAAAGAATTAACTGATAAAAAGATATCCCTATAAAATAGTAAGTAGAAAAAGAACACTTTAACCTGCAGAAATTAAATAAACAACACAAGATAGGAAGCTGTGGCGAATACTGATCATCCTTTATGATTTCACTTTGTAGTATTTGTTTCTTCATCCACCTACTCAAACTTGTTAAGCAGGCTACTTGCTGCATTTATCTGCTTTTTTTTTTTTTTTTTTTATGTGACCTGTGCGAATTAAATTCACCAAGCTCTCTTTCCTCATTATGCATCCCCAGTTGTCTCTTAGCGGCTATTTCTTCACTCTTCCACGTCTTCTTTAGATGTCCTTGTTTCTCATCATGTTATTCTTAACATCTGTTCATAGAGTTATATTTCAATCTTGCTTCGTTTTTTTTTTTTTTTTTTTTTTCATCTCTGACAAAATTGTCCAACATTCAAGAGTGGGGAACATCCAATAGAAAAACAACACTTTTTTTTTTTTCCTCTTTTTTTTTTTTCCTCTTTTTTTTTTTTCCTCTTTTTTTTTTTTCCTCTTTGTTTTTAATGAAATTGTTTTTGTTTTTTGTTTTCTTTATTAATAACTTTCCTTTTTTGATATTACAATGCACATTTGGATTATTGGATTTCTGCATCACATTTTCAGTCTCTTGTGATTATATGTTACCCAGGAATTCTGACATCCCGTTTGTGTAATTCACATATTGGGCTGTCACTTTGACTCATGGCCATACATTTCCACTTCTCACAGTTCATGATCAATCATTTCTTCTTGTTTTCATTGAATACCTTTTCTAATATTTCTTCCAGTTCTTCTTCAACTGTAATATTAAATTTACATGATGGAAAGAATCCACATTACTGCAGTGAATTTCAAGAAATTTATTATAGACAATTTGTTGAAAATATTTTTCTCTTCATTTCATTTTATTTTATTTTTTTTATTATTTCACTCCAAGCAAGGTGATAAAGCCACTAAGATGCAAGGGGGTTACTGAAAGAGAATGAGAAGACTTTGGTGAAGAACAAGGTTCAGGAAGACAGAAGATTGCAATTGATATTGCATTTAAGTTTTTCAAGATTGCAGGTGGCTGGAAAGCTTGAAGAGAAATTCCGAGATGTGTGAGAAAAGGATTGATTAGAATAGAATTTACACTTATGTCCAGCTATTTCAGCAGTAAAACAAAGAGACCTAATTGCCATTCTAGCAGTACACTTAAATTGATGTAGTTGAGGTACCAAGGAGAAGAACTCATTAGAAAAATTGCCATGAAAGTATTTATACAGAAGATGGTGGGAGGAATGTGAAGTTGAGGTGCCAGGTCAGGACCAATTATGTTGCAGATTTTTCTTTGGATTTTATAAAGAATTTCTCAATATATAGCTGGAGTACTAAACTAGATGAGTCAGCAGTATTCAAAGCTAGGATGAATGCTAAACTTAGACATGCGCAAGATGGATTCTGGTGATAAAAATTGTCTGACATTACACAATGAACCAACTTTCCTAGCTGCAGCTTGGCTTCAGCTTTGTCTTGCAATAATAATAGTAACGACCCATTTATTTGATGCTTTTAAAATTGAAAGTTTCACCATTAATCTCCTTCATTGCTCTGACATTACATAGTTTTTCCAACCTAATAGAATCAAAAATAGATCCAGGGGTAGTAAGGTAATGTTTTCGGCAAAGGACAGTGAGATGTATATTTTTAATGTTTTCTGTTTTGAATATTCTTTGGAAATCTTGAAATTTTGTTTGGGAAATCTTAATATGTATGAAAAATGGTCTAGATGGAACCTTTTTATAGAGAAATCAATTGTCAAAAATTTTTTTTTTTTTTATCCCAATTCTCAGACTCATTCTATAGCATTTAGTAAGCAACACAGGTTGGAAATAAAACTAAGCCTCTGAACAGAATTACTCTAAACAAGAAACAAGTAGACAGTTTGCAGATTGTGATGAATTAGGATGAAATAAATGCTGTTCTAAAAGTTAAGAATACTTCACACATGTGGAATTATTGCTGCTAGTACTATCATTTTGTAAATGTCATATCTCTCCAGGATGAGATGGGCAGTTATGACTCTCCACAGATTCCTATACTTTATCTGTGAATTACCAACTTATAGTTTGGAATTCAGTTTTGCTTCTACAGTACTCCACCACTATAGCATTAGCCTTGGGGTTCAAAATGGCAGACCAACTTGCAAGTGAATCGTGGTAGCTGTGGGGTGGACGGATAATAGGAGGTTGAATAACTACCAGATTTTGGGGCTCTATTTCACAATATATACTGTTGATAATGGCTTGAAAAGAACGTCAAAAAATTATACTAATTTATGCCAATGATTCCATAAGAAAATTCGGGTAATTTGCATTTTAAGCCCCGTGCTAAGTATCTAATAAAAATTTCCTGGACAGTTATTTTTTTTATTCTGAATTTACATGCCTAATTTGAAAATAAAGACATTTTTATAAAATCTACCATTTTGGAATTATTGACAAGAAAAGTTTGGATTCATTTGTGTCATTGACAGCTATGGTATGGCAGCCATTAATGTTGTTTCCCTCAGTGTGTGTGTATGCAATAATTGAGACAAGTGAATGTCTATTCTGCAGTAAATATATGTAAACAACGCCAGTAATGGCTGCCAAGGCACAAATGTGTCTGAACTTTTATTGTCGCTAGCTCCAAAAAGGTAGATTTTATAAAAATTTCTTTGTTATTTTCGAATTAAGCATGTTGATAAAACTATTCGGGAAATTTTTATTAGACACATAGCACAGGTATTAAAAAGCAAATTACCCGAAATTTTTACAGCAGATTTTTTATATAATAAATTTTAACTGTCCTCAAAAGTACTTCCTCTCTGCAATGCATTATGGTCTAGTTTGAAAAGTAGTCCGGCATTGTTGAATGAAAAGTCAAACACGGAAAATGTGGTATATAAGAAATTAAATTTATTTTCACAAATATCATGTTTGCTATACTTATGATAAAATCATACAACAAGCACAATAGTTTATATAAATTAAAAAAAATAAATTCATGTCCATCAACTCAATGTTTAATAAAAAAGTCAGTGAGCATGTGCACCCTACTCTTCCTAGCTCTCAGCGGGGTCCTCCTGGGAAGGTTTCTCAGGTGTAGGGTGGTGATGAGTTCCTCATCCTGCTGCCTTTCCACATACTCAATGAGGCAGTGGGGGGGGGGGTCTACTGCATCAGTGTGGCTCTTGGTGGTGGTGATGGTTCTTCTTCTCTACCTTCTCCTTCACCTCATCTAGGATCTCATGGTTGGTCAGTCTCTGTCACAGGGGTGTCATCCCCTACCTCTACCTGGGACCACATGTCAGCCTAGCCCTGTCTATCCTGCTATTTATCCCATAGCTGAAGGGAGAAGAGACAGATTCTTGCCTTTCCCAAGAGCATTAGTGAAAAAATGACTGCTACAGACTTTGATCTTGGATCACCAATTCCACTTGCTGTTCCAGTATCCATTACATGACCAGCAACTGACCATCGTGTATGTAAATAAGGGTGAGGATGCACCAGGTGGTCAGGGGAGATGAGGAATGGGAAGATGGTTAAATTTAAACTAAGTGCAGCTGGTAGGTTTTGTAGTCTAAATGATAAGGCAGCTGTCATGGTAAGACAGGCTTTCTTAGTAAAACTTAGTTTGAATCTCACTGTTTACTTATTCTTTATTTCTAATCTGTATTGCTTATTAACAATAACAGAATGATTGAGAATTGCAATGAAAATTATTTGAAAATACAATAAAAGAAAATTTGATGGTTTTTAACAAGACTTCTCATAAGTAATTAAAAGAAATTTTATTTCTTAAATATTAAACACTTATTAATTAATAATTATTTTAATTGCATAATTTGTCAGGATCCTTACACAACTTTTGTTCACACACATTTTACATCAACGTCTATCTTTTGCTATTCTTCCTGCCGTGAGTAAAGAAAAGGTTGATGTACTTTCTAATTTGCTCTTTCCAATGCTTGAAGGGCATAATGAGATGTCATCATTTTTTTTTTTTCACTAAGTCAGTAATTCAGCTTGTTATTCTTACTTTGTTTCTAACATTGGCCATTTTTATTTGACAATTGCCTGTTACACCAACCAAAGCTCTAAGCTAATTTTTATCAAAAACAATAAATTTTCCTTTAATTTGCTCTTTCCAACTCTATCAATTCATGTTGGGCTGATAAAATCTTAATTAAATGCTTAAAGAACATAACTGGAATGGTGTCTTTAAACTGCATAGCCCAACCAGGGAAATCATTTCTTTTTTACTAAATCACTAATTGAACTTGTCGTACCTCGTTCTTTACTAATATTGTCCATTTTGATTTGACGGAAGGAATTACTTGATATAAAATTCCCTTCTTCCAATTTAGGAGATCCACTTTGTAGGCACACACATTTGCTGTATGGGGAGATATATTCATAAGACATTCTGTAAACACTTTTACTGTCTCATCTTCTCTCAGCAATATTTCCTCATCACCCAACTTCAGTGTAGAAGAAATAAACATGATCAAAAGGCGTTACTTTTCCTAAACTGATTGAATGCTTACAAGTTCTACCCCTTGGTCTTGCTAAAATAAAATCACTTTCTTTTTAAAAAAAAAAAAAAAAAAAATGCTTGAAGTGTATAACTGGATTTGATCTCCTTCAAATGACATGGCTGAATCTGTCTAATTGTTTCTTCTTTACCAGGGGTCTGCGGTTTTAGTTGTCATACCTCGTTCTCTTCTAATATTGTCCATTTTGATTCAGAAATAACTGAACTGAATTTATTTGTCCACTGTTATCTTTATTTTTGTCTTAATCTTTCTTTCAGCAAGATTCAATCTTAGTTCACAGCCAGAATAATAATAATAATGGGGGACTTTGAGTAAGAAATGGAACATTTCCTTCTGAGGAAAGCTCAACTTTTTTCAATGTGGAATTTAGCATTATATTTCTTTTGAATCATTTCACCCCAAGCAAGGCAACAAAGCCACTAAGATGCAGGAGGTTACAATGTGAAAGAATATAAGAGAAAGAAAAATGTTATTAAGGAGAGAGAACAACAAAAGGACGAGAATTAAGACGATGGAGGATAACGATTGACAATGCATTTAAATTTTTGAAAATCAAAGTTGGCTGGAAAGAATGGAGCTAGGAGAGTTCTACAAGCAAGAAGTTTGAGAAAAGAAACTGTTAGCATAGAACTTATGGTTACATCTAACCATTTCAACTGTAAAATGATGAAATCTTGCCGCCAATCTAGTACTGTGCATAAATTCATGAAGTCTATGTACCATAGAGGAAAGTTCATCAGAACAATTACCATGAAAGGATTTGTAGAAAAGACATGGGGAAATTGACTGAAGCTGAGATGCCAGATCAGGACCAATGACATTGCAGATTCTTTTGTGGATTTTATGAAGGATCTCTAAATCTATAGCAGAAGCATCAGAGCAGATGTGGCAGCAATATTCATTGCATGGAAGAATGGTAAACTTATAATCATGTAAGATTGGGCAAAAAACATTTATCTAGTACAACACAGTGAACTAATTTCCCTATCAGCCAACCTAGCAACTGATTTAGTATAATCTTCCCATTTCAATGTCAACAGAAAATATTAGCCTGAAAGTGACTCATAACGTCAATGAGTAACACTCCTGGAGGAGGTGATGGAAGGTGAAAAGCAATCGTTCAAATAATTAAAAGAAAGCATTTTCATTTTGGGGGCATTAAAATTAACAAGCCATTCCTTGTCTTAGTTAACATCAGATTGTAAGTCATTTTTAAGATTGGCTGCCAATTTGACCTTATCAGACTTGCTATTAAGACAGCAGTAAATAGTTGTGTCATCAGGATAGATACCAAGTTGAAAACTGATGCCATCAGGAAGATCGTTGATGAACAATGTGAAATAATCAGAGAATAGATCCCTGGGGGAAGCTTGCATTAAAAAAGATCTAGAAGAGTGGCCATTCAAGATAACTTTTATTTTGCGATTCAATAAAAAAGACTGAATCAGTTCAAAAATTTGTTCAAAAATACCATAACCTTGTGAAGAAGACTAATATGCCAATCATTCTTATGTAAAGCTTGATAGACTCTTTCAGCAATAACCGTCAACACATCAGCAGTTGACCGAAAGAAGCAAAAGCATTTATTGCTTATCTGCCAAGTGAGATGCTTAATCAATTGAGTTATATAGAGCCTCAGGTATTTTGCCAAAAATGGGTAGAAGTTAAAATTTACAAGCCACTTGTTGCTCCATTTAACAGCAGATTGTAGATCATTTTTGAGATCAGCTGCCAACTTGACCTTATTGAACCAATTAGACTTACTATTAAGATGGTATAGATACTGAGTTGAGAATTGATGACATCAGGAAGGTCATTTATGAATATTGGAAACAACATAGGTTCAAGGATAGAACCCCTGGGAACACCTGCATAAGGAAAAAAAATCTAGAAGAGTGGCCATTCAAGACAACTTTCATTTTGTAATTTGATAAAAAAGACTGAATCAGTTCAAAAACTTTTACAGAAATACCATAACCTTTCAACTTATGAAGAAGGCCAGTATGCCAAAACCTGTCAAATACCTTCAAGATATCCAAGCAACAGCCCAAACTTCACCATTTTTATCTAAATCTTGATAGACTCTTTCAGTAATAATTGTTAATACAGCAATAGTTGGCCTAAAGAAACAAAAGCCATATTACTTATCTGAAAGAAGAGTTTGTGATATGAAATGCTTAACGTATTGAGCATTAATTAGAGCCTCTTGTACTTTACCAAAAAGAGATAGAAGCCTAATAGGTCAATAGTTAGAAGGATCAAATGGTTCGCCTGAGTTCATAAAGACTATAACTACAGAAGAGGATTTGCAAGAAGCAGCAAGGCATTTATTGTAGAGTTTAGAGAGAATAAGAGTCAGTTCAGGAGCACATTTCGTAAGGACTATTACAGGGATGTCATCAAGTCTACATGCCTTGTGAGGATCTAGTTTAGAAGACAATGCATATCACAGTCATTCTGTAGCTATTACTTTAGCTGGTAAGGTAACTGATGTAAAATAATATATTATAGTGGTCGATACTCAAACTGAATAGAGATAACTTCTTCTGTTCTTCTCTAGGGGAGACTATTTCACATTTTTAAATTAGATGACTATTAGAGTAAAAATGAAACTGGATTACACATGTTCTAATTCACCTGCCATTATGATATGTCATTGAGAAGGTAGCAGTTAAAATAAATGGCAATAGAATAAATTCTAGAGAAAAAAATGGATACGGCCAAGTGGTCTCAACCAGGATTCAAATTTTGTCAAATTTCAGGTTTGTAACTTATTAATGTCACTCCAATTTTCATATGATTATGAAGCTTCCAAGTGGCATAATGGTTAAGAATCATGGAAAATGGAATTGGTGAAGTAATTCCAAATCGAGGTTAAACCCTTGGGAAAGGCATAAATCCATTTGCTTATGTCAGGGATTATCCCCTTTTATCCACAGGCTATTGGCAAATAACAAGGCAAGTTGGAGCCATGTGAGGCTGTTCAACTGAGAGAAAACTACTGTTACTCTTTTTTTGATTGTTTTATTTTATTAAGCTGTTGTGAAGGGCACCAAGCAGAAAAAGTGGAATTAGTCTGAATGCAGACAGTAAGATTGAGGAAAGACACACATTCTCATTTATACAATTGTGGCTGGATTTTTTTTTTTTATTTTAAATTTTCTGTGTTGATATTTTTTGTTTCATAGTAATTTCACCTTGTACAAGGCCTGGGAGCTAATCGATGTAGTTTCAAACTATAAAAGAGTTTCTTATTAAAGTCTAAACTTTTGCTAACATTATTTTCTGTCTAGTTAAAATTTAGTACAATTTCTGTTACAAATGGAACAGAAAAAAATTAAATAAATAACAACACCTACGCACACATGTTTAAACACGTGTGCATAGGCGTTGTTATTACTTTGAGATATATTGGCCAATCAGAAGCAATTATTGTAAAACTTGCGTCTGGAGCCTGGATTGTGTTTAGCTTGCACAAAAATCTATAACTAACATGAAAATGTAAATTAGAAATTTTTTTAACATTTCTTGTCCAATGAGGATGTAGTGCATTCAGTAATTGGTTCTGATCCACTGGCATATAGAGGTTAAGCTCTATAATTTCTTTCTTTTAAAAATTTTACTGAAAAAACATCCCTTTTTAACCTGATATTCTTATATCAATATATGTGTAGAACCAGCCACTCCAAGACGATCAATGTTTCAATGCTTTTACGTATAAATTATCTTGAGTCATTATTTAATTCACTACCAGAGTAAGAAAACTCGGGACAAAAACATTTTTTGCAAAGTATTAGGTTGGTGCAAAAATAATGTCGTTTTCTCCCATAGTAACATATGTGAGAAAACTACATTATTTTTGCACCAACCTAATATAATGTCAGTCTTTCCAAAGTGGTTAAATATATAACCCTTATTCCGTCATTATTTATTTTTCTTAAATATTTCTGAGAGTATCATTTAAAATAATGCCATTGGACATTTGAAATGTTTGTAGAGCTTTAAGTAAAATAGCAGACAGTGATAGAATTTTTTTTATAAATCTAAAATTAAAAAAAAATTGCAGGATTTTTTTTTTTTTTTTTTTTAATAACCATATTCCGACAAGATTAAATAAAAAAAATCAGTCCCCCGCTGTCCAGTATATTGAATTAGAAAGGAGGATGTTAAATCAAAGGGAAATAATCCATGTTTAACGTCATATTCCAAACGGCTTTTCTTCCTCTTAAGGAAGATGCATTACAAATCAAAGCAAATTGCAAACTAAAATTAGTAAATGCTAAATAACTACAGATTTTATTCTGATGTTTGTTGCCAAATATTAACAAAGTTGATGAGAGGCCATTTTGGTTAAATAGGGCAGTAAGAGAAATAATCTGAAAAACAAGTTTTCATTATGAGAGAAGACGAATATTCAATATAATAATTGATGAACAACAAATGTTGTTTTTTTTTATTCCAATAAAGCATTTCTCCCTCATTAGACATTTTGTGCAGTTTAAGTGAAGGGGAAGGAAATAAAATCAATAAATAAAATATAAATAATATAAAAAAAAAAAATTTTCTCATGATGACTAGTAATAAAAGAACTGGAAATTTTATTACCCTTCTGCCCATTAGGTGGAGCTATTTAAGCCAATAAAAAGATAAACATTTCCTCCCTTGCTCTAAGATTTAACACACATTAAAAAAGATGTCCCAGCTAGTACACATTTCATTTTCCTGCTCCACTGACGACTTAAGTCTCTTTCCACTTTCACACACATGGTATTTACACATCTTCCAAAAGCTCCACCTATGAAGTAACTCAACCTTTTCTTTGGTCATTCCAACTCTGCGCAAGGCTGACTTGAGCTTAACCATTATAACAATGCTCATCTTTACCCTAACTTCTGGGCCAAAAGAGAAAAAAAAAAAAAAAGGAAGTCATATCCAAGAGATATTGAGAATTTTGTTTTACTAATATATATATATATATATATACTCCCTGGTAGAAACCTGAAATTCTTATATGTTTCTTCTCTTCTTTGTTTATCATATGCGAACTTTTAAATTTCATAGAGGTAATTGCCTAAATTTCAGGAATTGAGATTCAAAAGGTTAAATGCGGTTAGGGTTAAAGAAATCCTAAAAACAAAAAACGTATGTTAAAATATCTTTATTATTAAATTATTTATTTTTTGTCCTGTGACTGGTAAAAGGACATTATTTTTCTGTCTTTTATGAAAAAGTTTAAATTTGATCAGTTCTTGGGTTATGTAGATGTTGTAATGGTTAGAGACTTGGTAAAAGTAATAATCTATCTCTTCTTTCCCCAGCTAAGGGTTAAATAGCAGAGAAGATTGAACATTCTACCTGTTGTTGGCAACCAGTACAAGAGAAGGATAAGTTTAAATTCCAAAGCATATGTGTCCCAGGTGGGGGTACATGCTTAAACTGTAACTAAGGTCTGCTAGGTGCAGTTGCAGTAAAAAAAAAACAAAGTTTGTCTCTGTGGGTGTGGAAGAAATAAAAATAAATCTGAGAAGACAGACATGCTTGGAAAATGATTAGCCATGCTGAAAATGAAAAATCACACTGATTTGAAGTGTGCCTTTAAATTGAAACAGTTCTGATGACGATTAGGAATTTAGAAAATATGAAAAATAACATTAATAGTTCCTTTTCAACTTTTGAATGCCGTTGCATGTATTCAGTTTGTATTTTTGGAGTTTATCCCTCTACCCTTGGCTGCCTGCTAGGTGTCATACTGTTCAGGACTATAAAAGAAAGGACATGAACCTCCCCGGTCTCTCTTTACTCACTCAGATGTGGTAGGCAGCAAAAGTGTCTCTGGAGAGACTTAGTTGCCTGGCAAACAAACTACTTAATTTCAAACAATGTGGATATTGCACATGCCCCACCTCATACTACAACTAAGTACATAAGTGATTTCTTTCCTTTTGTTGTTTGTTTTTTTTTAACTATCTCTATACATGTAATTCTCTCTCTCTCTCTCTCTCTCTCTCTCTCTCTCTATATATATATATATATATATATATATATATATATATATATATATATATTTTGAGTTATGTTGTTTATATAAATATATGTTTAAAATTTCTCCATGTGGTGAATCCTTTCATTTGATATTCTTTTTTTGTCAGCAACAAGATATAACTGCAACTGCTGCAAACCTGTGACCAATGGCAACCTTATCCATTCACTATACATTAATGCTCTTGGGAAAGCATGAATCCACTTCTCCCTGCGCTCTGTCACATTGCCATTTATTTAAAAAAAGTTTCCTTGACATGCTTAAGAAAAATGCTGGTGAGTGATCTGAGAAATCCACACTTCTTTAGCAATCTTACCTACTAAAGGTGAATTAAAATAAAACTGTTATATCTATTGTCAGTCTTGACAGATGCTGATCAGTCTTATTTATTTTTAACATACTAATAACAAAGTTACTTTCATCATTCCACATCTGGTCGAGAGTTGCCAGAATAAAGTAACAAGTAGTAAATTTCTAAGTTCAGTACTACTGTATTGAAAATGAACTTTCTTCTTCCAAATAGTCCAATTGCATTTGGTTTATTTTTATAAGTAGCACTTCCTCCCCTAAAGTTTATGTAAAGAAATTCAAAATTTGGTAGCACTTGATTTTTGAAAGGAGCCCAATTTTATAACTCCTGTTTCACTCTTCAAATTGTGAAGATGTTTGCCACAGTTCTATTGTTCTGGCCTTTTCAAGTTTGACACAAGACAAAAATTCTAAAGCATTCTCTGAGTGAAGTAGACTTCTGCATAATTCAGCTGTGTCATCATCTTCATTTTAACCTCATTTCCAAATTTTTTTTTTTTTTTTTTTTTTTTTTTTTTCAAGTATCTTTTAAAATTATGTTCTTGATAACATTTTGGCAGATCTCATCTTCGGCCTTCACTATCATTAATCTGTAAGAAAAGACAAAATAACATTGCTCTACAAGTTGAATTCTTCATTGTTGAATGTTTGTAAATTTTATTTTGCTTAGTTTAACAATTTTATTTAGATTATTATTCTCATTTTGGTTGTTATAGTCACATTTCAGGCCTGGTACTCCTCAGCTTCTTTTCAGACACTGTCTTCATTCGTTACCAAAATAGAATTTCAAAATGAGTCCTTCATTCAATCTATTCTCACAGTCTACGACCAATACAAAGGAATCTCATCGTGGTTAATTCTTTTGATGTCTTTTCTTATTTCCACTCAACCAGAAAATATATGACATGATTTGTGTTATCCACCAACAGTAGCCGACAATATATTACACAAGAACTTCCCCTCAGTCCCTTGAGCAACTGGTTTCATAAACCCTCATCTCAGAATTTCCATTAATTTTCTAATCCCAGCCATAATTCACAAAATTTTTGGTCATTTTTTTTTATTTACCTTTTTTTAATTTTTTTGTTTTTTGGCAGATTTTTAATTCTGTTGAGTTGTTCTGTTCTAATATTTTATATTAAGCTGTGCATCCTTCATAACATCTCCAATATGTGTCTGCCGCAGGTGTGGGGCTAACAGCAGCTGGTTTACAATTACTATGTTCTTCAGAAATTGTTCACCACTTAACATGCTTCTTATCAAATCCAGGTAAAACATTTTAATAGTTTCTTTTTGGCATTAATATTGTTAAATTTTTAATTTTTATTATTTCTAACATTCTTGCACTTTTAATTCAATTTTTCATCAACTTTGTGCAATTTTTTTCTTTTCACGAATTCTTTATGCTATAAACATTTTGGAAGAATCGTATCATTCATTTCTAATCATAATGATCCTTATCAGTTACATTATTTGTATTCAGACTAATATCCTCATCTTTGTTATTTTGGCCTTTATGCTCTTCAGCCTTCATCAGTTACTCGTTAATTCAGATAATGAAACTTTATTTAATCTACAGATATAGATTGTTCTCATTCTACAGTCCACATCTTTATCCTTATTTTGTGCAGCTCAGTTATTGCTCACTCTGTTCCCATCAAATCTAAATCTGCTTTACCCAGTCCAGGGATTGAACTCACAAGATATTGTGATAATAACAACAAAGATGAAGATATTAGTCCAAAAGTAAATAAAAACTCCTCATTTACGAAAATTCACAGAGAAACACTGAACATTTATCATTTGATTTTAAAGTTTTATAGATTTTTCTTTTTAGTTTCACATTACCAGTTCATAGAGAGTAAAAAAAAATATTCTGTGATCAGTCATAAGTTTAATTTTTGTCTTTTTAGGGTGGGGTGAACTGTTTTGTTTTTTTGATTAGTTTAACATGTTCACAATTGAATACATAATTGGCCCAAATTGTCTATTGCTAATAACATCCTTAACTTTCTCTCATTGGAGTTTTCCATATCCCTCGTCTCTTGTTTAATACTTGGTAATTTTGATTATTGTCAATGTTAATGTGTTTTTGTTATTTTTTATTATACCAAATTTGGATGCTTAGTGTATTCTGAGGCGTTGATATGGGATGTTGTGTGACTATGGGTCGGTCTCTCATGTTCATAGACAGGTTGTCAATTACTGGCTGCAGTGGGGCATGAATTCAAAAGTCTTAGTAACCTGCTGGATTATTGTGATGCCAGACTTGTTCATCGAGGGGGTGGAGGTGAGGTGCTAGATTTGTTCATCGAGCGAGGCGGGGGTGAGATGACAGATTTGTTCATTGAGGAGGCGGGGGTCGGATGCCAGGTTTGTTCTTAAGGGCCAGATGCTTGACTTGATTGTACATTACAATGCCTTCTATGCCAGTTTTTTTTTCTTATTGATCCTGACCTGGCATCTTGGATTCAGTCTCTTTCCCACCATTGTAACGTGGCTTCCCTCTGCCTTTTCTATAAATATTTTCATGGTAATTGTTCAGATGAACTTTCCACTGTCGTACCTAAACTTAATGAATTTAAGTGCAGCACTAGATTTGTAGCAAGGTTTCATCATTTTACTATCGAAATGGATGCGAATAGTTTCTTCTAACTTCTCGCTTGTGGAACTCTCTTTCGGCTTCTTGCTTTCCAGTCAACTTTGATCTTCAAAAATTTAAATGCAATGTCAATCATTATCTTCTGCCTTCTTTGTTCCTGTTCTTTTATTGTCCCCTCTCCTTATTAATTTTTCTTCTTTCTCATATTTTTTCATACTCAGTAACCCTTTGAGTTTTAGTGGCTTTATTGCCTTGCTTGGGGTGACATGATAAAAAAATAATATAATATATAGATTAATAATAATAACAAATAAGAAAATGCTATATGTTATTAAGATACCATGAAAATACTGGTCCCTGGTGTATCGTTTATAAACTAAATAGTACTCAAGATCAATCTTAAACATTTATAAATCTACCATTTTTCCATGCATTTAATATCGTTGCCATATCTGGTCTGCTGCTTCAGCTGTATATCTCAAGATTCTTAACAAAATGCAAAGAAGAATTTACAATATTATTGGTTCTGACCTGGCATATCGACTTCAGTCAATTTCCAACCACTGTGCCGTGTCTTTTCTGTTTTTTTTCTAGAAATCTTTTCATGGCAGTTGTTCTAATCTTTCTCTTCTCCTTGACACCTTGACTGCATAAATTTAAGCATGCTACTAGATGGGCAACTATGTTTTGTTGTTTTACTGTTGAACTACATAAGATGTAACCCATAAGTTCTCTTTTCATAGAGTCATAGTTTTCTTTTCTTGCACTTTTTTTTTTTTTTTTTTTTTGCACTTGCACTTTTCGCCTGTTGAACTTGTTTCCAGTTTCATGCTTCCCTGCACCATCTTACATCTTCAAAAATGCATCATCAGTTGCCATCGTCTGTTTTCCTAAATTCTGTTCTTTTATTGTCCTTTCTCCACACTAAAGTCTTCTCATTCTCTTTCACACCCTGTAAGCCATTGTGTCTTAGTGGCATTATTGCCTTGTTTGGAATGAAAAGATTAAAAACAAATTAGTTAGCAAAAAAATAAAATAATGATGTTTATTATGGGCCACCATACTTAACAAATGGAAACGATTCCGTTTAGACCTATCAACATGAATTTATGTTGTCATTAATATTTTTTGACAAGATGACGAGATTTTCATTGAAGATGCCTACTGTATATTGTTCGCAACAAAAGCGAGGTATTAAAAATTAGAGTTGAATAGATTAATGAGTGAAAAAGCTTAAAAGGTAATCCATGTTATGAAACAAATAATCTGTTATTAATCAGCCAAATGACTGATATATCATCATGATTGCATCTCTGTGTTTAGGGAATTGATTCTAATTATAAAAGATAAAATGGAATGGTCAGTTTAACATTTCTTCCTTTTAAACTATGAATGTTCTTCATACCAAATAATCCCCCACCACCTCACTTAAAAAAAAATAAGATAAAAGTGTGACACTATTTAGCTATGGTAATTGGCTAATTAACGATAGAAATTAAAAACAGGAAAGACTTAAGGCGAGAAAGAGCTATATTGAAAGATAGACTGATCGACGTTAAAAAAGATTTTATTTTATTTACGAAGAAATACTTTTTGCACAAGACAGAAAATCCACAAGAAAAAGCAAGATATGAGATTCTGTCAAAACTGATTAATGTCATGATAAGAGAGTGACTCACGAAGGGAAACAAAATTCAGAAAGAAAAACAAAGCCAACCGACACATGCAGCCATAAAAATATTTAGTCTTCGGATCACCGCTGTGCGGGTAAATGGAAGCGATATTACTTATCTTTCAGAGATATCATTTAATTTTAAATCCTGGGTCCAACGAAGGAAACCTTCTGATGTGTGTTAGAATTCTGGCATGAGGAAGAAAATTGTATTATTATTGCTTATTCAAACTATTGACGTCAGACACAGCGTCGTCGAAAATGGGCATTTGGTGATAAGAGGATTTTAAGGCATGAGAAAAATAAAGAATTTGATTCTCAGGTAAAATATGGACCTCCCAGCTAAAAGTTGAATTAGCAGAAGAAAACAGGTTTCGGGTTTTGACAGTGATTGATGAGTCGGTAGAGAGACCTGACTAAGTTAATTTTGGGTGTCCTGAAAAGAAAGATGTGATAAGAATTATTTGACAATCTGGGGTTTGTAAATGTTTTGGCCGAAGAACCAAAAAAAAAGGATTTTGTAAACAAAATTCTGGATAATAATTTTAAGAGGGCCAGTCTAGCCACACCCACACTGCCGAGAGATCATTGGTCAAGTGGTAGCATGGGTGATTGGCGGAGGTGAATGTATGAGAAAGTCTGGGAAGTTGTTAACACCCACTGAGGGGATTGGTATGAGATACCAATGTGAGAGAGGAAGAGTCTAAGAGGATAACTCTATTCGAGCTTCCCTCACGAACCAGGGAGAAACCCCCGAAATAGAAAGTGATTAATCTTTCAAAAATGGGAAGTAATTAATTTTCCTGGCCTAAGAACAAAAAGAATTTTTGCTGGGAATCGAGAATTATCGGGAACCCAAGCTACGCCAGGATCCCCATACCAGGTTTTGGTCGGTACCCATATAAACGAACGTCTCGAGTCAGTTTGGAGTTAGTTCAAGTAGAGTTTCGTAGTTGAAGTCAGTTGCAGTTGGAAACCGTTGCCTCGCAGAAGCTGACTCAGATTTCCACGCCCTTCCCACCAAAAGCTTTAAAGATCAAAACTCGCTTAAGAAACGCAAAAGTTTTTACAAATCCAGAGAAACGGACTGGGAAAGAAACATACTCCTGTATATAAAGATAATTTGTTATTTCTCAACATATTTGAACCTCTTGAGTTTGTTTTATTGTTTTTCTTTTACTTACGCTTGTGCGATATCACCTTTACCCCGGATTCAGCTTGCACTACGGCCCGACGCCTGATTGATTTCGTCTACCTAAGATCAAAATCAAACGTGTGTAGGTTAGACTTGAGATCAAAGCAGTTACTTCGGTGACCAGGCGTTGAGGAGGCGAGCTGAGAACGACAAGCATGAGGAAGCATGATTAAGCTTCAGAAATCAGGGACTCCCTGCCCTTACATTATCTGAATGAGGAGGTATTAACTAAAATATGGATATTCAGTTTTATGCTGTTTTTTTTTCATAGGTCGGCTAGATGTCACATGTTCATTTTTTTATGGAGTTAGAAGAAAAAAATGAATATGTGTCATCAGGGCCGGATCTAAGATTTAAAACCCCTGGGTTAATAGAATGGGGGTGGGACTCTTCATTATGCATGCCCACCCCCAGCCAAACCCCTTGTCTATAAAACATATATAAAAAAGATGCATCAAAAGCTAAATGGGGCCACTTCAAAGGGTTTTTTTTTATTAATCCATTTTTTATTGCTTATCAACCCTTTTTAGGTTATTTAAAATCAGAAAATATTTTTTTTTAGGTTGTAAGAATTTTTGCTGTTTTGGAGATAATAATGATTTAGTAACACAAGTTATACTAATTAACCCATAGATGGGAGGAGAACAGGTGGATTCATACGTTTTATAGTGGGATTTGCACATAAATGAATATATAACAAACTCAATAGGAATTCCAAGCCATTATGCATTAAACAACCCCCACATGCAAGTTTACAGCATCTGGTATTCATAATCAGTCACCCATCTAAGCACTGACAAAGTTCAATGCTGCTTAACTTCGGTGATTATACAGGAGCAGGTGTTTAAATAATCCACTCCAACTGGAGGGGCCTAAATGGTTTCAAATTAGTTTAAAAGAGCCACCATTAAATCTGAAAAATAAACAAATCTCCTCTGTTTTTATATCTTTATTTTTAGTTTTATAAGGGGGTTGCCTAAGAGTAAAAGGCCTTTAGGAGCTCCTCAAGATTTGGGTTCCTTCACCTGCAGCCTATATTAGCCCTTATATAAATCCGCCACCCCAAAACATAGAGAACAGAATTCAGAATATTGAAACATACCCGTCTTTTCCTCTTTCTTAAAGATTTCTAATAAAACACTAAAAGTGAAACGAAATTTCTAAAGGTTTTCCTACATGTTCCCTATTTTCAATCATTTTATCAGATTTTATCCACATTTTCAATTCATCTTCATTTCTGAAGTGAATCAATGTTTCAGTTCTTACTTCATGTAGCAATCAACATTATTAAAGCACAATTTAATTTATTTATTTATCGGCAAAAGAAATGTCATTTAAATGCAAAAGGTTGTCAGTCTCAATTCCATGACCTTTCTGGATATTGTTTTGAACCAGACCAAGCTGTCTCAAATGATAACAGTTCAACTTGGCTGTTTTCTTTGTCCCATGGAATAAAAAATGATCGACGATGTTCATTGGGCGCTTGTTCATGTATGCTCCTCTTTGGTTGTAATTGATACTCATCGACTAAAGACATGGTCGAGGCTTTTTTGCTGGAGAAAAAAAAAAGAAATGAAACTTTTCATGATTTACAATTCATAAAACACACAAATACACACGGCACTCAGAAAATTTTATTGGGATATTAAAACAGATGACTAAAAACACTGGTAGTAAATTGGAATTCCATTGCCAAAATTACACCAATTTCCGGCCACGGCAACAGATGCAACTTGGTGCTTGCTGGAAAAAAATATTCTTCCTCAAAATACTAATGACTGAAATGTACTTAATAAACGAAATGAACTCATGGTAGTTGGTAATCAAAGAAAAAATCTCTTAAATTAATTGAATTCTGGAATAAATAAATTTATCCAAATATCACATAGCTTTACATAATTTAGGTTACGAACTGATTACACCCCTTTAACCATTTTAACATCTATTCACGTGCTGAACGAGTTAACGGGTTTCCTCCTTTACAAGCTTGCAACATTTTTTCTTTTACAACAGCCCACAACCTACACTCTTAGTCTTAATATTGAATTTGAGTATTGAATCTGCGATTAATTTCACGTTGTTGCAATAACAATCAGTATTTACAAAAAACAAAACAAAAAAAAATAAAACAAGTGTAACACAACGTAAAATTCTAAATCAGTGAAATGAATTAGGTATTTTGGCCATAAAAAAAATAAAAAATAAATAAAAATAAAAATATTTAAATATAAAATTTTAAAAATAGTAATACAAACATATTAAATATAGAAAAATAATTTTACTTATTGATAGTAATTCAAATATTGAGTTGATGTAGAGATGGTGGCGT